>OU343223.1:265373129-265779647 GCA_910596185.1 Chrysanthemum makinoi
ATGCATGAAAAATGGCCAATGTGCATAAGTTTTTGTATGATGTTTGAAAAAGTGTTATGTTTCTCTGAGCGGCTGTAGCCACCTGAAAAATTTCACTATTTTAAACCTTTAAATTTATGAACTAGACTGTTTATCAAAAGCTATTTGATCTAAGTTAAGCAATTAGCAAGTACATTTCCGTTTTTCTTGCATAAAAATTATGCATATCCGAGTAGTCTTATTTAACTATGCCTAATATTTACTGATTTCTAAATCAGTCTCACAAGAAAGATTTTCTTGTCTTACGAGTCCGCACGTGTACCAATATAATAAAAGAAAACGCGTGGAAATAAAAACGAACTAATAAAAATCTAAAACCTCATCGTCGTGTCAGTTTATTTAAAACGTTTCCGGAAATATAAGCATTATATTTTCACGTTAAGGATTATACTTCTACAAGGTTTAACAGCGAAAAACGAAATACATCTAATACCAAAACAATACACAAATAATAACAAAGTTTACACCCTACATTTAATAAAAACGAAAAAAGAAAATAAGAATAAAAATCTAACCCTCCTTATCCCCTCAAACCTCACGCCCCCTTTCATCTTCCTCATCTGGAAGAGTTATCACCACTTTCTCATCTCTAAAAACTCATCACCCATTTTCGGATAGGACACGGCTGTCACCACCAAGAGGTCAAACAAGAAAATGCTCCATCCTTTTCTTGACCACTCATCTCCCAACGCAAGGAGTCACATGATGGCTAGGAAACAAAAGGTGAAAAAGAGATTTCATCAATGGAGGATTTGAAATATTCAAGGAGAAGGAGAGGCTTCAACCATACTACCCGTTTTTCCTCTTTAAATACCACCGAAATCATCACAAGGGAGTCACACCCCCATCAAAATCTTATCACAAAAACACAAAGGAGGCTGTGGAAGATTGATTTCTACTTGGTTTGGAGTCGGAAGTCGCGTGTTTCTTGGGCTGATTTCACTTCTCGAACGACACCCTCTCATATTCCTCTTTTGTAAGAAATTATTATTAAGTAATTGTTATACTTATACAATTAATATTTGGTTAAAGTTAAAGTGTTGTTTTAGTGTGATTTGTATGTCCATCGAACATGGCTTATTCTCGATACCGTATCACTTTTAATATATGGTCGAATGTTACACCTGAGTATGTTAAGATGATGAATTTGTTGTCATGTGAATTTGTTAAAATAAGTACCAACAAGGACGAGGAGTCTTTAATCTAAATATACCGAAAACGTTGGCTCAGATTTCGGAGGTAGTAAGGTTCTTTTAGTCATAGGGTAGTCCTTGCGTCAAACCCTTGAAAGATGGAAACATGAAATCAACATTATAAGGTTAATTCTTGTTTCGAGTTGTTTAAGCATGATGAGGTTCTGCTAGTAAATGGTTATGTGGTCTAAGTTGTATAAGAACTTTGCTAAGCGATACTACTCGAAACGGTTGAAATAGGTAAAGAAAACGGTAGTAATCTAAGTGTATATTGGCTCGACATGATAGAGTGTTAGTAAGTTTTATGGCTAATCGGTTGAGTCTTGTGTGGTGAACACTTTTGAAAACACATGGCTGTGGGAGTGCTAGTATGGTTATTGTTTGCATATTTGGTCAAAACCCATGATGGGTAGTTGTTGCTTCGCCGAAACCATTTTAGGAACGACTAACAATCTTAAGTATGCCTCGGCTCAAGTAAAAACCCACGAGGGTGAAGAGTCGAGTGACCAAGCCGGGTAGTACCCAACTATGGTAAAACATCCGTAACAATAAATTGATGATATTCCCGCTTGTTTCTTGTCTAGGGATATGACTTATAACTTGGTACCCAACTTAAGCGATTTATAGTAGGTTTATTTTCTTCGACCTATCCTTGTTGTGTCGACCCATTCAACCCCACACCACGAGGATGACGGGTCAGTACTCACGGTTGGGAAGTTCCCGACCGATAGAAACCTTGGTTAAGTAAAGGGTAAATGTTATTGTTGTCTTAATTTCCTTGGTGTTTGATCGACAAGTATACCCAACGGGGGTTAGGAGTCCGGGTTAAAACACGAGATGCCAACGAGTGCTCTCGTCATAAGTCTTACGTTCATTTGTAACTTGCTTAATTGGCACTAGCATGTACAATTCGACTTGCGTTTTACTTGAATATCTTGTTTAATTTCGGTGATAAACACGTGTCCAGCTCCCAGCTAGCGACCTAACAAGAGGAGTTTCACTCTTCACCTTTTGTCATCATCCTAAAGAAAAATCCATAAATTATATACAAACCCAATGCTATTTTACTAAAACTCGTTTACCTGCTATCTGTGATCACTCTTAAGTCAAGTAAATTCAAAAACAAACCTTTCCAAAGAATTGGGTTTCGTTTGGTTTGGAAGTTGGGCCACGGCCCATTAGGCTGCTCAATCTTTTAAACTAGGCCAAAGGCCCGTCTCCCTTGGCTGTCAAATATAGTATGTACACTAACTTTACAAAAACAGCTATGCATACCATTCTAAATATATATATATATATATATATATATATATATATATATATATATATATATATATATATATATATATATATATATATATTTACACAAGAGTCTACAAAGTATAGAACAAACAAATAAAATCGCTATTCCAAAATTTCTTGTCTTTTTGATCTTCCTCGCCTACTCGTTTTGACGTTATTGCTTTCGATATTATTTCACGATACCTCATTTTATAAAACATACAATATAAACGGATAACGAGATACAATTAACTTTTATTCATACAAACGAAACTTACTTTAAAACAATAATATTTTCCCTACACCTCGTCACCAAATATATTTTAGACATATAAACGAGTCATACTCATTTTTCTAAAGGACGATTATAACATATAAAACGGAAAGTATTTTATTTTTACCATTACTTTCCTTCTATATATATATATATATTTTAAACGATGTTTTTATAACCTAAATATATTATTTATGATATTTTCCGTATGTCATCTCTCGGTTACGACAAACCCACGACTCACTTGTTTTAATACTTTTGTGTATATCTAAGCACTTCCATGAGCCAAAGTTAATCATATTCAATAATAAACGATACACATAAATAACTTAAACTTTTGGTGTATACAAATGTTATCAATTCAAAATACAAGCGTATTAATTGGTATACAAACTATAGGTCGCGTGACGGTACTCGGTGCATCATTTACTTGATCTTGTTCACTACTCGGATACTACTTTGCTAAGGTGAGTTCATAGCCTCGCCTTTACTTATATCTTTCAAACCCCCGCGAGGGAGATGCATGCTATAAACTAGAACACAAGTCTTTTCTTAAACTGTATGCTTGCCTGATTATTATTATTATAGCCTAAGTTGCCTGCCATAAGTCCCTTTTATCATGGACCATTAATCACTTGAGAGTGAACGCGAATATTGTGGATAGTACTATGGGAATTGACGACCCCGTCTCGGTTATCGGAAATAACTGGGGCGCACTATATTTGGTAACTATGGAATTGGCAATTCCATCTGAGGGCAATATTACTTACACCAGTAATTAGGTGTATGCAGTTAGTTTGGTGTCATGAGCTTAGTGCATAATAATAATCTATGTTTTCCATGGTGATTGTATTCGAAGCAATTATCATCTCTTACTTGTGTTCAACTAATTATTTAAACCTATGAATATCACTCAACATTTTTGTTGATCTTTTTAAGCATGTTCATCTCATGAAGGCGTGGAGTGGACGTCATGAGACGCTTGAAGTGGTGTTATTTTCAATTAAAGTTATCATTTCATAAACGTTTAAACTATCTTTTATGTAATCTCAAACATGTGGTATTCCCTTTTGTGTTTCCAAAACACTGAGATTTATGAAATGGTATCAACTTTTATTTAAAACGTCTCTTTAGAGTCGTTTTCTGTAACTTATGACTATGATCCTCTAAGTAATACCCCAAATAGTCTTCCGCTGTCACATTGTGATTTTGGGGTTGTTACAGATTGGCATCAGAGCCTAGGTTATAGAGAACCAACTTGTATTTTCAAAACAAATTGGACTATAACCACGTTTTCAAATGGACCATTTTACACCACCACTTCACGTCCTCCGCGCCTACTTCGTACCGATTGCACGTATGAGATTCGCTTGGCGGATAATACATGACTAGTAAAACTTTTCATGATAAAAACTTATAATGCTAGCTTTTATTTAGTTAGGCATTTAGATTTGCGTGGCAGATTATGCGCGACTAACTAAATCTTACTTATTGCATGGCATTATCTATACTTATAAATGCACATTTTCTTTTGGGTTGTTACAGTACCATGTCGACTGCTACTCATCCTATCGACTTGACCTCCGACAGTGAGATGGAGGATACTATGTCCTCTGCCTCTACCCCATTGGCACCGGCTCCCATTGCACATGTGTCCTCTGAGACTGAGCCCTTCGAGGAGGGTGAAGTCGTTGTCACCCCGCCTGCTTTGACCATACCCGAGCTTCTGCCCGTCTTTGGCCCCCCCACTTATGACCGATATATGGAGTCACAGCAGTGGCTATCACCTTCTGACATTGTATCCCAGACACACTCACACACTGATTCCGTGTCTTCTATTTCTTGCCCATCACTACTACCTGTTCGCCGAAGGCGAAGGCGAGATAGGGTTCTCAAACCCTACGAGCCTGCGCCATTTGGCCAGCCATTCCGTTACCGTGAGGATGGTGCTACCTTCATGCATACCGCTCGGAAACGAGTGAGGGCACCCATCACTTTTGTTCCACCATTTGACATACCATCATCCTCTGCTTTTCCACCATCAGTGCACACTGCACCACCACTCATCCCTGTTTCACCATTACCACCACCTACCACATTCATTTATCAGACCACCACTGTACCGGTTTCATCTTCACCCCGTGCATCATCACCCTTGGTGATGCACACTGATCCGGTGATATCTCTTAAGGAGAGAGCCCGTCTCTCACCCGCACATTCAGACCCATATCACCATGTTGTGTTTGGTACCTCTGAGCCGGGAACCCATAGGAGGGTCGATGCTAGACGGTGGTCCTACATGGTGCCGCTCATTAGTCTATGGAGGTCGGAAGAGGGTGCACCTAGCACTATGGAGCTTGGAGAGCATCAGTTTGCTGCTGCTGAGACTCTCCCTGTCACGGGAGAACCCCTTCATCATACCATTCCATTGTTAGCTGCCCAAGTGCTGTGAGCTGAGGATCAGCTTGAGGATGTTGTGGCATTTGTTGATGAGGTTCCATTAGTTCGTATCGAGAACATTGAGGATGAGGTTGAAGAGCTCCTTAACGGGAGAACCACGATGGAGGGAGTGCTTGACAGGATTGGTGCCCAGAGCGAGAGAGCTAGTGGAGCAGTTACAGTGTTGGAGAGGAGGATGGAGTCAGATAGATTAGGACTGTTGGACAGAGCTGAGATGTTGGAGGGAGTTGTGCGACGACAGTCTGAGAGGATGATGATCATGGAGACTCGTGCTACTGCTCTGGAGCAGAGATTGGAGGCACGAGATAGAGAGGTGGATGACCTGGCGGAGCTAGTCCGTGACCTACAGCGCCGATTGAGGGGCACACCCGATAGCCTCTAGATCGGTGATTCATGTATTTAGTTTTCTAGTACTTTAGCCTGCCGCATGTGGCACTAATAAAGGCTTTGTATTCGCATGTTTTGTAAACTATCGAGCAAGCTATTTATGTGACATTGTATGGTTATTGTATCACTATGTATGGATGATAGACCTATGACATTATGGGTGCTTCTTTATGATTCTTATGTATGATGATCTTTCTTATTTATCGGTTTGTGTCAATCGAAGTGATCATTTGTATATACTCTCTTGTGTGGTTCCGACATGTTGTGATTCTTCTTATGATGATTATACTCTATTAATATAATGTGATGATCTTGACTATTATGAAACCATTTTTATAATAATTCACAATTATGTTGAATGATTCTGAAATCTGAGTGTATGTCTTTAGAAAAATGGCAAGAACAAGAACTACCTCTACCCCTACTCAAACTCCTGAGATGACCCCTGAAGCAATTCGGAGGCTGGTTACTAATGAGATTGGTGCTGCTTTTGCTGCAAGACCTGCTGAGGCAGCTCGAACAAACGAAGCCCCAAATCAAGCCAACCGAAATGAAGCTGTGGTAAATCGCAAATGTGGATATAAGGAGTTCATGAATTGCAAACCTACCTTCTTTAAGGGAACTGAAGGCGCAGTTGGCCTTATTCATTGGTTCGAAAGATCTGAAACTGTGTTTCTTCTAAGTGATTGCTTGGAAGATTGCAAAGTGAAATTTGCTACTGGTACTCTACTAGAGGATGCATTGTCTTGGTGGAAAGCTCATGCCCAACCTATTGGCATGGAAGAAGCTTACAAAATCACTTGGACTGAACTGAAGCAATTAATGATGAAGCAATACTGCCCAAGAACCGAGATCAAGAAACTGGAAGATGAGTTCTATCATTTGGCTGCTAAGGGCAATGATCTCAAAACCTACTTCAAGCGCTTCCAAGAATTGAAAGCTCTATGCCCTTCCATGGTTTCTGATAACGTCAAATTGCTGGAAAACCTCATTGGGGGATTACCCCGAAGCATTGAGGGCAATGTTACTGCATCAAAGCCCAAGACCGTGGAAGAAGTGATCACAATTTCCTACCAACTCATGGATCAAGTCCTGAAACATGGATCCGTGCAAGGCAATAACGACAACAAAAGGAAGTTTGATGACCGTCGAGGCCACACTTCAAACAACTACAACCACAACAACTCTTTCCACCACAACAACAATCGCAACAACCACAATCAAGGCCGCTACAATCATAACCAACACCGCAACAAAAATCCAAATTCATACCACCAAAACCGAAACAACCACCACAATCAACAAAACCGTAGGCAAGAAGTTGCGCGGGCTTATGCTGCTACCCCTGCCACTGGAAGAAACTATGCTGGATCACACCCTTTGTGCACTCGATGCAACCTGCACTATGTGGGGCGTTGCACTATTAAGTGTAAAAAGTGTAACAATGTGGGTCATACTCACCTGGATTGCCGAAGCTCTGCAACTGGAAATAACCTTCAACCTATGGGAATAACTTGCTTTGGATGTGGAGAAGCTGGGCATGTCAAGAGTAAATGCCCAAAACTGTACGGGAACAACAACAACAATAACAACAACAACCCTGCTAGTGCAAGAGCTTATGTGCTAGGAGATGGAGATACACAAGAAAACCCGGACGTCGTTACGGGTACGTTTTCACTCAACCATCATTTAGCTAAAGTGTTATTTGATTCTGGAGCCGACAAAAGCTTTGTGTCTTCTAAGTTTGCACCTTTGCTAAAAATCACACCAACTGCCCTAGATACCACCTATGAAGTAGAGCTAGCCGATGGAAAAATAGTAGGAACTAACACTATCCTTCGAGGTTGCAACCTATCCTTATCAAATCACCCATTCGATATAGACCTTATGCCTATTCAACTTGGTAGCTTCGATGCTGTCATTGGCATGGATTGGCTATCCAAGAATCGTGCAAGAATCATCTGTGACGAGAAGGTCGTTCACATTCCTCTCGATGGAGAAAATCTAATCATTCGGGGTGATCGTAGTAAGACCCGATTGAATATCATCTCGTACGTTAAAACTGCAAAGTGCATAGAAAAAGGATGCCACATTTTTCTAGCCCAAGTAACGGAGAAGAAGAAAGCGGATGAGAAACAACTAAAAGACGTTCCTGTGGCTAGGGACTTTCCCGAAGTATTTCCTGAAGACTTGCCTGGCCTTCCTCCAAGTCGGCAAGTAGAATTCCAAATCGAGCTAGTGCCGGGAGCGGCACCTGTAGCACGAGCACCCTATAGATTGGCACCTTCCGAACTACAAGAATTGTCTGACCAACTTCAAGAACTGTCCGAAAAAGGATTTATTCGACCGAGTTCTTCGCCTTGGGGAGCTCCGGTCTTATTTGTCAAGAAGAAGGACGGATCTTTCCGTATGTGTATTGATTACCGAGAGTTGAACAAACTGACGGTGAAAAATCGCTATCCATTGCCTAGGATTGATGATTTGTTTGACCAACTGCAAGGGTCAAGCGTCTACTCGAAGATTGATCTGAGATCTGGTTATCATCAACTGAGAGTTAGAGAGGAGGATATTTCGAAAACTGCTTTCCGAACACGATACGGCCACTATGAGTTTCAAGTGATGCCATTTGGCTTGACAAATGCACCGGCAGTGTTTATGGACCTGATGAACCCAGTGTGTAAACCTTACTTGGACAAATTTGTAATTGTGTTCATTGACGACATCCTCATCTATTCCCGCAATAAATAGGAGCATGCGGAACACTTGAAAGCCATCCTAGAGCTACTCAAGAAAGAAGAACTGTATGCTAAGTTTTCCAAGTGCGACTTCTGGATTCAAAAAGTCCAATTCCTTGGTCACGTGATAGATAGTAATGGTCTTCATGTTGACCCTTCAAAAATCGAAGCTGTCAAGGATTGGTCATCCCCTACTACCCCTACAGAGATACGCCAATTTTTAGGTCTTGCGGGTTATTATCGAAGATTTATCGAAGGATTTTCGAAAATCGCTAAACCTCTAACGGAGCTAACCCAGAAAAAGAAGAACTTTGACTTGGGAGAGAAACAAGAGTTAGCCTTTCAACTCTTGAAACAAAAGCTTTGTGAAGCTCCTATCTTAGCCTTACCCGATGGAGTGGAAGATTTTATGGTCTACTGTGATGCATCACACCTAGGGTTAGGTGCGGTACTGATGCAAAGAAACAAGGTGATTGCTTATGCTTCGCGACAACTCAAAACTCATGAGAAGAACTACACTACCCATGACTTGGAATTGGGAGCCGTGGTTTTCGCTCTCAAAATATGGAGACATTACCTATATGGAACCAAGTGTACGGTGTTTACCGACCATAAAAGTCTCCAACACATTCTCGATCAAAAGGAGTTAAACATGCGACAACGCCGATGGCTAGAATTGCTTAGTGATTACGACTGTGAAATCCGTTATCACCCGGGAAAAGCAAATGTCGTAGCTGATGCTCTTAGTCGAAAGGATCGACCTAAACCTCTTCGAGTAAGATCCTTGGGAATGACAATTAAGTCACCCCTCCCATCAAAAATCCTTGAAGCTCAAGCTGAAGCTCTCAAACCTGAAAACCGTCCCAACGAGAAAATCTTTGGGATGCCGGAAAACGAGAACGGTTTCGTGCAAAGATCGGATGGAACCTTATGTTTTGGCGATAGAAGTTGGATACCACTTTGTGGAGGAATACGGGAACTCATTATGCATGAGTCTCACAAGTTTAAATATTCCATTCACCCGGGATCCGACAAAATGTACCAAGATCTCAAGAAGCTTTATTAGTGGCCAAACATGAAGGCTGAAATTGCAACGTACGTCGGGAAATGTCTCACCTGTTCTCGAGTCAAAGCCGAATGTCAAAAACCTTCCGGATTGTTAACTCAACCTGAACTCCCAGTTTGGAAGTGGGAGAGAATCACAATGGACTTCATAACCAAACTACCTAAGACTGCTAGAGGTTACGACACCATTTGGGTTATCATTGATCGTCTTACCAAATCCGCTCATTTCTTACCCATCAAAGAAAATGATGAAATGGAAACCCTTGCTCAACTATACCTGAAGGAAATTATATCCCGTCATGGAGTACCAATTTCCATCATTTCTGATCGTGACAGTCGTTTTACTTCACACTTCTGGAAATCTCTTCAAAAGGCTTTAGGCACTCGTTTGGATATGAGTACCGCATATCATCCTCAAACCGATGGCCAAAGCGAAAGGACTATCCAAACCCTGGAAGACATGCTTCGAGCATGCGTGATCGACTTTGGAAAAGGTTGGGATAAAGACTTACCTTTGGCGGAATTCTCCTACAACAATAGCTATCACGAGAGCATCAAGGCAGCTCCATTCGAGGTACTTTATGGTCGAAAGTGTCGATAACCCGTCTGTTGGGCTGAGGTTGGAGATGCTCAACTCACTGGACCTGAACTTGTCCAAGAAACAACCGAGAAGATTATGCAAATTCGTCAACGACTTCAAGCTGCTAGAGATCGACAAAAGAGTTACGCCGATGTTAGAAGGAAGCCCATGGAATTTCAAATTGGTGATCAAGTTATGTTGAAAGTTTCACCTTGGAAAGGGAAGGTTCAATTTGGAAAACGAGGAAAGTTACATCCTCGATACATTGGCCCTTTCAAGATTCTCGAAAGAATCGGCCCGGTGGCTTACAAGCTTGATCTCCCGGAAGAACTTAGTAGAGTACACCCTACCTTTCACGTCTCAAATCTGAAGAAATGCTTGTCGGATGAATCTCTTGTTGTTTCACTAAAAGAGATTAAGCTCGATGACAAGCTCAACTTTGTCGAGGAACCAATTGAAATCATGGATAGGGAAGTCAAACGACTTAAGCAAAGTCGCATCCCTATCGTCAAGGTTAGATGGAACTCCAAGAGAGGACCGGAGTACACGTGGGAACGCGAAGACACCATGCGTGTTAAGTACCCACATCTGTTCACAAATCCAACTCCGACAACCACCGTAAACTAGAATTCCGGGACGGAATCCTCTTAAGGGGTAGGTACTGTAGCCACCTGAAAAATTTCACTATTTTAAACCTTTAAATTTATGAACTAGACTGTTTATCAAAAGCTATTTGATCTAAGTTAAGCAATTAGCAAGTACATTTCCGCTTTTCTTGCATAAAAATTATGCATATCCGAGTAGTCTTATTTAACTATGCCTAATATTTACTGATTTCTAAATCAGTCTCACAAGAAAGATTTTCTTGTCTTACGAGTCCGCACGTGTACCAATATAATAAAAGAAAACGCGAGGAAATAAAAACGAACTAATAAAAATCTAAAACCTCATCGTCGTGTCAGTTTATTTAAAACGTGTCCGGAAATATAAGCATTATATTTTCACGTTAAGGATTATACTTCTACAAGGTTTAACAGCGAAAAACGAAATACATCTAATACCAAAACAATACACAAATAATAACAAAGTTTACACCCTACATTTAATAAAAACGAAAAAAAGAAAATAAGAATAAAAATCTAACCCTCCTTATCCCCTCAAACCTCACGCCCCCTTTCATCTTCCTCATCTGGAAGAGTTATCACCACTTTCTCATCTCTAAAAACTCATCACCCATTTTCGGATAGGACACGGCTGTCACCACCAAGAGGTCAAACAAGAAAATGCTCCATCCTTTTCTTGACCACTCATCTCCCAACGCAAGGAGTCACATGATGGCTAGGAAAAAAAAGGTGAAAAAGAGATTTCATCAATGGAGGATTTGAAATATTCAAGGAGAAGGAGAGGCTTCAACCATACTACCCGTTTTTCCTCTTTAAATACCACCGAAATCATCACAAGGGAGTCACACCCCATCAAAATCTTATCACAAAAACACAAAGGAGGCTGTGGAAGATTGATTTCTACTTGGTTTGGAGTCGGAAGTCGCGTGTTTCTTGGGCTGATTTCACTTCTCGAACGACACCCTCTCATATTCCTCTTTTGTAAGAAATTATTATTAAGTAATTGTTATACTTATACAATTAATATTTGGTTAAAGTTAAAGTGTTGTTTTAGTGTGATTTGTATGTCCATCGAACATGGCTTATTCTCGATACCGTATCACTTTTAATATATGGTCGAATGTTACACCCGAGTATGTTAAGATGATGAATTTGTTGTCATGTGAATTTGTTAAAATAAGTACCAACGAGGACGAGGAGTCTTTAATCTAAATATACCGAAAACGTTGGCTCAGATTTCGGAGGTAGTAAGGTTCTTTTAGTCATAGGGTAGTCCTTGCGTCAAACCCTTGAAAGATGGAAACATGAAATCAACATTATAAGGTTAATTCTTGTTTCGAGTTGTTTAAGCATGATGAGGTTCTGCTAGTAAATGGTTATGTGGTCTAAGTTGTATAAGAACTTTGCTAAGCGATACTACTCGAAACGGTTGAAATAGGTAAAGAAAACGGTAGTAATCTAAGTGTATATTGGCTCGACATGATAGAGTGTTAGTAAGTTTTATGGCTAATCGGTTGAGTCTTGTGTGGTGAACACTTTTGAAAACACATGGCTGTGGGAGTGCTAGTATGGTTATTGTTTGCATATTTGGTCAAAACCCATGATGGGTAGTTGTTGCTTCGCCGAAACCATTTTAGGAACGACTAACAATCTTAAGTATGCCTCGGCTCAAGTAAAAACCCACGAGGGTGAAGAGTCGAGTGACCAAGCCGGGTAGTACCCAACTATGGTAAAACATACGTAACAATAAATTGATGATATTCCCGCTTGTTTCTTGTTTAGGGATATGACTTATAACTTGGTACCCAACTTAAGCGATTTATAGTAGGTTTATTTTCTTCGACCTATCCTTGTTGTGTCGACCCATTCAACCCCACACCACGAGGATGACGGGTCAGTACTCACGGTTGGGAAGTTCCCGACCGATGGAAACCTTGGTTAAGTAAAGGGTAAATGTTATTGTTGTCTTAATTCCCTTGGTGTTTGATCGACAAGTATACCCAACGGGGGTTAGGAGTCCGGGTTAAAACATGAGATGCCAACGAGTGCTCTCGTCATAAGTCTTACGTTCATTTGTAACTTGCTTAATTGGCACTAGCATGTACAATTCTGACTTGCAGTTTTACTTGAATATCTTGTTTAATTTCGGTGATAAACACGTGTCCAGCTCCCAGCTAGCGACCTAACAAGAGGAGTTTCACTCTTCACCTTTTGTCATCATCCTAAAGAAAAATCCATAAATTATATACAAACCCAATGCTATTTTACTAAAACTCGTTTACCTGCTATCTGTGATCACTCTTAAGTCAAGTAAATTCAAAAACAAACCTTTCCAAAGAATTGGGTTTCGTTTGGTTTGGCAGTTGGGCCACGGCCCATTAGGCTGCTCAATCTTTTAAACTAGGCCAAAGGCCCGTCTCCCTTGGCTGTCAAATATAGTATGTACACTAACTTTACAAAAACAGCTATGCATACCATTCTAAATATATATATATATATATATATATATATATATATTTTACACAAGAGTCTACAAAGTATAGAACAAACAAATAAAAACCAATATTCTAAAATTTCTTGTCTTTTTGATCTTCCTCGCCTACTCGTTTTGACGTTATTGCTTTCGATATTATTCCACGATACCTCATTTTATAAAACATACAATATAAACGGATAACGAGATACAATTAACTTTTATTCATACAAACGAAACTTACTTTAAAACAATAATATTTTCCCTACACCTCGTCACCAAATATATTTTAGACATATAAACGAGTCATACTCATTTTTCTAAAGGACGATTATAACATATAAAACGGAAAGTATTTTATTTTTACCATTACTTTCCTTCTATATATATATATATATATATATATATATATATATATATATATATTTTAAACGATGTTGTTATAACCTAAATATATTATTTATGATATTTTCCGTATGTCATCTCTCGGTTACGACAAACCCACGACTCACTTGTTTTAATACTTTTGTGTATATCTAAGCACTTCCATGAGCCAAAGTTAATCATATTCAATAATAAACGATACACATAAATAACTTAAACTTTTGGTGTATACAAATGTTATCAATTCAAAATACAAGCGTATTAATTGGTATACAAACTATAGGTCGCGTGACGGTACTCGGTGCATCATTTACTTGATCTTGTTCACTACTCGGATACTACTTTGCTAAGGTGAGTTCATAGCCTCGCCTTTACTTATTTCTTTCAAACCCCGCGAGGGAGATGCATGCTATAAACTAGAACACAAGTCTTTTCTTAAACTGTATGCTTGCCTGATTATTATTATTATAGCCTAAGTTGCCTGCCATAAGTCCCTTTTATCATGGACCATTAATCACTTGAGAGTGAACGCGAATATTGTGGATAGTACTATGGGAATTGACGACCCCGTCTCGGTTATCGGAAATAACTGGGGCGCACTATATTTGGTAACTATGGAATTGGCAATTCCATCTGAGGGCAATATTACTTACACCAGTAATTAGGTGTATGCAGTTAGTTTGGTGTCATGAGCTTAGTGCATAATAATAATCTATGTTTTCCATGGTGATTGTATTCGAAGCAATTATCATCTCTTACTTGTGTTCAACTAATTATTTAAACCTATGAATATCACTCAACATTTTTGTTGATCTTTTTAAGCATGTTCATCTCAGGTACTAATTAGAAATTCATGAAGGCGTGGAGTGGACGTCATGAGACGCTTGAAGTGGTGTTATTTTCAATTAAAGTTATCATTTCGTAAACGTCTAAACTATCTTTTATGTAATCTCAAACATGTGGTATTCCCTTTTGTGTTTCCAAAACACTGAGATTTATGAAATGGTATCAACTTTTATTTAAAACGTCTCTTTAGAGTCGTTTTCTGTAACTTATGACTATGATCCTCTAAGTAATACCCCAAATAGTCTTCCGCTGTCACATTGTGATTTTGGGGGTGTTACAGCGGCCTTAATTGTTTGAAATAAAGATGTTTTTTGCATGAAAATTAAGCAAAATGTGCATTAAAAATCTCAGAATGACGACACACAATAAAATCGATAACTGGAAGATAGAAAAATATTTTTTAATACATACAATTGTACTAGAGATACAGATATATATCAAGTACACTAATAACAAAAAGTTTTCTATCAAATTTAAAAATTTGCCCATCAAATCCCACTAAAAATGTAAATCTGCATCAGGTTACACCAATAACACAAAATTATATATCAAATACACTAATTACAAAAGAAAAAGCTATATGGAGGGCGGCCTATTTGTTGTTGTAATTGGGGAGGGGGAGGTAGGTAGCCGCTGTCATTCTCCTGATACTTTCCTTGATTATTATTATACACATCAAGGCCTTCAACGGCTTATTTATGATAGACCAATACCTGTTATTTGTGCATCAAATTCCTGAAAAATTAATTTTGATCAAATCACACTAATAATGCAAAAAATATGTATTAAATTTTATATAATACTAATTTGTGCATCAATTTCATGCAAAAACACATTTCCTTAAAAAACACTAATAGCAATATTAGATACAACATAACACTCATTTGTGCATAAAGTTATACTCCAAATACAAATATATATCATGTACACTAATAACACAAATTTATTTATCAAATATACTTGTTTGTGCATCAAATTCCACTACGAATACAAATTTGCATCAAAATACAATAATAACATAAATATATGTATCAAATACACTTATAATACTACTTTGTGCATCAAATTTTACTATAAATGCAAGTTTCCATAAAAAAACACTGATAACAAAATTTTTTGTCACATATACACTAATTTGTGCATCAGATTCTACTACAAATACAAATTTTCATCAAATTACACTAATAACGCAAATTTAAACATCAATTTACACTAATAGCAATAATTATATATTAGATACTATAATAACACTAATAAGTGCAGTAAATTCCACTCCAAATCCATAACTGCAGCAAATTACACTAAAAAAACTAATTTACATATCAAATTGCAGTAATAGCACAAATTTATTATCAATTACACTAAATTACACAATAAGCTTTATCTGATTTCGAACCGAGATCGATTTTAATGAAAAAAATACATACCTTGATTATCACTATTATTAATTGATAACATTCTAGAAAAATTCGAAATTGAGCTTATAATCCACGATTGTGATCATGCTAATAACTGATTGGTGTTACAAACCCTAATTTGATTGTATATCAGAGACCAGATTAAAGATTACAGGGATTATAGTTGCTTGTGTGTGTATGGGGAGATGGAAGAGGCGGAATTTTATTATATAGGATAATTAAAGTTATAGGTGATTGAGAAAATTACTTTTTTACCCTTAATAGTTAGTTAGGATCAAAGTTAATCTCATCCATTGATTTTAAATCAAGGGTCCAGAATCCTTCTTATTCTTTTTACCAAAAATCATCTTTTTATTTGATCTCATCCCATGACATTGTCTCTTACCAACTTACGATCATAAGCTACTTTCATCCAATTTGACCTCATTAATCTGTAATATTACCGGCTACTTCATTTGTATCGCTGCAACATCATAAATGGAATCTACAACTTTAAAATGAGTTAGTCTGAACTGCTTAAAATTATGCAAACCTATAAATGTCGTCATCTGTAAATTTATTGTATTGCAAAAAGTAAAATTGAAAATCATTTCTTGTTGAAAATTTTAATCGCACGATATCCATCATCGTAACGCGGAGATCTTGCTAGTAAGTTTTTTAAAGGCTATTACTTGGTCAAAAACTCGGGCTTCAAGTGATAGACCAGTAGATGTAATAACTCGTAGTGGGCATACGAGTGTGAGGCCCTTTTAAAAAATTCTCAAAAAAGCAAGGTGATAAATTGCCTCCCCTTTGCTATGTACAAGCTAACTGCCATCAATTTCATGCCTTATGACCAAGGGTATTCTGATTGTGGCAGTCACTCATAAATAATGTATGTGGTACAATAATATCATGTGAGCTATATATTAGTAATGCGCCTATCGAGAATCTAACTCCGTGATAGTTAAACTATTGATTGAAGCAGCCGGGTTGCTTGAAGAGAAGTCGGCTACCAGTAAATCTTTTTCCATGAAAAATGCTGGCTGCTTAGGCTGCGGCAATGCACCCTCATTGCCCAACATTAGAATTACAGATGACATGTTTGGCCTGTCTCGTGCATTTTGTTGAACACATAAGAGTCCCACTTGGATTGATCTTAAAACTTCAGGTGGATGGCACGAATCAGCTAAAGTCGCATCAATCAGCTCCATTGATCTGCCTTCGTTATATAAACTCCATGCCTGAATATATTATTGAATCTAATAGTTATTATTAGGTAGTAGCTAGAGTATGTAAGAATAGTTAATTTATAGGGAGCTTACATGTCCAATAAGATTATTGCCGTTCTCAGGATTTATGTATCCCCTATTTCTATTCCCACTCACAATCTCGATCACCAATACGCCAAAGCTAAATACATCTGATTTTATTGAGAAAATACCATCTAGTGCGTACTCCGGGGACATGTAACCACTGCATGCTCAAAATTCGAATATAAAAACAGCCTAATAAATCAGAGATAGTTAAATAGAGTAAATAGAATAGATTTCCATGACTTACTATGTGCCAACAACTCTATCTGTATTTGCTTGGGTCTCGTTTCCTCCAAAGCTTCTAGCTATGCCAAAGTCGGATATTTTAGGGTTCATATGCATATCCAGTAAAATGTTGCTAGCTTTAAGATCTCTATGAATGATTCTTAATCGTGAATCTTGATGCAGGTAAACAAGTCCTTTTGAAATCCCTTTAATAATATCAAAGCGCTTTGTCCAATCAAGAAGCATGCCTTGTTTTTTATCTGGCCAAACAGGTTGGTTTAGCTATTGGAAAATAGTTAATTATAAACCCCAATACTGACATATTATGTAATATATATAAATATTTCTGACCAAAAATAAATGAATCTAAACTTCCATTTGGCATGTACTCATAGATCAACAGCTTCTCATCTCCTTGTATGCAACAGCCAAGTAGCTTCACAAGATTTCGGTGCTGAAGTCTCGAAATGCAGATGACCTCATTCTTGAACTCATCAACCCCTTGGTTGGAAGTCTTAGAGAGACGCTTAACTGCGATCTCTAGCCCTTCTTCTAGCACACCCTGACGATTACCATTTGGAATGTGAAAACTCAATAAACTGCAAAGGTGGTTTCCAATTATTATTGGGTTAATCCCAATCCAATCAAAAGTCAACCCGAAAGTCAACCAATGCAAAAGTCAAACACAGCAACATAACTGCCAAATAACAGTTACAAAAAACAGTTACACATCAAAGGGTCACACATGTTGATTCTAACGAACCAACACACCCTTTCATTGTGTCTTTTCATTTTGTATATATAGTTTAGAATCTGTAACAAACAAATGTATGACATGATATATAGAAAACCTTTTCATATTCAATTGTTTCTTGTATTTTTGGTATATTTTGATTATAGATCCAGAAAAACGGGCCAACAATTATATCTGTTTTTCTTTCTTTTTATTTTATTATTATTATTATTATTATTATTATTATTATTATTATTATAGGGAGCATACATGCATAAATTTGTAAACTCATATCATAATTAAGATATGACACTGCAACTTGCGCATGGGACTACTCAAACGCGATTTGAGTGGATGGTTTTTCCATTTGTCAATGTTTAGTGAGTGTACATTTTGAATTGTAATGTGAGTCATTAAAGTAGTGCAAAGTATGGTGACTGAAACACAGGAAAAAAAAGACGCTGCTATTTAATGTATTGAAACTCCTTATAGTAACTCTATGAAATTTGCATTCTATTAGTACCTTATAAACAGATCCAAATCCACCCTCTCCAATTTTATTATCTGGCGAGAAACTGGCAGTTGCATCAGCTATTGTAGAGAAACTAAATAATGGAAGCTCCGTTGCTTCTTGGCTTTCAGATTGATACAATACTTTTCCTATGCAGTAAAAACAATAAAGACTTCACTGTTGAGAATTTGTTTATAGTACGCGATGATTCTGAAATTGTACAACTTCTTACCCTTAACCTTTTGAACAGCATTATTCTTTTTCGTCCGTGCATACCATAACAATAGAATGCTGAAGCCTATAAGAAGAATCCCGGGAAAAACTGTGAGTAAGATGATTTTAATTTTTGATCCTTCCTTTTCTTTGCCAGCTGCATGATATATTAAAAACACCACCATCAACTTCCATACATGTAAGAAATATTCATAAAACAAGTGAGTTAAAATGCTAATTAAGATTAACCTGTTGGATCTGAAGGTAAATCAGATGAACCTGCTGGATCCGAAGATGAACCTGTTGGATCAGAAGGTAGATTAATGAGTATTACATATCGTAGTGTAAAATGAAGACATTACTACAAGAATAGAATCAGAACTATTTTAATACTTTCGGGCACATTATAATATATTCACTAACTAAAAGTGACTGGGAACGGAGAACAACTAGGTGAATGAAACAAAGAATTTGAAAAATTGTTTGGTGGTGCCAGGACCATGGGAGGAGGGTGGCCGGGATTACCGAGAGGTGCGTGTGATATTGGTTGTATGTGTAATATTGGTTTTTGTGGGGTATATTTGTTTGGGATGTTAGTGTCATCAACTATTTTAGATAATTGCAATTTACTAGAGACCGTTGGGATTTCATATTAAGCTCGGATACAAGTTATGGAAGTGCAGAGTGCACACTCGTTGAGATAATATGTTTTTGACTAGACAAAGATGCGGGGGTCAAGGGACAACGCCCCTTGTTGTGGAAGCCTCCCCTCGCGGGATTTGGCGCATCGCCCCGAAACCTAAACGATTTTTATTAATTGTTATTAAAGGAATTAACCAAATTTCCGCCAAAAAGCAACCGACATGTCTGTTGATGAAGGGTTTTCGTCTTTAACTGATATCAACCGCCATAACTGTCAAATATGACTTTTACGTAACTGACATATCTCGTCTCATTCTAACATACAAAAACACACAATTCCTCTCTATTTTGTTTCGTTCTCTCGTGCCTAGAAATAAAGTGTTCTTTTTGAATTATCCCGATAATGATTCCGTAATACCCATGCATCAACAGGCTCGAAATACTTTATACAGAAAGTGACTTTACATGATTGAAGCAAGATATCAATATTATCATCACACCCTAACCCTAGTTTTCTAACAATATTTTTGTTTGGGTGAATTATATTTTGGTAGTGATGTTGATTATGTTATTACACTATATTGGTAGTGATGTTGGTTGAGGAGAGAGAAGTTGACATAACGCTGAGTTTGACAGTCATGTTTACAGTTACTATTACCACTACGGTCACTATTACCACCAGCCTCACAGTTTATCATGTGGGATCAATAACCCATAACAGCTTGATTTCGTGATAAACATATGGACATACAATTTGAGTGTAATGGGGAAGCCGTAATGATATATGAAAGAGAGAGAGAGAGTAAGGATGTGTTTGATGCATGTCTATGGGAATAATAGAATGAAAATGATATCCATTGAATGTGCTTAATTCATAACAATAGGAATCAAGATATAGATACACACCCATAGGCCCATAGTAGCGGGAGAGGTACCTTTCAAGTCTCATTCCAATGGGTCCTCTTGCCTTTTACTTCTCCACCACATATATAACACATATTCAAATTTCTTCACCATATATATATATATATATATATATATATATATATATCAAATATTCAAATCTATTAAAAGAATCCAAACCCAACTTATATAAGCCAAACAACACTTGTGAAAGTATTATACCCATTCATATTACACTTCATAGTCAAACCAATACCAGTGATTCCATCAAGCATAACAAACACACCCTAAATAGCTTAAGATGGTACATAATTAAGAATGGAACTTGACCCATCTATTTATGTTTGAAAGCGATGATCAAGTTGGTTTTCCCATGATCTCCCCAACCATGAATCTCTCTGATACACTCCCTGAATCGCGTAGTAGACTAAGAGGGCACGATACACGGTACCGTTACTAGCCGTTTGCTCAAAAAATGATCAACTGTGCTGTCGTTGGCTGCCATCCTGCACCGGTCAAACACGCTATTCGTCCCTCTGTTGTTCTACCAAGGGGTGTTGTTGGTTCTCTTATTTATTTATCTATTTATTTGTTTATTTTTTGTGCGTGAGTGGGTATTTTTGGTGGGGTGTTTTGTAAGACCTACATACATAAATAACAGATATTGGTTTTTTAGTCAGGGAGAGTGTTTTAGTTATTGGCGTGTTCTTAAGTATATGTTGAGGTGACACACCAATAAGTGTTGCTCCGTATTAATTGTGTGCTACACCTAGCACTCTAAGCCTAGGTAATACCCACTTTTGTTAACTAGGTCAAAGCTAACTAATAAAAAGAAAGTAAAACTAACCCATATACTCTTGACATAGTTCGACTTGTTATGTAATATTAATGTCACTACTATAAACATCCAACAGTCACTCCGCCACTCTGGCTTCAGGTGCTGGCGTGCTGCCACTCCGGCGCTGCTGCAAGCCTTCTTTAATTTGTCAACCATATCCGGAATGGTAAAGGTCACCAGAATAGAATGGTAACAACGAACTTAAAGGTAAAGGTGAAGAATATTATGGAAATATGGTACCATGGTGGTATCCATTGGTTTAATGGATTTGATTGTTAGGTTTTAAACTTGTTTTGGGTGAGTCCGATCCATATTTCTGAATCAAAAGTGATGAAGGTGGCTGGTGGTAAAAGTGCTAGCAGGCAGTGGTCTCTTTGACTTCAACTAATAGAATCAAATGGTTATAGAATATAGCTAAAAAAATTTAGGGCTTTAGGTGTAAATGTTTAAAGGGATGAAATCGTCATTTCAGCAAAGTATATGATTTTGAGTTACCTTTTAACGAAGGGAATGCAACTTCTAGAACGATAGGGACTATATCGGTTTAATTATTAAGAGATGTAAAATCTGAGTATAACCTAAGGCCATCTGTGTATTATTATTTACTCTTACAGTAAGTACATGTTAACCGAACCTTAGCAAGAGAATGTTACCTATTTCAGAGGAAGTTATTCTGATGAATATTTCGCAACCACCTACAGGTACTAATACTTTGATGTCTATAAGGTCATTGAACCACATCAAGCAACCAGTTCCTTCTCCTCTAATTTGTGTATCTGCATAAGCCATGCAACTACAATTCTGTAGGCATTTTTCTGCACAATTTTTCAAATCATGCTCGTGTTAAACCAAGTACTCTTTGTGTCCGGCAGTTTGATATTATAGTACTTGATAAACCCTTCTGATCCATTTTTTCAGTCCAATGGTGTTCGCCTAACACACCCACCTAACAAATCATTATCATTCTTTGGCACAAATCTATACTTATCCAAGCAAGCACAAGACTTTTCAAGCAAATTAACAGTAGTGCACCTTCCATAAGCACCACAGACGTTGTATGCATCACATGTATCTCTTGGAAATGACAAGAATGGCTGCCACTTTTTACTTTCTTCTACCCAAGCCATACTTTCTAGCTCCCCAGAAGAATTCATTGTGAGCTTCGATAGGATAAAAGTGTTGTTTTCAATAAAATAAGAATAAGACACCTCAGTATCAATGATGACTACATCAATTACAAAGGTCAAGATCATCCTTCCAATAGAAATATCACTAAACCGTTCATTCCTCCATGGTCCACCCCGGTGTTTGATGACCCCAGTGTCTTTTAGTTCAAAATATGGATAACCAAGTGTGTTAGCTTGCCAAGCGAATGCACCTCGAGCTGGATCTTGACTACTCTTCCATGATGAAAGATACCATTCCATTCCCCTAGAGTAATCTTTACCTAACTTCATTCCAGGTAGAAGAGTATCAGTTGGATAATCAAAACTCTGCCATAGAATTGTTCCAAAAAGTTCGTCCGTGACAACCAGATTACCAGTGTCAAGAAGCTTCGCCGTTGCCTTCTGTGATGTTGTTGTATTAGATGACCAAATTATGCTGATATTGCTGAAGATGCTAAGAGCTCCGGAATCAGTAATCTTTACCACAAGTGGTGGTGTATCAGGGAGCGGGTGGTCTCTGTTAGCAACCCAAACCAAAGTTCTAACAGATATATTTTTGAACCACGTACCGAGATATCTGTTCTCAGAGTTATTTGGCCTGAAAAACCCTAGTTCGAAAATTCTGGTTTGTGAGACCAACGTATCTCCATCCGTCAAGAACTGTGAATCTGAAATGATGTCGAGTTCAGCGGCATATATTTTATGAACAAAAACATAACATAACAAAAGATGTATGACTGCTCCTTCCATTGAAAATTTCATATCTCACTTTACTAGAGCATTGCTGATTTACTGATAATAAAGACCAAGGACAAGGATTATTTTTTAAGGTCCATTCATCTCCACACGTCATTGTAACAAATAAACATTAAAATTTAATGTTTGATTGGTAATGTCACCGATCTGTATGGACTACAATAACGGTCCTCATACGCTTATAAGACACATAAATAATATGTTGACTATCGAAATCTGGTTAGTTAAATTTTAAATTAATTCATGATTTTATATTCATATAATTACGACTGACAATGATTTGCAAAATCAGTAAGTTAATTTTTTGGTGGATTATTTTGAACAGGTCATGATGACTTAACATTGAGGTTATATCAATCACAAGTATTTTAATCTTGCATTATTAGGTCAACTCTCATGCGAGTAGATCGGTAGGTTCCGAAGAGGATGACTTAACGAATAAAATTATGTATCTTGATATGGACCCTCATTCTCCAGAGTAGGTTGCTAAGTAAATCTCAAGCATAATTAAGTGACATACTTGGTAATTTGATTAGTGCCATTTGGATACAAAGAAACACAAACAAAACAAAAATATTACAACATGAACTTAAGCATTTCTAATCTCACTTTACAACAGTTTGAGAAAATTTCATATCTCACTTTAATTGTGATTAGAAAGTTTAACCTTTTTGGCTTACAAAATGTAATTAATTTTCTCAAACTGTTTACTAACTAATCGCGAATATAAGTTGTTATCATCAACTTTGACCTGTTATAAAATTGCTCACTACCGACTCTATATTGCGGTAATCTCACATGGGTATTATATGAAATATTGTAAGTGTATATTGAATGAATAATAACGTTTGGTACATCAAGATTATATAGGAAACATAACGGGCCTAATATACAATGGGCCAAATACTAATACTAATAATAATAGTCTAACACTCCCCCGCAGTTTGAGCGGGAGGAGACCAAACACTCAAGCTGTCACGAAACTAAGTAAACAAGGCAGATGGTAACCCCTTGGTAAAAATATCAGCACACTGAAACCGAGAAGGAACATGCAGAACTCGAACTTGACCAGTAGCAACCAAATCACGAACAAAATGAATATCAATCTCAATATGCTTGGTGTCTGCGATCTTTGTCTGAGGGTTAGAAGACAAGTACACTGCACTCACATTATCACAATAAACAATAGTAGCAGATGACAACGGTGTATGAAGCTCACTAGTAAATTCCGAAGCCAACATGTCTCAGAAACAGCATTGGCAACACCCCGATACTCAGACTGGAACGAGAAATCATCGGTGACGTTTAGAGGACCATGAAAGTAAGTTGTTAACAAGAAAAACACAATAACCTGATGTAGACCGGCGAGTGGTAGGGCAACCAGCCCAATCAACATCCGAATAAGCAACCAAGGACTCGATGTAGAAGAAAATAACTATAAACCATAAGCCAAAGTCCCCTGAACATACCGTAATATCCGCTTGAGAGCAATGAATGAGGCTCTCGGGGATCATGCATATATAAACAAACCTGCTGCACAACATAAGTAATATCGGGTCTAGTGAAAGTGAGATATTGAAGAGAACCTGCAAGACTCCGATATAACGTAGGATCAGAAACCGGATCACCATCATCACCCAACTTAGACTCAGCGTCAACCGGAGTCCGGGAAGGGTTACAACCAACCATATGTGCACGCTCCAAAATCTCCATAGCATACTTACTGCTGTGACAAAACATCCCAGAAGAGTCACGCGTAACTTACACACCCAAAAAATAATTAAGAGCACCCAAATCTGTCATAGAGAACTCCTTATGCAAAGAAGCAATAATCCGCTGTAATAAACTATCAGAGGAAGCAGTAAGCACAATACCATCCACATAGAGTAGCAGAAAAGCAGTATCATCACCCTGTCGGTAAATAAATAAAGAAGAATCACACCGACTCGAAGTAAACCCAACATTAAGAATATAAGTAGCAAACCGCTGAAACCATGCCCGAGGCGCCTGCTTAAGTCCATAAAGAGAACGCTATAATAAACAAACATAATCCGCATGCTCATGATCCCGAAAACCAGCTGGTTGATGCAAATAAACAGTTTCAGATAAATCACCATGCAAAAATGCATTCTTGACATCAAGCTGATGAACAGGCCAATGTCGAGAAATAGCTAAACTAAGAACAGTCCGAATGGTGTCCGGCTTAACAACCGGACTAAAAGTCTCATCAACATCTACTCCCTCCACCTGTGTGCTACCATTGGCAACAAGACGTGCCTTGTACCGACTAAGAGTGCCATCAGCCAAATACTTATGGCGAAATAACCACATACACCTAACAACATTGACACCCACAGGACGAGGTACACAAGTCCAAGTTTTATTCTTAATAAGCCCATTATATTCATCAAACATAGCATTTCGCCAATTTGGATCATCTAGAGCATCCTTATACGACCTAGGGGACGGAGAAACAGTGGACACATGACTAGCATACTTAGGATTAGGACGAGTAGTCCCGACACGAGAACGTGTGACCATGGGATGAATAGATACAACATGTGTTGCCGTTGGTGGGTCAGGGACAGGTGCAGGAGAGACAGGTGGAGTTGGCGTTGGTGTAGGGGCAGGGGAGGTAGGTATGTTGACAGGTTCGTGAGGTGTAGGTATGTCAACTGGTGGTATAGGAATCGGGTTTAAATTAGGACCAATTGGGGTGGTGTTGATAATGGTGGAAATGAGATTGGAAGAATCTTCCAAAAAATCATAGGATGGGGTGGGTTTGGACGGATGGGTTTGAAACAGAAAACCGTTTCATCAAAGGTAACATGACGAGAGATAATAATTTTGTTGGTATTTAGATTAAGACAACGATAGCCAAAATGATTGGCAGCATGTCCCAAAAATATGGCAGGTGTAGCGCGAGGTCCTAATTTATGGTTGGTATCAATATGTGGGTAACAAAGGCATCCAAAAACATGAAGTACACTATAATCGGGTGTAGCACCAAAAATGCGGGTAAAGGGTATGTCATTGTTAATGGCACGGGAAGGGAGGATATTCAATAAATAAACAGCCATATTAAGAGCTTCAGTCCAATAGTTGGGTGGTAAATGTGCTTGAAACAATAAAGTACGAATAAGGTTATTGATGGTACGAATCATGCGTTCAGATTTTCCATTTTGTTGAGAGGTGCGGGGGCAAGAAAATCTAAACTGAATGCCATGGGTTGAAAATAATTTATGAAAGGCAGTATTATCAAACTCACCACCATGATCACACTGAAACGATTTAATTTCACACTTAAACTGAGTACGAACATAACTACGAAACAACTGAAATTTAGACAAAACATCAGATTTATTCATTAATGGATAAACCCACACATACTGAGAATAATGATCAAGAAACAAAACATAATACTTGAAATCAGAAAGACTCGGAATTGGGGAGGTCCACAAATCCGAGTGAACAATGTCAAAACAAGAAGTAACAGAACTAGACGAACTAACAAACGGAAGCTTCACGTGTTTACCAAGCTGACAAGCATGGCAAAGAACGGGAAGCTTCTCTTTATTACATGAAATATAATCACTAGACACAAGACGCCGCAACACTTCACTTCCTGGATGTCCTAGTCGTTGATGCCACGTATACTGACTGGTAAGATAGGTTTGAGGAATCGGAGAAGGCTTCGTAATAGGGTAAAGATCACCCGTGCTATCACAACGGAGGATTACCCGTCGAGTTATGAAGTCCTTCACAGAAAAACCAAAAGGATCAAATTCAACAGTGCAATAATTATCACGAACAAATTGATGCACAGAAATAAGATTTTTTACGATATGAGGGGTAATTAAAACATTATTTAAATAAAGAGGACGAAAAGGTGTAGACAAGATACTATGACCGGAGTTGGTAACGGGAATGAAACTCCCATCACCAACCGCGATAGACGGATAAATGCACTCATTAAGAATATCACTAAGATAATGCACAAAATCATTAAGATGAGAGCTCGCACCTGTATCCATATTCCAATTTCCAGAACACGGGTCCTGAAGAGTGTTAGTAGCAAAAGCATTCGGCAAGAGAGTTGCTTGACCCGACGCAAGTAGTTGTCCTGGGTTAAAAACTGAACCAAACACAAGTTGTCCCGGATCTTGAACTTTAGACTTCATGCGCATCTGTTGCGTGGTCAACAAAGAACGAACCGTCTTGAGATCGGGAAAGGGTTCCCGACTAGCAATAACGGTTGAAATCATATCATACGTGTTGGGTAAGCCTTCAAGTGCAAACGTAACAATGTCATCATTACTAAGAGGAGAACCAAGACCATTCAAAACCAAAGCAATTGATTCAATTTTCTGAAAGTACGCATCAATTGTTAAATCCCCAAGCTTTAGATTACGTAACTCCGCCTTCAAAGCCATAGCTCGAGGGCGTTTATTGTCTTGAAAAATCCCCTCAAGACACACCTACGCCTCTTTAGCTGATTTAGAATTAAGAGCAACCAACCATTTTTGAAGATTGGAGGAAAGTGTGGAAAATCCAAGACCTAATAATGAAATCAACCTTGAGCCATTCCGCATCCTTAGTCGGTGGTGGAGGAGGTGTAGTAGATGAGGACGCGGGTGGATCAACGAGATGATCCAAGATGCCATATCCATGACAAAGGTGAGAAAAATGTTGGTAAATTTAGTGCGCTTGTGGGATTAGTTAACACTTGTTTTTGGGTTAGGAGGTACGGAGTGTACACCCATGAGGTCCCTGAACACCCTGACTCTTCTCAATAGTAGTTTGTACTGCTAGTGTATTGGTTACTACTATTAGTGTAGTAACTAATGGTTCCTACTGGTAGTGTTATGGTTCCTGCTGCTAGTGTAATGGTTCCTGCTGGTAGTGTAGGATCGAATATTATTGTGTTTGATGATTCGGGTGGTCTTGGATGATCAAAATACATGTTAGACATTTTAGAGAGAGAAAGTAGAGAGATGGTGTTCTTGGTAGAGATTTGGTTCAATAAAATGTAAAAGGTTAGATTGCCAAGCCACACCCCTTCCATGAATGGAAGGGGTATTTATACTTACAAACAATACGTCCTCATATCGGACTGTGGATAAGGCATACAGTGGGTAAAGACCCGTCCTTCCTCCACGTTGTTACACTACGCTAAACTAAACTAATAACTAACTAATAAACTGATAAATAACGTAACTAATGATATGTCTACGAGCTAACTTATGCTAGATAATATTTGGGGTGACCGAAACTTTACTTATGGAATTTCCAATTCCTAACAATCTCCCTCTAAGGGAGGTCACCCCATGTTTTACATTTCGAATCCTAGCATTCTATTCTTGGCTTTGTTCTTGAGCTCGTATACTTCAATTCTTCAATTCCGCAATCTTTGTGCTTTTGTAGTGCAACTTCAAAGTCCAAGTGCTTTGTACTTTCAGTGGAGGTCTTTGAACTGATCCACATCTTTGATGATCTTCGAGCTTTCTTTGAGATCATCAGCCACAGTAAATCTTTGGATCACCCTTTATTGTGTTGCCATCATGTGAAGTTGTGACTTTTGGACCGACATGCTCACACTTTTGAATCATGACATCTTTCCATCAGAGTAGCGGAAGCTTTACTGGTTCATGATATTTGCGCAGCGTAGCGAAGTATAGTATGAAAATATCGAGCCAGGTTCGTAGATATGCACCAGTCATGATTTCTTTAATTAAGTGTGGATGCTGTGGGCATACGGCTTTGGATTGACTCCTCAATTCTGATCAGCTGCAACCGTTCAAATGTACCTGCAAACAACAGTTAGCAATAAAACACACGAAAGTATCTTTGATCACTTTCAATGAATGGAGGTACACGGCCCACGGTTCCCCGTTGATCAGTACAAGTACTGCCTGTGATCAGGTAGAATTCCGAAGAATCTCCTTGACAGGGTTTCGCAGCTGCTCTAGCTGTTCTCAAACCGGAACGTCTCAAAGAAGAAACCACGGAGTGAGTGAACCAGCGAATTGAGATTCACTGATTGATGAAAAATTAATTTGAAAAACAATCGTGTATTGCTTGAAGAAAGAGTTTTGCAATACGACGAAGGTTTTATGAGAAAGATCAATTTTCAATCAAAATACTTTTTGTATTATAAAAGAGTACACATTCGATGTGCTAGAGAAAAGAAGAAATTTGCACATCGAACGGTTTTTCCAAAAGTATTTTTTCAATCAGAGGTACTTTTTGAATTTGAAACATGAATACTCATTCGATGTGCTAGAGAAAAGAAAAGATTTGCACATCGAACGGTTTTTCCAAAAGCATCCATCAATCCATTTCCTGGACCAAGGTTGATTCACGAATGAATCGCTCCATCGTTTCTATCCAGTTGTCACAAGCTTGATCGTATGAAAGATCTCACATGCCACCTACCAAGAGCTTGTTTGATGTTGGCTCTAGAAGGCTTTCCATCTTCATCGTGAATATTGTCACATATCACTCGGATGTTCTGGCAATACCACAAGAATAATGCGTAGGACTCTTAATATATATTCTTACTTTCCACATTGTGTGAAACAGCAAGTATTCAAGAATTTAATGTCCTAATGAGATATTGTGGATGATCTCTTAGCTCTAGACTCAATAGTGCACATTTGGTTTCCTATGCCGGAGACTAGGGAGAGGGTCTCCTTCTTCAATATCAACAATCTCTAAGAGAAAGTCGATAGATTATGTCGGTTCCCCGTGAGAATGAAACAAGCCCTTTTAAGAGGAACTTGAGTAGCTTGGGAAGTTTAGTGCAGTGCGTCACTGGGTCCATGACGTCTTGTCTTCAATACCAGTGTTATCACCAGTAGCATATGTATTGAACCCGGTATCTGCCCTAAGGTTGAATTATTGGAGGGCTATTTCTTTTCACCCTTTTCTCGTTTCAATTCTTTTTCATTCTTCAACCCCTTCAGTGCTTACCAATACTTCATAACTAGAACCTTGTTGGGTTTATTTCAGTTCTAGCTCTATCTCAGTCCGCACTCTTCCCATTTCTCACTTTTCTCCTTTTTTCATCAAACCTAAGGACTTCTATACTATCTAGTGGATTGTCCCTGGGTAGATCCCTCCGGTTCTGGCGGATCGTGGGAACTAATACCTAACCTCACCATCCTTATAACTCCATACATAAAGTAAAGTGGTCGGTCTTTTGGTACAATTCATTCCTTCTCGAAACCAATTGAAAAATCATTTGGAAAATCAATCAAGGTACTTGTGATATAAAATCAAAGCATTTTGTACCTTAATTATTTTGATCATTTAGAAAACCTCCCCCTCAACATGTGCATTTGATCTTGAAATTGTTTAGCACATGGAGGCAAGAGTATTTTGAAATATTTCTTTGATCACAATTTCTTTAGAAAAAGCCATTTGATTTTCTTTGGTAAATTCTCCCCCTCAATATGTGCGTAGGATATTTGAAATCATGTTATTACATAGAGGAAAGAGTTCTTTTGAAGTACATCCACGATCACAAAAGCCATTAAGAAACCATTAGAAAATCAATCAAGGTACATTATGTTGAAACATAGAAATATTTGTACCTTGAAAGTTTGTTTTCTTTTGAAATGCTCCCCCTCAATATGTGCTTCGAGATTTGAAAGCGTTTAGCACATATGAGAGAGCAGCCTGCACAATTGAATCAAAACGATCACCTTTTATCAAATTTCTTTAAATCACAAATTCTCCCCCGATCAAAAATATCAAACCCTTTGAGATTTTGGATCCCAAGTGATTTAATAAGGTTTAGAAAACATGGGAGAATATGTGGCCTAGTTTAAATACTCATCTTGTTTTTGGATAAATGCTCCCTCTCAACATGTGCGTTATGTATATTGAAATCGTTTGGCACATGGAGGCAGGAGTGCCTTTAAAGGACTAAAACCAATTCCATTAAAACAGATTTGAGATTTAAATCACGATCTCTCCCCCGATCAAAAATTTCAAACCTTTTGAGATTTGTGATCTCAACTAATTTAAATCCTTTAAAAGATTTTGGAGAAAGACGTGGCAAGATTTAATTTTGAAAAATGATGGATAAGGAACAGTTTTTCGACATTAAAGATTGTTAGTGTCAGGTGTGATAGTTTTTAAGAGATCTTTAAGTAAAATAAAACAATTTTACAATCAAACAAGAACAGAAAAAATTTCATTTTGAAAGACCTTGATTCAAAAGAAAAATCATACCATGACATAACATTAAATCTTTAGATCACCACTTAATTTTGTACAAACGGACTTGATAGATGAAATATCGTTTGAAAATATTTTATTTTAAATCACTCTCTCCCTCAATCGATGACCGTAGTCGATGATTGAGTGACTTAAGTTTTGATAAAATGAAGTCCGGTGATTTTCAAAATTAAGTCCAGTTTATTTTCAAAACAATATTTTTCCATTTATCAAAACAATATTATTAAAAAATTGTTTTTAAACAAATGTTATTGTCCACTACTTGTCCTGCACAAAGATACGTTAGGTGGTTGAGCTGCATCTGTTGATGTTGCTGCTGTAGGGCTTGGAAGAAAAACCGTCTGCTGATGTAGTGAGACTTCTTACGTTGCATTTTAATGCCAACTGAGGTCAAATTAAGCTCCGTTTCTTCAATCACTTAGAAGAAAACCATCTGCTGATGCAGTGAGACCTCTTACGTTGCATTTATGCCAACTCTCCATAGAAGTCCAATTAAGCTCCATTTCTTCATATGTCAACCCAATATATAGTTACCCTTTCCTTTCGGCATCCAATCATCTTCATATGTGGCGGGAACATTCTTATATACCAATATACCTGCATACGTTAGTGAACACACATACAGATATATGGTGGTCGACATCACCCAAACAGCAATCGACTAATAAAAGTCAATTCAACATATCAATCAGATCATATAAGGTATGGGATTATGTGTTCATCAAACTCTAATCATCTAAACCTAACAATCATATCCTAGGCACCTAGTCCTTCAACATAGGTTAACATCATTTTTAATTAAGCATATTAGGATAATTAAGAAAGTCCGTTAGATGATGTAAATTTGAAAAACATTCTCCCCCTCAATCAATGACTCTTTCTGAAAAGTTTAAAAGCGCTGAAGTCATTGATTGAGTTTTCAATTATTACGAAAAACTCTGAATCTGATTGTTTTGAAAGCAACTCATTTTCCACCATTTTGAAATACAACAAATATTTTTCTGAAGAATTTTAGACGGAAAAATATTTGTGTAGGAACAGCAGTCCTTCGACATACTTTCCTTATTTTGTTTTAGGATAAGTGCACGGCATATTTGAAAAATGGTTTAGCGCAACACTTTCCTTTCTTGAAGAGCGGGTTGCTATCTGAAATAATAGCAAACCATGGTTTAAGCACGGGTTACAGTCTGAAGTAACTGCAAGCCATTTTTGAAGTGCGGGTTACAGTCTGAAATAATTGTAAGCCATTTTTTAGAGAAATGATTTGGAAAAGAATATTTACACCTCCTGCTCGAACTTCATCTATGGTCCCGTGCCATTATTGAATGACATTTCTAAGACCGTAGATGTTATCGATACCAGAAGACATGTCTTGGAAAACATATTTTTGGTATTTTTCAAATTTTCTGATTTTTATGGGATTTTGAAGGTTTTATATTTTTCTATTTTGTTTTTGTTGGTTTTATATTTTTATATTTTGCTTTTTGATAAATATTTACAAAGATAGAGTAGATGATATAGTATAAGAGGATGATGATACGAGTACCGAGCAGCCCCGTTGTAGAAGATAGAAGTCATCATCTCTTAAACATTCACCACCAAAGCTTTCGAGGCTCGTTAGTCAGGTGCACAGAGAAGCACACCATTATCATAAATCCCGCTGCTCCTTTTAAGAACGATAACCGAGATTCTTCGTTCGGGGTTATATCATCAAGAAGAAGAACAGCAAAATATCATCCCACACATAAATAATTCTTCTCAAATTTCATTTCACTGAAGTCTGAAGCACTCCATACCAAAAGGTGTCAAGAGAAAAATTCCCCCAAGTAGGTGAATTGATGCAGTCAGTCTCTAAGACTAGAGCTCACGAACCCGAAGACAAAGAAACTTATACCATCGAAGTAGTAGATAAAGTCCAATAGCCAAAGAATAACCCCGATGTATACTTTTCTTTCCCCTGATTATAGTGTATGAAGTTCAAGAACCCGAAGTACCCGAATGCCCAAAGAAAGAAAAACCGATAACACTGAAGAAGCAGGCCGAATCACTGATTATCTCTGCGGATGACAATCTCTGCGGATGTCAACTTCGGAATAAGTGATTATATCTCTGAATCACTGATTAAGCACTCAAGTGAAACAACTGAGCCTCCCCAACGTACACAATCTCTCTCCCCAATGAATCACACACTTGTGTACCTCTTTTATCTTCAGAAACTTTCTTTAACATCTCTTCCCCCACATAGTTGGAATAAACACTAAACGCCATGAGTCAAACCTTGAGTTTCTCTGCGGTAATGACATTTGTCTTCCTGGGATATCTTCAATCACTTAGAAGTATTAAGTTCATCAAGTTTACTCACCATAAGTCAAACCTTGAGTTTCTCTGCGGTAATAACATTTGTCTTCCCGGGATATCTTCAATCACTTTAAGTATTAAGTTCATCAAGTATACTCGCGTTTAGATACGTGTCTCCTTCGCCCTTTCTGGTTTTGATACTTCAAGATCAGCAATTCTTTGTAAGCCCGTATACTTGAAATCTTTTGAGAAGAACATCATAAGCTCAGATGTATCTGTGAGAATCAACTTGCTGAGGAATATGAGAAAGTCTAATTGGGGATTAAATTTGGCTCTTCAATCTCCCCCAATTAGTGCTCTCCCATAAACCGACAATCTGTTTGATAAATGCCCAGATTAAGAAGAAGTCTTTAGATAATCAAATGCAACTCGTCTTTAGTCTTCTAACATGCATCAGAAAACGTAGAACAGACTGTAGACTCGACCTTCTTCAAGATTGTCCAGTTGGGGAATAAATAGTTAACATCTTCATCACACCAAAAAGCATCCCAATTAACTTACCTCTTGCAAGTCCCTTTAACTAAAATCCCTCCCAATCAAACAAGAACAGAAAGATATTCATCAAGGAAATTAGCAATCAGCCCGCAAGGAACACACAAAATGGTTATACCAAGCAAACAATCACAAGAACAGAAGGTTGTTCGGAATCATCATGTTGATGTGCACGTGAAGCATTAACCGGAAGCACTTGTCTTTAAACTCATCAGTCCGTATGAAGATGTCAACCAACGGCTCTAAAGAAGAAACTCCATGTAACGATGACCCGATAGGAAGAAGCTCGGTTTTTACATGAGTTAGGAGCCATTTGACCATATATTCTCAAATATAAGTCAACCATGCAAAAAATTCACACTTCTTTTCCCCCTCAAGAATTGCATACGGAGATGCCATTCTTGATTAAACAAGTGATTATCATCCAAATGTATTCTATTCACACTTCTCCCCAGCAAAATTAGCACATGATGTCGCCATCGTCATTATAGTTGAGCAAGTGGAATAAGAAAACAATCAACATTAGCCCGGTTCACTTGATAACTGAAAGAGCATGGAAAAAGCATGAAGCATGTTGATGAGAATGGTTATTAGTGAGAAGATTTCTCTTCTTCAGAAGATAAAGCGCACTGAAGCGTACATTTTTCTTTTCTTTAGAGTACGAGGCTTGACCTATTGTGTTCAAAGATCATAAGAAGATTTCTCTTCTTTTGAAGATTAAGCGCACTGAAACGTACACTTTTCTTTTCTTTAGAGTACGAGGCATGAACTGTTGTGTTCATACGTCATAATGTTGAAGTTCGAGGCCTGAACTGATGTGAACAGACGTCATGATCTCTCTCCTTTCAGCTCTTTTAGCAAAACATGTAATCAACCCCATTATCATTCAGTAGGCTCTTTGTAGTGACAGCTGATGGAGAAAACCCGATATAATGAACTTGACCCTGAAGTAAACTACCCCGAACTCGTGACTTAAACTTGCACATATGTAACAAAGAGCGGTGCCGATTTCCATTAGCATCTCTAAGTACTCTCTATATACTCTATACTCTTCAACCAACCAACCATCAAGTATAAGACGTACATTACCTCTTGAAAATCCACAATTGAATGTGATACTAAGCACTACAACGTAACTCCTTAAAGTGATAGTTATTTTGTGGTGGTAAGAGCCCAATTCCCCCAAGTGGTAAAAAAAAAGGTAAAAGACACCCAACAATAACTAGATTTCCAAGTCTTTGTATTTGATAATAAGCTCGAACAAGGATCTTGAAGAATCTTCATCCAAACATCCCTGATACCTTCAGATACTAAGTACACTCGCCCGTGATATTTCACTTCAACCTCAAATAAATAATACTGAATTAACGCCGTTGTCACATCTTCTGAACTGCTCAAATCAAGCCTTCTTTGACATTTAAATGAACTTTGATAATGGTTTCATCCCGACCATGGTTAAAAGCACATGACCCCGTAAAACCAAGTAATAACCAAACTGCCATGAAGAATAACCAAGCAATCATCCAATTCATGAAGTACACCCTTTTATCCCTTCTTTGAAGTAGAAACCGTAGCACCAGCATTAGATAAGATCCCAAAATACACTTTCCTTTCTCCAGGATGAATCCATCAATACGGGATTTTACAATTCTATAGTTTAAATTGAGAAATAGTTTCTTTCGCGGGATTTTACAAAATCAAGACAAAACCGTAAACAATGTCAGCTTGAATGTGTTAGGACAATTTTGGTTTCGGTGAATATATGTTTTAGGGGAACATGCAGCCGTTTATCAACGGTTCAAAATCCAACATCATCAACCATCCAATCAACACTTTGGTAAACATATCATTCACGCATTCTGTTGGCTATTGTAGTGACCACATTAAGAGGTAAACCCGATATGCCAAACTTGATCATGAAGTGATAATCCCCTGATTTGTTACTTAAACTTGTACTAATCCTTGTGAAGAAGAAACGGCGTACCCAATGTACAAAACCTCTTGACATTCTCAACTGAGTGAGACACCGAAGTGATAATTACGTTGTGGGTTAAGCGAGAAAGAATCACAACCTTAATTAAATTCCCAAGTCTTTATCACACTCTATAAATGCCCAGACAAGTCATCTTCGCGGAAGGGTAGAAAGAAAGAAGACGAAATAAGTAAATGCGCCCGGAAAACCTCACTTCAAATCCAAATAAGAAATATCGTCCAACCAACCCCACAGTCAACTTTGTTTAAATAAGTAATTTCGATCCGTGACGAAATATTATCCTTTGTGAAGATGTATATACCAAAGTCCAAACCTCATAACAAAACGACTCATTATCATACCAAATCCAACGATCAAAACTCATATTTCAACAAATCTCATCGTCAAACCTCATCATTCGCGTGTATCAAATCTCATTCATTCCATTGACCAAATCTCGAATATATGATCCAATTAATGAGAAGCCCATCAATTCAATATACACAAATATGCTTCAAGCCCATAATCAAAATGAAATCAGTCCAATGTTATATTGAGGCCTGGTAAGATCATATACCGATTCGACATATATTAAATCCAATTTATCATGTATGGAATTCAATATTAAAGCCTGAAATCAATATTAAAGCCTCGGTCACGATTTGCGTGAATTGATAAGGCCAAATATATGGTTTCAATCTTTGAGCCCAATAAATAACAAACCAAACTCAGCCCATAATCCATATTGCATCCAAGTCCGGCCCCATGATAGTCCAAATCACATCCATTACATTCCCTACCCTAAAATTACGTGTATAAAACACCACATACATTCTCACAAACCCTAATCCCAAATATCACATATGTGTGCAGACAAATACATCACCAAACCCTAGACTCACTCAACAAATCTATCCACCTCTCACATTATCGCCACTTTCCTGCCATGACAAATCTCATATACACTTGCCACATAAGCAAGTCGTAACATACTAACAGTTTTCATCAGCTCGTGAGAATCTTTTATCATTGAAGACCCACACGTTTTGTCCACGCCACAGGGATGGCTCGACGGTCTTCAAAGCCACAGGGATGGCTCAAAAAAAATGGTTGAAGGTAAGTAATGTTAACGATTTTGTCCCATGTGATTATTAAACGAACTTAAGAGTCAAATGAAATACCAAAATGGTTTTTGTTTGATCTTCAATTGTTCGAACATATACAACAAAAATCATAGATCCGTGAAGTATAGTTCTTTTCGTGTAACAATCATTAAGATTTATGGCATGAGTTGCCCACGACAAAGAAAGGCTGAGATCAATTGTCTTACGTTCACCATTTAAAGTTTTGATTTTTAAACCTTTTAGTAATTCCTTTAAACCGATCAAGAAGTAAAGAATGAGACCTTTCATGGTTTTGATCTTGCTTCTAACATTCGGATAATTAACAACCATTTAAGATCAATGAAGTTACTTCTTTTGTGTGCAGATCTCTATAGATCTATGTGTTATGAGAACCATACACAAAAAGAAACAAAGCTGAGATCGTTTCTTGATAGCACTCCATGAATTTATATTTGTTTCGAATATGTATGTTGTTTGAGCAAGGATCTGTGATGAGTGTGTTCGAGGGTTTTGTACTTTTGATGTGCTTAGAGAAATAACCCCGAAACAACTGAGATCGTTAAGAGTAGCAGTCATGGGTAGAACCTGTGATGGTTTGGTTTTTGATTCGTTTAGGTTGTGATTTGGATCTGTGATGGTTAAACAAACTGAGGTCCGAATGATGTTTATTAAATGGTATTTGTTATGGTTGTTTGTGGTCGAGGTCGAGTCATATTCATCTTCATCTCTTATTTTCTGTCCAAGTCGCTAGCCAAAGTTTTGTTTCAAGTCGCTACCCAATTTTTCAAAGCAAGTCGCTACCCACTTTTTCCAAAGCAAGTCGCTACCCACTTCTTCCAAAGCAAGTCGCTACGACTTGTTAAATAACAAGTCGCTAGGTCAAATATTTTTCCAAGTCGCTAGCTTGTATGTGTCAAGTAGCTACGACTTGTAAAGACAAGTCGCTACAACAGAAAACATACTCAACTCGCTACCAAGTGGTTTTGTACAACAACTCGCTAGAAGGAAAACATGGACAAGTCGCTAGTTATATTCATTGAATCAGGACATATTGTCAAGTCTCTACGAAGAACTTGACCAAGTTGCTAACAAGAACATCATAATCAGCAGTTTACAAAACCATTAAAAACCCATTTTAGACCCAGAAACAGCATAAAACCATATCATTAAGACCTGTTTTGACCTCGAAAATTCAGACTATATGACCATTTAACATCACAGCTTTAGAAGACTGCAGTTAGGACAAAAAAAAAATAGATTGGACATGGATAGAAATAGAGAATACCATACAAACCAATTACAAACTGTTTTGACTAAGATAATAAGAGGAAAAGATTCCAAGCAACAAACTAGTACAAAAACACTGTTTTGACTAAAATGATAACCGGAAAAGATTTCAACCAACAAATTAGTACAAAAACAGTTTACAAGAAGATTCAAAAACCAACATAACCATGATACAAAACCACACAAATCAAATATAACACAACAACCTGGCCTCTGATACCATTTGTAGGATCGAATATTATTGTGTTTGATGATTCGGGTGGTCTTGGATGATCAAAATATATGTTAGACATTTTAGAGAGAGAAAGTAGAGAGATGGTGTTCTTGGTAGAGAGTTGGTTCAATAAAATGTAAAAGGTTAGATTGCCAAGCCACACCCCTTCCATGGATGGAAGGGGTATTTATACTTACAAACAATACGTCCTCCTATCGGACTGTGGATCAGGCATACAGTGGGTAAAGACCCGTCCTTCCTCCACGGTGTTACACTACGCTAAACTAAACTAATAACTAACTAATAAACTGATAAATAACGTAACTAATGATATGTCTACGAGCTAACTTATGCTAGATAATATTTGGGGTGACCGACACTTTACTTATGGAATTTCCAATTCCTAACAGGTAGTGTATGGTTCCTGCTGCTAGTGTAATGGTTCCTACTGCTAGTGTTGCAGTGATTTATTTTTAACAGCTTTGACTCATTCAATTGGTTGTTATGACTACTTTATGACCACGTTTAATTGGTCATGTAACCACTATTCCTATGATAATGGAGGCTTATTATGAGTGATTAATTATCCGTTAATCATCCATAATGTCCATTAACTAGGAGTGAGTATTCTCTACTATAAATAGAGATGGTTTTCATCAGCATAATGAGACTGAAAAACACACTGAAATCGGGAGAAACAAACAAAAGCTTAAACACTTATTTGCGCAAGAGTTATTGATTTGTGCCTATTTCAATAACTAACATTTGGTCTTATCTCAAGTAGATATTCGTGTAACCCAGGCATAGGGTCGAATAGTTTACTTTGGAAAGTGATTACACGATTCCAAGTGATATCCGGTAACCACCTAGTGGTATTGCAGTTGCTACTGATTCTAGTACACAATGGTTTATTTGGAGCACACATTTGTAGCGGTTTAAACTAATAACCGCCTCATGAGATTAAATAAAAAGGTTATACAAGAAACCGTCTTATAAAACACTATTTTTTGGAAGGGTTTTGTTTAAAAATGCTCTACTTAATCCCATTTGAAATTTAGAAGTGGTTGTTAATTTAATAGCTACAAATATGCGCCCCAAATGAGGATAAGATCAGTCAGAAGAAAACAAAAAACAAAGGATAATCTATGGTCCTTTATATACTCTACAAAAATATATGTTTCTTAATCTTTTGAATTTAAACACCTTCTCCAACGGTCCAATTAGCTACAGATTAGGCCCATTTGACTTGTTAAACATTAGTAAAACACAACTGATTTCTATATAAACGGGTCATATTAAAATCATTCTTACATGATACAAAGAATCAACCAAAATAAAGATACACGTATTTCTAAGGGGAAATTAATCGTACGGAAAGAGGAAATTGATTGGCGTTGATCTTGAGGTTTTTCAGCGTATCGATAAGTAGTCAGGTATTATTAATTTAAATACGAGTAACAGATACATGAATGCATAGTCTTTTAGTTGCACAGTTTTTATTTATTCTAGCAGCATATTTCTTATATATGTACTTGAATTTGTTGTATAATGACAACAAAGTATTTGAATTTGTGAATTAAAAACAGAGTATTTGAATTTGTATATAATGGAAACAGAGTATTTGACTTGAAAAGATTTCATTAGATGGAGAAAAATATATGAAAGTGACCCCAAGTTGTGTTTCGTGACAAATGATAGGGTATTCACATGAAGTATACATGTTCATAGTTAAGTAAAAACATGGATAAGCAAAGAGAAATAAAAAAATTAAAACAATAATAATGTTGCAGGTTCGAACTAAATACCTTATTGTTATATGAGAAAGGGTTTTCCATTGAGCTATCCATCAAATTTGTTCTTAAGTGACACTTTAAGCAATATATACTAGATGGTTAATTAGTTGTTTCTGAATGGTAACAATCCTAAGGATTGTTAATAGTTAAGATCAAAATTAGGTTTTATTCTTTATTTTAATGAACATTTCATATAGATACACGTTTGATTTTTAACTTAACGAATACTTCATATGCCACAGAATTTATTTAAAAAAAAAAGTTTATATAATAAAGATCAGTTATGAAAAAGTCTTTGTTTTGGGATAGCGTTTTTTAATTTTTTTCATCTCATTTAGGGTGTGCATACGTTTTTTTTTTCGGGTTTATTACTTAAGAAGAAATCGGTACACATTTCTCTTTATTCTTTTCAGTTTTGCGTTTTATAAGCATGCTTGAAGAGTTAAGAAGAAATGCTACGATTTTTCTTATTTGGTAAACTTGTAAAACGAAACATGTAAAATTATATACGCTTTTTGAGACATAATATTTAAGAAGTGAGTTGGTAACAATCATGGACGCTTTAATTCTACTTGTCAATATCATGTACGCATCTAATTTTTTTTTTAAATTTTAAAATTCAGATGGATCGTAATAAATGGATGTATGAAATTGGACATGCTGAAGAAGCATATGTTATGGGTGTGCAAAGTTTTCTTAGATTTGCTGAGACTAATCGGTTGAATAATGGAGATCTCTCCGTTTGTTGTCGTTGTGTTGATTGTAAGAATTTACAAAATTATAGTGATATGACTAAAATTGAGAGGCATTTGATTAAACGTGGGTTTGTACGAAAGTATACTTGTTGGTCAAGACATGGTGAATTACTCGTTGATAGTAGTACGTCAGTTCCCGTATCTAGTAGTACATCGGTTTCTGTATCTAACGAAAATGAAAACACGTCAGTTCCAGTAGTTAATGAAAGTGAAAATAACAATTCACGCATTAGTGGCGACTTCATAAATAAAGATGAAATGTTTAATAACATGGAGGGTACTATTGGTGACGATGATGAAGAAAAATTACAAAAACAATTTGAGGACTCAGAAAAACCGTTGTATGTTGGTTGTACAAAGTTTTCTAAGCTTTCTGCTGTCATAAGGTTGTTTAAGGTAAAAGCACAATATGGTTTGAGTGACATAAGTTTCACAGCTTTATTGGAGGCTTTCCATGAAATGCTTCCTGATGATAATGGGTTACATGTTTCGTTGTATCAAGCCAAAAAGATGATGTGTCCAATGGGATTAGAGATTGAACGAATAGATGCGTGTCCAAATGATTGTATACTGTATAGAAAAGAGTACAAAGATCTTCATAATTGTGCTATTTGTAACGAATCGAGATATAAGAGTAAGAAGGGAACAAATGTAAGCGTTAATGTGGAGAATAATGGTCCGCCCGCTAAATTATTGTGGTATTTGCCAATCATTCCAAGACTGAAACGATTATTTGCAAACGAGAAAGATGCAAAATTGTTGCGTTGGCATTCTGAAAAGCGTAAAAAGGATGGAAAGTTAAGACATGTGGCTGATTCACCTCAATGGAGAAAGATTAATAATAAATTTGAGAAATTTAGTGGCGATATTAGAAATATACGGTTTGGACTTAGTTCGGACGGAATCAACCCGTTCGGAAACATGAGTAGTCAGCATAGTACTTGGCCCGTTCTTCTATGTGTCTACAATCTTCCACCGTGGTTATGTATGAAACGTAAATACATTATGATGTCATTGTTAATTCAAGGTCCAAAACAACCGGGTAACAACATTGACGTTTATTTGGCTCCTTTGATTGATGACATGACAACTTTGTGGGAAGACGGCGTTGACATCTATGATGCGTATAAAAAGGAAACCTTCAAATTGAGAGCCATGATTTTTTGTACCATAAGTGATTTTCCGGCATATGGAAATCTGTCCGGATACAAAATGAAAGGTAAATTTGCGTGTCCAGTATGTGAAGATCAGACATCTTCGAGGTGGTTAAGTAATTGCAAAAAGACAGTGTTTATGGTTCATCGAAGATCGATTGAAACTAATCACCCGTATCGTAATATGAAAAATGAGTTTGATGGGAAGGTTGAGTACGGAAAGGTAAGAAAACAGTTTGATGGAAAAGATGCACTTTCTCGAGTTAAAGATATAAACACCGTGTTTGGAAAACCAAAAAAAAGTCGAATCCCTAAAGGAAAATGGAAAAAAAATTCAATATTTTGGGACTTACCTTACTGGGAGCATTTAGATGTCCGACATTGCCTCGATGTTATGCATATCGAAAAAAATGTTTGTGATAGTTTGATAGGCTTATTGTTGAACATTTCTGGAAAAACAAAAGATGGGGTTAATGCTCGAAAAGACATGGTCTCAATGGGAATTAGATTACAGCTTGCTCCCGAAGAGAGAGGTTCACGAGGTACGTATTTGCCACCAGCTTGTTATACCATGTCAAAAGCTGAAAAAACACAATTTTGTCAATGTTTACATGATATTAAAGTTCCATCAAGCTATTCTGCGAACATTAAGAAGTTGGTGTCAATGCAAGATTGTAAATTGATTGGTATGAAGTCGCACGATTGTCATGTTTTAATGACACATATGATTCCTATCGCAATTCGTGGGTTATTACCAAACAACGTCCGAAAAACAATCACAAAACTATGTTTGTTTTTTAACATGATTCATTCAAAAGTGATTGATCCAGAGTTGTTGGATTCATGGCAAAAGGATATTATCCTCACCTTATGTGAACTAGAGATGTACTTTTCGCCTTCATTTTTCGATATCATGGTTCACCTTGTATCTCATATAGTAGGAGAAATTAAGGCTTGTGGTCCAGTATTCCTGCGTTACATGTACCCTTTTGAAAGATATATGGGTTTCTTAAAAGGGTTTGTAAGAAACCGGGCACGACCTGACGCTAGTATTGTTGAGGGATATTATTCCGAGGAGTTGATTGAATTTGGTGCAGACTATTTGGATGGTGTCAAGAATATTGGCATTCCGTGGTCTCGTCATGAGGGTAGACTTTTAGGTGTTGGGACAATCGGTTTGAATATGATAGCCCCTCATCGTGAACTTTTGCAAGTTGCACATTTAGTAGTCCTACAACATATGACATGTATTTCTCCGTATATTGAAGAACACATGGAATCGCTACGTATGACACACCCAGGGAGGACCGGAAAATGGTACCAGACCAAGCATAACCAAGAATTTTCATATTGGTTGAAAGACAAAGTGACGGCAAATTTAGGCCAACCAAATGTTGATAAAATAGTGGAAAAGCTTGGAGAGGGGCCGAAATGTGTAGTTAGATCATACCAAGGTTACGACATCAACGGTTATACATTTTACACCCAAGATCAAGATGAAAAGAGTACAATGCAGAATAGCGGAGTTACAGTAGTAGCTTCAAAGATGGAGTTCGACAGGATGAATCACGATGCAAGGTTAACAATCGCCAAAGACTCATATTATGGTGTGATACAGGAAATATGGGAGTTGGATTACCATTCTTTCACTATACCCTTGTTTAAGTGTAAGTGGGTGGCTAACAACGTCCGAGGTATTAAAGTAGACGATAAAGGTTTCACACTTGTCGACTTTTCAGTAGAAGGATATGCATCCGACCCTTTCATTCTTGCAAAGCTAGCTACCCAAGTGTTCTTTGTTAAAGACCCAAGTAAGTCAAGATGGCATGTCGTCTTGCAAGGTAAAAGACGTATACTTGGTGTTGATAATGTTGTAGACGAGGACGAATACGATCAATTAGACGAGCTACCGCCATTTTCTATTGGTATTCCTTCGATAGGTGACGATATTGCAAACACCACATACTTACGACCCGCCCACAATGAAGGGTTATGGGTTGATTGACCTTGCGCTACATGAAAGGTTTGACTCTATATAAATTTTATATCAATACGTTTATAAATAGACTTATAAATAGACATATGATTGGAAAGCCTAAATGTATAATTAATTTAATGCTAAACCTATTGATAGTGTTTTATTGGTTTATAAAAAAATGTGCCCTAAGCAATTTTAAATATGAAATTAGACATATGTTTAAGCCTCTTAATCATTTCTTTTATAAACAATATTCAACATATTGACATAATTTTTTTTTACAGGAATATCAACAATGTATATAGACAAGAAGTGTTAAGAAGACATTTGTTGTTTTTTTTTTTTTTTTTTATATTATTCTAATTTAATATGTTCGGATCAGTTGTTGATAAGGCAAGTGTAACTTTTAGTATCTCAAATTTTATCATAAGTTTGGAAAAAAACCAATAAAAATGATATAATATAAAGTAGTATAATTAACATATATAATCACTTAACACCACTACCCCCTATCACTTTGACAGAGTCTTGGTTTCAACCGTTGGCGGGCAATCGCAAAATCATGGAGGTCGAAAATAGTGGCGGCAAATGGAAAGAGTGGGAACGGTTTTGGTTGCAGCGACACCAACAAATCACATAAATACCAGTTTATCGATTGTTCTCCTCTTCTTCTGTAGTAGCAACCCTTTCAAAACTCACCATTTAACCACCAAATCTTTCACCTTTCACCAACAATTCGATCAACACCCACATATACTGGAACCAATTTTGGGGTTTGAGCTTTTCACGCAATCTTTTGGGGTAATTATTCTAAACTTTTTATTACTGTTTTAGATGCTGATTATATGTCAATTTGTTCAAGTATGAAACTAACAAGTTGTATATTGTTCGTATGTGGTTTAAGTATCAGTGATACACAATTGATTTGTATGTGTATGCCAATTTTTATGTGGACTGGTTTAGCTTTATTCCTAGACTTTTGTGTTCTTTGTGATTTTTTGTTTTTAGAATTATCATAAAATCAGATGAAATGTACAGTATATTGAACATAAATCATATATCATGGAGAAAAACTACTTTTTAAACATCATTTCAAAAATTATTTTATACTTATAAACAATGTTTGATCTCATTCTAAATTGTACAGAAGGTTTGCTAAGATAATTATCTTGTCTGCTTCTTGTTAATTATATGGTTTTTCATTAATGATGGTATCCAGCCATGTGTTTATTTTGGGATTAGGTTGTACAGAAGGTTCGCTAAAATATAACTAAAGTAACACATATTTGGTCCCTTTATCTGCATAATTTAAATTTCATTAGTACTTGTAGATAATATGTAACCTTTATGTATGATAATTACATGTTGTTAATTTTTTGTATGTTACTTTATTTTTCAGGAGTGAACTAGTATATATAAATATACAATGTCTCGAAGGGGTAAGCGAGGTGCATCACTGGGTAAGAGAAATTATCCGCCCGAATCATACTATGTTGAATTTGATGATTTGGGAGTAGCTACTGGAGAAAACAATGGCAGATTCAGTACATGGTTTTCGACTCAGGTGAAATCACGTATTTCATACCATTTGGAATGGAAAGAAGTAACAGATGAAATGAAGGATCAATTGTGGTTATGCACTGAGGTATTATATTCAAATCAAATACGTACGTTTTCATGTTTTGAATTAGGTATAAATTAGTTAATTAATACACTTTTTTAAATCCATCAGGAGACTTGGAATTTTACTCCATCATCGACTGCAAAGATGACCTACCTTAAGAAAGCCAACCATATACATGGAAAGTTCAAAAGTATGCTTGTTACGAACTATGTGAGGACGAATCGGCTACCATTTCAAAAGTACCCTTTTATGGAAGATCGACATTGGATAGATTTTGTTGCTTCCAAGAGCACAGAACAATTTCTGGTTTGTGATACTTTTCTTATTGATTAATGACTATACTAATTATTTCATAATTACAATTCACAACACGCTTAACTAAACTAATCTAATAGAAAGTCAAGGAGTTTATGTGTTACTAATATGTGTAGGAAAAAAGTGAGAAAGCGAAGCAAAGCGCACGTAAGAACAAGGATCCAGCCAGAGTAGGTCGTTGGGGCTATAGTGGGCTGAGGGCTTTTTGGAGGACTAATAAGGATGCTTTAGTTGAACTGTTTCCACAGCTAGGGGCGTTGCAGTCAGAGCGTGCAATACTTCACGTGTTGGGTAGATTAAGAAGGAACAAAAACACGGGATTAAAGGAGTTGACGAGTGATGTTCAAGAAAGACTGAACAAGTTGGTAAGAGATGTACCAATATGTTTTAACTATTGTTTGAATAAAATTTTCTAATGACTATATAACTTGCAGTGAGTAATATGTTATGTGAACAGGTTCTAAAAGAGCGTCAACTGAAAGCCGATGGTTCTTTTTTTATAGCTGGAAAGGATCCGCTAATAGGGGTTCTAGGACCAGAGCACCCAGGGCGAACTAGGGCAGTATCAAGTGTAGTCGGAATTAAGAAAGCCTTAAGGTGCGTTTGGTAGAGAGAAATTCAAAGAAAAGAAATGAAGTAGAGAATAAAATCTCAGAGAATAGAAATCAGTGGAGAATTTTGTTCAATTCTAATGTTTGGTAACAACAGAGACTTGACCCGAGAAATGAAAAAAAATTTATTTAAAAAAAAAAAAAAAATTTCAAAAATAAAACTTATTTAAAAAAAAAAAAAAATTTTTAAAAAATAATTTTTTAAAAATAATTTTGAAAAAAAATGTATTTATTTAAAAAAAAACTTATTTATTTTAAAAAATGTATGTATTTATTTAAAAAAAAAATTTTAAATAATTTTTTAAAAATAATTTTGTAAAAAAATGTATTTATTTAAAAAAAAACTTATTTAAAAAAAAAAAAATAATTTTTAAAAAAATATATATTTTTTTTAAATATATTTTTTTAAAATGTAAAAAAAAAAAAAAAAAAAAAAAAAAAACATTTTTTCAAAAAAATTAATTCATTTCTCCAATTTCTCCACAAAATTAAAGGAAATGGAGCTCCTTAAATTACACTAGCCAACTCTCTCTCCATTTCCCCACCAAAATCTCATTTCCATTTCTCTCCCTTCATTTCTCTCTACCAAACATGAGAAATGAGCTCATTTCCATTTCTCTCCCTTCATTTCTCTCTACCAAACACACCCTTTAGGGTATTTAGGGGGTAAGAAAAAGAAGAAAGTAACAATTGAAGACTTAGAGGGCATGAGGGCTCAGATGATGGAGGATATGGAGACCATAGTGAGGGCGAAGGTGATGGAAGAATTGGCTGTACGGGAGAACAATACGACACTTCGGGGACCCTCTACTGGACACTCAACTGGTGTGTCAGCTGTATCGGTTGATACATTTGATGACATTGAGGTAATTCTGGCTTGTAAATGTTTTGTATACAATTTATATTACTCAGTAACAACCAATAGCTATAAGAAGCTTGAAAGAAAATTACGTGGTCATTTCTCTTGAAAATAAGCCACTTTTCATCTTTATGCTTTGAGAGTTTATACTATATATGTAAGGGCTGCTAGGACAATGAGATGAGCTTTTGAAATCATTTGCTATATCAATAGTTAGCACTAGTTAATTTAGCAAGTGAGGTTTAGAACAAGTTAAATTACTGATATATTCTGACTTTTACTCAAATAATCAACTTGTGATTGACTTTTGATTGTCTAAATGTATGCTTAAATAAGTGGTTGACTTTGTATATATTGTAGGAATGTGAATTGATGTTTGTTCACTTCGGAACGGAGTACAGAGTAGCTAAAGGGGTCATATATCCGAGCAATGGGATACTACATGGAAAACCAATGGATCCAGGTTTCTTGAAGGTACAGGTCGACACAGTCGATGATGGGTGGGATGAAGTGATTGTACCTAAGCCAACTGATGAAGTGAAGACCTTGAAGGACGCGACAGGTGGCCAATTCATTCAATGGCCACAGAAATACATCAAGGTATATACTAAATTCAAATGCTTTGTGTAAACTTGCATAATTGTGTGACAGTGGCTTGTTAATCAGGGACGGAGCCAAGTGTGACATTGGGTATGCCATGGCCCACCCAAAACATATTATCTATTGATATACTTTATTAATCTCACAGAATAGTTTTTGGCCCACCCAAATACAAAAGATTTGACCCATCCAAATAAACACTTAGAAATGTAGGCAGTAAATTACAGAAGTTTATGGTCGATGACTAAACAAAATTATCAGACCATTTGATTCTTTTCATTATTATTACTTGTTTTTGAGTATTGAACTTTAGAATGGGTGACGAACTGATGATCTTCAATCCAATAATATAGTGATGTTGAGAAAGATATTGCAATATTTTTAGTTTAGATTAACGTTTGGATGGTTTTAGGAAGACTTCTAAAATTTATGCATTTATTTATTTTATTTGATTCGACCCACCCGAGTAAAAAATCTTGGCTCCGTCACTGTTGTTAATTGTCTGTTAATCTTTAACATATATTATGTTTACCTATGATTTTGTTTTTCAAGATTCTGCTATATGACATGTGATAAGATCAGTAGGTCATCTTTCTAAAACTTCAAAATGTCTTTGTAATAAATTTTGTAATATATCGTAGTATTGTAATATACTATTTTTTTTTTGCTGAATGCAGGTTCTGGGGAGAATGTCATCAAACGACTCCATGAGTCTCCCGACTATAAGTCCACCATTGACTTCTCCGACTACAAGTGCACCTGTTTCTAGTCAATTGGTAATTGCTCAATCATTCTATTTAGTTATATACTACATAACTATATTTATTAATAAACACTAGCGGATAAAGAGCAAGTTAAATTGTGTTCTTTTTAGTGATTAATTTGCTAAAGAATAAGCTATGAATACCAAGTTTTACAACCAAATTTTGATTTACCTAAAATTACTACCATAATAATCTGGTATTAATGAGTTTGATTTATGAAATTGACAATATGTTTGACACAAAGAAGAAATATGTTTTAGTATTCACAACAGATTTTGGGTTATTTTAAATATAGTATTCTTGGTTTAATCATTTTGCTTTTACATCATCAAATTTGTAGCTAATATATATCCAATGCAGGTTCAACAAGAGTTGCCATCACAAGCCACAGCGACTTGGGGTGGTTCGAAGAAAAGTCCTCCAATACGAAAAGAGGATAACACAATTGACAAATGCATGGAAGTGCTGCCGGCTTGGAGTGGTTCGAAGAAAAATCTTCCCATACGAAACGGGAATAACACTATAAAGGAATGCATGGTATTGTTGCTGAGAAGGCCAGCAGAAATCCAGAGATTAGCCTCCAAGTTCATAGAACGTCCTGACCGAGAAGACCAGGTCTTTGTTATGTCGCACTCAGGGATGTATGGCGAGCGTTTTTTCGAGTATGTTGAATATTCGTCACTGATAGGTTGGATGACGAATAGCTGGCTTGATGGTACCATTATACACTGGTGGGCAATGTAAGCTCATTAACTTTTTAATTTTTTTTACATCATAAGTTTTTGTATATTATATATGGTTTTTGATTTTTGTCATGTTTATTTTTTTAATTTTAGACATTTATATGGGTCTGCTGAACAACGTTTTCCGGGTCGCAACAAATGTGCATTCTTAAACCCGTCACTCGTCCATTGGAGAATGTGCCAAGAAGACAATGGTGCGGCTGCAATGAATCACATTCATCAAACTTTTGCAGCACACCGAGACAAGACAATATTCATTGCACCTTATTTGCAAGAGTACGTACTAGAATTTGCTTGTCAGATGATTTCAATAACACATATTTTGTTTGTATTAAAATGTTTAAACTTTCTTGTAGTTCTCATTGGGTGTTATTCATAATTTGCCCTGTGACCAAGACGGGATACATATTGGATTCTTCCAATAGAGAAATGAGAAAAACCCCGCGTCTGTACAAATTGGCATCAGTCGTGGAAAGGTAAGAATTTCGAGCAAACATAAATTGACAATTGAGTACATAAAGTATTTTAGCTTGCACTATTGGTTTTTCAGGACTTGTAAGATGCACATAAATTGGACTATGGTTAAGGTAAATCATCTACCTTATGTATATGCTTGTGCAAATTGATTTATTTGTTCCCTATTTGTAATTTATAATTGGTATTTGAATTTAGTGTCACCAGCAAAAGTGTGATTGGGAATGTGGCTATTACGTGTCGATAGCAATGTTTGAGCTTATGTTTAGGCTACAACAAGACTTTCCAGTTAATGTAAGTACTTGTCACTATTTATATACTAGTTTGTCTATTAAAATAAAATCATGTCTTTCATAAACTAGTTGATTAACTCTTTCTTATGATTTGGTTTCAGCTTTGGGAGGATATGAGTTCTATTGCACAAAAACGCATCGACGAATGGGTTCTTGATTCCGCATCGCAGTTCTTCTCAAATTATTTAGAGAATTGAGGTTTTTAATTTGTCCAACTCATGTCTAGGTTTTTATATTTGTCAAACTCATGTCTAGGTTGTGGTTGTTTAATGTTTTTAGGCTTTTATGTTTTATGCAATTTCGAAGGATGTTTAGGTTTTGTAATGTTTTGGATATCAAGTTATTAATGGATCTTTGCTGGGTTATAAAATTTGTTTCACTTGGTTGAAATTGTGTATAATTTGCACAACTTGGTTTCTGGTATTTAGGTGTGTGTTTTGTATTTTGTATGTAGCTTAATTTGATGTTTGATATTGGATTGAAACAAAATTAAATAAATTATTTTTCTAATTATAACTTGTTTGGAGCGGTTCTCAACGCAATCATGGTTCATTTTATAGAACGGTTTACTCATAAATATATATTCTTAATTAGAAAAGTGTTATTACTTTTTGTTGCGGTTAAAAACAAACCCCTCCAGATAAGGCTTTTTTTAGTTGCGGTTCTTAACCGCCCCAAAAAATGGCCCCATTATTTAGTGCAGTCTCTTTCAGCGCGGTCTAATACCGCCTCAAAAAAAGTATTTTAACCCTTCCAAATAAAGGTTTGTGCATTAGTTACGATAACCCTGTTCTGGGAACTACCCACCAACAATCAAAGTAAACTATTTGTGATAATCAATGACTGATGCTGCAATGAAACACATGGCTTCAAACTTTGCCAAGCTTGATAAGTTTGAATGGGTGGACTTTAGGAGATGGCAGAAGAAGATGCACTTCCTGCTATCAAGCATGAGTGTGGTTTACGTGCTAACCACTCCTATTCCTGATGATGGGGATGTTGCTACTGTTGAGCAGATCAGGAGGAGGAGCAAATGGGAGAATGATGACTACATTTGCAGAGGTCTAATTCTCAATGGTATGTCTGATTCTTTGTTTGACATTTATCAGAACTTTGAATCTTCCAAAGAACTGTGGGTGATATGCGTACAACGCGCATTCGGGGTCAAAGGAACTTACTTTTCGTCGAGCAAGTTTTTCAACACCCTAGGCAGTCAACCTAATCGTTGTAGTGTAGTATTAGGGTAAGCCTCGGGAATTGATATCGTTCTCTAGGGGAATAGGAATGCTAGTGAGAAATTACTACGCTAAGGTTGGGGTTGAGGAAGATTATTTTTTTTTAAATCATTTTTTATGTTTTTTTAGAAAATTGAAAGGTACGAATCTCGGGGTTTGGATTTGGGTGTTGGTATTTCTACCGATTACTCTACTTATCTAATTATCTAAACTAAGGTGAGTGTAGTCTATGTCTATTGTTGTGTGCTCTTATGATGATAAAAAATGTGTTTACTTAGATGTTATTACTCCCTAGTTATCTCCTATTGATGGTTGAATTGTCACGTCCTTATTCTTAACGCGTTGTGTTTCTAAGGTCGTAGGGTATGCGTTTATCCATAACTCTTTGAAGCTACCTAAGGTTAATGACTACGAAATCTCTAGGATTCATAAACTTAATACTAAGGTTATCTTTGGATATTTAGCTTACAATTCCACTAGTAACTATAAGCTAAGGTTCAACAAAGACTAATCAAGCATTGATGAGTGGCCTTTTACTCATCATTTTAAGCCCGAAAAACCCACGAAAACGTCTAAAAACACGGAAATATAACCAATTATTCTGCAGATATCCTTGGAATGTGTTTTTATGTGTTTCAGGTACAAAGGATCGAAAACAGGGCAAAAACGTGCAGAAATGAGCTCGGATTGGAAAACTTGCTTTGAAGACGGAACCGGAAGATGAATTTCTACATTTTCAGAGCCCGGGATACACATTTGGGATTGAGCTTGGGGAATCAGACGAAAAACCTATCCCTAAATCCAAATTACTAATTTATCCCTCACCCGAACCCAATTTACCAATTTTACCCTGAAAACGTTTTTCACTAAAACAACTATTTTTATTTTTATCCATTTTTATTTAACAACCATTATTTTTATTAAAACCAATTTTTTAGAAAAAAAATATTTTTTCTTTCTCTCTTAAAAAAAAAAAAACGTTTACTTTAAACAAAATACAAAAGAAAACCTTTTTAAACCATTTCCGTTAAACATTTTTTACCCATAACCCATTTCCCTTAAACGTTTTTTTTTCCCCAAAAACCCACTTCATCCCTTCCTTATTTTTTTCCCAAATCAGATAAAAAACCCAACATACCCAGCCAAACCCTTGTCTCTTCCCCAACCTCTCACCATCAAACCTGGTCCCCATGTCTCACTTCCCTCCCCCACAACCCACATGGGTCAAGTGCCACTTTGGCAATCCCAAACTTCCCCATTGGACAACAAAGAATCAAGGGTTGAGATTCATTGCTTTGGGACCAAGATGAATTGAAGGGCTAGGATTGAAGCAAACAAACACGAAGTGTCCAAGCTCTCGTTTTCTCTATGTGAAAAAGCACAACACAGTACAAGACAGAAGACAGATTCTTGTTTTTGTATAAATAGGCATTTAGTGTTAATGTAAAAACTTGTCTAGAATTTCTTTCCAAGTTCTAGTACCATTTTACTTTCTTGTCATTTAAATTTCCTTGTACTTTTAATTTCAGTTAAATGCAATTTACATTTCAGTTTCTAATTCCTTATGCAGTTTGTGTGTTTCAAAATTTTATTCTGTCTCAATTATTTTGTGTGTTAGAAGTGTTTGTTAAAGTTGTTTAAACTCATTTTGAGTTTGTGTTACAGATGCAAATCAGTTTTTAAAAGTTTCTACATCTTCTCAGTTTCCAAAACCTGTTTTACTGCCCTTAAGGGGGTGTTTGGATCAGTTTAGTTTTTGGGTCAAAAGCTATTTTTGACCCATGTTGGGTCTCCATTTAGTCTCAGTTAAAAGTCAAGTTGTGTATTTTAGCATTTTCATGATTATTAATTTGCAAAACATATTTAGAGTAGTTTTTTTTTTTAAAAATAAAATCTGTCTCTCAATCATTCTGCCCCAATGTCACTTTTCATTAGTTCTTTTTAAGCTCTAAACTAGCTTCTTCTTAGCTCATAATCAGTCTTTAGGACATTTAAGATATGAGCTTTTCATGTTTGAGTTGTTTTAGCTTTTAGAATAGGTTTACTAGCTTGTAATTGCCCTCAAAGATGGTCCTTTGCACCCTTTTGACTCCGTCAACAGCAGACCCCAACAGCTGTTCCACTGTTTTTTTTAGTGGTTATTAGGTGTTTGATCATGCTTATTTAGGTTCATTAAATGCATCTAATATTCCTAGATTAGGATAGATTATAATTAGCCTATTAGGTGTTTAGTTGTAGCCTTTTAGTGCTTATTCTTAGTTTAGGATTCCCCTAGTGTACCTCTTATCCCAACTGCTTATCCCGTTGATGTTTTTCAGCATATTTGATTTTCATTTTGCTTATTTTAGTTCATTATTAGCTTATTTGTTCATTCCATTTGCTTATCTACTGTTTTTTTTCTACTTTTCATATGCTTAATTTGTTCCAAAAAGTATTAAAGGGGTGTTTGGTTCTGTCTCTTATTCGCCACTGCTACTAAATGGATGCCACAGGAATCGAACTTGTTACCTCTTGCACCACACGCTCCACAACACATATCAATTACCAGCAGCTCTAGTTCCTGTCCCATGTTAGGATTTGCTTTAATACTTACTTAGAGTCATTTTCGGTTTTAAGCTTATTAGGATTAGTAGCTTTTTAACAGCTTATTGCTTTAAGTTGTGACCAGTTTTATATTTTTCCTAGAATCAGTATTAGTTAAAATATTTTATGTAATTTTTGAAGAATTTTCTAAAAATGTTTAGTATTTTTAATTAATTAATTAGTTTAAATTAGTTTTTAATTCATAATAAATAAAATAAAAGTCGAAAAAATACCCGGCTTTTTCCAAAAATCATTTTTTTTCATTTAGAATGTAGGAAAATTAATTTTAAGTTTGTAAGGTTAATATTTTTACATTTTCACTTTTTAAAGCGCATGCGGCACCCGCACGTGCCGGATTTTAGGTTAATTACGTTTTTAATTAGCTTTAAGTTTCCCGTAGTTTCCCTTAGTATTTTAGATTAATTTTAGGACTCCCTTAAATTTCCTTAGTGTAGTTTCATTTCTTTCCTTTAAATTCCCGTCAATTAGTTTAAATTGTTTAAATTCCCGTTTTACGTTTTATTGCACTTTAGTTAATTTTAAGTTTCCCTTTACGTTTATTGTTGCCTTAGACAAGTTTTTAATTTCCTGTAGTAGCTTTAGCTTAGTTTACTTGCTTTATTTAAATTCTCGTCATTTAGTTTAAAATTCCAAAATTTAAAATTCTTTGTATTCAAGCATCCAATCACAAACCTCAAACGTCACCGTCAATTCACTCCTCGTTGGGAAACGACCCGGGTAATCACTTGCCCGGTATCACTTATATCACATTCGTGAGTTTTGGCACGTTAACCCTTTTCCTAAAAGGTTGATTTGTCGATTCTCGCGTATATCGTATATTTGGTATATTTCTACGATATCAAATTTTGGCGCCGCTGCCGGGGAGGTTGTGTTGCGACAATATCGTTACGGTTTGACGATTAGTGACTTGAAGATCCTTCCTCGTGAAGTTATTTTCTTTCCAAAAACCCAAAAACCCAAAAATATTTTCTTTTTCAAAATTTATTTTCCTTTTATGTTTTCTCTTTAAAAAAAACCCCAAAAATATTCTTCTCATTCCTCTTATCCGTATAATTCTATTTCTCTTACCCTCTTTCACCATTTAATTCTATTCTTCTTTATCCTCTCGATCACTTAATTCTATATCTTTAACCCTCTATAAGTTTAATTCTCATGACGACGATCGATTATCGTCGTTTTTTTCATTGTAAAGGCCGTATGGAAGAGGATCAGCTTTATTGTCTCAATCACGATTGTATATGTGAGCGGTGTGGAAGAGCTGGTGCAAGGAAATATTGCTATTGGTGCGAATTATCTGATAAAAACTCTCTCGATGATTCTCCAAGTTTTTCCGACCTCCCACCTCAACCCGAGATTTGTTCTATTGTTTCTGAGCCTAAACCGTCTAGATTTGATCAAAATCTTTCGCGATTTATGGTTAAGAGAAAAGAACAAGAACCGGAGACCAAAACGGAAGTGGTGGAAATTGCTAGCTCTGAGAGCACACCACTTGTCCCACCTCCGGAATCTTCGAAACCTTTTTCGAACGAAATCGTGAACATGATTGAAAACTTCTTAAATGAACTTCGTCAAGATTCAACTTCGGGAAATATAAATACGACTTGTGATGTTGTTGAGCAATCGATCCCTATTCCCGAGCCCGAGATATCTTCTTTCGATCAAGATTATTGCTACGGTTGTGGAGACGTGTTACCGAAAGGTTTTCGTTGTTTCAAATGTATGTGCGAGTGGTGTGGAAATTATCTTACTAATGGATTTTGTTCGATTTGTGCCGAGAATTCATTCGCTTATGATTCTAATCCAAATCCTTTCAATTATCCTCAAAACAATTTCAACTACCCTCCACAGAATTCATACGAACCACAACCGTACTATCAAGATTTCAATGATCCTTCATTTCAGAATTTCTCTCCTCAAATTCCTTATTGTGCAAATTGTGGGGGTCCTCATTATGATTACCAATGTCAATCATGGAATCAAAATTACTATGGACCTGATCCTTGTTATAACACTTCCAGTTTTGATAATTTCCAACCCCCACAATTTCCCGTCGTTGAACAATATCCCGTCATTGATCAACATCCTCGTGAGAAAAGTATGCTAGAAGAACTTGTCGAAGACCAAATGTCTCGCAACGAAAAATCTATGCTAGAATTACTTGAAGAAGAGGAACGAGCCGCTAAGATTCAAAGATGTCTTGAAGAAATACGAATCGAGGAACGAGCACTTGCAAGACGTGCCTGATGGCTCGCGACTTACATTGACGATGATGATGATAGTGACGATGATGATGAAAGTTTGTCAGCCGAAACCACACCCGAAGAGCCCGTTAACTCTCTAAGTATGGGGGACGTGCATCTTAGCACTATTCCGGAAACAGAATCGTCTTGTGCTGAGAACCTTGTCCCAACCCCAAGTGAGTCCGAGGGTATCTCCGATATGAGGTGTGATGAGCCTATTGATGATGATTCTTCTCCTCCCACCCCTAATGATTCTGTTGAGATGATCTTCGAGTCTGAAAATGACTATACGTCGTTTGACGATTCCTTATCGTGTGGAGACATCAAGTATGTTGAGTAAGATCCTTCTGAGCTCGTCAGCTTAGAAGAAGTGAGAGATTTTGAACCTGAAGAAAGAGAAATCGACACTGATTTTGATTCGGATGATGAAGATATTCTTGTTGTGTCCGAGGAACCTTTCACTATGGCATTCACTAATCCTCTGTTTGACTTCAATTCTGAATTCACTCTAGTCTTAGATAACCCAATATTTGACATTCAGAATGAGGATAGTGACTCTTACTTTGAAAACCCCGTTACCTCTTTACCCGAGCTCGAGGATTCTACTTTTGAAGAAAAGAATAGTGGCAATCCCACTTTGACTTTAGACCTTCTCAAGGAGTTCGTCGATGAACTCGCTCTTATCGATCATTCTCCACCGGGAGATGATGATGTGCACTTCGACTTTGAAGCCGACCTTACTGAATTGGAAAATCTTTTATACAATTCGCCTTCTGATTCGTCAAGTGACACTCTTATGGAAGAGGTCGACTCATTTCTTTCTCCGGATGACTCGATGCCTCCGAGTTTTGAGAGTGACGAGTATGGCTTAGATCCATTATCCACCCATCCGCCTGCTAAACCGCCGGATGATGGAACCTCTTCTAAGCCCGATACAGATGTTTTCATTGCTTTAGTGGTGGATAAGATTTCTCAACATTCGCTCAATGTTCCTCAATCTAATCTTTTGCCTACCCTACCCACCCATTGTCAAAAATTTGACACTCTGCTTTCTTATCCCATTTCTTCTCCATGTCTTAACTCCTACGGGAGTGAAGATACCATATTTGACCCCGACATTTCTCATTCTCTTAAGACGGTTATATCTCATCGGAGTGGAACTTTTAGCACATTCAATGTTTCTTCAAACCATTTGAATGAAAGTCCGATGGAGATTTTCTCTTCCACTTACTCCCCCATGGACTAATGAATTCGGGGTCGAGTCAAGCTAGCGACTCGGTTAACAAAAAAAGTAGCATTTCATGGGTATCCTCCCATGTTTCTGACTTCTTTCTATTTTCTGACACCAAGTGTGGGGGGAATACCCCCACTGTTGTTTACTTGTTGTGTGTTTGCTCTCTGTTTTCAGGATTCCAGTAGATCGTGATGATTGATGCGGCTGTTTTCAATCCAGCCGCCCAATATCCGATCTTTTTGCTAACTATTATCTAGGGATATCTTTATAAATCCTTTTGTGAAAAAAGATTTCGTTTCCACACTTGGCTAGTAGTATTACCTTTTTCCGTTCTATAGTTTCGGCTCCGGCCGGTACTTTGAATATTGAGGGCAATATTCAATTCTAAGTGTGGGGGGGAATTCTAGCGAATTTTGATCACATTGTACCTTCAAGTACCCTAGCACCCCCGTTTTGACCAAAATTTTAAAATTTTTATCGTTTTAAGTTAAGTATTTGCATTTAAAAGAAGTGCTTTGCACAAAAATAAAGCGTTAATGCTTCGGTGTTAATGGTAGTTTAGTCTTGATTAGGCTAGAACAAGGGGAATCCCGACTCTGCTAGAGTGTTGATCTAGCTGCTCTCTTAACATTAGGCTAAGGTTTTACGCGTTGTGCAAATGAAAATGCTAAGCGTGGAGTAGTTGGTTCTCTTTAGAGCTTATATAAGTAATCTATGGCTTTTTCTCCCAGAAGATCACTAATTGGACTAAAATACGTGCTCGTTGTCAAACTTTTGAACATGCAAATCGTCTTGTTACAATAAAAAGTTTTTAAGCAAAATTGATTTAGAGTCCGAGTTCAACTTTTTATTTAAATTTCCGAGAAATGATACTTTCTTAAAATCTAAATAATGTTGCAAAATGAAAGTATCATAAAAGTACTTGAATGATGCAAAAGTTGTAAGTTTAAAAGTTCAAAGTCAAAAAAAACTAATGAAAAAGTGAAAAAAAAGAAAGAAGAAAAAGAGGAAAAATGAAAAATGAAAAAAATATGAGTTGCGTGAATAAAAGTACTATGTTACTTATAAATAAATGTGCGAAACTTGCTTTTTCTTAAATTTAAATCGGAAGTTGAACTCGTATTCGTCAAAGTTGTCTAAAAGTTTGACGGTAATTTGGAAATCCTTGACTTCAAAGATCCCGAAAGCTCCAATACTATTCTCGAGGGTGAAAACCTAGCCTCCTCCAAAGGACAAGCTGAGAAGAAAGTCGCTACATGGAGTGATCTCACCTTTGAATCTCGAATTTCAAAATTATCGTCGGTTGTAATCCATTTAGGTTTAGTTTTAACTTAACGGTAGCTTCGTAAATCTTTGGAATCGAATTCCCGCTAATTCCGGTACTATTCTCTGTGAGGTGTCAAAAGCCCGGTCACTTAAAACTTATGTTTTGGGATGTGCCGAGAAGAAAGCCGCTACATGGAAGAGGCCCTTTCGATCCTTAGACTTTCGTCGTTTCTGGTGGGTTAGTACTTTGGTTAAGTGGATGACAACCATAACAAATGTCGATTTAAATGGTCAAACTTTTGAAAATGAGCACACACACACTTAAATTGTATAAATTGCCGGAGTAAAAATTTAAGTCTCGACTTACATAGATTATTTGTATAAGTAGTGTTAGCATTTTACAAAAACGTTTGCACAATAAGTTTAAGCTTGGTTTGAGAGTATCAAAAAGAGGATGACGATTACTATTCCCCGGAGACACCTATTTTGCGTGAATCCCGTTCCGTGATGCCATCTTTTGATAATCAAGCATGTTATTTGTTTACGTTCAAGTTTTAAATTTCTAGTAGTGAATAAAAAGTCGAAACGGGGTATTCTTGGTATTTTCGATCCTTTCATTACTTCATATGATCGGATTGCTAGGGACTAGCAATTGATAGTGTGGGGGGATGATGAGTGGCCTTTTACTCATCATTTTAAGCCCGAAAAACCCACGAAAACGTCTAAAAACACGGAAATATAACCAATTATTCTGCAGATATCCTTGGAATGTGTTTTTATGTGTTTCAGGTACAAAGGATCGAAAACAAGGAAAAAACGTGCAGAAATGAGCTCGGATTGGAAAACTTGCATTGAAGACGGAACCGGAAGATGAATTTCTACATTTTCAGAGCCCGGGATACACATTTGGGATTGAGCTTGGGGAATCAGACGAAAAACCTATCCCTAAATCCAAATTACTAATTTATCCCTCACCCGAACCCAATTTACCAATTTTACCCTGAAAACGTTTTTCACTAAAACAACTATTTTTATTTTTATCCATTTTTATTTAACAACCATTATTTTTATTAAAACCAATTTTTATAAAAAAATATTTTTCTTTCTCTCTCTTAAATATATATATATATATTTATATATATATATATATATATATATATATATATATATATATATATATATATATATATATATATATATATATATATATATATATATTTACTTTAAACAAAATACAAAAGAAAACCTTTTTAAACCATTTCCCTTAAACATTTTTTACCCATAACCCATTTCCCTTAAACGTTTTTTTTTACCCAAAAACCCATTTCATCCCTTCCTTATTTTTTTCCCAAATCAGATAAAAAACCCAACATACCCAGCCAAACCCTTGTCTCTTCCCCAACCTCTCACCATCAAACCTGGTCCCCATGTCTCACTTCCCTCCCCCACAACCCACATGGGTCAAGTGCCACTTTGGCAATCCCAAACTTCCCCATTGGACAACAAAGAATCAAGGGTTGAGATTCATTGCTTTAGGACCAAGATGAATTGAAGGGCCAGGATTGAAGCAAACAAACACGAAGTGTCCAAGCTCTCGTTTTCTCTCTGTGAAAAGCACAACACAAGACAAGACAGAAGACAGATTCTTGTTTTTGTATAAATAGGCATTTAGTGTTAATGTAAAAACTTGTCTAGAATTTCTTTCCAAGTTCTAGTACCATTTTACTTTCTTGTCATTTAAATTTCCTTGTACTTTTAATTTCAGTTAAATGCAATTTACATTTCAGTTTCTAATTCCTTATGCAGTTTGTGTGTTTCAAAATTTTATTCTGTCTCAATTATTTTGTGTGTTAGAAGTGTTTGTTAAAGTTGTTTAAACTCATTTTGAGTTTGTGTTACAGATGCAAATCAGTTTTTAAAAGTTTCTACATCTTCTCAGTTTCCAAAACCTGTTTTACTGCCCCTAAGGGGGTGTTTGGATCAGTTTAGTTTTTGGGTCAAAAGCTATTTTTGACCCATGTTGGGTCTCCATTTAGTCTCAGTTAAAAGTCAAGTTGTGTATTTTAGCATTTTCATGATTATTAATTTGCAAAACATATTTAGAGTAGGTTTTTTTTTTTTTTTTTTTTTAAATAAAATCTGTCTCTCAATCATTCTGCCCCAATGTCACTTTTCATTAGTTCTTTTTAAGCTCTAAACTAGCTTCTTCTTAGCTCATAATCAGTCTTTAGGACATTTAAGATATGAGCTTTTCATGTTTGAGTTGTTTTAGCTTTTAGATTAGGTTTACTAGCTTGTAATTGCCCTCAAAGATGGTCCTTTGCACCCTTTTGACTCCGTCAACAGCAGACCCCCAACAGCAGCTGTTCCACTGTTTTTTTTAGTGCTTATTAGGTGTTTGATCATGCTTATTCAGGTTCATTAGATGCATCTAATATTCCTAGATTAGGATAGATTATAATTAGCTTATTAGGTGTTTAGTTGTAGCCTTTTAGTGCTTATTCTTAGTTTAGGATTCCCCCAGTGTACCTCTTATCCCAACTGCTTATCCCGTTGATGTTTTTCAGCATATTTGATTTTCATTTTGCTTATTTTAGTTCATTATTAGCTTATTTGTTCATTCCATTTGCTTATCTGCTGTTGTTTTCTACTTTTCATATGCTTAATTTGTTCCAAGAAGTGTTAAAGGGGTGTTTGGTTCTGTCTCTTATTCGCCATCGCTATGTTTGGTTGCTTAACGCAGCTTATTTTTAAGCTTTTGAAAAGTTTGTTTTTATAAAAAGTCTTATCTTTAAGTATTTTAGTTTACAAAAGAAATAAGTGCAAAAAAAAAAATAAATAAAAAAAAATGGATGCCACAGGAATCGAACCTGTGACCTCTAGCACCACACGCTCCACAACACACATCAATTACCACACGCTCCCATGTTAGGATTTGCTTTAATATTTACTTAGGGTCATTTTCGGTTTTAAGCTTATTAGGATTAGTAGCTTTTTAACAGCTTATTGCTTTAAGCTGTGACCAGTTTTATATTTTTCCTAGAATCAGTATTAGTTAAAGTATTTTATGTAATTTTTGTAGATTTTTCTAAAAATGTTTAGTATTTTTAATTAATTAATTAGTTTAAATTAGTTTTTAATTCATAATAAATAAAATAAAAGTCGAAAAAATACCCGGCTTTTTCCAAAAATCATTTTTTGTCATTTAGAATGTAGGAAAATTAATTTTAAGTTTGTAGGGTTAATATTTTTACATTTTCACTTTTTAAAGCGCATGCGGCACCCGCACGTGCCGGATTTTAGGTTAATTACGTTTTTAATTAGCTTTAAGTTTCCCGTAGTTTCCCTTAGTATTTTAGATTAATTTTAGGACTCCCTCAAATTTCCTTAGTGTATTTTCATTTCTTTCCTTTAAATTCCCGTCAATTAGTTTAAATTGTTTAAATTCCCGTTTTACGTTTTATTGCACTTTAGTTAATTTTAAGTTTCCCTTTACGTTTATTGTTGCCTTAAATAAGTTTTTAATTTCCTGTAGTAGCTTTAGCTTAGTTTACTTGCTTTATTTAAATTCTCGTCATTTAGTTTAAAATTCCAAAATTTAAAATTCTTTGTATTCAAGCATCCAATCCCAAACCTCAAACGTCACCGTCAATTCACTCCTTGTTGGGAAACGACCCGGGTAATCACTTGCCCGGTATCACTTATATCACATTCGTGAGTTTTGGCACGTTAACCCTTTTCCTAAAAGGTTGATTTGTCGATTCTCGCGTATATCGTATATTTGGTATATTTCTACGATATCAAGCATTAATAACACAACGAATGACCTATAGCAATACTAGGTCAATCACAATTAAGATAAGAGACAACCAATCAATATTCAACAACTAGGTTTCATATTATCTAAGCAAACATACAAGTAAATTAGTCGGACATGGAGAACATGCAAGCATACACACAAACAATTGAAGACATGATTGAATCAATGAAGTAAAACACTTATCTTGTTGTAAAATAGGGCATGGAACCCTAAGATACTGCCCAAGATAGCCTTGGTTCGGTTTAGGTTTTTACTCCACAAAACTACCTCTCTAAAAACAGAAAAATTCGGATTCTATATATAGTGTTACAAAATGCCATGGCGTCACTCTTTAATTGTGATGTCGTAGGGTCACCGCCATTAGGGTTTCGTCTTGGCCACGTCAACTCTGTGACGGCGTCACTTTAGGCTTGTGACGCCGTCAGCTTCAACCTCTGACGCCGTCTGGATCCAAATCTAGGCCTTCTGAGTTGCGACGCCCTACTCTTTTAAACCTGATGTCGTCACTTGTAAATTAGCAATTTGGCTACTGAGTCGTCTCAAGATGTGTCGTGAAGGCGTCGCATTTAAGCAGTGACGCCGTCCCCTTTCAATTCCAGTAGCTTGAGTGTCTCGATTCTTGACTTTGGCCATTTTCTTCGTATATTCGCGCCTTTTCGTCCGAATAAGTGTCATTACAGCAATTTGCCTTCAAGAGACCTAAAAAGTGAAAAGGAACGAAATTAAGTAGTAACGGATACAAAAGTGATCAATTAAGGGCTTAAATGACCCCTCAAAAGTGTACCTTTTAAATCCTTATCAAATATCTCTACACTTGGTATTTGCTTGTCCTCAAGCAAATGTGCTTTTGGCCAATTAGTTTATAAGTTAGGGGTCATGAAGCATTAGTTTAGAAAGATTCACAACACATATAAGCCCCGCAAAAGTCATAACAAGCACGGAAATTACATACTAGCACCTCACAAGTGGTGTTTGGATACTCTCATCTCTCGGGTGTATATGAAATATATTAAATTGGAAATGGAAAATAAACACTCATTAACCGGTCCTAGTACATAGATTACCATAGGCTTGAGACTAGATCAAACCTCCATCTCTTTGGTGTAAGCACCTAGTAAAAACTATCCAAGAGGTCTTTTAAAGGGTTGTAACGTTAGGCTTACGGTAGGGAAACAAAGGGTTTGGTGGGATAGGCGATTTAGTGGTGGCAAGTCAAAAATCTTTATGTTATAAGCATGCGAAGAATGACGTTGCTAAGCCAAGACTCGACACTGTAAACTCTAGATAACTTTGAAACAAACAAACATAATTTTAAAGATAGATGTAGGATGGTAGCCCGTATGTTTTTTCATCATTTTTTTTTCATACACTTTTACTTTACCATCCTCTACGATAACATCAAAATGATAGGGATTTATAGGCACATCCCTACACTTTAGTTTTTATTACTCTAACACTAATTTGACCCGAATTGAAAATATCAAAACACTTGGAGTACATTATTACGCAAATAAAAGGAATTTGAATTTAACTTTCCCTTCCCGTCATTTCATAAAATTTAACTTTTCCCATGAGTCCCAATCGTCCCAAAACTGTGTACAAATGATATGAATCGACTTAGCAACTTATGCAAGCAACTAGATGATAACAATAATGCACTAAAAGTGAGTGCATACAAGGTAGGCTAAGGCGATTTGGGTGTACATTCGGGGGTGGATTGTAAACAATGCTCTTCATTGATATTCTGGAAAATCGAAACATCATGAGAACCGCGAAAAGGATAGGCTCTGAGTGGTTAACTAGGGGTATCGTGTACTAAAGATGAGTACAACGCAATGGTGTGGGGGAATTACTCAACCGATGTGGAAGAAGTAATTATATTACAGGTATCGAACAAGGGTTATCCTAATGCCTCTTATCATTTAGTTATTCCTAACTACACAAGTGTAGTCTTACTAGCGATCTCGGAATGCATCACAAAACAAGTTCTAGAATCTATTATACTACCGGTTCACACTCGAAGCATTAAAGTGGAATGCTTTAATTCCTACAAATCTAAGGGCGATCCTCACATTTTGGGTGGAATTTAAGTGGTAAAGGGCTCTTTGTGCTAGTCATATAACTTCCTATCCATGAGACGCTTTATTAAGACTAATGGCCCACTCCTACATGTCATGAAAAATTTTAAATTTGGTGCCAAAATTACCCTAACCGATATTTCTCATGGTTTATTACACAAATGAAATTGGACAAGGCAAATAGTCAAGGATAAGCATAGTTTCAAAGTTCCCGTTTTATTTTCCCTCCCTCCACTTAAACTGAACATTGTCCCCAATGTTCCCCTAAAGTATCAAAGTTATGATAATGGAAGGTAATTAAAAACGAAAGAAACTAGTACTCCCCTGATTAGCTCGGTAGGATCCGTGTGAAGTAGTGGTTAAATCTTTCTTCAAGAAGAGTGTTTGCGTTAAAAGCTCCTTCCAATCTTATGTATCTTCTTCTTGATAAATTAAACCTGCACACTTGAAGAAAACAAACGAAACCTTCGCGTAAAATCGGCGGTAACAATATATATATGACTCTACTAAACTAGGATATAATGCTTGTGGAATGGATGTTTACTGATTTTCTGGAAAATTAAGACCGAAAAATTCCAAAATTTATAAGTAGCTCGAAAACGAGAAAAAATTAGTAAGCGATTCTACTCCTCCGACGCCGTCAGTTGCGACTCGACGCCGTCAGGTTATCCTGACAGAAACTGGTGTGCGATTTTCTGAAAAAAATTATGGAAAATGTTTATCTTTTGAATCTGGAAAAATTTCCTGCAAAACATCCATTATGACTCGATACAAGCATTTGACTCGAACAAACACACATGTATATCTTTTAAATAATTGTAATTCTCATGTTAACGTTCTTTGAAAATGTGTGTAATCCTCCCTACACTTATCCCTTATTTAAAATACCTTTATATGTAATTAAGACGAGGTTAAAGACAAAATAAAGCAATTTTACAAATTTAAACATGAGAATAAACAATCAATAAAAAATATACGACACAAACAAGCAAACAATTAAGCATGGGTTGCCACCCACGAAGCGCTTTTCTTTATTTATGAGTCTTGTTGCTAGACTCGAAGTCGTGCCCCTACGTACCGATATAAGTAAGCCTATCCTCTAGAATGTCATAAGGATCAAACTTATCATTTAAGTTCCTAGTAGTACGTTTGGTTCGGTATGCCTTTTCAAACTTCTCTCCATCGGGGTCATAGATCATTATCCTAATGTGCCACTCTCCATTACCATCACTAGGCGGTCTATCCCAATTCCACTTATGCTTAGGCTTATCGCTCTCAACTTTCCACTTATTCATGACAAGGTTGACGGGCAAGCTTCCTAGGAACTCGGTCATCTTCCTAAATACTAAGGCATCTTCGAACGGGTTCAGTTCCATGTCCCTAGCTAATTCTTTTTCATGGAAAGTCATTTGACTAGCAAAGGCTTTATCTAGATAGAAAGGTCGTTGGGGACCTATGAAGTCTTTATTAATCCAAGGTCTATATCTAGATTGTGCTCTATCCAACCTAATCTTATGTGGGATTTCCTCTTCTTTGTAGTAAGTATGCTTTTTGACATCGTAAATTGACCTAGCACTCCCTTCTCCTACCACTATTTTGGACATCTTACAATCAATGATGGCACTAGCGGTAGCTAAGAATCCTCTTCCTACAAGCAATGGGCATGTCGGGTCCTTATTCTTGTCTAGCACATGGAAATCTGCCAAAAGAGTCAATTCTCCTACGTGCACTATCAAATCTTTTATTATCCCTACTGGATATGCAATACTACCGTCCGCTAGACCTAAGATGGTTTCCGTTGGTTCTACCTTACCTAAGTTAAGGCCTCTATGGAGGGACAACAGAACAAGATTGATGCATGATCCTAAGTCGGCTAGAGCATCGAGAGGTTTAGAAGTTCCAAGCCTACATGCAAGAGTGAATAGCACAGGATCGTCTAACTTCTTAGGTAAATTATTTTGCACAAACGCGAACCCATGTTTTCCAAGTTTAAAGCATTATAATAAGGTACATGAGCTAAGACTTCAAGAAACGGTTTTTCTTGATGGAGTTCCTTGTACTCCTCCTCTAAATTAGGTTTAGGTTCTTGGATGACGGGTTTCTCAAGAGTAGGTTTTACCAATGGTGCGGGGCCTTGGTACCTCATTTTGGATTGCTTGGAACCCTTGTTGATAGTGTTTACCGAGTGGACCGTTGGGTGTGAGTGGCATGGATGTGCACTCTCCCATGGTGAACAAGAACATGAAGTCGACGAAATCGAACTCACTTTTGGGTTCTTTATTGTAACATATTGGATTTCACATACACATCAAACCATAAATAAAGTAGGAGTATAAGATGATTTATAGAGAGAGAAAGAGTTAGAGGTTTGGGAACTTTAGTGAGAGAAAGAAAAATGTTATTATGAGCTCCAACTCTCTACCTTGGGAGGTAGAGAGTATTTATAGTCTTACAATAAAACGCCACCTGACAGGCTGTGGATCAGGCATACAGTGGGTAAAGACCCGTCCGTCCTCCACGGTGTTACATAACTAAATACTACTTTACATCAAATAACTATGACTACGAGCTTTGTAACGATTACATATACTTGAGGTGACCGACACTTTAACTACTGGATTTTCCAAATCCTAACAATCTCCCCCTAAGGGAGGTCACCTCAAACACACATTAAATTACATAGAATACAAACAGATATTTCATTGAGATAGTTCTCGAATTCTTGTTCATGTTCTTTGTTCTGTAGCTCGTGGTCTTTGATTCTTCATTTTTGCATGTTTGGATAATCTGAGTGGAGGTCTTTAACTGATCCACGTGATAATGAGTTTTGAGCCAACTTTGAGATCATCACCCACATTAATCTCTGACTCATCCATTGTGGTGTTGGTATTATGTGATGTTGTGACATTTGGACCGACATGCTCACATTCTCGATCATGATATATTCTTATCAGAGTAGCGGAAGCTTTCTTTGATTCATGATATTGGCAGCAGCATGGAGTGAAAATATTAGAGTCATTGATGCACTAATCATGATTTCTTTAGATATGAATGTGTTGTGTGAGCATGCGGCTATGGATTGACCGCTTCATTCTGATCAGCTGCAAACGTTGGGGTGTACCTGCATAAGACAGTTAGCAATAAAGTGTACGAAAGTGTCTTTGATCACTTTTGTTGAATTGAGGTACACGGCCCATGGCCCACGGTTCCCCGTTGATCAGTACAAGTACTAACCGTGATCAGGTATAATTCCGAAGAATCTCCTTGACAGGGTTTCGCAATGCTCTAGTTATTCTCAAACCGGAACGTCTCAAAGAAGACAACACGGAGTGAGTGAACCAGCGAAATGAGATTCGCTGATTGATGAAAAGAGATTTGAAAAACAATCGTGTACTGCTCAAATAGAAATTGTTTTTGCAATACAATGAAGGTTTTAATGAAAATCAATTATCAATCATAAACACTTTTTATTTTGAAAAATTTGTACACAGTCGATGTGCTAGAGGAAAGAGTTTGTAAGCACAACGACTGGTTTTTCAAAGGTATCCGTCAATCCATAACCTGAACCAGGATTGATTCAATAGATTGAATCGCCCCATTCTTTCTGTTCAGTTGTCACATGGTTGATCTATTAGATAGATCTCACATGCCACCCACCAGGAGCTTGTTAGATGTTGGCTCCAGAAGGCTTTCCATCTTCATTGTGAATATGTTTGCATATCACTCAGATGTTCTGGCAATACCACAAGGATAATGCGTAGGACTAATAAGATATAATCTCTCTTTCCACATTGTGTGAATCAGAGAGTCTTCATTGAAAGTGTCCTAATGAGATTTATTGATGATCTCGTGGCTCTAGACTCAATTGTGCATATTTGGTTCCTATGCTGGAGAATAGGGAGAGGGTCTCCTTCTTCAATATCAACAATCTCTAAGAGAGAGTCGATAGATTATGTCGGTTCCTCGTGAGAATGAAACAAGCCCTTTTAAGAGGAACTTGAGTGGTTTGGAAAGTTGAAGTGCAGTGCGTCACTGGGTCCATGACGTCTTGTCTTCAATACCGATGTTACCTTGGTAACCACCAGTAGTATATGAATTGAACCCGGTTTCTGCCCTAAGGTTGAATAAATGGAGGGCTATTTCTTTTCACCCTTTTCATATTCATTTCTTTTTCATTCTTCAACCCCTTCAGTGCTTACCGAGACTTCATTACTAGAACCTTGTTGGATTTATTCAAGTACTAGCTCAGCCTCAGACCGCACTCTTCCCATATCTCATTTTTCTCCTTTTATCATCGTACCTAAGGACTTCTACACTAACTAGTGGATTGTCCCTGGGTAGATCCCTCCGGTTCTGGCGGATCATGGGACCTCAACCTAACCTTATCATCCTTTTATCACCATGCATAAAGTAGAGTTGGTTGGTCTTTTGATATAGTTCTTCCGCCTTGAAACCAATTGAAAACCATTTGAAAATCAATCAAGATACTTGTGATATAGAATCAAAGCATTTTGTATCTTAATTGTTTTGATATTTTAGAAATGCTTCCCCTCAACATATGCATAAAAAATTCAGACATTGTTTAGCACATGGAGGCAAGAGATCTTTGAAATCGTTAGATTAAGAATGAAAGGTCCAATCTTTTGATTAACATTTTCTAAAATGATCATCATCACTTCCCAATCAATTTGAGTAGATAAAACATTTTGAGGAAGGATGAGGTTTTCAAAAGTTTGCTCCCCCTCAATATGTGCCTCGAAGTTTGAAAGAGTTTTGCACATATTAGAGGGAACCTGCACTTAGAGACAATTCAATCACGTTTCAATAATTTGAGGTTTAAGATTAGTACTCCCCCTCAACATGTGCATGAAAAATTTGATATCGTTTGGCACAAGTGGGAAGGAGAGCTTGTTCATTCTTATAAAACCATTTACCGAATTATCAGTTTAAATCCAATTTAAATCACAAATTCTCCCCCGATCACAATTATCAAATCCTTTGAGCTTTGTGATCTCTGTAGATTTAAATTGATTTTGAAAGCTTTTAAGGAGAATTGTGACTTGATTATAAAAACGTTTTAACTGATAAGGACCGGATTTTGAGACTTTAAACTCCATTGATTAAACATGCATAATTATCTTTTGAAAACATAATAATAACCAAGGTCTTGAACCAATTGTGTAAAATATTGTAAAACATTTAGAGTAGACCTTGCTCATTTAAGTGCTAATTGTTTGAAAAGAACACTTTTTGAATTAATTTTGAAAATCATTCTCCCCCTCAATCAATGACGAAAGTTGTTGATTGATGGATTGAGGTTTTGACACTTGATAAATTCTTTTGATTTTCAAAAATATAGTCCGAAGTGTTTTCAAAACAATTGAGTTTTCATAAGATTGCAAATATTTTTCAAATGAATCATTAGAAAGAAAAATATTTGAGATTAAACGTTTGTCTTGTTAGTGACAAACATTTGTTTTTAGAATCAGAGCATTAGGATTGAAACATGAGATAAAGCATAGCTCTGTTCTTTATTTGAAAAGCGGGTTACTGCCTGAAATGACAATAAACCATTGTTTCACTTTCTCCCAAAAATATTTTTTGATTTTTTGATTTTTTTTTAAACATTCGAACAACATCTAAAGTCCCGTGTCATTCTTTGAATGACAGCACAAAGACCGTAGATATTATCGAATCGAGAGAAAAAAAACATGACAAAAAGACAATAATTTTTGAGATTTTTCGAGTTTTTCAAATTTTTATGGATTTTTTGAAAGTTTTATATTTTTCTATTTGCTTTTTGTTGGTTTTATAATTTTGTATTTTGCTTTTTGAATAAATATATACAACGAGATGGATGAAGAAAGACCTTTACTCCTCGTCTTCCTCCTAAAGACGTTTGAGTGTTTCTGGTTGAAGGCTTTTCAAGCCAAGTCGTGGAAGAATAAATTCAAAACGTTCTCTTGGAAGAGCTTTGGTGAAGATGTCTGCTAACTGGTATTCTGACTTCACAAAATAGAGTTCCACTACACCGTTTTCCACTTGCTCCCGGATGAAATGATGTCGAATATCGATGTGCTTTGCTCTTGAATGTTGAACGTTGTTGCATGAGAGAGCAATAGCACTTTTATTATCACAGTACATAGGGATTTTGTTGAATTCAAAGCCATAGTCAGATAATTGGGATCTCATCCAAAGGATTTGAACACAACAAGATGACATGGCTATGTATTCAGCCTCTGTAGAGGAAATAGAAGTACTCATTTGCTTCTTTGAAGACCAACTCACAAGCTTATCACCCAAAAACTGAGCACCTCTTGACGTACTTCTACGTGTATCTTGACATCCTGCATGATCAGCATCTGCATAGGCTGTTAGTGACATACTGGTATCCTTCGGGTACCATAGTCCCATATTGATGGTTCCTTGGAGATACCGAAAGACCCGTTTAACCGCTTCAAGGTGCTTTTGGTAGGCTTAGCCTGATATCTAGCACACATGCAAACAACGAACAAGATGTCTGGTCTACTAGCTGTGAGGTACATCGGGGATCCAATCATACTACGATATTTCGTTTGATCTACCATGATCCCTGAGTGGTCCTCATCCAGCTTAGTACGTTCAATCATGGGAGTGTCAACGGTGTCACATGAAACAAATCCAAATTTCTTTAAAATCTCATTTGCATATTTAGATTGATTTATAAAAATGCCTTTGGGACTTTGTGAAATTTGTAATCCCAAGAAAAATGACATTTGTCCCATCATTGACATTTGAAATTTGGAACCCATTTCATTTGAAAAACGATCACATTCATTGGGGTCAGTCGAGGCAAAGATAATATCATCAACATAAATTTGAACGTGAATTAAATGTTTGCCTGACTTTCGGGTGAACAATGTCGGATCAACTGCTCCTTTGCTGAATCCAGAAGATAGAAGAAACCTTGATAGTGTATCGTACCATGCTCTAGGGGCTTGCTTCAAACCGTAAAGAGCCTTTTTCAAGCGATAGACATGAGTAGGATGCTATGGATTCACAAAACCCTCTGGCTGGCTGTCGTAAACCACCTCTTTCAAATCTCCATTCAGAAAGGCGGTTTTCACATCCATCTGATACACAGCCATATTCTTGCTAGCAGCATTAGCCAAGAAGATTCTGATTGCCTCAATACGAGCAACTGGAGCAAATGATTCTTCAAAGTCAGTACCCTCTTCTTGACGGTATCCTTTTGCAACCAATCGAGCCTTGTTCTTGAAAACATCACCATGCTCATCAAGTTTTACTTTGAAGATCCACTTTAGAGCAATGATCATGGCACAGAGCGGTACTAATTCCCATAAATCAAGTCGATCAAACTCATGAATTTCTTCTTGCATGGCATTGAACCAAATGTCTTCATTCATGGCGGTTTTAACATCTTTTGGTTCGATCTTAGAGAGTACGGAGTTGAAGAAGCACCATAAGGCATCGGTTGCAAGTTGTTTCCGAGTGGATATTGGACGAGAGGGGTTTCCAATGATGTTGTCCAATGGATGATCATGTGTCCATTTTCTGAGGTGTTCATGTGGTTGTTGTTGTGGAACTGAAGTAGCAGAGTCGATGTCTCCTGATGAAGATGGTTCGGATGATGATTCAGGAGCAAAGATATTTTTAAATGGAGCATCTTCAGGAGTAGAAAAGGGATTAACTTCATCATTGATGCCAGAAACAATTCCATGATGTACATTCGATGATTGATGATTCGTTGATGAGACAGAGGATCACCGCAGCGCCTTGACTTAATGATATTGAGACAGAAGGGTTGACTTCATTCACAGGTATAGGAGCAGCCTCTGTTGATGGAATTGACATTTCATTAGCATTTGGTTCATAGTGTTCATCAAACATTGGATCAAACAATTTCTTTAAATCATCTTCAGATGGAGGTACATATGGAGTTGCTGGAAATGAGTTTGGTACAAGGGATGAACCAATGGGACTGTTTTGATGTACGGGTCCAGAACTGGATTGTCCAGGAGCCATTTGACCGGTCAGCTCATCGAACGTAACGTGAATTGTTTCCATGATGTTTCGGGTTCTCTTGTTGTAGATTCGGTAACCCTTTTTGTTTGGTGCATAACCAACAAAAACTCCAATATTTGCCTTTGCTCTTAATTTACCTAAGTCTTGACCATCATTCGTTGGATAGCACAAAGCACCAAACACATGAAGGTAGGAGAGATCAGGTTTTTGTTTATGAACAAGTTCATATGGAGTTTTTCCATGAGAGGTGTGTATAAGGGAACGATTTTGGGTGTAGCAAGCAGTGGCAATGGCTTCAGCCCATAGAAACATTGGAACCTTTGAATAAATTAGTATTGTTCTTGCGGCTTCCACAAGAGTTCGATTTCGTCTTTCAACTACACCGCTCTGTTGAGGAGTTCGTGGAACACTTCTTTGATGACTGATTCCAACACTTTCATAAAACTGAATTAAGTCTTTGTTAACAAACTCGTGCCATTGTCTGTTGAAAAATTCGACCGTATTGTTGAGTCGAACCTGAAGCTGTTTGATTAGTTTGATGATGACATCCTGAGTTTCATCCTTTGTCCTCAAAAACTTTACCCAAGTAAATCAAGAGTAGTCATCAACAACTACTAGAATGTATTTCTTCCCATTTATCGTTTGCACTCTCATTGGTCCGCATGCATCCATATGAAGGGTTTGAAGAACTTCCATTACTGAATTTGTGGGTTTTGGTTTGTGGGCATATTTCGTGCTTTTACCCAATTGGCAAGTGAACAAAGATGATCTTTTTCATATTTTAATCTGGGTAAGCCTCTGACAAGATCCTTTCTGAAAAGGTTATTAATGGTGCCGAAGTTCAAGTGATTGAAACGACGATGCCATAACCATGACTTTGTTTTAGAAGCCTTTGACAGCAAGCGGATTGGAGAAGACTTCATCATGTCTTCGATAGAGATGGTGTATAGGTTAGAACCACGAGTACCTCTTAATAATTCCACACCATCAAGTTCTCTAACGAAGCAAGTATGTTTTCTAAAGGCCACCTCTAGATCGGAATCACGGAATTGACCAACAGAGAACAAATTATGACCAAGACCTTCCACATAATATACCCGGAGATTACACTTTTGCCAACTACATAATCACCATAACCCATAATTGCTCCAAAATGGTCATTCCCGAATCTAACAATCCCGATGAATTTACTCACGAAGTTCATGAGCCGCGACCGGTCTCCAGTCATATGCTTGGAACAGCATGAGTCCAAGTACCACATAACGATTTGAACGATCTGCAGTTGAACACAGACAAGAATGGATAACTGGATAATTAGGATCCCCATGCAAGAATGGGTTCTACTTGGTTAGTAACAGTGATTGGAACACCCACATCAGAAATAGAAACACCCATATTAGAAATAGAAGCAATGGAATAATTAGGAATAGATGCAGTGCTGGTATCTGTATTTGACCTATTCAAAGTATGTTCACTTCTTAAAGGAATAGTTCTACCAGTAGGCATCCATTTTCTAGTGGGCATTGTCTTAGCAGATTGAGGGCAAAACCGATTATCCTTATGGCCAAAAGGTATCCATTGATAACCTATCTTACTAAATGTTCTTCCTGTGGGTTTCCACTATTTTCTAACTTTCTTTCGTCTTTGCCTTTTAGCCTTCTTAGCATGATTTTTAGCATTAACAATTTTAACTGGGCATTTGACAGCATTAGACAAAGCATTCACACCATATTCATGATTAGCAATAGAATTCAAACAGACATCATTACATGGTTTGCAAATAGTATCAGAATTCTAATTAATTACAGTACTCCTATGGCTAATACTAGAATCAACACGATTCGTTTTATTCAACACAAACTTAAAGATCCTAGGTTGGTCTTCTACTCTCTTCCAATGCATGGCTAATACTAGAATCAACACGATTCGTTTTATTCAACACAAACTTAAAGTTCCTAGGTTGGTCTTCTACTCTCTTTCAATGCACATTCTTAGCTTGCGAGGTCCTATCTTGCTTGGTATTGCCTGGAGGCTTTGACCCGCTTGCTTTAATGTAACTGATTACTCTTGTAGAGGGAATTATGGGAACATTAGTTGGTTGATCTACTTTTTGCATTCCTGAACTAGATGTGCAAGGGTCTGTACTACTAGAAGACACATTGGTGTTCACTTTCTTAAAATTGGGCATAGAGTGGTTTGTATGCTTGGCACTAGGCATAGAACAAGGCATCACAGCTTTACCTTTCGCTCCTAAGGATTTAGGGCATGTTGCAATTAAACATTCTAGCAGCTCCTGAGATCGTTTGGCCTGAATGCATGCAAACCTAATTTCTCTATCAAGGGGTTTATTAATGAAATCCTCTTCCACAATCTCACGGAGACATTCTAGACTATCCTTAAGGTGAGCACAATAGTCATGAAACGCAGGTTCATTATTCCTAAGATGAGGAGGAATGTATTTAACAGTCACAGTGTATTTGCAATCTGAGGATGACTTTGATGCAACATTCTCATTAAAAACAAGTGGCAGTTTCCCATTTTCCTGACTCCTCAGATTCTCAATTTCCTTTTGTAAAGACGTTATTTTTTCGTTGTTTTGGTCACGAGTGACTTTCATTGAATTATGTAACTCTTTAAAGTGTCGTTTAACTTTTTCATTTTCTTCTAGAAAACTCTCGTTTTCCTTTTGTAAAGCATTAACTAAGTTTTGAAGATGAAAAGTTTGAGAGTACTGAGAATCTAAAGGAGGAGGCATTTGGGATCCAGTCACATTGTTCTTTTCACCCTTTAATTGAGAGATTTGGGCTTTGAACTTTCTGATCGTGTTACAATGAGCTCGAATCTGTTCATCACGTTTACTAATTTCAAAAACTGCATCAAATTCAGGAGCATTGAAGGATGTGTTTATATTTGAGGTTTTAACATTTTCTTTCAGATGTTGATATTTTAATTGCAAAGCAAGATGCTCAACTTCCAATTTAGAAAACTGTTTTACCAGGTTATCATGATCATCCTGTTCAACCTTATCATGCAGTTTAGAGTTAGTTTTTTCAAGCTCAATGACACGATCATGGGAGACTTTCAGAGCAACAGATAATTCATGAAATTGAGAAGCATTAATGGAACAATTCATAGCAGTGTAAAACACATCTTGAGTAATACATTCAGAAATAAGAGTCTCATTCAATGTATGCAAGTTCTCCCTCTCAATCTCATTATATTTTAATGCTCGCTCATAGTCACTAACCTCAACTATCATTGCATCAAATTCTTTTTCCATTCCTTTAATATCTGAATCCATCCCTTTTTTTAAGACTCTCAAATTGATCTTTTAGTTGTTTAAAGAAAGGCATGACCTCAGTTAAATAGCATTCTTTTGTTTGCTCAAAACCCCTTTCCCCTTCAGTTATCCAGTGGGTGTGATCCTTTTCTTACAAGTTTTCTCAAAATCGACAAACAGTTGAAAAATAACATATTGACTGATTAAGGTCTTGCTCTTAGTGGCAATAGTTCTAGGAACTAAATGCATTGGTGTATTTGGAGGATACACAGTCGCTGCAGGCATTTTCCAAAGGGGAGGGTTTGTTTCAACAAGATTTTCAGCTTTTTGCTTATCTAAGTCCTTTTTCTAGAAAACTTGGTCAGGTGTTAACAAAGTTTGAGGCTTAAATTTGTTTAAGTAAATCCAATTTTCCTTTTTGTAATCATGGGGTTTGACTATTATGTTATTCTTTTTGTACTCAGGATCATTAAGCTTCTTATCCATTTTCTCCCAAGATGTATCATCTAATTTTCTATCTTCCTCAGTGCACTCAATGCAACTAGGTGTCTGTCTAGGTTTAAGAATCTCATTGCCATCATAGATTACATTTTGAGCAGCCTTTGCTATCTTAACGTACTCATGGTTGGGTTTATCTACAATGGGAACACTTTGCTTATCGCTTAATACTCTATGCTTAGTGACCATTTGAGTAGTCTGAATGGTATTCCCTTGTACGTACAACTTATTTTCAAGCTTGTTTTTCAAAGTTTTTAGATTGGAAAAATCATTCAAAAGTTTTGATTCCTTAGCATGAAATTCCTGTTTAAGCACTTTAACATTTTCTTGAAGTTCTTGTTTTTGCTTAGCAGTTTTAGAAAGCTTTTCTTGTAAGGAGTTTAACTCTTGTTTTAACACTGCTTCTCTAAAATTACTTTTTCTAATAATTGTACGCATTTGGTTATCCAACTCCTGCTCAAGAGTAGTTAACTCAAACTTAGTACGTTGTTCATAAATGACAACTCGTTCTTTATAGGCATTAAGTTCAGAGATAACGGAATCATCAGGGGCACATGCAGTGTATTCGTCAAAAACATAGTCATCATTGACTGCAGAAGATGCATCACTTGGAACGACCTTACTTTCACTTTGTTTCACATATTGATCATATGGGACAACATTGATATTACCCATATTTTCAATATCGACTCAATAGTTTCAGTTGATTGTACTTTGTCATGCATCTTTTGCACATCAAGATCATCGTATAGTTTTAGTACCTCAGAAATGATTTTGTCTTTGGATGGACCAGCTTGTGGTGATGAAGTGACTTTAGGAGGGACCATTGGAGAAATGCTAGCCATGAAAATTGTTTGTGCAGTAGGTTCATCATCAATGTCAGAGTCGTATGCATCACAATCGCTGACTTGAAAGGCATTTTGATGATTGTGGCCTATCTCCTGAATTGGATGCTCATCCACATCTGCATCATATGTCTTGGCATTTCCCTCAGCAAGAAACAACAACTCCTCTTCATCCAAAGCTGCACCATTATCCTGAGCTTGCACAAGCAACATCTTATCCCTGAAGTACTCTACATTCTGAGGGCGTTTTGGCGATGTGTAGTTCCTTGCAATATGTCCCTCACCACCACAGTTGTAACACTTGATTGGCTTTGCTTGTTCCTGATTTCCATTCCTTCCCCTATTCTGATTTGCCACATATCCTCTACCGACTCCACCTCTTCCTTGTTCATACTACCTTTCTTGAACTGGTTGTACCATAACCTTTCCATCTCTGATAGTGGCTTGATTGTGTGGATTAGATGCTGTTCTAAGGTTGTTTTTGGTGTGTGGGAGAGAATTCATGTTTTGACTAATCATGAGATCCAGTTGATTAATGAAGTTTCCCACGGCTGCATCAGCATCAGCTTGTTTGAACATTGGATCAGAAATGAGTTTGTGATTACCATTACCCATGGGTATAACTTGAGATGCTTTGGTGGTAATTCCAATGTTTGAGTAGAAGGCAGTTGAATCATTTGATGAGCTTGTCTCTCCCTGGTTGGTTTTGAACTGATCAAGAATCCTTTTCTCAAACATAGCATGTCTCTCATTCTGGAGAAGGAATGCATACAATTGCTCATAGTTGGTGCTCTTCAATCCTTTGGTTAGCTTCACAGAGGTGACAAACTTGTGCCATTAGGGATTCATGTTGTTCACAAATTTTGAGTTCAACTGAATGTTTGGCATGGTGATTTTGATATTCCTCATATCATTAACAAGCTTGTGGAATCTCACGTAATACTCATAGACACTCTCATCTGGTTTCATCTTGAAGTGCTCAAATTCATCATAAAGTTGTGATTCTCTGTCTTCCATAGTTAATTCGAACCGAAAGGAGCATCTTGACATTATCTCACACCGCCTTGGCTTCAATGTTGTGATTGATAAGCTTGTAGATATCTTTTGGAAGACCTTGAAGTATGATGTTAGAAGCCCCGATATCAGCATCGAATCTCTTTTTCTCCTTATCATTGAGCTCATCATATATCTTTGGTCTGTCTATTCCATAGATCATTGTTCCATCTGCAGCTGTGTCAATTAAGTCTCTAGTAGTCTCAATCTGATAAGGTCCTTCATCAATCGATTTGAGAATGTTGACCCCATTTTCCTTTCCAAGACAGTACAACTGATTCTTTGAGCCCAAGAGTCGTAGTCAGTTCTGTCAAGCATGGGTGGACGAGTATCCGAGCCACCGCTTGAACATCCTCTAACAGTGGAGATGATTGTAGGTCCGTTGGTAGACATGTTTAAAGATTACACGGGATTTTATAACTCAATGATTAAACTGGGAAATAGATTCTTTCACGGGATTTTACTAAATCAAGAGAAAACCGTATTACACACAAAAGTCAACCAAGTCGCTAAGAATCCTTGAACCAAGTTGCTAAGCACTAAGTTGCTAAGAAATAACAAAACAAGTCGCTAAGTTCCAAATCGCTACGAATTTTGACAACAAGTCGCTATGCACCAAGTCGCTAAGATGTCAAGTCGCTAAATAGCAACTCACTAAGGTCCAAATTGCTAGCACCAAGTCGCTAAGAAACTTAAAGAACAAGTCGCTATCAAAATTGAAAGCAAGTCGCTACCTTACCAAGTCGCTACCCGTAGTGGAGAATCCACTAAGTGTACTGTTTTTCGGCTTGTCTCAAGAGACAAGTTGCTAGGACCAAGTCGCTACGAAAACTCACTACAACTCACTACCTTTTACTGAAGCAAGTCGCTAGCATGAAAATCACTCAGAGAGCCAAGTCGCTACCAAGAAAAACTTTAAAAACACACTTTTCAATCCAAAAACAAGCTCAACCACAGTGATTCTAGCTTACCAAATCAAAACCCAAGCACATGCAATGATCCTAAACACAAAAGTACACCCAAAATTCAAACTTTAACACAAGTAATGAGCCAAATAATGCAAAAACCACTAAATGTTTTCAAACTCAAAAACCATCTAAAAACCACTAGAAATCCAAGGATATGTAAGAGATGATCTAACCATGGCTCTTGATACCGTTTGTAACATATTGGATTTCACATACACATCAAACCATAAATAAAGTAGGCGTATAAGATGATTTCTAGAGAGAGAAAGAGTTAGAGGTTTAGGAACTTTAGTGAGAGAAAGAAAAATCTTATTATGAGCTCCAACTCTCTACCTTTGGAGGTAGAGAGTATTTATTGTCTTACAATAAAACACCACCTGATGGGCTGTGGATCAGGAATACAGTGGGTAAAGACCCGTCCGTCCTCCACGGTGTTACATAACTAAATACTACTTTACATCAAATAACTACGACTACGAGCTTTCTAACGATTACATATACTTGAGGTGACCGAGACTTTAACTACTGGATTTTTCAAATCCTAACATTTATAGTATCACTTGGGAGTGCTCCAATTTCCCGGTCGTTGAAGGCTTTTAAGAGGGCGTCAAGCTTGTTTGTCATCTCGTTTTGTCGTTGCTTGAAATCGGCTTCAAGCTTAGTCAATCGAGTATCTTGAAATGACATGAATCTAGACGCAATTGCCTCAAAGACTAGTGGGGTTCCTGGTGTTTGGAGGGTTGAACCTATCAGGTGGACTAGATGAGCTTTGGGGTGGGTTTGAATTTTGGTTCCACTTAAGGTTAGGGTGATTCCTCCATGAGGGGTTGTAGGAGTTTCCTAAGTTGTTTTGTTCGGGCTTGAAAGTGTACCACTTCTCTCCCGCTCCGTCGGTACGCATGGAGGCGTAGTCCGCAAAATCTTGTTTGGGGAGTCTTGTGCAATCTCGAGTGTCATGGGAACCACTACACAATTCACAAGCTAGAGTGATTTTGTTCACTTGTTGTGAAGACCTAGGATTTTCGTAGGAGCTCATTAGGAATTTAACTTGATCTTCAAGCTCGAGCATCCTACGGTCGAAAGATTGTGAGTCAATGGGAGGTAAGGAGATTGCCTTTACGGTTTTTGGAAACTCACGGGGGTCATTCCAACTTTCGTTGTCATAGAGAGCAAGGTCCTCTATTATACCCCACGATTCTTCCGCTGTGAGATCATTAAGTTTTCCACCGGCCGCTTGGTCAATGGATCGCTTAGTGGGGAAGTTGACATGATCATAGAAGAGTTGGACTTGAAGCCAAAGATCAATGTCGTGATGAGGGACTCTATGGAGTAAGTCCTTGAATCGAGTCCATGCTTCGTAGAGAGATTCACCTTGACGTTGTTGGAACATCAAGATTTTATTCCTAAGCTTAGTAGTTCTCCCTGGTGGGAAAAATTGAGCAAGGAAACGAGAGGTGAGATCATCCTAACTTGAGATGGAGCCGGCGGGAAGTCGCTCAAGCCAATTACTAGCTTGGTCTCGTAGAGAGAATTGGAAGAGACGCAGACGCGTGGTCTCCCGAGTAGTAGCATCGAGGTCGATGGAATCGACAATTTTAAGGAAATCCTTAAGATACTGACTAGGATCTTCGAAACGAATTCCATGGAATGCACATCCATTTTGCACCAATAGGATGGTGTCGAATCACAGGGTCGTAGTTTGGGCTTGGTCGGGAAGCTCAATGGTGTTCCTATAGCCTAGGTGGCTTGGTCTTGAGTATTCACCAAGAGTACGGCCTCTTGGTGGGTCATTTGGTGGTGGGTTGATGAGTGGTGGTTGATTATCACCTTCCATGATGAAAATTGATGGGATTACTAACAACAGTCACAAAGAAGGAGGATAGACTACGAGGAAGCTAAAAATGGAAAAAAGCTTACTTGATAGGAATCAAGCAAGAAAACCTAAACGAGGTGGAAATCTAACTAGCTATTCTATTCTCCGGTAGCGGCGCCAAAAACTTGATACGCTTACAACGCGCGTTCGGGGTCAAAGGAACTTCCTTTTCGTCGAGCAAGTTTTTCAACACCCTAGACAGTGAACCTAATCGTTGTAGTGTAGTATTAGGGTAAGCCTCGGGAATTGATATCGTTCTCTAGGGGAATAGGAATGCTAGTGAGAAATTACTACGCTAAGGTTGGGGTTGAGGAAGATTATTTTTTTTATCATTTTTTATGTTTTTTTAGAAAATTGAAAGGTACGAATCTCGGGGTTTGGATTTGGGGGTTGGTATTTCTACCGATTACTCTACTATCTATTTATCTAATTATCTAAACTAAGGTGAGTGTATTCTATGTCTATTGTTGTGTGCTCTTATGATGATAAAAAAACATTTGTACTTAGATGTTATTACTCCCTAGTTATCTCCTATTGATGGTTGAATTGTCACGTCCTTATTCTTAACGCGTTGTGTTTCTAAGGTCGTAGGGTATGCGTTTATCCCTAACTCTTTGAAGCTACCTAAGGTTAATGACTACGAAATCTCTAGGATTCATAAACTTAACACTAAGGTTATCTTTGGATATTTAGCCTACAATTCCACTAGTAACTATAAGCTAAGGTTCAACAAAGACTAATCAAGCATTAATAACACAACGAATGACCTATCGCAATACTAGGTCAATCACAATTAAGATAAGAGACAACCAATCAATATTCAACAAATAGGTTTCATATTATCTAAGCAAACACACAAGTAAATTAGCCGGACATGGAGAACATGCAAGCATACACACGAACAATTGAAGACATGATTGAATCAATGAAGTAAAACACTTATCTTGCTGTAAAATAGGGTATGGAACCCTAAGATACTGCCCAAGACAGCCTTGGTTCGGTTTAGATTTTTACTCCACAAAACTACCTCTCTAAAAACTGAAAAATTCGGATTCTATATATAGTGTTACAAAATGCGACGGCGTCACTCTTTAATTGTGACGCCGTCGGGTCGCCGCCATTAGGGTTTCGTCTTGGCCAAGTCAACTCTGTGACGGCGTCACCTTAGGCTTGTGACGCTGCCGGCTTCAACCTCTCGACGCCGTCGGATCCAAATCTAGGCCGTCTGAGCTGCGACGCCCTACTCTTTTAAACCTGATGCCGTCACTTGTAAATTAGCAATTTGGCTACTGACTCGTCTCAAGATGTGTCGCGACGGCGTCGCATTTAAGCAGTGACGCCGTCCCCTTTCAATTCCAGCACCTTGAGTGTCTCGATTCTTAACTTTGGCTATTTTCTTCGTATATCAGCGCCTTCTCGTCTGAATAAGTGTCATTCCAACAATTTGCCCTCAAGAGATCTAAAAAGTGAAAAGGAACGAAATTAAGTAGTAACGGATACAAAAGTGATCAATTAAGGGCTTAAATGACCTCAAAAGTGTACCTTTTAAATCCTTATCAGTGGGATTCCTTGGATGCCAAATATATGGCTGAGGATGCATCAAGTAAGATGTTCCTTGTAAGTAATTTCACAAATTACAAAATGACTGATTCAAGACCAGTTATGGAACAACACAATGAACTTCTTGGTATACTTGGAAGGTTTACACAACACAATATGCACACGGATGAGGCTATTTCAGTCTCCTGTGTCATTGACAAACTCCCTCCTTCTTGGAAAGATTTCAAGCATACCTTGAAACATAAGAAGGAGGAATTAACTCTGGTTGAGCTGGGCAGTCATCTGCGCATTGAGGAATCTCTCAAGGTGCAGGATAATGAAAAGCCAAAGAGTAGCAATGCTGCTGGTGCATCTGTTGTCAATATGGTGGAGCATAACAACTCCACCAGGTACAATGACAACAAAGGCAAACGTAAACATCATGATAACACAAGGGCAAATCCTAACAAGAAGGCAACACCTACTTGTTGGAAATGTGGCAAAACTGGTGATATTAAGAGGGATTGCAAAGGTGTTAAAATTGGTGGTAAAGCCAATGGATCGGGAAATAATGGTTCAGAGAGTGGTGGTTCTTCCAACTCACTGAAAGGTCAGAATATGGTTAATAAGTCTTTTTAGATTTATTATGTTACATATGTATCTGAAACTCATTATGTGCAGGATAATGATGTTGTGTGGTAGGTTGACTCTGGTGCAACAGTTCATGTGTGAAAAGATAGAAGCTCGTTCAAGACTTATGAGTCACTGAATGATGGTTCTATTCTTCACATGGGAAATGAGTCAACAGCCTTGGTGCATGGTCGTGGTTGTGTAGATCTTAGATTTAGTTCTGGAAAGATTGTAACTTTGTTTAATGTTATTCATGTTCCTGATATCAGGAAGAACTTGGTTTCAAGTAGTATTTTGAATAATCATGGATATAAACAAGTTATTGAGTCTAATAAATTTGCTCTTTCTAAGAATGGTGTTTTTATTGGTTTTGGCTATTTATGTAACCAAATGTTCAGGCTTAATATTGTCACTGATAGTGATAATTCAGCCTTTGTGACCACCTCTGACCAGACTGACTCTACCCTTTGGCATGCTAGACTTGGCCATGTACACTATAAAAGGATGCAAGATATGTCTAAGGATGGGTTAATCCCAGCATTTGACATGGACACTAAAAAGTGTAAAACTTGCATGCCACTCCCTCTTTGGGGAACAAGAAGTACTTTGTGACATTTATTGATAATGCTTCTAGGTTTTGTTATGTCTATCTGTTACATTCCAAGGATGAAGCATTAGATAAATTCAAAGTGTTTAAAACTGAAGTTGAATTACAACTTGGGTCTTTGATCAAAAGATTAAGGACTGATAGGGGAGGTGAGTACATGGATACTTTGTACTTTCAGTCTGTTGGTATACTCCTCAGCAAAACGGTATTTCTGAAAGGAAAAACAGGGTGCTGAAGGAGATGGTTAATTCCATGTTGTCCTATTCAGAACTGAGTCAAGGGTTCTGGGGTGAAGCTATGTTAACAGCTTGCTATTTATTAAATAGGGTTCCCAACAAAAGGAACAAGGTTACCCTTTATGAACTCTAGACTAAAAGGAAACCCAACCTGAACTATCTCAGGGTTTAGGGTTGTAGGGCTGTTGTAAGACTCCCTGATCCAAAGTTGAAAACTTTGGGTGAAAGAGGTATTGATTGCATCTTTGTTGGATATGCTGAGCATTCCAAGGCTTTTAGGTTCTATGTCATTGAACCTAATGAATATGTTTTAGTTAACTCCATAATTGAATCAAGGGATGCGAACTTTGATGAGAATATATTCTCATCAGTCCCTAGACCAAGTCAAAGGATTCCTAATAGAACTCATGACACTGGTGTATCAGAGATCCCTGATGAAGTACCATCAAAGGTCCCTAATGAGGTTGTGGTTCAACAACCTGAACCTGTGCTCAGGAAGAGCAAAAGGGTCAGGAATCCAAAGTCATTTGGACCTGAGTTTAAATTATACTTGATTGAAGGAACAAGGGATGAGGTCTCTGACCAATACTCCTATTGCTTCATTGTTGAGGATGATGGATCTAGACACACACCTTGTGTCAGTGATATTTTGAGTTATACATCTTGTGTCAGTGATATTTTGAGTTATATTAATAAGCACGCGGAATTTACTTAGTAATACTTAGAAGATGGATTATATAATTTAATGTAAGTAAGAACAATAAACACAAAGCTTTAATATTATTAAGAAATAATACGAGTGATCTTGCTTATCACTAGGGTTACACCTTGAAGCTAATATGAATACTACGTTATACGTACATAAGACAATGACCTAGGATCTCCTTTTATAACACAAGGAGTCCTTTACAAGATAAGTATAATCCTAACAATATAGAATATACACAACATCTTTTCTATACTTATCAATACATGGATACTTATCAATTATCCTAACAGCAGTGGTAATATTTATACTGGCAGTGGTAATGAGTTTCCACTGCTAGTGTAATCTTTAGCAGGGTTACCGTAATCATATCAGTGGTAACTGTTAACTTTATTCCCAACAATCCTCCCCTAAACTTATGATTTCTCTGCAAATCAATAAGTTTCTTCAATCTTCATTATCTTCAAGGATTTGGGGAATTCTTTCAAACACCTCATCTTCTTCTCAATGTTTGAATAGCTCTTAAACATTGATCTTGAAGCCTGAGTAACAATGCTCTGATTTTCTCACTATCTTCATGAACTCTTATAGTTGAACACAACATCACTATGAGTGTTCCAGCTCTGAGTGGATATTCTTTCTCAGCAAGCATGAATGCATCTACTCCATTTGCTATAGAAACATGATGAACTTCACATGAATCATAATAGAACCATTTAGTACCAGGACATGAACATGAGAATTTCCAGAAATCATCATTAGTATCTAGTTCATAGAGCCTTCTAAGATTAACCCATAACTGCATCTCCTTCATATCTTTAAGATCTTCAGCATCAAATCTTTCTTGAACTAATTTCCATAATGTGTCAAGATCATCTCTGTCACAAGCTTTGATGAGATCTTCAAATTGAATGAATGATGAAGTTTCACCACCTAGCCTTGTAATCTTCCATGTTGGAGCAAAATTGCTAGCAGTAAACACTTTCCAATCAATAATAGGATGTTTGACTTGCAGTGGTTCAGGGTAAAAATCTTCTTCAATCAATATCATTTCAGGTTGTTCTTCAGTTGAATTTCTCGCTTGGAACTTCTTGTTCTTCGCAGACTTTGTCTTCTTAACAATCGAGAATCACTTTCTTTTGCCTTTCTCTTCAAAGTAGAATACCTTTTTGCTTCTTCTTCAGAGCCCATTGGAATAAAATCTTTATCTTGTCTTTGAACTCTGTAGTAGATACCTTCAACTTGATCATCGTGAATTCCTTTGAATTGATGTCTTTTCCAACCACCAACATTACAACAATAAGTCTTCATGTATGCAATAACTTGTGCCTTAGTTGGTTGCCTTGGTTTCTTTTGACCCTTTCATGAACCAATTACTTCTTGAAGTGCTTGATTATTCTTCATTAGAATAAAATCCTTCAACTGAGCAGTTCTTTGTTCTTCAGTTAAGGACTTATCAGCAAGTAGATCAATTGCCTTCTTCTTGATTACTGGATCATTAGCAATCAAGAATTCAATATCATCTTCAGAAGGAACATAGCTGAATTTTAGAGTCTTTTATCTGAATATTGTAGGTTGAATAGTGGAAACTAGATCATTAGTGGTTTCCATTCTGTCCAGCCTTTTAGCCTCCATAAAGCTAGAAATCTCCAATTCTTCAAGCTTTTTCTTTTTAGCAACTTCAACTTCATAAATCTTTCTTGCAACTTTAGCATCATGAGCAATCTGAACTTGAACTTTCTTTGAAATCTTTCTTCATGTTTGCTCCTTGCTTTGCATAACAGCTTTACCTTTGTTTTTCTTCTGTTTATCAATTTCTTCACTTGAAGTGGCAACATCATGTCCAACAGTGGGAATATTTGGCTCTGCAGTGGAAATTGGATCAGTGGTAAAATCAGCAGCATTAAAAATATCTTGCTCTATTTGCTCTTCTTGAGTATCAGCTTCCTCTGCACCTTTACTAGAAACACCTTCATCTTCAAAATCAATTCTCCTCCCCCGAGTTTCAAAGATCTGCTTTTCTCCCCGTTTGGGAGAATTTCCCAAATCTTGATTAAAATCACCGAATCATCATCATCGGTGAGGATGGAGATGATATCACTATCTGTGCAGTTTTTATTTGCTTTAACCCCTGCAACTCTTCCTTCAAGGTCTGAATCTCTTCTTTCAACTGTGTAATATCCTTGGCATGTTGCTCCTTCAGTTGTGCCAAGTCTTTCTCCAGAGATTCAACCTGCTTAGCTAATTGTGTACAAAATACCATCAAATCCATAGGTTGCCCACTGCCCTCAACACTTCCAACTGTGTGACCTGTTCGGAGAGGTGAATCATAGGGCATTGGCTCGGATTCCTCCCTAGTGGGACTAGGTGGAAGCGTGGAACCACCACTGCTTGTTCCTAAACCAAAAGGATCAGGGACTTACTGTGTTATAATGGGGGGAGTTGGCTATTTTTGCCTCCTCCCATAGGTGTGAGAAACTGGTGGAGTATAATCAATGTTTGGAATAGTGATTATGGGTGAGTTTTGTACCTGTGAAATCTTTGCAAGCATTTGAGGAAAGAGGGGTGTAAAATCCATATTGCCATCTTTATTCATGTTTTGAAAAACTTTAGGCTTAAGGCAACGAATTTTATAAACACTTTTATGGGGTTGCAGTTGAAATTCATTTAACATTGCTTACACAAACCTTGGATACATCAAAAAATTTGTTGAACTCTTTACCTTGCCTTGCATACTTGTAAAAATATATTTTGACCAATTAAAAGTCCTATCAATGGCTAGACAAACCAATGGGTAAGCCATGGTTGAACTGAATTGTTCATAAGAAGTTTTCTTAGGACTTAGGCAATGCAAAAGAGTATGTATCAAAAATCTCCAATGGGGACAGAAACCACTCTTTTTGAAAGTAGCCTTTTTGCCAGTGGTATCAAACCCCATGGAAGCAAGATGTTCATGAATTTCGGGCATGGGTAATGTGATGATACCATTGAGATCATCCAATTGGAGAATTCTCCTCAAGGATGCTTCAAGAACATCAATAGTTACCCCGTCTACAGTGGCTCTAAGAACATCCACTGTTTCATGTGTATCTCTATTCTTAATTGTTATGGACTGAGCAGAAGTCCAAAACTGTTTGATTTGAGAGATATAGATTGTGGTATTAAGGCATACCTTATATGGGTAGTATTAAGAAAGTCCACAATCTGATTAAAAACAGGGCCACTCTTCTCGTTTGACTTTTCCAAGTAGGCCACTTGGTTGTGCTCATCTACAAAAGTGATAGGTGCCATAGAATCTTTTGATGAAAAATATAACGTATCAGTATGAATTGTATAAAGAACTCTCCAATTGAGAGAAAAAGTTATATAATGTTAGGGTTTAAGAGTTTTGCGCAAGAAAGATTATCTAAGGAAAGGATTTATCTTCAGAGGATAAAAATCAATAAGGAAAGTAGATAATCTTCTAAAAATTTACCCTATATATATATATATGGATAGCAAATAACTCTCAACGGCTAGTAAAAAATTTGTTACTGACACAACAGTTGTAATGGCTAGAACAATAGTGGTAAAAATAACACTATCAGTGGAAACTATGAACTAGCAGTGGTAATTTTTCACAAAAATTTTCAAAGAGCAGTGGTAAAGTAAATCATTGAAAATTTACTGCTCTTATCATAGTTTTTAGCAAACTACCAGCTATCAACGGATTTGATATGTCTTTACCATGAGCCGTTTGCTATGGACTAGCCAACTCTTAATCAGAAAGAATATGGTGAGTTGATAACCATATAGTTTTTGGTAAAATATCAACCATAAACGGATTTGTCAAGTCTTTACCAGTAGCCGTTTGCTCTGGACTAGTTGATTCTTACGTGGGTTAGACATGGTGAATCAATAACCATTTGTTGTGTATCTCAGTTATACACCTTTTATGATCAACTCCCATCTTTGCTGCATAAATGTTAAACAGAAACACAAGCAAACATATACAAACTTATACAACAATTTTAGTACCCAAAAGCCTCCCCTCAACACCAAAGATCATTAGACACAAAAATTTTATGGGTTAAGCATTCCAATACCTGTTACCAAGTACTGAAACCTACCCACATCAAGGCCTTTTGTTAATAGATTAGCATAGTTGTCATCAGTATGAATTTTGACAACTTGGATTAGCCTTTTCTCATAACAATCTCTTATAAAATGATGTCTAATTTCAATATGTTTAGTCTTTGAGTGTTTAACTGGATTCTTAATTATGCAAATGGTACTATTATTGTCAATATAAATGATGGTATTCATGAAATTGTACCCATAGTCCAAAAGTTGATTCTGAAGCCATAGAACTTGAGCACAAAGAACTTGCAGCAGCCTACATATTCTCGCCTCGCTTGATGAATTTGCCACCATAGTTTGTTTCTTGCACTGCCATAAAACTAATCTGTTTCCAAGAAATTGACAGCCACCTGTTGTTGATTTTCTATCCAAATTAGCTCCAGCATAATCACTATCTGAGTAAGCAACCAAGTCTAGAGATGATTCTCTAGGATACCATAATCCCAGATCAGGAAATGCTTTAAGATATCTGAAAATCTTCTTCACAGCAGTCAAGTGTAATATCCTGAGAGTGATCTGAAACCTTGCACAAGCACATACTGTAAACATAATATCTGGTCTAGATGATGTAAGATACATAAAAAGAACCAATCATTGATATGTACATATGCACATCAATTGTTTCACCACTATTTTCCTTCAAGAGTTGATGTGTAGTCTTGTCTGCAGGGGTGCTAGATGACTTTGCATCAGAGAACTTGAACTTCCTTAGTATCTCAGCCACATATTTATCTTGATTGATGAAAATACCATCCGCCTTTGCAAGTACTTGAAGTCCTAAAAAGAATGTGAGTTCACCCATAGAACTCATATTGAATTCTTCCTTCATTAGCTTCTCAAATTCTTTGCACATCTCTGTCTTTGTAGAACCAAAAATGATATCATCAACATATACTTGAACCAAAGAAGATATCATTCTTGTCTTTCTTGATGAACAAAGTATGATCTACTCGCTTCTATGAAACCCATTAGCAAGAAGATAAGTAGTTAAGGTTTCATACCATTTTCTTGGTGCCTGATGCAAGCCATACAATGCTTTAACCACCCTGTATACTTTGTTTGATATTCAGGGTCTTCAAAGCCTGTAGGTTGTGAAACATATACCTCCTCATCAATCTGCCCATATAGAAAAGCACTTTTTACATCCATTTGATAGTCTTTAAAGCCCATAAAAGATGCATAGGCTAAGAACAGCCTAATTGCTTCAATTCTTGCAACTGGGGCAAACACTTCTTCATAGTCAATACCCTCCTCCTGAGTGTATCCTTGAGCCACAAGCCTAGCTTTGTTCCTGATAACAATTCCTCTTTCATCCTTCTTGTTTCTAAACACCCATTTAGTACCTATTACCTTCTTGCCAGAAGGTAAATCACAAAGCACCCAAACCTTTTGAAGCTTGAACTGAAGCAACTCTTCTTGCATTGCTTCCACCCAACTTTCATCTTCAAGTGCCTTGTAGACATTCTTTGGCTCCATTTGTGATAGAAAACACATGAATATACATTCATTCTTGCCTTCATGATTCTTAGATTCATAGATTTTACTAATAAACCCGTGAACATCAGGCAATTTTGTTTGTCTTCTAGTTTTCACTGGTGAATTGACATCTCCAATCACATTTTCAAGTGGATGTGATTTATGGATTGAAGTATGGGGTGTCTGAGAAACTTCAATCTCACTTGACATATTTGAGATTTCAACATCATTGGCATGAGCTTCCTCTGTTACAGAAGTTGTAGTTTCCATTTCTGTTGAAGTGGAAACTTCTGGCCTAGCAGTGGAATATGAATTTCCACTGCTTTCATAATTTACAGTGTTCATATTGCCAGCTCATTCCTTTTCAAAATTTTTAGAAGGTTGATCATCTCCAGTCTTTGGAATATCATCATTATCTGCATAGTCCCAAAGTGGCAAACTCAATTCATCTTGATCATCTACTTGATCCTTGCTTGGTTCATCATCATCAAGAAACTCTTCGATCCTCGCAAAATCATAAGAAGATGTACCTGTAGTGATAGATACATAATTCATAGTATGGGTTAGAGTATCAAGATCAAATAGCCTTTCGTGACCGCCTTTGACATTTACTCTTTTCGTGAACTCAACATGCAGACTCTCTTCAATCTTTTGGGTTCTTAAGTTGTAAACTCTGAAAGCTTTACTAACCATAGAGTACCCAACAAAATACCCTTCATCGGACTTTTCTTGAAATTTTCCCAGATAATCTATGGTATTGAGAATTGTGACATGACATCCAAATGGTCTCATGAAGTCCAGGATAGGCGGTCTATCTCTGAATAACTCATAAGGTGTCTTGTTCTTTGCTTTCACCACTAAAACCCTGTTTTGCACATAACAAGCGGTGTTAATCGCCTTCCCGAAAGTTATTGGCAATTTTGAATCTGCCAACATGGTTCTAGCAGCCTCTATAAGTGTCTTGTTCCTCCTCTCAAAGAACACCATTTTGTTGAGGAGTTCTAGCAACACTAAACTCTCTTTTAATACCTTTATCTCTGCAAAAATCATCCATAACTCTATTTTTAAATTTTGTCCCATTGTCACACCTAATGATTTTAACTTTCATATCATATTGGTTTTCAACTTCTGTGATGAAGATCTTAAGGATGCAAGTTGTTTCATCCTTAGTGCTTAAAAAGAAAACCCATGTAAATCGCTAAAATCGTCACAACAAGACAATACTTCTTAAGATTTAAGCCGCCACCGATGTAGGACCAAACAAGTCCATATGTAACATTTGAAGAGGGTGAGCAATAGAGTTAACAATCTTTGACCTGCAAGAAGCTCTGTGCTGTTTACCTTTAAGACAAGCAACACAGGTTTGATCATTCTCAAATCTTTTCTGAGGTAATCCTCTTACCAAACCATCTTTGACAATCTTATTAATGGTTTTGAAATTAACATGACCAAGTCTTCTATGCCATAACATGGATTCATCCACTGTGGCCTTTGCAAGCAAGCAAGCATAATCTTCCTTAGTAACAATGTTGTTCATATCAAAGTGTTGAACCTAAAGACCTTGATAGATCTTTGAGAACTCGTAGATCGATAATTATGCTTATGTAATCACAAACACAATATAAGACAGTCTCTAAAACTTGTATTCAAGCGGAATTTAAACACAAGAACAAACACAAATAACTAAGAACTTCGTTGATCCTCTATGGATCTTTAATAATACTAAACTTTGTTTTTCAAATCTGTACATAACTCAAACTATTATGTTCCTTTTATACACAAGGAACCCTAACCCGTTTCCCAAGAAACGTATAAACATAAAACTCAATATGATATACATTATCACTTCCTAATAAAGCTCATCCATATCCTAACTAAATATAAACTATACGGAATATCTACTTCGGCAGAAACAACTATACTATAATATAACTTCAGTAGAAACTGTTCTTCAGCAGAATCCATACATCTTCAGAATCCATTCAAGATTAATTTCAGAATCCACACTTATCATAATTCCCAATAATCCTCCCCTAAACTGGAATTTGACTGGTTAAGTTCCAGTTTCTTGATAGATCTTCCAACGCAACAAGAGGATTGTATATGAACTCCAGCAACAAAGAAACAAAACAATGACACCTCGATGATGACCAATATTGAAAGCTCCAGATCTTTGCAGCAACAAATGACAAAATGTACATCAAAACATATGAGTTTCATACTATTCTCATCACATCCAGGTGTGTTAACTCCTGTGAGAGGTGAATCATTGAAAATAATGGATTTTATGTCTCTTTACCAATAGCCATTACTACTGGAGTAGCCATTTGTTTGAGTTCGAAAACTATGGTACATGATAACCATCGATTTATTAGCAAATTAGCAACTATAAATGGATTTGACATGTCTTTACCTGTAGCCGTTTGCTCAGGACTAGTCAATTCTTAGGTAGAAAGAATCCCCTTGGTGAATTGATTACCAAATATGGTATTCCACTGCCTTTACCACAAGCCATATACTAGTGGGCTAGCCAATTCTTGGATTCCAAACAGGAATAAACCATGGTGAATTGATAACCATACAACCCTCAGCAATTAAGCATGGGTGGTTGCATACCCTATGATTTTGAGCAAACCATTACAGCTATCAACAGATTTGATGTGTCTTTACCAAAGTTGTACCCTTTGGACTAGCCAACTCTTTAACATACACAAGGTACATCTGGTGAGTTAATAACCATAGAAATGTACAACAAATCTGCAAGAAAAGTTAGTTAAAAAAAGAATATACATTTTTTTTAACTAAGAATGAAACAATCAAAACAAATAATCACAAATAATAGAAGATACAACATGATAATACCAAAATCAAGAAGAAGCTTGATGTTGCTAAAGTTAAGTGTTAATCAATCCAATCAACTGTTCAGCATGTAACAGATCATTCCCCATTGGATTAGGAGGAATCTCCAGCTTCTTTCTAAGCATACTTCTCATCAAATTCATAGATAAAGGATAAAGCTGATCAGCTAACATACATACAGTCATCCCAGTCTGTGTCTCAACCACATGCACACAGGGAAGTGGATAAAATCTCCAAGTCTCAATCTTCCATTTATGTGAATCTTTCCAAACTGAATAGCCCTTACTATTGGGAGATTGAGAATCAAACATAACTTGAAGATCACCCAAAAAGTATAAACCTGAACCCTGTGGTGAATTATGCGCATAATGCTGTGTGACAAGTCTATGGAGTGTAATCAAATCTTCCCTATCCACCATATGAAGAATATCCTTCAAAAAGTTAAACTGCATGAAAGTATTATCCAACATAAAGATGGTATTCAGCTGTCCTTCAGTTAAATTCCAACCAGTTAACACACCATGAGACCCGTCAGGAAAAGCATCAGCAGATCCTTCTTGAACAAAAGTGGAATCAGCTGCCTTTAAATCCAAAGAACTATCCCTGAGTGACTTATGAATCCTAGAAGTATATGTCCTATCTGATCTCACAGACCTTCTGAGATGAACATGTCTCCTTTTAGACATCCTTTTCTTCCTTCTACCTGGTATGTAAATCCCCATAGAAACAGGAGATAGTGCCTTCTCAGAGTCATCATGAACATCTTCAGTAGAAATAGAAGAAGTAGGAGTAGACTTAATTGGAACAACACCACGCAAGGCATACATTCTCTCAAGTATCTCTCTGGCCTTCTTAGCTTTAGCAGCTTCTTGTTCAACTTTCTTACTTAACTCTTCTCTTTTTGTATCAATAGGTGCAACATTAGGTAATGCTTCAGAAGAAACAAGATGAGATTCAGAAGATTGAACCCTTTCAACTGAATTTAGAACTTTAGTAGATGCATCAGAAGAACTTTTCTTAGATGGAACATCAGCAAATGAGTCCACAATTTCAACATGTTTTGGTCTCTTTGCCTTTGGAGCATCTGCACTACTAGCAATTCTCTTCAAAGTAGAAGGTGAGTCAATCTGTTTCATAATTCTCTGATACTTGCTATTCAACACATCATCATCAAAATCCTAAACTTGCTTCCTAGTTAAAGGAGTCTGATAAATAGCAACACTTTGATTATACACCACATTTCTCATATAAGCTCTCTTCTATGCTTCAGTTTGTGGTTTCTGTCTCTTAGCTTGAACCTTTTGTGCAGTAATGACTTTTCTTTGTGCACCTGCAGCTTGCTTCCTTCTTTGTCCAAGAGCCACCATTTGTGCAGCAAAAGTGTCACTATTAAAGTCTGCACCTAAAATACTTTGTGCTAGAGAAGGATTGGATGCAGCTTGATTAGTATAAGCATCCCATTGCTCATCAGGGATATGAGTAGCCAGTTCATCAAGTTCTTTTTGTCTCTCAGGAGGCAAATTGGTAACAAACTGAGCTTCAAGTTGTTTAGCCAATTCTTGACTCTTCTTTAGATTTGCACACTCAGCTAACATTCTTTCTTGTTCTTGCCTTTCCTGTTCACTTACCAAATCTAAACCAAGCTCCTCACCAATCATTTCTCCTTTCCCTTTATCAGTAAAAGTATGATCAGAATCAGTGGTTGGAGTATCTACAACATGAACTTCAGAAGATACATCCTTGAAAGCATCAGAAGTAACATGTTGAGGAATGTTTTCAACATGAGTAGGAGAAACACCATCAGTAGTATCCAAATTAAACTTTCTCCCAGCAAGGAACACTTCATTAGGATCTGCTGAAGGTTTAGATGCAGGTGTGGCTGCTAAAGGTGTAGAGGCATGTTTATCTGCTGAAACTGTAGAAGCAGGTATGTCTTGCAAAGATGAAGCTTGACCAACTTCAGGAGCTACATCCATCATAGGAACATCAGCAATAACATGCTCTTCAGAAGTAGCAACATCCACACTGTGCAACTTATCCTTGCTCAAATATTGCCTCCTCCTCCTCCTAGAAAACAGAATTGGCTCCTTTTGCTTAACTGATTCAACAGCCATTGGAGTAGAAGCATGAGATTGTTGAGCCACATTAGCCAAAATATCAAGTGAATCCAAGTTAGCATCCACTTGCTCCTCATCAGAAGAAACAACAAATCTCCTTTTGCTATTATGCCCAAGTTGTTCTTCCAAATCCTGAACTTTTCTCTTTAAGTCCACAATCTCACCACCAAGTGTAGATCTAGTTTCAGCAAGCTCCTTTTTCAGATCTGCAACCTCTTGGACAGTCCTGTTGATCAAATCATAGACAGAAGTAAGAGTAATAGGATCCTCAGCTCCACCAACAGATTGCTCTGTGGTGATGGGAGCTTCATTGGACCTTTCAGTAGAAATATGGTCTTGCTCAAACATAGGAGAGCTTTCAACAACAGGATCTCTAATAGGACTAGGTGTATGCATTCTATCAAGGTCAGTCTCAAAATCATCAGGAGTAACCTGAGTAGGTGGTGGACTAGGTGAAGGTATGGCCAAAGGTGTAGATGGTGGTTGGTCAGAAGAAACATGTGTAGTTTCAGCATTAGTAGAAGGGCCCTCATCCATGGCAACTGAAGGAATACCATTAGCAGTACCATGAATAGTGGGTAGAGAACCAACAACATGTCCCTCAGCAGCATCCTCATTGCCTTGAGGCAACATAGCTGCTAGCAGAGGATGATGTTCCCCCTCAATAACCAATTTTCATAGAAGCAAACAGTTTAGAAGACAAGGCTCCTATGGGACAAAAAGCTTGGGCTTGGGTTTTTATGTCTAAAATCATTTGCAAAAATCTAGGGTACATTAAAAACTTATGCTTTTTCCTTTGAACATTTTCAACCATATTATCAAAAATATATTTAGAAAAATTATAAGTTAACCCCTGTGATAGACATACAATCCCACACCCCAATTGTATAGAAAATTGATCCCAAACCCTTGACTTATTGCTAATACACTGTAGTAAAGTGTGTACCAAAAACCTCCATGTAGGACAAAGCTTGTTCTTCTGCCACATATCAGTTCTTGTACCCGCATATCCAACAGCTCTTAGTCCACCAAGTATCTCCTCAGAATTCAAGTGATGAACCTCATCGACATCATCCAACCTTAGCTGCCTTCTAATCAACTCCTTAGTTACAACATACTCTGTTTCATCAACAGTAGCTACAATCTCTGTATCACTCCTCTTCATAGCAGTTGCCCAAAATTGTGTAACCAATGATTCATATACAACTTCCGGAGAATGCGTTAAAGCATAATGAATCTTTGATCGCTTCAAGAACTCCACCATTGGTTCATAAATTTCATGACCTTTTGCTTTTCCCAGATAAGCAACTTTGTTATGATCCTTCTTAATTAGAAACTCCATTAGAGAATTTATGAGAGTGGGTTATGATTCACGCAACTGAGAGTATGTTTAAATTGAAGAGGGAATCAGTTAATTTGGGTGAAAATATATGAATTGGTTAATTAAAAAAGTTTCCCCAATTGATGGTCAAATATATTAATGTTGACCATATCTTACGTGGAAAACAACTTCAACCCATTTCAAATTCACCACTTCAGCAGAAACAAGATTCAAACTGCTGAAGATGGTCAATTAGCAGAAAGATCTCAAAAGGCTAAGAAGCCTCTAGTAAATATCTTTTTACTGTGACACCAACCAATATTAATTATCATAACACCTTGAATCCGTCTATAAAACAATCCCAATGCATACTTACCACAAATCATTTACCCCCAATTATCTTCTCAAAACCCTAATTTCTTCACAAATACCACAATCATCAACAAAAATCATGTCTACTAAACCAGAGGTTATTGATCCAACCTCCTCTCTATCATCCACATCATCATCATCATCATCAAGTGATGATTTTCGCCCGTTTTTACGATTTTCTTATCAATCTAAACCTCTACCTTTGAGGTCCTCCTTTCTCTCTTCTTCTGAAGATGGTAGTGTAGTGGATCCAAGTGAGTCTTCTAGTGACTTTGATGACTCCAACAAGGAGAGTACATCAAACCCTCAACGTTCACTGCCTCAGCCTCAACCAAGGCCACATGCCAAAAGAGAGGTGGTGTTTGCTCTTCCTGCACCATGGTCTGGTGCTTCATCACATATCGTAAAGGGAAAGGGCAAAAGGAAGATGGAGTGATTGCTTTTTGGTGAAACCAGTAGATGGAACAACTGAAGATCTTCATATCACACATCCATCAACTGTATTCATCTTCATCATCTTCGTTTTCATCAATCCATCCTTCTCATTTTGATCCTTAGCTTCTTTGTCGTACTGGTCATGCATATCCAGCGTTTGGAATAGATGATAGGAGCTAGGGAACTAGTATAGGACTAGTAGATCTTGTATAGAAATGATCTTTGTATTTTCATATGAAGTTAATTGTAAGCTGTAAGTTGTAAGCTGTAATCTGTTTCTTGAATGAATGAACAATTTAACTTCAGCACTTCTCTTCAGTAGTAATAATTTGCTCACTTCAGTACTTCTTATCAGTAGAAACAAGCTTTAAGCTTTCTTGACCATATTCCACTTAACCAAACATGGTGGACTCTATATATGCACACTGCAAAACAGATACAGAGAAACAAACAAACCAAACCAAGACATACAGAACTCAAAGAATATTAGTAGGTTAGTGTTAGCGAACAAACTATAATCAAAATTGTACAAATTTTACAAAATATACAGCTCAAATCCTCCCCTGAGGCATATGCCTCCCCTGAGGCCTATGCCTCCCCTTAAACTTTGCAGTTAAGGGTTAACCATCCCAATATGGACAACTAGGTGTTGAAACCTAGGACCATCAAAAGCTTTAGTCAATAGATCTGCCACATTATCATCTGTGTGAATCTTTTCCACTTTTATCAAATGTTTTTCATATGCATCTCTTATAAAGTGATGTCTGATTTCAATATGCTTAGTTCTACTGTGAAAAACTGGATTTTTAACTATGCATATGGTACTTTGATTATCAATAAAAGTTGTTGTGTTCATGAAGTTAAACCCATAATCCAACAATTGATTTTGTATCCATAGTACCTGCCCACAACAATTGGCAGCAGCAACATACTCTGCTTCAGTAGATGAGGTAGTCACAATTTTTTGTTTCTTGCATTGCCAAGAAATCAATCTCCTTCCAAGAAATTGGCAACCTCCAGTTGTAGATCTCCTATCCAGATTTGCACCAGCATAATCACTATCACTATAAGCTTCCAATACAAAAGGAGCCTCTTTTGGGTACCAAAGGCCTAACTTGGGTTGGCCTTTCAAATACTTGAAGATCTTTTTGACTGCATTCAAATTGGAAGTAAGTGGAGTGACCTGATGTATAGAACAAGCACTCACAAAGAAATGTGATGTCAGGCCTTGAAGCTGTTAAGTACATTAATGAACCAATCATTGATTTGTATAAATGCACATTGACTGCTAGATCTGGTTCAATGTTGTTCTTTGGTTTTGCAGCTTCATAAGGTGTAGTGGCAGTTATGATATTCTCCATATCAAACTTCTTTAAAATGTCTCTCACATACTTCTCCTGATGTATAAAAATGCCATCAGGTTTCTGCTGAACTTGTAAACCCAAAAAGAAAGTAAGCTCCCCCATAGCACTTTTCTGAAACTCTCCCTTCATCAGCTCCTCAAACTCCCTGCACCAAGCTTCTTTAGTGGATCCAAAGATGATATCATCCACATAAACTTGCACAAGTATAATGTATGTGGAATTCTTCTTAAGGAAAAGTGTTTTGTCAATGGCACCCCTTCTATAACCATGCTTCAACAAAAATGCAGAAAGCCTAGCATACCATGCTCTTGGTGCCTGATGTAGTCCATAGAGAGCTTTCACAACCTTGTAAACATGCTTTGGATGATGAGGATCTTCAAAGCCTTTGGGTTGAGAGACATAAACCTCTTCTTCTATCTCACCATACATAAATGCACCTTTCACATCCATTTGATAAACCATGAACCCCATATAAGATGCATAGGCCAAGAATATCCTAATGGCCTCAACTCTAGCTACAAGTGCAAATACCTCATCATAATCAACTCCTTCCTCTTGCCTGAACCCCTGAGCCACTAATCTTGCTTTATTCTTAACCACAACACCCCTTGCATCTCTTTTATTCTTTAATATCCATTTTTTCCCAATTGCAAACTTCCCATCTGGTAGTGGTACCAATATCCAAACCTCTTGATTTTTAAATTGTTGCAACTCTTCTTGCATTGCTTTAAGCCAACTTGAATCTTCAAGAGCTTGAGAAACACTGGTTGGTTCCACTTGAGAGAGAAAACAAGCAAACATACAATGCTTGAAGTCTGTGTGATTATCCCTTTGCTGATTGGAGACATATGAGAGAAATGCTACTTGACCATACTTAAAACTTGCCACAGTACTTCTAGTTCTAACTGGTGCTAGAGGATCACCAATAACATTGGATGGAGGATGAACAAGGCTGATCCTTTTTGTAGCAGTGGGGTGTACTTCAATAGAGGTGTCAAGATTGGTGACAGTAGGTTCAAAATCACTGTCATAGGAAGGTGAGGTGAAGATCCCAGCTTTAGGTTGATGATTACAAAGATCTGAAGGACTTGGAAATCGTGTAAATGGAGCCTCAAAGTCTGTGGACACACTAGTAGAAATGGGAGAGGCTTCAGGAGAAATAGGAGAACCTTTAGGAGAATCATGGTTTCCACTGACTGATTCCTTTGCAACTTATCCATTATGCCTTTCAGCTTCTAAGTTGGCTGCATATTCTTGCTTCTAAAGCCTAGCAAGATCCTCTGCATAGTGTGACTCATCTTCACTCTCATCAGAAGTACCATTAGCATTATGACCTCCAAAATGATTAGGGGAGAAAGAAGGTACAACAAGTGGTTGCTCATCATCCTCAAACTCACTATCTGAGTCAGCATCCATGGTACCTGCAATGTCAGTGGGAGACTCTGATGTACCTGCATTTTGGTTAGCTACATATCTAGAATAACCCAAAGAATCAGTTAAGTAATCCAGGTCAAATGACCAAAAATGACCTTGTCCTTGAACATTAGGTTTATCTTCTAGAAATCTCAGGTTCAAAGTCTCCTCGATCTTCTTAGCTGACAAATTATATACCCTATAAGCCTTACTATGAGCTGAATAACCCACAATATACCCATCATCAGCTTTCTCATCAAATTTACCCAGTGAATCACTAGTATTCAAAATGGTCACTTGACAGCCAAAAGGTTTGAGGTAGTGAATAGCTGGAACTTTCCCTGTGAGAAGTTCATATGGTGTCTTGAAATGGGGTCTAGTAATGGATACCCTGCTTAGTACATAACAAGCTGTGGTAACTGCTTCAGTCCAAAACATAGTGGGTAATTTAGAGTCTGCAAGCATAGATCGTGCTGCCTCTATTAAGGTCCTATTCTTTCTTTCAGCCACCCCATTTTGTTGTGGGGTTCTTGGAGTGCTATAGTCCTTTTTTATCCCTTTAGACTTACAGAGTTCTATTAACAAAGCATTCTTGAACTCTGTCCCATTATCACACCTGATTCCTTTAACCTTTTTGGTCAACTGGTTTTCAACAAGGGTAATGAACTCTTTCAATACTTGAGATGTTTCATCTTTAGTCCGCAGAAAGAATACCCAACAAAATCTTCTATAGTCATCAGTGATTACCAGACAAAAATACTTGTGATCTATGCTTCTGACTTGAGTTGGACCAAAGAGATCCATGTGAAGCAACTGAAGAGGGTCTGATATAATGCTCACAGCTGTAGTGGCTTTGTAAGAGGCCCTATGTTGCTTTCCTTTGTTGCAAGCAACACAGTTATGTTCATTGGTGAAAACTTTGGAAGGAAGTCCTTGAACTAGACCAAGTTTAGAAAGTTTGTTGATGGTCTTGAAGTTCACATGAGCCATCCTTCTATGCCATTTTGTAGACTCATCCAGGGATGCTTTTGCCACCAAACAAGTTAGATCACCTTCTGGTTGAACATCATTTAAGTTGAATGTGTATAGATTGTGATTTCTAGGAACTCTTAGCAGTATTGATGTATCTTCTGGGAGTTTGAAGTCTTTAGACAGTACAAGACATTCATCCTCAGAGAAGAATACTTTGTTCTTGGTGTCACAGATTTGTGAAACTGAGAACAAGTTGAAGTGTTGCAATTCCTTGACATAGTACACATTCTCAAAATCCAGTAAAGGTGTTTTGATGGTGCCTTTCCCAGTGATTCTGCCATCACTTCCACTAAAAGTCACATTACCTCCTCCTACTATGGGTACAAAATTATGCATCATATCTCTGTTTCCTGACATGCTTCTGGAACAGCCACTATCAACAATGCCAACTTCCTTGTGCTTAAGAGGATGATCCTACAACAACAACAAAAATATATACAAATATTAGTACAGTATGGAGGCTCAAGTCATTACTGACTTGAGCCTGCCTGGTGGATCATAAGAGTTAGGCCATGTAGAACCTAAAGACCTTGATAGATCTTTGAGCACTCGTAGATCTTTGAGCTCTGATACATTACTGACTTGAGCTCTGATACCACTTGTTGAACCTAAAGACCTTGATAGATCTTTGAGCACTCGTAGATCGATAGTTATGCTTATGTAATCACAAACACACTATAAGACAGTCTCTAAAACTTGTATTCAAGCGGAATTTAAACACAAGAACAAACATAAATAACTAAGAACTTCGTTGATCCTCTATGGATCTTTTAATAATACTAAAACTTTGTTTTTCAAATCCGTACATAACTCAAACTATTGTGTTCCTTTTATACACAAGGAACCCTAACCCGTTTCCCAAGAAACGTATAAACATAAAACTCAATATGATATACATTATCACTTCCTAATAAAGATCATGCATATCCTAACTAAATATAAACTATACGGAATATCTACTTCGGCAGAAACAACTATACTATAATATAACTTCAGTAGAAACTGTTCTTCAGCAGAATCCATACGTCTTCAGCAGAATCCATTCAGCATTAATTTCAGCAGAATCCACACTTATCATAATTCCCATCACAAAGCTATATAAGTTGCCTTTTCTAAGAATATTAAGAAGAATCTGACTTTCATCAGGCATCTTAAAGTCCTTAGAGAGAACAAAGCACATATCTTTAGTAAAAAGAACATTGTTTTTCTTGTCACACATATGTGATACACTAAAAAGATTATACTTAAGCTCTTTTACATAGTACACAGGTTCAAAATCCAAGTTAGCAGTTTTGATTACCCCTTTTCCAACAACTTTTCCATTAACTCCACCTCTAAAGCTGACATACCGTCCATCATACTGTTCAAAATCTTTGAGATAGGACTTGTTGCCAGTCATGTGCCTTGAACATCCACTATCTGTGTAACCTTGATCTGATCTTTTTGTCCTTGGATGTTCCTGCACATAAAAGTAAAGAGTTAGTTTCTTTTGGGGACCCAAGCCATGATTGACTTAGATCTGCCTCGTGTATCAATATAGTTAAATCTGTCAAAGGTCATTGATACACCATTGGGATTGGTTGTAGAGGAAGTTCCTTTTGGTTTCCATTCCCAACGTGCTGAGGCCTTCACAGCATTGCCCATATTCCCTTTGGTCTTGTTTACAACCCTTGCAGTGGGAACTTTTGACTGAGTAGTGGTAATTGCTAGTTTATTCTTTGGTACCCACTGTTGAACTCTTTTATTATTAAAAGACCTTTTTCCTGTTTGTGCAGATTTTGCAAAAGTTGTTTTGGGCTTTGCACTTGTAACAGATGATTTAGGGTGAGCAGTGTAAATGATTAAAACTACCACAGATATAGCATGCTTTATTGTTCATCACAAAGTCGCTACCTAGTTGTTGAGATTTAACATGATTCCAACTCCTCTGGTTACCCCTCGGAGCTGATGACTTGTTCTTATACATCTCAGCATACCTTATAGTTGATCTAGGTTTATTAGCTTGTCTCCTAGGTTCCTCTGTAACAGTATTAACAACTTTTGGGATAGAAGCCTCTACATTCTTTTTAACATTCTCATCAACAACTGATGAGTCACTAGCACTTTCAAAAACAGCATTATCAAGCTTAACCTCTTCCTCACATTTCACAGTTTTGGGAGGACCATATTCAAGAATAGGTTCCTGAAAGTCTTCTAAACCTGTATGAGCTAAATCTATACCTGGAGGTGATGGAACACCTCTTAGCGGTGGAGGCACTGTGTTATAACCCATACCAGACTTAACTTTACTATGTATTTGAGCATTCCAAATTTTATCGATTGACATAGACTGATAATAACAAGTGTCAACAGTTAAATTGACATTCTCATTTTTCTTTCTAAGTTTTTCAAGCTCTTCTTTAAAACCCTCATTTACAGCTGTCGTATGATCTACCTCTCTTCTAAGAAGAATCATATCATCATTATACTTTGACTCATTATCTCTATAGTGCTCTAGTTGTTTTTCTAATACAGCTATACCTCTCCTAAGGTTTGACACAGCATAATTAGCAGCAAACAACTCTGTCCTTTGATTTTCATAAGATTCATTAAGTCTTTCAACTTCTCTAGCAGCCCTACATGTTTTAGAACAACTTTCAAAGTTTTGTACCTCGAGTCGAGAAAGCCATGAGAGCAAATTCAGTAGACACAAGAGCAGCATCTAAAGATTCTTCCTCTTGTTCATCAGCCATGAAACTCTAATCATAGCTCACACCATCAATTGCCAACATTGCCTTTGGTTCTTCCACAGTTGGTTCTTTCTTTTGCCTGTACCAAGTAGACCTGTTTTCCTTCATCTTTGGTCTTCTGTATTCCCTAGCAAAATGCCCCAACTTGTGACAATTGAAACACTCTACTTTCTTTTTGTCAAAGCCTGCAGTTTCACCACCATTGATGTGAATAGGCTTGCCAGTCTTCTTGTAGAATTTCCTAGCCCTCATGCTAAGAAGAGCTATTTGCCATTTTATATCCATCTCCTCCAAGTCATCTTCATCAATTTCCTCTATGTCTTCATGAGTTAATATAGAGCCATTAACTTGAGTGGAGATAAAAGCATAAAAGGTAGGATCTCCAATACTAGCAATCTTCTTCTTTGAACCTGCAGTGGTAACACTAACATTACCAGTGGAAACTGTAGAACCAGCAGTGGCAATATCATCATCATAGTCATCTTCAGAATCATCACTGTCAACAGAGGTTGACAACAATGCCAAGCTGCTTGTGCTTGTACCAAGTTTCCCAGCCTTTTTCAATCTTTGTTCAATGAGTTTGAAGTTGTTGTAAAGATCATTGAGCTTCATAGTTTCAATATCTGGTTTATTTTCCCAGACTGTAACATTAGTATGAAACTCAGAAGGCAAACTTCTTAGAAACTTCAAATTTAGGTCTTCCTTTTCTACCTCAATGCCAAACACAGTCAGTTGTGTAACAATCTTCTGGAGTTTGGTGAAGATGCTATCAAGTAAGTCATTACTTGAAGCAGAGAGAAGTTTTCATAACTTTGCTTCAACAATGTCTTTTGTGTCTTCTTTGTAGCATCATTGCCACCAAACACTGAGCAAATTTCTTCAAAAAGTTCTTTAGCTGTCTTGAACTTGCTGAATGCTATGATATGGTCTCTAGGGAGAGTCATCACAACAAACTTCGGCCTTTAGATCATTCTTCTTCGCTTTTTCAAGATTAGTCTCAGGCACAAAAACTGTCACAACATCTATGTCTCCAACCTTCTGAGTCTTTGTCACATGCTTGAAAGAATCACCAGTTAAGATGATCTCCCATAGAGCATAGTCTTGAATGAGAAAGTATTGCTCAATCATTATCCTCCACATCTCAAACTCATTAAGTTTGAGCTTAGGAAGTCTTGGAGTAGAAGAGTTAGACTGGTTGTTTTCCATCTCCATTGAATTGAGTGAGTAGGTTAAGCATATTCCTTGGATCTTCTAAATCAAAATATCAGAACCTTTGCTCTGATACCACTTGATGGATCTAGACACACACCTTGTGTCAGTGATATTTTGAGTTATATTAATAAGCACGCGGAATTTACTTAGTAATACTTAGAAGATGGATTATATAATGTAATGTAAGTAAGAACAATAAACACAAAGCTTCAATATTATTAAGAAATAATACGAGTGATCTTGCTTATCACTAGGGTTACACCTTGAAGCTAATATGAATACTACATTATACGTACATAAGACAATGACCTAGGATATCCTTTTATAACACAAGGAGTCCTTTACAAGATAAGTATAATCCTAACAATATAGAATATACACAAGATCTTTTCTATATTTATCAATACACGGATACTTATCAATTATCCTAACAGCAGTGGTAATATTTATACTGGCAGTGGTAATGAGTTTCCACTACTAGTGTAATCTTTAGCAGTGTTAACCACAAGCATATCAGTTTTTCCACTACTAGTGTAATCTTTAGCAGTGTTAACCACAAGCATATCAGTGGTAACTGATAGTATTATTCCCAACAGAGGATGATCCCAAGACATTTGAAGAAGCAATGAAGTCCCAGGATATTGCTTTCTGGAAAGAAGTAATAAATGATGAGATGGATTCCATCATGGGCAAGAACACTTGGGTGTCGGTTGATCTACCACCTGGTTGCAAACCTCTGGGTTGTAAATGGATTTTCAAAAGGAAAATGAAGGTAGATGGAACTATTGAAAAGTTCAAGGCTAGACTAGTCATTCAGGGCTTTAAACAAAAGTCATGGATAGTCAGTACCATAAGACTGTTGATTGCTTTGGCATCTATTCACAATCTGATCATTCATCAGATGGATGTGAGAATAGCTTTTTTGAATGGTGAATTGGATGAGGAGGTTTATATGAACCAACCTCAGGGCTTCATCTTGCCTGGAAATGAAAACAAGGTGTGCAAACTGATTAAGTCTCTTTATGGACTGAAACAGGAACCTAAGCAATGGCATCAAAAATTTGATGAAGTGGTTTTATCTAGTGGTTATGTTCATAACCAAGCTGACAAATGTGTATATAGCAAATTTGATGAATCTGGTAAAGGAGTCGTCATTTGTCTATATGTTGATGACATGTTGATCTTTGGCACTGACCAAAATCAGGTTGACCTGACAAAGAATTTTTTGTCATCAAGGTTCTCCATGAAGGACATGGGGGAGGCTGATGTTATCCTTGGTATAAGGATTAAACATGAAAGTAAAAGAATTTCTATCTCTCAGTCTCATTATATTGAGAAGGTGTTGAGGAAATTCAATTACTTTGATGGTACTCCAGTGAGTACACCTATGGATACTTGTGAGAAGTTGATGCCTAATAATGGCAAGGCTGTATCACAACTTGAGTATTCTAGGGTAATTGGCTGCCTGTTGTATGCCATGACTTGTACAAGGCTTGATATTGCATTTGCAGTGGGTAAATTAAGCAGGTATACTAGTAATCCTAGTGCTCATCACTGGCAAGCAATCCAAAGGGTATTGAAGTATCTGAAGGGAACTATGGACTATAGTCTTTCATATACTGGTTATCCTTCGGTGTTGGAAGGATACACTGATGCAAGTTGGATCAAGAATAACGAAGACAATTCGTCTACCAGTGATTGGGTATTCCTACTTGGTGGAGGTGCAATTTCTTGGGCATCCAAGAAGTAAACTTGCATCACCAGTTCAACAATGGAATATGAATTTGTGGCTTTAGCATGCCAAGAAAGAAGTGAATGGTTGAAAAACTTTCTTCTTGAGATTCCATTGTGGCCTAAACCTATAGCACCCATTTCTATCCGTTGTGATAGTGCAGCTACATTGGCTAAGGCTTATAGCCAGATGTACAATGGTAAGTCTAGACACTTAGGTGTCGGACATAGCATGATTCGTGAGCTTATCATGAATGGGGTGGTATCTATAGAGTTTGTTAGATCTCAACAAAATTTAGCTGATCACTTGACGAAGGGATTAGCTAGAGACTTGGTTATAAAGTCTGCTAAAGGGATGGGTTTAAGTACAACTTAGTCACTGAATGCTAGGACACCCAACTCCCTCCTAAGGAAACTTGGGAGCTGAGTTCAATGTGGAAAGCTGAACATTCAGTGGACTGGAGCACATGTTTTACTTACATCCCAAGGTTGTGCTCAGAACCTGCTGAAAGGAGGATGAAGTTTTTACTTCTTAATGGTTAATTTTCTTTGAAAAAGTGCTTGGCAGGAGCATGAATAAAGAGGAACCACCTATGTAAATATTGAAGTTTTTCCCCTTCAGGGAGCTTTGGACTTTTGGCTCTTACAACATTTATGAATTTTGATATAGACACATGGCTTGTATAGTGTCAGGAGCTTTTAAGTGTTTGAAAATTTGTGTGTATTTTATCTTCAGGTATTCAAATAGGTTGAAGGGTTCAATTCTTAGAACACCTTGATTCTCGAATATTTGAACGTGTAATGTACTAAGATGTAAATTAAATCCTCGGGATATTTTCGTTTATGCACATGTTTTGTTTGATGTTTGTTTTTCTTGAAAAGGAAGTGAACTAAATTTGGGGAGGATTGTTGGTAAATTTAGTGCGCTTGTGGGATTAGTTAACACCTGGTTTTGGGTTAGGAGGTACGGAGTGTACACCCATGAGGTCCCTGAACACCCTGACTCTTCTCAATAGTGGTTTGTACTGCTAGTGTATTGGTTACTACTGCTAGTGTAGTAACTGATGGTTCCTACTGGTAGTGTTATGGTTCCTGCTGCTAGTGTAATGGTTCCTACTGGTAGTGTATGGTTCCTGCTGCTAGTGTAATTGTTCCTACTGGTAGTGTTGCAGTGATTTATTTGTAACAGCTATGACTCATTCAATTGGTTGTTATGACTGCTTTATGACCACGTTTAATTGGTCATGTAACCACTATTCCTATGATAATGGAGTCTTATTATGAGTGATTAATTGGTCGTTAATCATCCATAATGTCCATTAACTAGGAGTGAGTATTCTCTACTATAAATAGAGATGGTTTTCATCAGCATAATGAGACTGAAAAACACACTGAAATCGGGAGAAACAAACAAAAGCTTAAACACTTATTTGCGCAAGAGTTATTGATTTGTGCCTATTTCAATAACTAACATTTGGTTTTATCTCAAGTAGATATTCGTGTAACCCAGACATAGGGTCGAATAGTTTACTTTGGAAAGTGATTACATGATTCCAAGTGATATCCGGTAACCACCTAGTGGTATTGCAGTTGCTACTGATTGTCTTAACCCTGTTCTGGGAACTACCCACCAACAAAAAATAATATACCCATGATGAGTAATTCATCTCATCAAAATCAAGTTTAATCGGAACAAAAGTAGTCAAGTGATTCATCGCCATAAGTTTGTCCGATAACGTGAGAACAGGCGGAGGAGGAGTTGTATCCATAGTCATTGTTAATAAACTGTTCGAATAACAAATAGATCAAATAAAAAATTTTGATAACAAAGTGTTCGAAAAATTATTGAATGTTTGGTCGAATAAAATCTACTACTATCTTATTGATTTGATAATGTTTATTATAAAATAACTGGATGTAGGGACGGATGTAGGGACTGTGTATATGAAGGGTTGGTTAGGCTGAACACAGTGGAATCTAGTTCATCTGTGCCACATCAGCTTTCTCTCTTCAACGACCTGACGACCTAGTTGCCACAGTGGTAAACAGTACAATTTTTCAGAAGTTAGTGTGCTTCGAACTAGTTTAGATGGACGAACTAGTTCATGATATATGCCTCCAACAACCGAATGCAACCTTCCTCCCACAATGGCCTCAACCTTGCTTAACTTTGCTCAACCTAGCTCGACCGAGAGTGGCAACCGAGTCATTGTATCCAGCCTTAGAGTTTAGTAAAATACTGAATGTTTGATGTAGGGACTCGTCGAATAAAATACTGAATGTTTGGTCAAATATGAAGGGTTGGTCGAATAAAAAAACAAGGAAGGTCGAACAAAGAACTTTGGAGTGGTCGAATAAAAAACTTGGTCGACAAACAAGGAAGGGTTTAGGGAATCGTGAAATAAGGAAGGTCGACAAACAATCAAATACACCTCGACAACACACAAGGTCGAGAAACAATAATACTTAAACGAATAAAAAAATTGCGGAAGCAGAGAGTGGATTGGTTAGGGTTGATACCATGTAAGTTTGTGTCTATTAAATGAATAATAATGTTTGGTACATCAAGATTATATAGGATACATAACGGGCCTAATATACAATGGGCCAAATATTAATTCTAATAATCTTTTATATAATAAAACAAAACCCTTAGTGGAAATTTTTCATTTCAAAAAAATTAATTCATATGGTAATATTTTTTTCAATAATATTTTTATCTTTAGATTTGGAAAAACATTAAAAGCAATTTATTTCCTGATATGTCTAATATTTAACAAAAAAACGATTTTGTATTCACATGTAAAAAAAAGTTGAAAATACACATGGGTCTCAATGCTACTTTCTCTTAATTGTGGACGAAAAATGTAACTTAAAAAAACACGGGACTCCTACCACTTCTATCCAAAACACAATTCACATAATCAACATTCAATCACTCGGCAAAGAATATTGTCTCTTTGAACTATGATTTTGGTGATCAAATAAATACATTCTACCTGCTACTTCATAAATAAGTTTATAAGCAATCCTCAAGCTACTCAGGGTATGAAACACATATATCTCATTAAGGAATCAAAGTTCAAGAATTCATCAACACAACAAAACCCTAATTCAACAATTGAAAAACCAATATTATGAATTCATCCACGTTTTCCTCTATGGCATCAACCAATACTAATCTTTTAATATCAGGTTAGTTCAATTATAAACCTCAATATTGGTCTATCAATTTTTGTACTTTATTTAGGAGTTATTGTTTTAAGGTTTTGCTTGATTTCAAAAGGTATGGTTAATTATTGCTATTTGTTGGTTTGTTTGTTTAAAGTTGATTAATTTTTTAGGTTATTGTGATTGTGAAATTGATTTAATGATATGAATGAAAAAAAGTTAATGTTTTGTGATAGCATATTAATTGAAGGGATTGTTTGAGGCAATTTTTTTGGAGTTCTTAACTCTATTTTATTTAACCACAAAAATGGAAGGCATGCCTTAGAAATTAGTGACATGAGATATGCTCCCTTATCACGTTCATTTGATCCTGACAACATGAACTGCAAAGAATCACGTAGGATAATTAGTTAAACCAGAGTATTACTTTCTTGTATAGCAGATTCGTGTATATCAGACTATAGAGGAATTTAAGAAGGGAGAGTCAAGTTCAGAGCAGACAAAACATGAATTATTCACTTGCCATTCAGGAAGGCAAACTTTTCAGAAGAATCTTATAATAAACCTTCTTGCTGCAGTGGTGTCTAAACATAGATCACTGAGTGGGCTTGATCCTACAACCTATGCTAGCATAAGTGATCTTTATTGTCAAGCTCAGCTTTATTGTCGATTTGTATATTATTAGTTACCAATTTTTTGAATCCTTGAACTTTTATTATTCAACTTGCATTGAAGGATGCAGAGCAGTATATGACTTTAAACCTGTTTTAATATGATAGTTGGAGGACACTCCAATTTAATGCAAATAAGGGTGTCGTTGAAGATAAGCAATGGACCAATAATTCTAAATGTCGACTGTGATATGTACTCAAATAATAGTGATACTTTAAGAGACAAGCGTTGCTAGTTCATGGACGAAGAGAAAGGCCACAAGATTGCTTTTTTTCAATACCCACAATCTTTTGAAAACCTTACTAAAAATGAACTTTATGGTGGTTCGCTTAGAGTAATTCGTGAGGTGAAAGATATAAATATACGTATAACATTTGATTTATTTAAATGTCGTTAAGGGTGTTTAAGAGGTTTTTATTGATTGATGAATATTAGTTTCCATGCTTTTGATGGTATGAGCGGAACTTTGTATGTTGATTTTGTATGTTGAATATTAGTTTCTCCGAAACAGGGGGTATATATAAAGAATTAGGGAATATCACAAACCATTGTTCATTTACTACATCCTACTTCTCACTCTCTTACGGTTTGGTCTTGATTTTAGTAAAATCCCGCGAAAGATTCTATTTCTCGGTTTAAATCACAGACTTGTAAAATCCGTGTATACATCAACATCATGTCTTACACTCCTGATTCAGTGATTTCAGAAGTACTCAAACTGTATGATGTTGTAGACAACCATGAGAATATTTGCTATCTTGAACGGTTACAGATGATGGAATCAATTAATGAGGATGTGAGATCTCCATGTTCAGAATCTAATGAGAGAGAATTGCACCAGTCTAGGCTATAGAATACCATGCATAAAGAAAGTAGCATTGAACCTTATCAACAACTTCACTCTTACCTCATGTTACTTCTACCCATAACAATGGAACGAACATGTATTGCCCTCTTCCGTCAGGACTTATCCACATTAACAGGAACTTTGCTGTTAAACCTAGAGCAATTGGAGTTACAACTTGACAAAGAGAAGGTTCAAAAGGATAGTTCCAGTGCTGCACTTCAAGTGATCTACAAACATTTTCAGTCATTCATTAGAAGGGAATTCACATCAGATTATGATCAAGACTTGACTGAAATATCTTTCAAGAGACACACTAGAATGGAAATTAGTGCGTTCACAGAGACACTTATCCATCTCATGGATAATGTGGAGAAGTATATTGAGGAAGTTACTCAGAAAGATGAAAAAGTAGATGAAAGTCTGGTGCAGTTGAGAGATATTTGTGATGAGTCGGGTAATGTATCAGTTGAAGAATTGGGTGTTGTTGAATGCAGAATGTCAGAGACAACAATAAATGATGAAACCAGCTGCTCAGTAACTCCTGTCACACAAGAAGTGGATGCTGTGATCAAAAAGGTGAATGAATGTCGGGTACAATCAATAAATTGTAGTGTTGAGACCAGTAAGGCATCGGGTGATAGATCAGTTGACACTGAATACAGAGGCTCAGAGACAGATATGCTTAAAACAACCAATAGTTTAGTGACTCTTGTTACTCATGATGTGGATGCAGATATCATACCGATAAATGAACAGGTGTCATGTGATGAGGTACCCTTAACTGTTCAACATAGTGCATCTGCTAATGTACCTAAACATTATGATCTTAATGTTGAACATGATTCTGATAAATGTTCCTTGGTTGAGGTTGAGTCTAAAAATTTCAAAACAAATGATATGGTTGATAAAAAGGCTTTTGATGAACTTTCAAACAAATTATCAAAACTTGAAAAACATTGCATTTCACTTGAAATTGCAATACATAGTAAAGAAGAAAGCTTTCAACTTAACAAACCATGTAAACATCCGGAACTTCCTGAATTCCGTGAACTTTTTGAAATTAACACTTTGAAAGCTCAGCTTCAAGACAAAGAGTCAACTATCAACAATTTGAAGAAACATATTTCTAATATGCATGTGAAAAGTAATTTGGTTACAAGTAATTCTGATGTTAATACTATTGATGATATTCAAATGAGAAATGATGAATTAGCAGTTTGTGTGGCTAAATTATTAAAGGAAAATGAGTCTTTGAGAAAGCATCACATAGTAAGTGACTCTGTCAAAGAAGCTAGAACTAAGTCAATAGAACAAAAAAAACTCTTTGATAGCAAAAATTGATGATCTCAAAGCTCAACTTCAGGAAAAGAGTTTCGATATTGTTGCTTTAAAAAATGAGCTCAGAAAAACACAAGGGAATAGTGTGAACACTAAGTTTTCAAAACCATCAATCTTGGGGAAACCAGTTATTAGACAACCAAATGCGTTTAGATCTGAACGACCAAAATTTTCAAAAACGCGGTTTGCCTCCCAAGTTGATGCGAAACAAGTTTTGACAAAACCAGTCACTTCACCTCACTTGCCTAGGAAAATTGATATGAATGATTTGTAAAAGAACTCTTATCTAGAAATGGCTAGAAAGAAGGCACAGAATCGCAAAGACGGAATTTTAAGTGCAAGACCTAGGGTGATGAATTCTTCGAGATTTCAAGGCACTGCTAGTAGTTCTAAACCATTACCTAGGAACACTAATCTAAAGACTAAGGATTGGCTTACATCTAAGAGTAGTTGCGTTTCAATTAAAGCTATTCCCATAGCATATCACTCTAAGAAATCTAGATCTATTTTTGAATCCAAACAAGTTGTTTGCTCAAAGTGTCTGAGATGTATCTTTAATGCTAATCATGATAAATGTTTCACAAAATCCCTGAAGAAAGTAAATGCTCATGCAATGGTACAACTTGTTAAGTCTAGGATTTACACTAAGTCATCTACAATGCATATGAATCAAATGAAACCAAAAGCCTCGCCTAGATGGTTACCAACTGCTAAATCTTTGGAAACTAGGAATAAGGATAATTCTTCCACTATGCATAAGAAGCCTAACAATCCTAGACCTTGCCATAGGTGGATACCATCTGGTATAATTTTTAAGGATCTTTGGACTTAGGTGGATTCCTACAGGAAAGATGTTTACCAATGGCAATCTCAAAGTTGACCGTGAAACCCCAAAGGGTTTGGATACTGATGTCACTAACCAAAATATATGCAATAAAGTTTGTAATATTAGTGCAGGTAGTCCTTACTAAGTTGCATATACTTCGATCCTTCAATACATGGACTGGCTTAAAGTATGGATAACAAGAGGATTGATATCTCATAACTCACGGGTTCAAGTTACTCAACATTGATATTCAATCGGCTATGACGTCTGTTCACATCAGTTCAGGCCTCGTACTTCATCATTATGGCATCTGCAGATAACACTTCAGGCTCCGTTCCTCATAGAAAAGAAAGGTGTACGCTTCAGTGCGCTTTATCTTCAAAAGAAGAGAAATCTTCATGTGTATGACCATTCTCATTGACATTCTTCATCAACCAGCTTCATGTTTTTCCACGCTCTTTCAACCCTCAAGTGGATCTACGTTCATTGGTGTATATTCTTATTCACTTGTTCAAATCAAAAATGGCAACTTCGGATGCAATTTTTGAGGGGGAGAAGAGTGCATATACTACATGTTGATGGATGCTGGAATTATGGTCATATGACTCTCCTTCAATGCAACCGAGATTTATTGTTTGGGATTCATTGTTTCAAGATATGTTTGATGAGTATTTCCAACCGCTAGCGAATGTTGATCATCTAAGAAGTACAACTCAGACTACTCAAGAAGCCCAATCTCCAGTTATTCCTCAAGGCGTTGATAATGACTATCATAATATTGTAGTTGCACTCATGAATAATGATCCGCTCTTTGGTATTCCTTTGCCAAATCTTCATGGATTATTGTTCCTCTCATCGTGCATGCTATAAATCAACCACATGAACTTCAAGGAAAATGTCTACCTCATCCGCTCAAAGTTATTGGTGAATCTTCCAGATCAGTCTCTACATGTATACTTTTAGGAAGAATGCATTGATGTTAAGGCATCATTTATTCCGGTTCATTCAGTGGGTGAGTGTACATCCGATTGTATGTTTATTCACGTGTTGGGCATTTGACACAAGTTGATTACTTCGGAGTTAATCATTTATCACTTATTTGAGATTGAAGTTGACTTTCAACAAAGGCGTGTTCTTAGTTGATAACTTGCTCGGGCTTAAGATTTTGAGTTGAAGACTTGGCTTATCTAGTTACCAGTAGTCGGGGTGGTTGGTTGAAGACATGGTTAACTATCACTATTAGGAGTTACGTTGTTTTACTCAGTGTCACATGCATATGACGATGTGGATAATCTCAAGAGGTGTTAATGTCTCATACTTTGTTTGAGTAGTGAGTACTTAGAGATTTGCTTGAAGCATAGATTATTGACACCGTTCTTCCATCATTAAGTGCAAGCTTAAGATACAAATGCGGGGAATTCGACTTCAGTTTTCAATTTTGGTATATCGGGTTTTCTTCAACAGTGGTCACTTCAAATTGTCTACATATGGATTGATAAAGATAGTCGAGAGAGTTTCAGTGCGTTGATTCTCACAGGATTCATTTGGGCTATTTGAGTTCTTCTCACAAGATTTCATGTTAATGGGTATATTAAGTTTTCTTGATTCGAGGTATCAAAACCAGCTAGGGGGAAGGAGACATATATCTAAAAGCACAACGAGTACACATGATGAACTTAACACTTCTACCTGATTGAAGTTATCCCGGAAAGACAATGGTCATAACCATAGAGAAACTCAGTGTTTAACTCGTAGCCTTTGGTGTATTATTCCAACTATTTGGGGGAAGGATATATTATTCCAACTATTTGGAAGAAGGATGTATTATTCCAACTATTTGGGGGAAATGGTCTCTGGATACTTTTGGTATGTGTTACTTCAGCGTTCAGTTGGAAGAAATGTGAGAAGAATATTTGGTACGTGAGATGATATTGCTTATCGACATCTTCTATATGATTTATGATAAAGTGCTTCCAGTTAGTGCTTCAGGTACACAATGTAATGATGATTCTGATGAAATCGCAACCATCAGGGGAGAGATATGTGTACATCAAGGTCGCAAAACATATTCACATGATCGAGCTTAAACAGTTATTCCAGAGTTGACATCCACAGAGAAGATCAGTGATTCAACCAGTTACGGTGATGTCGTTGTCTCTACTCTGGTTGGGTACTTGTGTACATTATGGGCTGATTGGTTATATGAAATATATTTGGAATGCACTAGGTAAAATGAAGATGTTGATGTATTGTTCCCCTGAATAGAAAACTGGTCAATCTCGAAGAGTAATGTGTACATCGGGGACGCACAACAGGTTCATGTGATCGGACTTCATCGGTTATTCGGATTTGATAACCACTGAGACGATCAATGTTTCAACTTGTTACTTTGGTGTTCTCGTGTTCTTCGGGGTGCAGAGCTTCATTCAATGAGACTGTTTTCATTCATTTCTACTTCTTGGGGAAATTGTCTTTATTCTTAGTTTGTCGGTTTGAGGGGAAGCTACCAAAGATTCACTTTTTTAAGGCTCAAGTTCTTGCGACGATTCAAGAGCCTCGAATGCTTTGGTGGTGAAAGTTTAAGAGATGATGACTTCTATCTTCTACAAAGTGCTGAACGATTTCCTTATCTCGGTACTCGTATCATCATCTTCTTAAACTATTTCTCTATTTTTGTAAATATTTTTCAAAAAGCAAAATACAAAAATATAAAACCAACAAAAACAAAATAGAGAAATATAAAATCAACAAGAGCCCATAAAAATCAGAAAATTGAAAAATACCAAAAATATGTTTTCTCAAGACATGTCTTCGGGTATCGATAACATCTACGGTCTTAGAAATGTCATTCAATAATGGCACGGGACTTTAGATGAAGTTCGGGCAGGAGGTGTAAATATTTCTTTCTATACATGTCTCAAAAAATGGCTTACAGTTTTTTTGATCAACCGGGCTTCAAATGATGGCTTGCAGTTATTTCAGACTGTAACTCGTGCTTAAAACTATGGCTTGCTATTATTTCCGATAGCAACCCGTTCTTCAAGGAAGGAAAGTCTTTGCGCTAAACAAATTTTTAAAATTTTCGTGCACTTATCCTAAAACAAAATGAGGAAAGTATGTCGAAGGACTATTGTTCCTACTCAAATATTTTTCCATCTAAATTCTTCAGAAAAATATTTGTTGTTTTCAAAAATGGTGGTAATGAGTTGCTTGAGAAATCAATCGAATCGAGTTTTTATAATAATTGAAAACTCAATCAATGACTTCAACGCTTTTAAACTTTTCAGTAAAATAAGTCATTGATTGAGGGGGAGAATGTTTTCAAATTTACATCATCTAAAAGGCTTTCTTGATTATCCTATATGCTTAATTAAAAATGATGTTAACCTATGTTGAAGGACTAGGTGCCCATGATATGATTGTTAGGATTAGATGATTAGAGTTTGATGAACACATTATTCCCATGCCTTATATGATCTGATTAATATGTTGAATTGACTTTTATTAGTCGATTGTTGTTTGGGTGATGTCGACCACCATATATCTGTATGTGTGTACACTAACATATGCAGGTATCATGGTTTAAAAGAATGTTCCCGATCCGGATCCCACAAATGAAGATGATTGGATGCCGAAAGGAAAGGGTAACTATATCTTGGGTTGACAAATGAAGAAACGGAGCTTAATTAGACTTCTATGGAGAGTTGGCATGGAAAAATGCAACGTAAGAGGTCTCACTGTATCAGCAGATGGCTTTCTTCATCAGCAAATGAAGAAACGGAGCTTAATTTGACCTCAGTTGGCATTAAAATGCAATGTAAGAAGTCTCACTGCATCAGCAGACGGTTTTTCTTCCAAGCCCTACAGCAACAACATAAGCTTCTCAACCACCTAATGTATCTTTGCGCATGACAAGTAGTGAATTACTCCATTTTTAAACAATTTTGAAAATATTGTTTTGAAAATGAAAAATATTATTTTGAAAATAAATCGGAATCAAAGTTTTGAAATCAATCGGACTTTTTTTTGTCAAATCTTCAGTGATTTCAAATTAAATATTTTCAAACGATATTTCATCAAAAAGTCAGTTTGTACGTTAAAATGTGGTGATCTAAAGATTTAATGTTATGTCATGATATGATTTTCTTTAAAACTCAAAGATCTTTCAAAATGAAATTTTTTCTATTCTTGTTTGATTGTGAAATTGTTTTATTTTACTTAAAGATCTCTTAAAACTATCATACCTGACACTAACAATCTTTAATGTCTTATGTTGATCCTTATCCATCATTTTTCAAAATCAAATCTTGCCACGTCTTTCCCCAAAATTTTCTAAATGATTTAAATCAATTGGGATCACAAATCTCAATTGGTTTGAAATTTTTGATCGGGGGAGAGATCGTGATTTAAATCTCAAATCTATTTTAGTGGAATTGGTTTTAGTCATTCAAAGGCACTCCTTCCTCCGTGTGCCAAACGATTTCAATATACATAATGCACATGTTGAGGGGGAGCATTTATCCAAAAACTAGATGAGTTTTTAAATCTGGGACATTTTCTCCCATGTTTACTAAACCTTATTAAATCACTTGGGATCCAAAATCTCAAAGGGTTTGATATTTTTGATCAGGGGAGAATTTGTGATTTAATATGAAATCTGATAAATAATGATCGTTTTGATTCAAAGTGCAAGTTCTCTCTAATATGTGCCAAACTCTTTCGTATATCGATGCACATATTGAGGGGGAGCGAATGGTTTCTATTGTGATCGTGGATGTACTTTAAAAGAACTCTTGCCTCTATGTGATAAAATGATTTCAAATATCCTACGCACATATTGAGGGGGAGAATTTACCAAGAAAATCAAAATGCTTTTTCTAAGGAAATTGTGATCAAAGAAATTATTTCTAAAGAACTCTTGCCTCCATGTGCTAAACAATTTATAAAATCATATGCACATGTTGAGGGGGAGCATTTTCTAAATGATCAAAACAATTAAGGTACAAAATTCTTTGATTTTATTTCACAAGTACCTTGATTGATTTTTTCCAAATGATTTGTCAATTGGTTTCATGAAGGAAAGAACAATACCAAAAGACCGACCAATTTACTTTATGCATGGTGTTATAAGGATGGTTAGGTTAGGTATTCGTTCCCATGATCCCGCCAGAGCCGGAGGGATCTACCCAGGGACAATCCACTAGATAGTGTAGAGTCCTTAGGTATGATGGAAAAAGGAGAAAAATGAGAAATGGGAAGAGTGCGGACTTAGACAGAGCTAGTACTGGAATAAACCCAACAAGGCTCTAGTTATGAAGTCTCGGTAAGCACTGAAGGGGTTGAAGAATGAAAAAGAAATGAATATGAAATGGGTGAAAATAAATAGCCCTCCAATAATTCAACCTTAGGGCATAAACCGGGTTCAATACATATGCTACTGGTGTTTACTAAGGTAACACTGGTATTGAAGACAAGACATCATGGACCCAGTGATGCACTAAGGACTTGTTTCATTCTCACGGGGAACCGACATATTCTATCGACTTTCTCTTAGAGATTGTTGATATTGAAGAAGGAGACCCTCTCCCTAGTCTCCGGCATAGGAACCAAATGTGCACAATTGAGTCTAGAGCCAAGAGATCATCCACAATATCTCGTTAGGACACAAAATTAATGAAGACTTGCTGTTTCACACAATGTGGAAAGTAAGAATATATTTAGAGTCCTACGCTTTATCCTTGTGGTATTGCCACAACATCCGAGTGATATGAAAATATTCACGATGAAGATGGAAATCCTTCTAGAGCCAACATCAAACAAGCTCTTGGTGGGTGACATGTGAGATCTTGCAAAAGATCAAGCTTGTGACAACTGGATAGAAACAATGGGGCGATTCAATCTTGAATCAACCTTGGTCCAGGAAAAGGATTGACGGATACCTTTGAAAAACCGGTCGTTGTGCTCAAAAACTCTTTTCTCCAGCACTTCGATTGTGTATTATGTTTTCAAAATAAAAGGGTATTTATGATTGAAAATTGATTTCTTCTTCTTAACCTTCGTCGTATTGAAAAACTCTTTATCTTAAGCAATACGTGATTGTTTTCAAATCATTTTCTATCAATCAGTAAATCTCAATTTCTTTGGTTCACTCACTCCGTGTTGTCTTCTTTGAGACGTTCCGGATTGAGAACGACTAGAGCAGCTGCGAAACCCTGTCAAGGAGATTCTTAGGAATTCTACGATCACAGGCGATACTTGTATCTTGATCAACGGGAACCGTGGGCCGTGTACCTCAATTCAACGAAAGTGATCAAAGACACTTTCGTGTGTTTTATTGCTAACTGTTGTTTGCGGGTACATTTGGACGGTTGCTGATCGAATTGAGGAGTCAAACCAAAGCCGCATGCTCACAGCATCCACACTTAATTGAAGAAATCATGACGGGTGCATATCTACATAACCTGGTTCTGATATTTTTATACTATGCTTCTGCTACGCTGCCGCAAATATCTTGAACCAGTAAAAGCTTCCGCTACTCTGATGAAAAGATGTCATGATCCAGAAAGTGTGAGCATGTCGGTCCGAAAGTCACAACTACACGAGATGGCAACACAGCTATGGATGATCCAGAGAGATTTGCTATGTCTGATGATCTTAATGAATGCTCGAAGATCATCAAGATGTAGATCAGTTCAAAGACCTCCACTGAATGTACAAAATAATTGGACTTTGAAGAATTCACTGCTAAAGCACAAAGAATTCAAAATTTGAAGAATTGAAGTCTACGAGCTCAAGAACGAAGTCAAGAATAGAATTGGTAGGACACAAAATGTAATTCATGGGGTGACCTCCATTAGGGGGAGATTGTTAGGATTTAGAAAATCCATAGTGAAGAGTCGGTCACCCCAACTCTATTCTAGCATATGTTAGCTCATAGACATTACGTTATTTACTAGTTATTTTAGTTAGTTATTTAGTTTAGTGTAACACCGTGGAGGACGGACGGGTCTTTACCCACTGTATGCCTGATCCACAGTCCGAAGGAGGACGTTTAGTATGTAACTATAAATACCCTCTACCTCCCAAGGTAGAGGGTTGGACCTTTCATTCTAATCTAACCTTCTATGTTTTCTTTCACTTTCTCTCTCTAGAAAGGCTCCCATCTTCCACTTTCTCTCTCTAAAACTCTATCTTATTCGAACCCTATTGTGTTATGTGATGTGTTTATGAAATCCAATATGTGACAGAACTACTTTCACCGGAGAGAAATTCTTTCGGGAAAAAGTTTATATGATTGAAAAAGAATCGATTGGAACGTGGTTAATGATTACAAAGAGACGACATGTGAAAACACAAAAGAATAACTAAAGAAGCTTGCGACATGCACCTTCGAACTGATAATGAATGGGGCAAAGAGGTTTTAATTTTTGTTTTCCGTTTCTAATTCTAAGTAAACCTAACACAACCTGGCCTATTTTGAAAAATACAAAAATTATCCGTTTTGACATTTTGCCACCTGTAGACCCATGCTATCTGATTTTTTAGAAGTAAATCATCATCATAATTCAGCAACTTAACATTATTGCAATGTGCTTTTGTATTGTAGATTGGTTTGAAATATTCATGTCTCGTTGAAGATGTAATAACATGGCTATCTATTCACTGCCGAGGCTGGAAATCAGTATTTTACAATCCAAAACGAGAGGCCTTTTTAGGAGTTGCAACAACCACACTCGACCATACACTTTTGCAGGTAAGCTTATATGCTTTTATAAATTCGATTCAACAAGCAACTTGATCACTTTCCCTTGGTAAGCACAATTTATATTGGGATTGATTGCCATTGGTATGAGTTTATCCTATTTTATTGTTATTTTATTTGTGGTTGAAGTATCATTGATGATACTACCGATGTGTGGTAATTTTTGGTTGCATTTTTTTTATTTTACTTTGTTTCTTTTGGTATAGTCTATGTCGTTGGTTCTCTTATTAACGATAGATGGTTAAAAACTAAAAGGTTAGATGAGTAACTTTTACGTGTAATTGAGTTATGCTACCTGTTTAGTGTTCTAATGCGTCGAACAATTAGGATGGCTATCCCTCCTTATTGTCATTAAGATTGAATGATTTTCTCACACATTTTTACGAGTATTTTTAAATGACATTTAATTTTCATAATACAGTATTTTTAGAGTATTTATAAATCACATAATTAAATTTACACCTTACAAATATTTCAGAAGATAACGCAAAGCATGAATGTACAACACCTTTGGCGTTTGTCAGAGATTAATGTTATGTTTGTCATGAACTTTGATAGCTGTTAAGTCTTTTCCTAATTAACGGATCCCTTATATATTGGTAGATTGGTATGACATCAATTGTACCAAACCACATGTTTTCGACCCATTTATAAGTTAATGGGAAAAAGAGGGTGGAACCTTTTGCAAAACTTCATACATAGTAAAAATACTCCGTATAACTCAAAACACAATGGGTTCTACTTGAACACTTTCATAGGTCACCGTTATAGGTTCTGCTTATAAACATCATAATTAAAACGGATAATAGGTTATCCTTCTCTATGATCTTTGTCCAAAACTCTCATACTTGAGTTGAATATAGTCTCTTGTCATCTTTGATGTTTTGTGTTCGTGTTTATTTAAGCTGCATTATTTACTTTACATGGAAAACAAACTATGTTTCTGCTACTGAGAACGTAATTTTTGTATGCATTTTTTGAGAAATAGATCGAGAAGCATTAAAAAAAGGTGATGGCCTTGATGTGTGGCTATAACAAAAAAGGAGCTTTCTAGAAGATTTGGATGATATAGGATCGTCTCACTACTTTTATGTTCAACATTAAAACCAGTGACTGCAACTTAAAATTTGTGTTCAGTTTCAGCGGGATCTCCACAACGAGGTATGTAGTTGTAATAAGAGCATATCCATAATAAATTTGTGACTACATTTTGAAAATAGTTAATTATGTTTGGTAAATTTTCTTCATGCTTCTAATCATCTCGATAACCTTGCACTTTATTTTCTTACTATATGTTATCTTTGGTCAATTTTCTTCATGCTTCTAATCATCTCAATATCCTTGCACTTTATTTTCTTACTATATGTAAGAAGGTATGTTCTGATTTTTAGCACGATGAATTTATCCTTACAACATAGTGGTAGACTAATGGCAATATGGGTCATAATGGGTTCGGGTTACGCTGAGCCATAAATACTTTAGCACATTTGTTTGGTTCTAATTAATATGAATGTATCGAATTGGATTACTGAATCGATATTTATACAGCTAAAATTTATATATTTGATTATAGCTATTTAGGAGGTTGTATGCACTTCATGCGACTTTTAAACCGTTTCACATGCTCCACTTTTAGGTGACATTTATTGGACCCATTTGACACATTTATGTATAATTTATGCATACCGTGTAATAAATCGTGTTTTCCTTTGGTTCTAATAGGAGAACAAAGCCACTGGTTTTTTTCACTCATAGTTAGATTTCCATAAATTTGAATACTACAAAAGTTCCGAATATGGATATAGATCTTTTATACTTTGCATAATTAGAAGACCACCTTAAAGTTTTTAGTTGTAACACTCTATAACCTTATTCATTATACGTCTGGTATCATATGACACAATTTTGTATTCTCACTATCTAGATAATGACATCAATACTTGATTTTGGTGAAAGTTGAAATTGATGATCTCTGATTTTTAAAGGTCGTTCTAAAACCTGAACAATCTATTCCTGGTGTCGCCAATTTGGCAATACATAATTTTTTGCATTTTCAACTTGCCATTAGTATCCCATATCCTGCGCCATCCTATGAAAACTGCAAACAATTCTATCTTCATTTGTCCTACTTAATTGAACTATTTTCCCTTTTTAGCAACTTTTAAGATAAAAATGCATATTGGTGTCCACACGTTCCTTAACGTCGTTTACACCTATAATTTGTCAAAATAGAGTTGGCATAATGGGTAGTTTGGACGGCCTGGGTTATTGATCAAATTTCGTTCTGGTCCATACTGCTTAGCTCAATTTGGATTAGTTTTTGCACAATAGTTGAAATGGCTTCTTTTAGATAAGATCAACTTCTGCACTATTTTTGGTTTTGCTAATTTTGCGGGATTGTCATTATCTGAATGGATTTTCATGTTTGTGCACCTAATTTTGTTTTTCTTTCCTTTTTTTCTTTATTATGTTGTTGATCGAGTTATAGCATGATGTGATTAAACTCCAATTTGTTGCAGATGTGTTTTGTTCCAGGTTCCAATTAGGTGGACACGAGAACCACCCGTACAAATAAGAAAAGTATAAGCATTCGATAAGGACAAGGTACTAAAACACCCCACAAATCAACCCATTTTCAACCAACTGGGTTGATGTTGCACATATGATTTCACTAGCTTTCATGGCTAAAGTTGTTTATTTTGATTGTTTGTTTAATATTGATTGACTATTTCAACAAGAGTTGCTTGCCACAGGTGGTAGTAATTTGCCACAAACTATTCATGAAGTTATAGCACCCTAGCATCCATCGGGCAAGGAGGCATGCCCGCTGGGATGATACGTGAAATTACTCTTTTCTGGCATTTTACTTGACGATTTTCTTTATTCATAATTTGATCATCCGACTTAAAATTGTAGGGATATGTGCCTCTAAGCTCTATGGTTAGATTTGTGTATAAGCATTTGATCGTATTTCTATTAACTTAGCATTTATACATCGTATTTTATGCACCCCATGAAATTTTCAATATAGTGTTAATTTTTGAAAAATTATCGATTTTTAAAATGTATCTTAAATGCACCCGGTGCATCAAAATGTGTTTCTAGTATTATTTAGTTGGTTTAATTACAAATAAAAAAAACATAGAATTTTGTAAAAGACCCAATATAACAAAAGCCCAAAGATAAAACAAATTTAAAAATTAAAGCACAAAGCCCAAAATGAAATAGGTTTATCAATAAAACAAGTTTATTCATTATCCTAACATTTTATATAATCAAAAATCGAAGAGTATGAAACAAGTTAGTGTTCGACATATATCATATTATCATTCAATTGTTTAATACTATCTCTAACCGGGAACTTCTAGTCTTATAAAGTATTTCAAAACGCTTGATTTTGTGTTTTTATTGTACTTGTTGTTGCATATAATGGGGCTTACTAATACATTGTCACAACATCTTGCGATCAAACGATCTTATAGGCCGTTTCATTGGTAAAAGGAACCAAAAGAGCATTGCAAGAGTATAGGGCAACGGGTTTTCCTTCACTTTTGAAGAATGTAACTTCATTTTGTGGTAAACATGATATTGAGATGGTAAATATGGTTGACTTTCATTCAAGAGGCCGAAAGGATAGAATTACAAATCAACATCATTTCGAGGTCGATATGTTCAACACTGTTATGGATATGCAAATTCAAGAGTTTGGAGATCGTTTTAGTGAGGAAAGCACCGATTTACTTGATTATATGGCGGAGTTGAGCCCGCATGATTCATTTTCAGAATTTAGTATATCAAAGTTAGTGAAACTTAGTGAGATGTATCCGCGTGATTTTACTTATATGGAAAGGTTAAGTCTTCCTACAGAACTTGGAGTTTATTATCAGATCATGCGTAACAATAAAGATTTCGCTAACTTGGATAGTATTTCAAACTTCTGAGAAGATGGTGGATAAGAAAAAGCATATATCTTATCCTTTGGTTTATTGGTTGTTGAAGTTGACTTTAGTCTTGCATTACTTGCTACGGTTGAAAGATGTTTTCTAAAATGAAGCTCATTAAAAGATTTGTGTAATCGGATGGGCATTGATTATTTTACGGCTTTAACTTGTGCCATAGAGAAAGAAGAACTTATTAATGTTAAAAATGAGGGTGTACATAAGCGTTATTTTGCTATGGGAGATCGTAGAATCACTAATTAGAAGGTAATATGTTTATTTATTTATCGTTTTTATGAAATATTCGTTTTTTTCCACTTTTTAACTCTATTATATTATGGTTCAAAAAAATTTGTGCACCAGTTATTTGTTCTAAGTCTTATGATGGCAAATATGCAGTCACACTACACTTATTTTTCATCTTTAGCAGTTCTCTTAGTAGATTTACACTTTATCATTTTTCTAACATGAACTTCTAAATAGAGTTGCATATGATTCTTTCAAATGTGGATACTATGTTGATGTTATTTTTTTTAATTTGTCAGAAGAAGCCTCCAAAGTGACTCTCAAGATGAAGGACAAGAACAATGCTCAAGTATCCAGGAACATGATGATTCCAAACCTTCACATGAAGTCATACATAATTGCATTGCCATAACTCCAGCGTGGACTCCGCACAGGTTAGTTATAATTTAATGTGTGGGAAATTTATCAAAATAACAAATTACATTGGTCTTTTAACAAAATTTTATAAAATTGTGTTTATGCCATATGACCAACAAATTTACAGACTTATAACTAAATCTACATTTTTAGTAAAAAGATTTTCAAGCATTGAAGAACTTAGATACAAGTCATGATTCTAATAAAGATACAAGTGATGAAGATACAATGTAATTATATGCAATCACCTAAAAACTAGCAATATTTGGTATTAATACTTGGTTAAAATATTATGTCAAAAGTAAATTATTGCTTAAATAATACTGTAATAATCAAAATATTATTGCTTTCTTATCTATAACTGATGTATTGTGGTTTCGAGTATCACCACAAAGCAAAGAAGAGAGAACAATATATACATTTGTTACATTCATTTTTTGCATTGTACCAAAGGTCGAAAATTGGGCGGGTTTTGTAATGGGTCGAATCATATTTAGGTTAGAACATGGTAGTTATACTATGTCAAAAGAATCCTTAAATTATATAGCCTTTGGATTTATTTTTTTCACGTACATTGGTGAATACTATCTCTACAATTAGTGATAAAGATTTGTGCATGATCAAGAGCTACAAAACAATTTAAAATGTGCATCCATGTCTATTAGTTTGCTAATGACAAATATGAGTTTAGGAAATTTCATATAATGAGAAATTTAAAATGGGTGGATATTGTTTTTTCTGCAAGTTCCAGCATGTCAATGGATATTTTGGGGAGATTTAGGTTGTGTTTGTTTTTCATATTAACAGCCTCTTAATCTGAACCGTTCAGATTTGGTCAGACTTTTTGGTCGTTCAGACCGTTTGTTTTTTTTTCCCGTTCAGACACGTTCAGAGGCAGTAAGATCTTAATGGTCTAGACTTGAGAGGGGTGTCTGAATGCTCTTGTTGCCTCTTGACAAAAAAAAATTAGTGCGAGCAAGCAAATGTGCGGTTCAAATATGAGTTTTTTTTCCCGTTAAGATGCGGTTAGATTCAGACATTTACGCCTCAGATTCAGATTCAGATGTGCGGTTCAGATTCAGATTCAGAGCGTACCTTAAATGGTATTGAATATGATATGCATAAGTTAGTACTTTGATAACTTTGAATGTCGAGCCACGTGGGTTATTTCACTATTTACTACATGTAACAATTACATGAACTTTGTAATTTTTAAAGTTTATTTAAACCAATCAAGATTGTATTTCGATAGATTTAATAAAAACAAGCACCTTTATGTTTCTGTTGAAGATGGAACGAAAGGACTCGAGCTTTGAAAAGTAAATATATCGAGGAAAATAAACATATAGCAACTATTCAATAAAGAATCACATCTAAATTTAGATGTAACGTGTCAAGGAAAATAAACGAATATAAACTTTTGAATACACGACATATAGACATATATATATATATGGTGGTATAAACCATAAAAAAAAATGCTATTTGCTATTTAATAGAGATAAATACATTATTAAGAAATTTAGATAAAACCCCGTGGGTGCACGGGCATTATAACTACTAATAGTCTAACAAATATTTCACCATTGTCTAAAGTTATCTTAATATAAACTTTTTGTCATATGTAAAATTATTGTCAAGGAAAAATGTATAATAAAAGACATTGCTCGTTAAAGGTAACTTGCTAGTGAGGTAAAATACGAACTGTACAATAAAATTTCAGAAAAAGACATATCAAACGGTTTGACCAGCCAATGATCCGCTAGCACAGCGGTGAGGCACTAGGGAGTTTTCCCCAGGGCAGGTTGAAACGTGTGGAACGGCCGGATTAAATCGGGGTGATATGGGGTCTATATGTTGATGGACGGTTAAGTTGGACCGACTTTCGCCTCGAGCAGTGGATCTACACAGACTATGGATGTGGGCCCAAGTCCAGTTCATTTACTTTAATCCATACACAGTAAATTTTTAAAAATTAATATATTACTATTTTTTTTCCCACTCTCATCATCTTTTTTAATTAAGAAAAAATTGCATATATACTCACAAAAACTTAAAACTTTCACATTTATTCAAAATACAAGTTTTCAATACATGATGTAAGTTAAGCATATTTTGAATATATATACAAATATATAAATTTTAACAAGTATATATGCAATTGATTCTTTAATTAATAGTTGTTCTTTTTGTTTTCATCTACCTTTGCAATTAATTAAATATATTACTAGCTTCTCTTTAGAGTATAAAAGTTTTGATTAAAGGTTTTAACTTTTTTTTTTTTATTTATTTACTTTAATTTAGATAAAAAAACGAAGTCATTTTCAATATTTTCTTCAAATCTCATATTTCTCCATACTAGGTATAATACTCGTGCACGCACGGGGTTTTTGATAAAAAAAATTATTATGTATTAATATTGGATATTATGAATTTAAATGTAATTGCATATAATTATATCATGCATAATTCATTTTTTTTTTGGCTGTAAATTTTGAAAAAAAGCAAGTACAAAAGAACTATACTAAACATGATTGAAACATATAAATATTGAATTTGTATCGAAGCACAATAAAAACATTGCAAAACAAAGCAAAAAAAGACAACTTAAACATGAGAATAGCTAATCCAAAAAATTTTAAATCTACTGATCTTGATGACTTCCCAACCAATAAATCATCCATCGATTCTTTTTGCACCAAAAGAACTCTTCGAGATACTTGAAAAGAGCCATGCTTTTGAACTCACTGAGGCTACACATGTTATAAAAGAATTGAGATACACATTTCAAAAATTATTTTGAAATATATAGAGAAGTAATAAATAAATACCGTATCGCTAAAAACTATTTGTATGTTTATTTAAAATCCAGTTGAGATATCTCTGACTACACGGGATGCTTCAATTTTTTTTGTCGAATTATCCAATTTCTTATCGTAGAACAACTTTTTAATATTTAATGCATATCTATGATGCTTGTCTCTCCGCAGTGTGTCCCCAACAAAATATATTACTTGATCAGATGAAATTTATAAGAAAAAGATGATTAATGGGTCGTTTGGGATTACTTATTTGAAATTGCTTATCTGCATTAAAAAATAAGACGGTACTAACGCGCTTTTCAGGTTCTTATTTTCTCTAAAATAGACGGATTATTAGTTTTATGCAAATACCCTCTATGACTAAGGAAATTAAAAGTAAGAATATAAAAGTACGTATAAACGTACACGAAGTCACAGTAATAACATTATACAGGTATAAGATTTCATACTTCAACAACAGCACGTGATCATGATGTATATTTTAATTATCATGTAATTATTGAGTTGTACCTGGGAATAAATCTAATAACTATGCATGAAGGTAAGTATTTAAAGTAAGATGGTCAAACATAGTTATATCTTATTACGTGCTTGAAAAGGTTGCTATGATGTTTTGATTCGGCCTTATCACTTCACTAATGTTTGGTTTCAATCCGTTTTCTAAACCTCTTAGCAAGTTATGATCGCTTCACCACCATTCTAGTTCATCAATTGGCCAATACTTGGTTGGGTCGTATGAGTGGAGTTTAAGGCCAGTGGCACGGGGGAAGATTTATAGTTTAGGCCAGTGACGCGGTGGATAATTTGATTTACCAAACACTAAAACTGATCATTGTGTATCGCGTCATACCCAAAAGCCCAGTTGACCATGTAACAATATATGGGTCAAATAAGTAAAATACAAAATAGCTAACAAAACAAAAAATAGAACAGAAGCATAAATTCTCCTAAATTCTTCTATCCAAAATTTAGATTATTATTGAGATTATATGACTTTGGTTATCATCTTCGACACAGAATAACTTATAGAAAATTTAACATTTTTTTGGACTAAGTTCTTCAGGTCAACCAACCTAGCCGACCCAAAGGCACAGTTAATTTATCGAGGTACTTGGAATAAATACCTTCATTTTTTTTTTTTTTATTTTTTTATTTATTATTTTTTTTTTCATTAACGTTTCTGTTATCCCTATTTTCACAGCATTCATAAGTTAAGTTTATTTCTTTTACTCTTTCCAGGTTTTGAGGTGACAACTATTCAAACCTTCACCGCCATTTTCTTTTTGCATTTTTTGAAGAAATCTAACCACCATGTCTCTAGTGATGAGGTGCAATAAGTTCTTCTCATAAGATGCTTTCCTTTTTTTTGGTTAGAACATTAATCATCTTTTTTCAACGGCTGGCTTGCCTCTCAGCTTTAAATCTCTCACGAAAATCCTGCTTCTGAGCCTATGAGGTTCAGTCGCCTTTGCAATATTGGCTATAATTTGAGACGCAAAAAATAAAGCTTTAGAACTATATAACTCATATAGATTTTGACATATATATAATATTACATGTGTTTCTAACCAAGAAATAAAGGATAACAAAGTTGATAATACATTGTGCTAATTACCATAGGAGTTGGTTATCAACAACCAGTGACAAGGTATGTTAGAACAAAAAAAACCTCACAATCATTTTGAAAAAGTGCATTCAAATCATATAATAAATTATTCCATTACTCTATCTCTGCAGATGACAAACAAAAGAAACCTGCAAAAAATCGAAGATTCAGAAGACGAAAATGATAAAAGTGTGGAAGAATCTGCTTCAAAAGTTTGTGCTACCAAAAAAAGACACAATTCTAATGTTGTAGATGTTGATGTTGAAGATTTAAAGACAAAGATGAAACAACAAAAAACAAATGTTGATATACACCATACTATGACGGAAAATGAATGGCTAAATGATTGGGAATCCGCAAATTCAGAATTTATAGAATATTATGAAGATGATGATTGCTACTGCTCAGTGTGTCAAGGGACATGTCAATGCATACATGAGGAATGTACTTGCTCAAGACATTAATTAGGAAATTTTAGTATGAATTGTTTTAGGCTAATACTGGTTATTTTAGAACTCATTTGTTCTATAGTTTAAAGGACTTTTATACACCACGTAATTATATTCTGTAATGCTAAAATCCTAATGCCAAAATCCTAATGGAAACTTCCTCATTGACACCCCTTTTTACAAATGTAAACCCCTTTAGAGCAAGTAAAATGAGATCGAAGTGAATATTCCAATGCTTGTTTCTTACGAATGTTCTATATGAAATAAGTGTTAGTCAAATCTTGAATTGTTTTCAATACATATCTAAACAATGAATTATAGAACATGTTTAATAACAACTAATTATCTAGTATAACATAGAAGTATCATGGATATAGAATTAGAACCGTAGACAATTACATAAGCAACAACTCTCTAAACCACATAGATAATTTTTATAACAGTTATTATTTTATACATGTGATAATTGACCCTAACACTGCTAACATCAAAAGGGGTGTTTGGTTAAGGCTGGTTTTAGTTACCCTTGTCTAAAGGGGTGTTTGGTTAATGTTGTAGTGTTGTATAAAGGGTGTTTGGTTAGTGATATCCAATTAGTGTCCAAACAGCTAATGAGTTCTTCTATAATATATTGTGATAAACATAATAGCAATAGTAATATTTATAATAATATACAAATATTATATTATAGCAACTCGTATTCGATGATACGCATTTTACACATAAACTTAAAAAATATGTGATTATTGAGCAGCATGATTTCCTTTAATATGTGTGGGTAAAGTTTTTTTCTACTCACCTGACTCATTAACTTAAGAAATACATCCTAAATAACTCATTTGAGCAAACACGACATGCTTCATAGTTCATATAAACAACACTTGAGCATTACTTTCAGCATTCTCAAGTAAATCCAAAATTAAGTTTGCTGACTTGCAGGTCATTGACCTTGACCATTAGAATGTCTGTTCTTAGGCTAAGTGTACGCCCTGTATCTATGAAGAAACGGGTATAAGGAATTGCTTATTGACGAAAACATCTTCCAAATGCCTCTCACGAACGGATACACTGCCCGTGAAGGAAAAAATAGGGTGCACTACCTAATATGTGTGATTATGCCCAGAATAGGAGCTATATGAACTGGAGTGAATTCTTCTCTTTTGACATAAACATTATTGATTACATAGGTTGGTTGTTTGTATATGTTTCCTTCCTATAATGTTTTCTCGTAAGCTTCCCTAGCTCTCGCTATCATTCCACCATCACCATCTTTGTTCTTATTATTCATTTGCCCCATAAAAGCGTCAACCAAAATAACAATTAGATTAATACTTCTCTACAAGACTTATTGTTCATCTTATACCATATACCATTACCTTTTGCTATTTGCTAAGGTTATGTTCTTGTCTCGCTAGGGATGTAAACCTTTTGCTTCTGTGCATTCCATATGCATCTTGGCAAACCTAGAAATCAAATGTTAATAATTCAAAAGTTATCACCTTTTTAGGCATAAAAAAAGCATAATATTTTCAGATTAGATTCATATGGGAAGTTTCTAATTTCTTATAAAAGCTATTTATCTTCCTACTGCACTTTTCTACAGCTTAATTCACATAACAATAAGCCATTTACCAGTTATTATTAGCAATAAAAAACACCCCGTATACATTTTTAAAGCGACACAATGTTCAAGGATTGCACCACTCGCAATAACACATACTCTTAATCTTCATACATTTTAAAAGAAAATCTCAATACCTCTAATAACATGTCCAAACCATAAGCTTTTCATAAAATATTTGATTAACAAAATAAGAGTCTCTAAATCGGGCAACACACAAACCTTAATCTTTACAAATTTTAGAGAAAGGAAGGACTTGATGTATATATGTGAGTTAAATTTAATTAATGTGTGTACATTTGCATTTGAACATGCATGCATTTTGCAAATTAATATATGCCAACATGAACTTATTTAATACAGTAGTAGTATAAGTTAAGATCTAAACAACAAAACCAACAACAATTGTACGTCAAGTCAATCCTAACCTTCATACCATGTTCATCGCCATGTACAATATTTTCAACCGTTGGAGGGGCACAAAATTCACATCTGTTTAGCGGGCCACATTATCAAAAATTTGTCGTGTGGTTAAATATCTAAAGGTATACATAAATCAATGAGTCAGAGATTAACGTACATACCTTAGGGCCCGTTTGGTTAGCATAAATGGGAATGAGACTATGACTTTCAAAGTCATAGTCGTTGTTTGTTTTGTGGGTCCGGTAATGAAATTAATATATCGTAGTCATAGATTCATTACACACAAATTTTGTGTCTATGAAATCCATTCCCGTGGGCCCCTCTTTTTTCCACTACAAAATTCAAATATCTATACACTTTTTCATACCATATTTTATCAACCAAACATAAACAATCGTATTAATACACTTTTTCATACCCATTATCTTTCCACATCATTCCAAATCCGATACCCATTGTCATTCCTAGCAACAAACCAAACGGGCCCTTAATATGTAAGATTGGAGATTGCTTAAGAGTGGCGTTTATTATGACCCTTTACTATTCAAGTAATGATTCTATTCTTGTAAATGATTGTTTGGTACAATACTTATATGATAAAAGTGGGTTATGATGATTCAATAGTGAATTCAGGCAATGAGTGGGATTTCGCTGAATCATTCCCAATGGTGGACCTTACTCTCTGATGCAGGTTTACTGACCAGGTTTTAATATTTATATTGTCTCGTTATACCTATGGTCTACCCTAATGCACTAACGGGCAGTGTACCCGGTCGTGGGTAGTGTAGTATTCAGTAAAACCGAGGTCATCCCAAGAGCTATGTGTGCGGATTTTAACTAAGTCTAGGTGTCACAGATTTTAATGTTGAAATGATTAATTAATAACTAAAGACAAAGAAATCAAATAGAGGCAAGGGTTGTGATCAGTAGAGGAGAAGTGTGCTAACCTAGTTAGACATCATATCATGTTAAGTTCACGTTTAATTACTTCCAATTGCTTCAAGTGGGGGTAAAGATCGCTAGGACAGCATTTGGTCAGTTCGTCCTAACCTATCAGCAAAGGTTTCCACCGGAGATCGCGGGTGACCAGTTGAAAGTCCAGTTGTTTTTAGTCCCCTAAGCCAAGTCATTAAGTACCGCTACATGCAAGATTTGTAACAATGAGTGCCCAGGCGCTAGCATCTTAAACACTCATCCCTAACTTCTTAAGTTCATCCAAACGGTAGGTGATCAGTTGGTCAAATCGCACAAGCGAAGAAGGGTCGTCAGTTGGTCAATTCTTACCCTTCCCACTCAATCTAACTACTTAGGGTCAGTTGGTCATATCTCCTAAGTAACTAGCCACTACCGCCATTCAAAACTACCTAAACGAGGGTAGCTACCAACAAACTATGCATGCATACACTAGAAACAATTATACGGAAGCAATGTAAACATAAACAAAACAATTAAAGAATCATAACTAGGCTAGCAACAGAGGTGCTTAGCCGCTCATATTAACTAAAACAATCGATTCAATGTTTAACATTACGAAATACATGAATTGAAAGTAAAAAAAAGATAAAATGCTAATGCTTATTGTAGGGGAGTGATTTCTCCCTCGGAGATGGCTCCGTATGCTCCCCAAGATCTGCCTTTAACTTTTACTCACGTTCTCTGAATTGGTGTGTGAAGTGGATGATTAGAAATGATGGAATTTGGGCGGTATTTATAGGCCAGATCTTGTTACGGCGTAACTTAAGTTAAGAGTTACGCCGTAACATCCATTTCTTCGTAATTTGCTCTGGAAAACCTGGTTACGGCGTAACATCAGGAATGAGTTACGCCGTATCTTTAATAAATCGTGGTTACGCCGTAATTGTGGAATTAGTTATGTCGTAGCTTGCAGCGGCGCGGAACCTCATTTAACCTAATTAGTTACGGCGTAATCCTAGGAGAGAGTTACGCCGTAATCTTCCATTTAGTTGGTTTTCTGAGCCACGCTTATGTTACGGCGTAATGTGAGAGGGGAGTTACGCCATAACATCTTCAAAATGAGCATACTATCATATATCTTCAATAAAGTCTCTAAATCCGCGTCTCTTTAGCTCCAATGCTCCTAATTTACCTGAAAGTGAAATATAGAGGAAAACAAGCGTAAATCCATATAAATGATATAAAATACGAGCATTATTGGGGGAAATTGACACTTAATATTCAGGACTATTTGATGTTTTCAAATATCCCCCCACTTGAACTCTACTTGCCCTCAAGTAGATCTTATTAGATAAATTCCTAAAAAGATATCTCCCATTACCTGGATAATATGAGTTTACAAATCCCTTATGCTAGAATAAAACAAAGCCGAACACCTCACGAAATGGGAACAAAACACTCAAATCTCTCAACTATTCTAAGTGTCAATTTCGGGGTGATCACTCATTGCACAGTCATATCATGTATTCTATCATAAGCTTGGTGGTTACACAAATCTCCACCACTAGAGTTAAGGACAAAACAATTCTCGAATACAATATGGGTAAGGGTGAGTTGTCATTACTAACATGTCACAGCGAAGTGGACAAAATCAATGATACATGACTAAATCCATGGCCAATACACCAAAGATTGCTCACTGCATCACCTAGATACGCTTCATGACTAAATGGTATGATAAGACATGGGATAAAATTGGTGTAAAATAAAATCAAGCAAATAGTCTAAATCTATAACCAAGTCATCACCACTTACCGTTCGCCCAAAGTTCAAGTTTCGAAGTTAAGAAACCGGATGATGATAATATCATGTATATGTGCCATTAGAGGACGTCATGATGGGCACATTACCAACTCCATTCTTCAAAATGTAACCGAGGTGGCCTCCTCGATACTAAATCTATAATCAGCTCATAACAATAGTGCTTATAACTTTGCACTTTACAATCAAACGAGTATGGAAACCCGCGCGATGCCGCGGGATTGGTTTTGTAAATTTGCTTTTGAGCGTAACGAATGTTATTATATGACACGGTTATGTTTAATTAAGTCATTTTATTTTAATATTAGTTATTTTGATAAAGGTTTATGCTAGTGCTTATGGTTTTTGTTAACAAAGGTATACGGACGTAAGACTGTTTAAGGCGAGTTTATTGTCGTGTTGTTTTGCTATTGTCATTATTTATAAGAAAACATATTTTTTTGTATACTAAATGTGTTAATGTGTTATTACTATATATATAATTTACCGTCAATTGGGTGCCATCTTATTGGTTGCATTCCAACTCTATTTCCTGCCAATTTGGGCTACGCCAATTTTTGGGCCAGTTTTTTGTCCAGCCCATTTCTTTGTCCGGTCCTTTTTTTTTTTTTTTTTTTCTCTTCATGTTGAGTTATATTGTTTTAGCCTTTCTTAGGATAAATAACTAATATCTTCCCTAAAAAAAAGGATAAATAACTAATGATGGGTCAACCGACAAGGTCCATATGGAAAAAAATAATCACTTGATAACTTCTTCTCTTTTGATATATTCCATGTGCAAAAAGCATAATGTTGTTTGCTTTTTCTGGAGCCCATTAGTTGAATTAGTGGCAAAACAGCATATATCTTTCTTTTTCTATTCGTTAGGCATCACGGAGTGGAGCTCTAGCTTCAATCGAGTAGCTACCATTCCTACTAATATTTGAAACCCGCTTATGAAATTTAGTGTTAGGGTAGGAAGTGCCCAAAATGAATTATTAAAGTGAGTAGACAACTTTCCCGATCTTTAGCTCCGGTATCTCTTTGGTTTGTTATCTCTGAAGGAATTAGCTCTTTTCCCCCACACATCGTTTAATTTGACTTTCGATAAAAAGTTATTGTGTCAATCTTCGCTCTATTTGTTCAAGGTAACTGATAATTTATAGATCTATTAAATGTATTTGTGCTTGTTACTTTTTGATTGTAATTTTTTTTTTCATTGTTCTTATAAATTAAACCGTTGAGGTATTGTGTGGTCAAAGAGTTAGGATTGTTAGTAGTGTGTTTTATTGTATGTTATATAAGATGGTGAGTAGGAATTTTAGATTTCAGATAAAATGTCATGTTTTTTTTGTTTTTAAAACATACTAAAATGCATACACATATACTGACTGCATTGATTAACTTTATACATACAGAACTTTGGCGCATTTAGGATACAAAAAAAGATGTTTGTAGGTACCTTTGGTATAGGCATATGACAAAACCTGCGCATAGACCATTCTAAGTTTTTAAAGTTACTACGCTAATGTTACTGGTACATGATACATATATTCACAGTAGTAGTACTAATAGGGGACTTCTGTGAGTTTACATGGATGAGGAAAAGCATGGTGATCGCATACAACCTGCAGTGTTGCATATAATTTAGAAGCATTAGTAATGGTCCTGTTGTTTTTTTTATGTGAATGTTGGATCATGTATTTGCTTACTTTTGTAGGCATGCCTATTGTTTTTTGTTTTTTTTGCTGTCAGTTGCCTTCTCTTCGAAAAGTTGTCGCTTAGTGCTTGTCTGGTGAGTTGGTTGGTCAACACTTTTGGTGGCGACAATGGTTGATGTCGTCACATCTGGTGGTGGTGTTTTAGGGCCTGCCATAAAATAAGAAATTCTATGTTAATGAGCATTGGAATCCAGATATTGTGTGACTTGTGTGCTGACTTGTGCGACTGTTGTTGATTCCCTTTTTTTTTACCTGAAGAAGATGTCTCTGTATTTTTTTGTTGTTCAATATCCTGTTGTTGCACATCGGGTTTGTCCAGAATTCTGTTGAGAACAAAATCTGGTGGTTCTTGTTTTGAAGTTGTGTTATAGTGAAATTGGAAAATGTGTGTTTTGCCGACAACTGCCCTCACTTTTTCTGGGAATATTTTAGGATCGGGGTTCGTGATTGACGCAAGCAACGTGTTGCAGTCTTCACCAATGATATCGTCTGCTGCTGGTGTGAAGAATGTCATCAGCACTGTTCTTTGAACCGTCAGTTATGTATCCTTTAAAGTTGTATCTGCTTGTATAAATTGGTTTTGTTAGATAAAAGTATTTATATATTAAATTTTCTATTTTTTTTTGTTTGGTAGTTTGGTCACCTGTTCGTCGGGTCTGAAACTGGTCCATGAACTCTGCAGCTAGGTTGCACGGACACGGACACGGACACGGCGATACGGCAAAGTCTAAAAATATAGGACACGGACACGGCGTGGACACGGTAATATATATATATATATATATATATATATATATATATATATATATATATATATATATATATATATATATATATATATATAGTGAAACTTTATTTTCAGAACCTACTTTAAATGCGAGAACTGCGAGAACTTGTGTACACCATTAGATGAGTTTGATCAATGGTCAAACTGAATGTGCCACTTATGTAAATAACCAAAAGATCATGTTGATTGTTGTAATTACTGTAAATAACCAAAAATAAAGGAAGGGTATTTCAGGGATTACAAATATATATATTTTTTTTAATTAAACCTGTATCATCAAACCACCCTAACATATCACAATATCACATAACCTAGATCTCTCTCACATATGCCTCCCACCACCTGTATCATCAAACCGCCGCCGCCTAAAATAACTACCTCACCACCGTCATATAAACTGTCAGCGCCCGTGGATCTGGATCTGGTGGTCGTTTTCTCACGTAAGTAACCACCACCACCATATATAAGGAGCCGCCGACGCCTAACTCAACCCTAATCTTTAAGTAACCACCACCACCACCACCATATGTAACCCTTCACCCATTATCCTCTTTTTTAGCGGTGGAAGTGACACGTGTACCGGCGATGGAGTTGTAAAAGCCGCCTTGTGATGTTACGCTTTTTGGTGAGTGAATTAAGTGATTTTGTTATATCTTGTTTGAATGAGTTTTTTTATTGTTAAGTTGTTGTTATTGCACTTGTGTATACCGAATCTGATGATCAAGATTTTGTGAGGCTGTTATAAAAAGAATAAGAATTATGGATTTGAGTTTCATTTCTTTTATAATTCTTTTTAAGTTTTATTTTATATTCTTTTTGTTGAGTAATTAAATAAGTTTGTTTTTATTTAATTAATTATTGAGAGAACTTTAATACAAACATGTGAAAAGGATTATTTGTTATGATATCAACATTGACGTACGGTTCAGAACCACAAGTCATTTCGTCTTTCTCATTTTTAAAAGAACAAGATTCATAAGGAGGGACATATGTGTTTTAAAATTAACTTAAAATAATTAAAATGGTGCATATGTGTTTTTTGGCTTTTACAAAATCAATAAAAGGGGTGCACATCTGTTAATGACTGCTAAAAAATTAATTAAAATGGTGCATACGTGTTTTATTGCTCATATAAATCAATAAAAGTGTGTGCATATGCGTTTTAAAGTTAATTTAAAATTAGTAAAATTGTGCATATGTGTTTTAAGGTAAAGAAAAGATAAATCAAATAGTACATATGTGTTTTTAATGTTGGTATAAAATCTCTTATAGAGTGTGCATATGTGTTTAATAGTTGATATATGAACATGTATGTTCAAAACATGTATGTTTTAAAAAATGATTGCTTATAAATGAAATGCTTAAAACATGTATGTTTTAATAAATTTATTATTGCTAATTTTTGTACTTTTCTTTGTATCAGGTGTAATTACAAAAATGTTCACGGCTATGAGTGTGAATATATGTCGACTTTTGAAAAAATGTTGACGGCTACACATGTGCATATATGTCCAACTTCTAAAAATGATGATAATAATGAGTGTGCACATATGTCCATTCTATGTTGAGTATTTATTAGTGCTCACGTGTATAGATCGATTAGATTCATGTATTTATGCTCTTTGGAAATTTGTATTTTAAATATATTTCAATCGATATCGAAGTTTGTGTATAACATTTATATTCTTGGTTTGTTATAAATTTCTTTATATTAAAAAACCAATATGCACATAATTATTTCTGAAAACATATATTGTAGCACTAAATCTAAAAGTATGCTATCTCGAAAAACATGCATGTTCAAAAATTCATTCCAAAAAAAAAACAAAAAAAAAAAAAAATTTCTTGAAAACATGTATGCACTAAATTGTCAATGCTAAAAAAAAATAAATAAATAAATAAAATAAAATTCTGAAAATTAAGGATTAAAAAAAACGGAATTTATCAAAAAATATCAAAAATAATATAAATATGACTTTTACTATTATACCCTTTTGATTAAATAAAAACATCTAATATTTAAAAAAATATGATTGGTTTAAAGTGGTTCTCGCAGTTCTCCCACTTAAGGTAGGTTCTGAAAATAAAGTGCTTTATATATATATATATATATATATATAACTCTTGAAGCTGCGAGAACTCAATTTAAGCCATCCATTTTTTGATCAATGGCTAAAAGAGCTTGTGGCATAACTATAATATATTAAAAGTTGAGGTTTGATTTTATAAAGGCAGAAAGGGTATTAAGGTAATTTCTTGATCCTTGAAAATCGCTCTCTTTAAGTCCACAATTCACTTATATTACTTTTTCAATATTTTGAGTCAGTTATAGTTTTCACATTTATTCTTCTTCCTCCCACAAAAACCTAGCCGCCCCATCTTAATCTCTCTTTTTTTAAAGGCCGCTTTCACACTTAATTGGCAATAGCAGAATGATAAAGCTTATTAGGTTCCGATGGCCAAACGAAAAGTTGTGCACTTTATATTTTCCCGTCATATTTTTGGTCCTTGGTGGTGGTAGTTAACGAAAGTCGGACGGTGGCGGGGTTAGTGGTTGTTGGTTATTTCTTAATTACCAGTTGCGTCGTTTGTCTTCTAACAATATCTACTTATTAGAGACTACCTGTGTTCCACAGGCTTTGGTAATATTTTTGGTAAGAAAAGCAACAAGTTCTTTTATTTAATTATTTATTCATATATGTAAAATTGTTGATTATATTTCATTCAATAAAAGGTTTGAAGTTGATGGTTTTGTGAAATGGTTTGATATTCTTTTTTTTAAAATTGTTGATTATATTTCATTCAATAAAAGGTTTGAAGTTGATGGTTTTGATACCGAACCGGCACCGTTTTTGAGGTACCAGATTGTTTTCCCGGCCAAAAGTGGTAGTCCCGTACCCGGAACCGTTATGGTTTTTGTGTTTTGTCGATGAGGGGTTCGGGTGTGGTGGATGTGAAATGAAGCGACTCGGGTTCAGACTTATTTCATTGTAAGTTTCTGATTCGTTAAATTTACCATGTTTGGGTTCCGATCTAAAAACAAAAAATATGGGTAATGAAAAAAGTTTGATTTGAAAAAGAGAAAGTATTATTCGTTGTTGGCGTTAATATGTAAAGCAAAAGTTCGATTTGAAAAAGAAAAAGTTTGATTTGAAAAAGAGAAAGTATAATATAATAGTATTTGTGTTATCAAAAACATGTATGTTATAAAAAAAACATGTATGCTAAAAACATATATGTTTTACAACATGTATGTTTTACAACATGTATGTTTTAAAAACATGTATGTTATATAAAAAAAAAAAAACTTGTGTTACATATTTGCTTTTAAGAATTTATGTTTTTGATTTTTTTTATGTTTAATAGTTTATTAGTTAGTTAACTATTCGTATGACTTTATTCTATCTTCATTTATATCTAATAGTTTCAATACAATTATAAAACATGTATGCTTCATAACAATTATGGTTCAAAACATGCATGTTTCAAAACATTTATGTTTGACAACAAGTTAGTTCTCAAAATATACATGTTCTCATGAACATGTATGTTTAGATTTTTTTTTTTGAAAATTACATGTATGTTTAGATAGTTGTTTATGATTAAATATGTTTGATATACACAAGATTGTGTATATGCGTTATGATAGTTATGATTAATTTTTGTTTTTTATTTGTTGGAGGTTTAATTGTTTTTGTGCATGCTTATTTCAGATTGATGAAGATGATGATATCATTAAAGACTATGGAGTGGATTAATACAAATATACATGAAGATAATTTGCGACTTTTGAAGATATACGATTATTGCATATGTGTTTTTTGTACTTGTAATTAAATAAAATGTAACATTTAAGTATATGAATCTTGTTTTTTCTTTTATAATGGTTTATGTTTTTTAATTTATGCTTCAAACTTCAAAAAAATAATAATAATGCTAGCAAAAAACATACATGTACTTCACTAAAAAAACATACATGCACCTCATTTAAAAAACATACATGCACGTGCTTTAAAACAAACATGTATCTCATTAAAAAAACAAAAAAAAACAAAAAAAATTGTATTTTACTATAATACCCTTTTGTATTAATAATAATTTTTAATATTTAAAAAAATCTCATTGGTTTAGAGGGTTCTTACAGTTCTCGCACTTAACAGGGTTCTCAAAATAAATATATATATATATATGATCAAATAAGATCGAAGTTAAAGTTGTAAAAATAAGATATATTCAAGAACAAATAATATTAGGACAAGTGGCAATCAAGTGAAATTTAATTAACAACAAAACTAAAAATTAAAAATATAGCCAAAGGGTATTATAGATATTTTACCCATAACCCTAAATAACCCTCCCATCATCTCATTTTTCCCAGCCTCCCTTCATCTCCTTCCCATCTCATTTCTCTCTCTTCCGCTCAGTTCTCGAGTTTAAATGGAAGAGGAAAGTAAAGGAAATGTAAAGTTTTTTGTGTTCTTAAGTCTTTTTTAAAGGAGGAAAGGGAAAGGGAAAGGAAATAGGGAGGAAGATTTGTTAAGTAAATCTTCCTCCCACTTTTGGGAGGAAAGGGAAAGGAAACGGAAGTGTAGGTTGTATAAAGACTAATATACCATTTTTAAAACATTTGACATTAACAATAAAAGGGCATATATGTAATTTGACCAAGTTATTTTCCTTTTCCTCTCACTCAAGAACATGATTATGATTACTTTCCTTTTCCTTTCCTCTATCTCAAGAACATAACAACTAACACTTACTTTCCTTTTCCCTTTCTTTTCCCTTTCCTATTCTTTTCCATTTCCCTTCCCTAAAAACTCGAGAACTGAGCGTTCATATATCCTCATCTCCTTCATCCTATCAACCCTCCCATAAAAAATACCCACATAAACACAAACCTCAATGTAACTGCTTCAACAAGAACGAATCTATCCTCCCTCCAATAGAAAAACCCACATCCAACCCATCATTTACACACCAACAAGAACAGATCTATTTATGAAACGAATTTGTTTTTCTCGAAATTGCTTTGGTACTCAACTCGATCTGTTCATCCTACCCGTGTCCAGATCGAATAGCACGTGGGACACGGCACGTGCGTGTCGGACACGTGTCCGAGCCGTGTCCGAGCCGTGTCCGTGTCTGACACGTGTCCGACACCGACACTTCGAGTTTTTAGGCGTGTCCGTGCAACCTAGCTCTGCAGTTATAGATGCCTGCGTCGTTTGTCAGCTTGATGGAACACTTGCTGCAGGATTTGTAGTACCATTCTAGTGATGTGTTCGGGCTAGTTATAGTTCCTTCGCAGGTAAATCGAACTCCCTGGATGTTATTTTTACTCAATTGTTTAGGCTATAAATAATGGTTTAAAGTTATTTTTTTACTTGCAGTGTATATATGATATATGATATTTCTATTTATAAGTTAAGGTAAATAGTAGTTCCTGATCGTGACTTACTGCATAGGTTTGTCGGCTCTGTTTGATAAGTATGTCGAGAGGAATCCTGTTTCGTAGATTTTCTTTTTCCTTGTCTTGGAATGGCTGCCTTATGATTTGCAATGGTGGATTTAGGTTAAATAGGGCTCTGTACCTGTCATACACATACGTAGTTGTTAAAAATTAAAGTGTTGTAGGAAGTTTGATTAATAGGAAGTATGACATGCAACTTACTCTGATTTATACTGCTCCAGTTCTGGTATCCTTGGGTTTATATAGTAATATGTTGCTAGTGTTGCTGAGAGTTGTAAATTGTTTAAGAAGCGTGAAACTCTGCAGGATGTTACAGCTATTATGGTAGGCTTTTCTAGCGCATCAACGGCCTCCTTGTTGAATGTCTCGGCAAGAGTACCCCATAGTGTTACTTCAAGAGAGTTGCGGCTGTTTTAAGTGATAATATTGCAATAAGTACAATGCTTCTGTGTATTAAGTATATAGTATTAGTGATATGTTTAAGATGCAGACTTACTTTAGGTTCTGTATCTCTATTTTGCGATGCATCACCTGATTTTTATTTGGGTTGCCGATTTTTTCTTTGTCAGTAGATCTTATGTAGCAGCCTATGTAGTCTGTTTACAGAATAACGAAAAAGGTTTGCATAAATAAAAGTAAATGCTAATGGTATAAAATTTTGAAATATCTATTACCTGTTAGGACTGGATGTGGTTTTTTGCTTTTGTCTTTTGTATCAATGACCCTGGCTGGCAGTTGGTTGTAAGAAATGAAGTCAAAATAGTGTTCTGGAAATCCTTGATCTTCAATTTCATCAAACTTTGTAAATCTTGTAAACGAAAGTGATGTTTTGTTCTGTAGTGTTTGCTGCCAGTTTTCTGTTGGAATACATGAGAACCCTGAAATCCGGTACGTCTTCCCAACCATCATAATCGACGTAAAGTGTTGAATTTCACTGGCTTCCATGTTTGCTTGAATTGCATCACCCTGTTCATATAATGTTAATATTAATAGTTAATATTTATCTGTGCTGAGGAAGTCTGTGTATATTTTTTTTCAGCTTTAAATTATAATTCCTGTGATTACCTGCCTGTCGAGTAAAATTGCGCGGAAACCTTTATCTGTTGTGTCTGGTGGGTCTCGATGTATCCATGCTCGATACACTTTTGCTTCTAGTATCATGTTTCTGTCACCTGGTTTAAGATCTTTTATGTTTGCTTCAGCCATCCGTGAATCCTAAACAAAGAATAAAAGGTTTGTGTCAAATGAAAGAACATGATATATGGTTAGATTCTATAATGTAAACATACACAGCTGTTAAAGGTAGCCGTTAATATATAATGCATGAGTCATATGCAATGCTAAAATAAAGAAGAGTTAATTCATTTTTTGTATGAGTAACTATTTGTTTAAAAACCTTCTATGTAACAAATTCTTTTTAAGAAGTCTTTGTAAACTATGTTTAGAGTTGTATTTTCGGGGTGTTCGGGGTGAGGTGTGATAAGGATCTTTAAACCATAAGGTGATGTAGCACGTGATAAAGCAACATATAACTGCCCATGACCGAAAATTGGTTGCGGAAGGTAGACGCCAATTTTGTTGAGAGATTACCCCTGGCTCTTGTTAATTGTCATAGCGTAGCAAACCTTAACCGGGAACTGTTTCCTTTTGAAAATGAAATGATAGTTTGGATCTTTGTGGGTCAGAGGGATTCTTGGAATATAGACTTTTTCTCCAATTCTTGTTCCCGTAATTATTTCTGCCTCAATTAGTTTTGACATCAGATTTTTGACAATCATTCTTGTTCCATTGCAGAGTCCGCCGGCTAGGTTCACATTTCTGAGCAGCATGATTGGAGTTCCAATTTTTAAGTGAAGAGTTTTTGGTGGTAAACCTGGGAATTTTAAAGTATTGAGGTACTCGGGTGGATATAACATTTCTGTTGCAGAACCATCTCTTCCGACTGGGATTGCTTCATCGGTACTTATGTACGTTGTAGTGTCTCCTGTGACCATCGATAATACCTTTTCATTTATAGTATCTGCTGTCTCATTTTTAGGACAAACAATCGCTTTCTCTTGCAACAGTTGTGCCGTTGGGTTTTTTAATGTTTCTTTGTCGTAAATGAAGTCGATTAGTGTTTGTACTGCATCTTCATCATTTGGGATTAGATATTCAGGAGGAATAGTCACCCACGCAGCATCTTGTGTATTGGTTTCATCAGGTTCTCCAATTTTGCCGTCACCTACATTCAGCAACCATGAAGAGAACTGGTGAACTTTTTCTTTTTGCTTTTCACTCGGCCCATTTTGCAGCAACCTCATGTTTTCTTTAAGTTTGAATACTTTGAAGTGTCGCCAGAGGTATGATTCAACTATTGATGAGTTGATAATTTGTGCTCTTGAGCCTTTTTTTTTACGGGAAGTGTTTGCCTGAAGTCACCACCCAACATAATTGTTTTGCCACCAAATGGTTTGTCTGAATTATCGAGTATATCTTTAAGTGTTCTGTCTAGTGCCTCAAAACAACGTCGGTCATTCATTGGTTCCTCATCCCATACTATTAACTCAGTTTCGTTTAGGAGTTTCGCCATCATTGTGTTCTTCTTTATGTTGCAGAGCGATTCATCAGTTAATTCTAACGGCAGTTTAAATCTTGAATGAGCTGTTCTTCCAGATGGCAGCAGCAAAGATGCGATACCTGATGATGCAACAGCAAGCACAATCTTCCCATCTGAACGTAAGGTATTAATTATTGTTTTCCATAAAAAAGTTTTACCTGTTCCACCATGTCCATAAACAAATACTAACTCTTGTTGCTTGTTGATTGATGCAGAAAGAATGAGATCATAAATCCGTTTCTGTTCTTTGTTGAACTTGCATACAGAGGCGGCAACATCTTCTTTTAATTGTGGGCGATCATAAATTTTTTTCTTCCATCAAAAGCCTGTTTTGAAGATCTGTTAATAAATGTGTTGGAGGTAACGGAAAACCATAATCTTGAACTGATTTTGAACATCCATTGAGTATGAATTCTATTTCGTACATAATATATTGTTTTAGCTCCGGTTCATTAACATGCAGGTTTCTAACATGAGACATTTGTGCAGCTTTTGTTGGAATATCGTCTGCCATGATGTGCCAGTGTTTTTCCCACAATTGCACTGGATCTGCAACTTCACAATACATTAGGATATGAGCAAACAATATGCGAATCTGCGAAGCAGATGTGGAGAATGCCGCTTCTTCCAAGGCTGTATCCCATTCTTTGTCATCGTCTAATAGGCCTAATGCTTGACACGCTGCGCGATAGGTTTGGAAAACCTAGTTGTTGACAGTGCGGACGTCAACGAATGATTTGCAGCCTTTCTGGTGTGCCAGTAACATTCTGAAATAAAAAAGTTCACCTGCGGCTGGATGCACATATGCCAGGCGCCCAATTGAATACTTGCTTTTATGCTTTCTACGCCTCCATGTCTTGGATTTTTCATACCAAACATATTTAGAAGGAAAATCTAAATATGTTAGGTCTTTGCCATCATCATGCAACTGATTGTATGTGAACCATTCTGTCAATGTCGTTAGCTTTCTGCCTTCATCGTCCATCACATTTTGTAAAACTTCCTTGTTGCGAAAAGTAATCGTCTGCATATTTTGTAGGTGTACGGCCAGAATTTGCACCGCCGATCTCTATGATGAATAGGGAATTTAAGTATTCTCCAGCAGGCTTCGTGTGGGCAGATGAAGCGACCATCGATGAAATTCTTGATTTCATCGACCTGTATTGTAGGCGCAGATGATGGTGTTGCTGGTTGACCAAGCGTTCTGGTAATTCTAGCTGCAATACGATCCGTGCCTTTAGAGATGTATTTAAAAAGGTACTTTATGAGCATACTCCATCCGCAATATTCGACGTTGATGTGGGCGTGAAAGATGAGACAAAGAAGCTGATTATAAGGTACAACATAAGTGTTATCTAATTTGAATTCTCCTTTAGGTACAAAGGCTGCTGTGTTTCTTCTCTTATAATGTATGTGACCATCTTTATCAAAATAAGTTGTTTGATTGTATTTTTTTGGGAATTTTTTTTTGCAGGCACCATCTTCCATACAGGGTGCAGATGGTTTAGCGTTTCCACAGGGGCCGTGCATCATGAGGTCTACGACAACTCTATAACCATCAGGATCTGATATTTTATCAGGTAACTCTGCCGAAATGAACTTATCTACTTCTTCTGCAGATTGTATTCTATCTTTAGAGTTAGTCCATAAGAGCGTGTGACAGTGTGGAAGGCCGCGTTTCTGAAACTCGATTGTGTAAAGAACTGCCAAATGGAAAAAAATAGGAATTCAATTAATGATATTTCTATATATAATTTTTTTTCTTTTTGGAAATAAATAAATAAACTGAGAGCATACCTCCTGTACAACGGCCGAATATCTTTTTTTGTTTCAGTATTTGTATAAAATCTTCAACCTTTTGCTCGAATACGCGAGCCACCACATCAGCTCTGTCTGAGGGAGTGAGTCTCGGGTATTTTTTCATGTGCCGTTTGATTTCCGGCCAGTTTATATTACATGTAAATGTGATGAAAAATTATGGGTTTCCAAGGACGCGGCATATGGCAAGGGCATCGAGGTAATGACTATACATGTATCTTGGTCCACCTGTAAAGCTGGATGGGAGAATAATCTTTTTCCCTATCTCCGCGCCTAAGTGGTCTCCTTGTGACATCGCATCGCATATTCCTGCCAGACACTCGCTTCTTATGTTATTTTGCTTTGAACGTATGAAGTCAAGCCTGTCTTGCTCCAGTGTACAGTACACTGAGACAACATATTGCTGAAATAATCTACCAGTTCTGAAGATGTGACCATATTCATCAAAGCGTTCATGTAACTGGTACGTATAGTACTCATTCATGGACATTTTTTTCCTTTTCCTTCGTGCCTTGACACCTGTCAGTGTCATTTTTGTATTGTAGCCTGGTTGGCCATATACAAAGAGAAGAGGAAACTGAAGAGACATGTATGAGCTATGAAGCTTGTTGATTCGCTTAGGCTGCTTGTCTTTATATTCTATGATGATGTCGTAGTCAGTTTTGCTGTTAGAACCATTTTCAAACACTATCGCTCCTAGAGTGCCAGTGGAAGGAAGGGCATATTCTTTCGCACCAACGACGTTGTAAAGCTGGATTTTTAAATCAGGTATGTTACCTTCGCTGCATCTATCTCTGGCTGTTCTGAATATCTTTACCAGCTCGTTGTGACTATCTAGGATTTGTATCGAAGTTTGAACAATCTGAGGTTTTAGAACGGTTTTAGTTTCACCACCGAAGGGTTTCATTCTATTCGTGACTTCATTGTCTGTGTCGTAAATATACACTGCAGAAATTTTGGGTCGCCATTATTGGTAGGCAATAATGTGCCTATCCAATGGTATATTTGGCCTGAGATCTTGAAGACATACGGGCCTCTCCCATCGTTTATTGATTCATCTATTTGCGCCCCAAAAGATGTCATGCTAAACATTTGGTTGTACGCACGTATATTATCTAAAAAATGCTTGTCATTCAGTAGTTGCTTGAAAGAGTCTGGAGGTTCTAATTCTTTAGGAAGATATATCTGGCCTCCCCCACAGCAACGATGGTATGTGAGTTTCCTGGTTGACTTACTCTGTTTTAACCTTTCTCCATACCAAAATGATGCGTGACAATATTGACATTGTTGGTCACAGTCTCCTAAATCAATGTATAAGCTTGATACATCTGTGTGTACAAAGCACGGTAAGCGTTAATTTTTTTTCTGGGTGTGGCCTTTGTAAAATGGGAGGTTTAGGTAAATCTTGTTTTAAAACAGTGTATTTACCTTCGTTGTATGGTTTTCCATTGTTGTCCCTCCTTGAGTTTAATACCGTTCTAGTGCCATAGACAGTGTCTTGTTTCATTTTTTTTTCAACACCTGCCAAGTTGGAAAAGAATTACATTATATTGGTAAAAAATTGAATGGAAAAAGTGTATCTACTGTAAGTTTGTGCATCATGTAAGTTACCTGTACATCTTTGTACACAGTTGCTGTTGCATGTATGTGTGGGTTTCCTTTTATACTGCTTTAGAATATGATCTTCTGAAATGTTTGGTGTCTTTTTTTTGGTCCTTTTGTTTGTAATGGCGTCAGCACTACTTTTATGGTAGGTGTTATTTCCTTTGTTATTGCATATTTCATCTGTTATCCGTTCGTTGTAAATGTTAGTCAATAACAATGTAGTAAGATGAATAATGTATAGACAAATGTTACCTTCATCTGCCGTTGCCGTAGCGGCGGTACATGTGTCTGAGTACTTCCTTTTATGACACATTGATGGATTGTCTGGTGAAACTCTTAATGTCTTGTTTCCTTTCCTTTTTATCATATTCGTGACAGTACCACCTCCATTGTCAACGGTATGCTGTAAATCTGTTTGGGTGGTATTGGCAGGTACCCATTTTTCAAATGACCTTTTTCCTGTATCGTGCATATGTTGGTGAAGATGTTCCATAATTTGATTGGAATTCCCCGTGATTTGAATCGCTGGTGATGTCTGCTGATATGTAGTGCATGAAGGGAGAAAAGAGGTATTCACACTTATTTCTGGTATGCCTGCAGTCAAATGCAAATCTGTTTATATATTAAGTTGTCAACAGTCGTGTATATGAATGACCATAGTTCTAATAGCGAATAAATAATATTAGGTTTATGTGTTAATTATTTGTTGTTGGTGAAATGCGGTATCGTACTTGATTCTTGTAATAAGGGGGATTTGGTGCCGTCGAAATTGTTGTTCTTTGGTAGTGTTCCATTATTTATTGTACATTTATGTGTATGGTACTTAGGAGTAATAAAGTCGTGTGGCTTTCTTGGATCAACACCTGCATTTAATGCAAACTTTAGTTTTCCTCGTACACTGGTTTCCTTTTTGTTGTTAATGAGTAGTAACAACTTAAACTTTACCATAAGTATTACTATAAAGGGTGGATGATGTATCGTTGTCATAATTAGTACAAAGCTGTCCAACTGCATGACAGCCATAATTTCCAATTACTGATAATGCATCAGAGGGAAGCGGAATATTTTGTGAAGGGTTTTTTTTGCCGCATTGACCATTATTTCTGAAGTTGCCTGCATTTAAGAAGAAAAAGAAGGAAGAGAGAAAGCTTAGTATTTGGACGTTAGTTAAGTTAACATAATGAAACGAATTAATAATTTAGGTTACCTCTGTGCCTTTTCGCATGCTCCTGTTTAGGTGTTTCGAGGGCATCACTTGGTCGCTTTAATTTTGTATCTCGTAGTACATGCTGGCTTAGAAATGATGGTTGTCGTTGCAGGTTGTGACACATTTTCTCAGGTTGATGAGCAGTAATGGCATTTATTGTTTGGCGAGACAATGGGGCATTACTATGTTGGCCTCCAGAAGTTGTAGGTTGTTGTTGAGCAACAATTTTGTTTTTCGTTTGAGCATGAGTATAATGGTTACCAGTTTCTCTATTAAGGTAATTTTTTACTGCATTAAGTGTTAGATGCATTCTTTTTTACCGTCTCTTAAATTTATAAGGTTTATACTTAAAACAAATAATACGAATCAGTAAAGGTGCAAAGAGGTACGTAAGCAAAATATGTCTGGATACAGAGTATATCAGCATATGTTTTTTTTAATTTATTACAAAGAGAGTTAGTTAATTACATAGGTATTAGAAAACAAAGTATGGTGACATAAATAAAGAAACCTATTAGTAGATGGCATACCTTGTGTTTATGTATGTAGGCTAGTATTAACCTGCTTCCCTGTATTTATGCATATGCACAGATAGAAGCTATAAATTAGAATAGTTATGGTCATTTATTGCAGCCTCATACAGTAGAAGCAGAAACATTAAAGTAAGGTGGGATGCCTGGAAACAGTACCTGGTTATAAACTAATGGCCCTTTTTTCTTTTTTTTGTTTTTTTTTGCTTATTTCTTGCTGATTTTGTTTCAGGAGGTGACCAACTTAATGAACAGGCAATGGTGAGAACAGAAATTGGGTTGTTTATTTGATGAAGATAGAGCTTGATGGAGATGAAGGGTCCTGCAGAATCAGAAGTTTCTAGTTTGAAGGAGAGACTCCATGTACCAATTTTTTTTTTACCTTGTATGGGGAGCATTAAATGCAACCCCATACGTGTAACCTATGTATGTTGTAAGAAAGTATGTTTTTTGTAGCACATTAAATGCACAACCAATGAGTAGAAGGCAATGGTGAGAACAGAAATTGTGTTGTTTATTTGATGAAGATAGAGCTTGATGGAGATGAAGGGTCCTGCAGAATCAGAAGTTTCTAGTTTGAAGGAGAGACTCCATGTACCAAATTTTTATTTTTTTTACCTTGTATGGGGAGCATTAAATGCAACCCCATACGTGTAACCTATGTATGTTGTAAGAAAGTATGTTTTTTTGTAGCACATTAAATGCACAACCAATGAGTAGAAGACACATAAGTTATCATTAAATGCACAGCCAATGGGGATGCGACACGTAGTTGAGAAACACATTTGTGAGAGGAGCATGGAATGATCTTTAGTATGTATGATAATTAATAACAATAACTATTTTTTTTCCGAATCTATTCATCGTTTTTTTTTTTTTTTTTTTTTTTTTTTTAATCAAGGATAACAACTAAACATAACATCCCCCACTTGAGATGAACAATATGAGAATTTGGGGGTCTTCAATGATCTTTAAGAATATGTCATCGACGAAAGCGTGATTCCCGAACCTTTCCACTTGAACCTTGAACTTAGGCAAATAATGACTTTCCAATTACAAATAAAGACTACAGGGTAGGCTAAGGTGTAAGGGTGTAACGAAACAATATGTTGGGTGAACAAAATGAAAGGAATGGCTCATATGGGTGTATCTAGGGGAATTTTGCACTAAAGGTGAGTGCAACAAAAGGTTTAACATGGGGGTCTAGAAGTCGAAGTGACTAATCGATAGACACACAAAGATAGGCTATTTGGGTGATAATCCTATAATACTGCCTCATTAAACCGAAACATCCAAATACATCGAGCTAACTCAACATACCTCGTCTATGGTCTCTAAATGATGCAAAGGCCAAGTTCTAAAGTTCACAAGCTACCAGCACACTCATAATTTGGTGGATTTGGGGTAAAAATTAGGAAACGGATAAGGCTAATCTCACCATATAATATCAAAGGTTATAATGTGCTCGGCTAAGGTCTAATCTAGTTAAGAAAAACATGTCAAAATTTTAAAAATGGCATAATTTTTCAAATTAAACTAGAAAAACGAGGGCAAAATAAAGTTCAAGAGACAATTCTACTCCCGTCCCCCACTTGAGATGTACAAAGTCCCATTTGTACTAAGCGTTAAATAAAGGTGAAGAGAAAAGTAGAATTAGAGCGAGAACTTCTGTTGGGAATAATTCGATACCACGGATAGTTGTGGTTTACACTGTTTAGATTAACACTAGCAGTGGAAACGTATTCCCACCGCAAGTTCTTCATTACCACTGCTATCATTTTATGATAAGGTTAAACGCGTCTAGATAAATATAGAATAGATCTTGTGTATATTCTATTATGTTAGCTTTATACTTATCTTGTAAAGGACTCCTTGTTGTATAAAAGGAGATCCTAGGTCATTGTCTTAGGTACATATAACATTACAATATTACCTACGAAAGCTTCAAGGTGTAACCCTAGTGATAAGTTAAGATCACTCGTATTATTCATTAATAATATTAGAGCTTGAGTTTTGTGTTAACTTGTGTTTATTCTCATACATCATATAGTTCGTCTTCTAAGTATTACTTAAGTAAATTCCGCTTGCTTGATAATATTATACAAAATATCATTGACACAAGGAGAGTGTCCAAGATCCATCAAGTGGTATCAGAGCCAGGTTCTGATATTTTGTTTTAGAAGATCCAAAGAATTAGCTTGACTCACTCACTCAATTCAATGGAGATGGAAAACAACCAATCAAACTCTTCTTCTATACCCAGACTCCCTAAGCTTAAGCTTAATGAGTTTGAGATGTGGAGGATACTGATTAAGCAATACTTCCTCATACAGGACTATGCTCTATGGGAGATAATTCAATTTGGTGATTCTTTCAAATCTGTGACCACTACTTCAAAAGTTGGTGACACAGATGTTGTGAAAGTTTCGTGCCGAATCAAATCTTTGCTGAAAAAGCTCAACAGAAGAATGATCTTAAAGCTAGAAGTCTGTTGCTGATGACTCTTCCTAGAGACCAGATTATTGCATTCAGCAAATTCAAGACTGCTAAAGAACTGTTTGAAGAGATTTGCTCGGTGTTTGGTGGTAATGATGCTACAAAGAAGACTCAAAAGACATTGTTAAAGAAAAGTTATGAAAACTTCTCTGCTTCAAGCAATGACTCACTTGATAGCATTTTCACCAAACTTCAGAAGATTTTACAGACTAACTGTGTTTGGAATTGAGGTAGAAAAGGAAGACCTCAATTTGAAGTTTCTAAGAAGTTTGCCTTCAGAGTTTCAAACCAATGTTACTGTGTGGGAAAACAAATCAGACATAGAAACAATGAAGCTCAATGATCTTTACAACAACTTTAAACTTATTGAGCAAAGGTTGAAGAAGGCAGGGAAACTTGGTACAAGCTCTAGTAGCTTGGCCTTGTTGTCAAATTCTGTTGACAGTGATGATTCTGAAGATGAAAGTGATGATGATATTGCCACTGTAGGTTTTAAAGTTTCCACTGGCAATGTGAATATTGCCACTGCAGGATCAAAGAAGAAGGTTGCTAGTATTGGAGATCCTACCTTTTATGCCTTTATCTCCACACAAGTTGATGGCTCTCTCTTAACTCATGAAGACATAGAGCAAATCGATGAAGATGACTTGGAGGAGATGGATATTAAATGGCAGATAGATCTTCTTAGCATGAGGGCTAAGAAATTCTACAGGAAGACTGGCAAGCCTATCCACATTAATGGTGATGATACTGCAGGCTTTGATAAGAAGAAAGTGGAGTGCTTTAACTGCCACAAGTTTGGACATTTTGCTAGAGAATGTAGAAGACCAAAGACCAAGGACAACAGGTCTACATGGTACAAGCAAAAGAAGGGACCAACTGTGGAAGAACCAAAGGCAATGTTGGCTATTGATGGTGTGAGCTATGATTGGAGTTTCATGGCTGATGATCTTGAAGAAGAACACACAGATGCTGCTCTTGTTTCTGCTGAAGTTGCTCTTATGGATTTCTCTGACTCTGAGGTACAAAACTCTAAATGTTGCTCTAAAACATGTAGGGCTGCTAGAGAAGTTGAAAGACTTAATGATTTATATTCTAATGAAAGACAAGAGTTATACACTGCTAATTATACTGTGTCTAATCTTAGGAGAGCCATGGCAGTTTTAGAAAAACAAATAGAGCACTTTCAAGAAAATGAATCAAAATATAGTGATGATATGATTCTTCTTAGAAGAGAGTTAGATCATACAAAAGTTGTGAATGATGCATACCAAATAGAGCTTGAAAAGCTTCAAAAGAAAACTGAAAATATCAATTTAACTCTAGACACATGTTATCATCAGTCTAAGTCAATTGATAAAATTTAGAATGCTCAAGTATTTAATAAAGCTAAGTCTGGTATGGGTTATAATACAGTGCCACCACCACTAAGAGGTGTTCCATCACCTCCAGGTGTAGATTTAGCTCATACAAGTTTAGAAGACTTTAAGGAACTTGAAAGAGAATATGGTCCTTTAAAGGACACAGTGGTGAAGAGTGAGGAAGAGAGTAAGCTTGATAATGATGTTTTTGAGAGTGCTAGTGACTCATCAGTTGTTGATGAGAATGTTAAAAAGAATGTAGAGACTACTATCCCAAAAGTTGTTAATACTGTTACAGAGGAACCTAGGAAACCAGTTAATAAATCTAGACCAACTGTAAGGTATGCTGAGATGTACAGGAACAAGCCTACAGCTCCTAGGGGTAATCAGAGGAGTTGGAATCATGTTAAATCTCAACAACTAGGTAGTGATTTTGTTATGAACAATAAGGCAAGCTATATATGTGGTAGTTTTGATCATTTACATGCTTATTGTGACTATCATGTTGGGAGAAGGGAAGTCTATGGGTATAAAAGGGTGGAGACTAACAAGTATCAACATAATGTACACCCTAATTCTCATTGCAAAATGGTCCCAAGAGCAGTTCAACTTAGAAGTGGCCTCAAAACGTTTGCCACTGCAAAAACTGTTAACACTGCTCACCCTAAGTCACCTGTTAAAAGTGCAAACACCAAAACAAGTTTTACAAAATCTGCACAAACAGGAAAAACAACCTTTCAAGCTAAAAAGGTTAATAATAACCAACAGTGGGTACCTAAAAAGAAACCAGCAGTTACCACTGCTCATTCAAAAGTTACCACTGCAAGGGTTTTAAATAAGAAAAGGGGGGACATGGGCAATGCTGTGAAGGCCTCAGCACGTTGGAAATGGAAACCTAAAGGAAATACCTCTACAACCAATCCCAATGGTGTATCAATGACCTTTGATAGATTTAACTATATTGATACACGAGGTAGATCCAAGTCAATCATGGCTTGGGTCCCCAAAAGGTCAGATCAAGGATATATAGATAGTGGGTGTTCAAGGCACATGACTGCAAACAAGTCCTATCTTTCTGATTTTGAGCATTATGATGGACAGTATGTCAGTTTTGATAATGAAGTTAGTAGAACAAGATGTGTGATGCAGGAACACTAAAGATAAAGGAAAACATGGATTATTATTATTATTACAAAACTGCACTGAGAGTGCAGTAAAACTACATCCATGAAGTACAGAGTACAAACATCACTACATCAACTGAAAACAACTACCAACAACCTACCCCAAACACAAGTTTCCTAACCCATCCTCTTCCTACCCATCCTCAATCCTTTATGGCTTCTTGGGAAAGCCCCAGCTTGGCATCACCTTAGGAGCTCCACGCATGTTAATCCAGTCATACACTCTAGGGCTTGATAAACCCATCACCACTACACCAGTAGGTGGTGAGGATGATAAAGGAACTGCTGATGGTGGTGCTGATAGCAATGGTAGAGAAGGTGATGATTGCAGTTCTTTAGGAGGAGCTACTACTGCAAGAGGAGGAACACTCAGGACTCTTCCAGAGGTCTCATCATCTGTAACATATGGAGACACATACGAGCTGATCTCTGAGCTATCTTCTTTGATTATTGCATCCTGAGGTTCTGGTTGTAGTGATGAAGGTCCAGCAGAAAAAGGATTTGAAAGAGCAAGTGAATGCTTTCTCTTCCTGGATACAACCTTCTCATACTCCTCTTTTTCAACTCTCCCAGGGTTTTTCAAAACAAAATCATCCCAAAAACTATTAGATGAACTGCTAGAAGAAAGATTTATTAGACTTGATTGACTCATGGTGTTGCTGAAGTAATGATCTTTGAGGTTGAAAGTTTTGGAGTATGTGATTTGAGTGGTTTGTGTTGAATGATCTGTTTAATATATATTAAGTTGGATTCAAGAAGTTAATGAGGGGAAGGTGCAAGTAGTTGAGGAGTAAATTGGAGTCCTGTATTCTTGGAAAATGTATCAATGCTTAAGTGTTGACTTTATTAAGTATAGCCACTTCTATGCTTAATTCTTTCAATATATTAACCATTGCCAAAGCAATAGTGATTCCAGTGTTTGGTTTATATTAGTGAATTGCAGTTTGAAGGATTTTTGTTTACAATAGTTACTCTCTGGTGAATCGATGCTCAAGGTTGTTTAGATCCTATCTAAGTTGTCCACTGATGATTCTGTTTTACAGTGGGAACTATATTGCAACCAGTGGTAACGTGCTTTCAGTGGAAAAAGGAAAAACAAAGGAATTTCATTACTAACACATAATTCATTACAACCAAAAGTACTCCTAGTCAAAACACAAAAACTGAAACCTAGCACATCCTATACCTATCTTCAGCTATTCCATTGGCCTCTTGCCCTTGCCCACATAGTCATGTTTATTCTTCTGGGCTCTCTTTCTCTTGTTCTCAAAAGTGGATTGCATCCTTGGACATGGAAGCCCAAGAATCTGTGGAGGAGGTCTTGGTAGCATTGCAGGCCTTGTTGGAATGGATATCTGCTTCATATTGGAGATAGCTGTTTCCAGTGCTATTGAAAGAGCTTTTGGCAACTCTTTAGCCATAGAATAGGTTTCATCATTTGCATCATCATCATCTGATGAATCGGAGTAGAACTCAAGAGATTTTGCAGGCTTAGCTGCAGGCTTTCGCTTAGCAGTTTCTTTGGTATATCTTTTGGATGAAGAGCCAGCCCCTGGTGGGATGTATCCAAACCATCCTGATGCTTCTGAAGATGATTCTGATTCAATTACATACTCTTCTTCTGAGTCAGAAGAGATGTTGATAGTGTTGGAGGGATTGCTCATGCTTATGGTTTTGGGGATATTGTGTTTGAATGAAAATTGATGAAGTTTATCTTAAGCCAAGCCTCCTTATATAGACAAAGTCGGTTGAAGGGTTATTTAATGAAGATAATTACCTTTTTCTTATTTTGGTAGGTCAAGGAGTAAATATAGATATTATTGAGTTGACTTTGGAAGATATTTTGCTTGGGTAATAGTTTGGTTAAAGGTAACTTTGGTTAATATCAAGTTTTGATGAGGAGTTGGAGTTAAAAGGTGTATATCTGAGATACAAAACAAATGGTCATTGATTCACCATGTCTAATACACATAAGAATCAACTAGTCCAGAGCAAACGACTACTGGTAAAGACTTGACAAATCCGTTTATGGTTGATAGTTTACCAAAAACTATATGGTTATCAACTCACCATATTCTTTATGATTAAGAGTTGGCTAGTCCATAGCAAACGGCTCATGGTAAAGACATATCAAATCCGTTGATAGCTGATAGTTTGCTAAAAACTATAATGGGAGCAGTATTGTTTTCTAATGATTTTATTTTCCACTGCTCTTTGAAATTTTTGTGAAAAATTACCACTGCTAGTTCACAGTTTCCACTGACAGTGTTATTTTACCACTGTTGTTCTAGCCGTTACAACTGATTATGTCAGTAGTTTATTTTTTACTAGCCGTTGAAAATAACCACTGATAGTTATATATATAGGGTTAAAATTTAAAGTAAATTATCTTCTCTCTATATTATAACTACTTTCTAAAGATAATTTTACTTGTGCATCAATTTTAAACCCTAACCCTATATATCTTTTCCTCTCCATTGGCTAGTCATTACTTCAATTCTTACTGACATAATAATATTTTTCATCAAAAGTTTCTATGGCTTCTTTGAAATTTGTAGATGAGCACAACCTAGTGGCCTACCTACAAAAGTCTAACGAGAAGAGTGGCCCTGTTTTTCGTCAGATTGTGGACTTTCTTCATACCACTCATATAAGGTATGCTTTGCTTTTAAAACCCACAATCTATATCTCTCAAATCAATCAGTTTTGGACTTCTACTCAGTCCATAACACTTGAGAATAGAGATACACATGAAATAGTGGATGCTCTCAGAGCCACTATAGATGGGGTAACTATTGATGTTACTGAGGCATCCCTGAGGAGAGTACTTCACTTGGATGATCTCAATGGTCTCATCACATTACCTATGTCTGACATTCATGATACTTTATCATCCATGGGGTATGATACCACTGACAAAAAGGCTACTTTCAAAAAGAGTGGTTTTTGTCCCCAATGGAGATTTTTGATTCATACGTTGTTACATTGCCTTAGTCCTAAGAAAACATCTTATGAGCAATTTAGTTCAACCATGGCTTATCCTTTGGTTTGTCTAGTCACTGATAAGATTTTCAACTGGTCCAACTATATTTTTACAAGTATGAAAGGCAATGTACAGAGTAAAACCAAAATTTTAATGTATCCAAGGTTTGTGCAAGCTGTGCTCAAGGAATTTCAACTGCAACCTCATACTACTGTTTATCAAATCAGTTGCCTAAAGCCTAAAGTTTTTCAAAATTTGAATAAAGATGGCAATATGATTTTTACACCTCTTCTACCCCAAATGCTTGCTAAAATTTCATCTGAACAAAATACACCCATAATTGATGTTCCCAACATTGATTATACCCCACCAGTTTCAAGAACCTATGAGAGAAGGTCTAAACAGACAACTCCTCTCATGACAACACAACAAGTTTCTGACTCTTATGGTCTAGGAACAAGCAGTGGTAGTTCTAGACTTCCACCTAGTCCTACTATGGAGGAATCTGGACCTTTGCCCCATGATTCGCCTCTCCCAACATGTCACACAGTTGTAAGTGCTGAGGGCAGTGGAAACCAATTGGAATTGATGGTTTTGTGTACCAAATTAGCAAAGCAGGTTGAGTCTCTACAAAAGGACTTGGCTACTGTCAAGAAGCAACATGCCAAGGATGTTCAACTATTAAAGACAGAGATTCAGACTTTAAAGGAAGAGATGCAGAGGTTGAAAAAGCACAAGCGGGCTGCAAAGATGGTGATTTCATCTTCATCCTCACCTTCGATGGTGATTCAGTGATCAAGATTTGGGAAATTCTTCCAAACAGGGGAGGAAAACAGGTTCGACACGAGGGGAGGACAATTTATTTTGAAGATGAAGGAGATACAAGTAAAGGAGCAAAGGAAGCTGAAACTCATGGAGAGCAACTTGAAGATCAAGACATTTTCCAAACTGCAACTGATTTTACCAATGATTTTATTTCCATTGCAGAGCCAACTTTTGCCACTGCAAGTGAAGAATTTGATAAATTGAAGACTGACAAGGGTAAAGCAGTTATGGAAGATGTACAGCAACTTGAAAGTAAGATTTCAAAGAAAAGACAAGTTCAGATTGATCTTGATAGAGAACTTGCTAAGAAGATAGCAGAAGATCAAATTGCTGAGAAAGTTGCTGAGAAGAAAAGATTGAAAGAAATGGAAGTTGCAAGCTTTTTGAATGGAAGATACTGATTCAATTTCCACTGTTCAACCTACAATTATGAAAGAGAAAGCTCCAGAGTTTAGTTATGTTCCTACTGAAGAAGATATTCAGTTTCTGGTGGCTAATAATCCAGAAATCAAGAAAAAGGCAATTGACCTTGTTGCTGATGCATCTTTAATTGAGGAACAAAGAACTGCTCAGTTAAAGGATTTTATTCAAATGAAGAACAATCAAGCACTTGAAGATGTGATTAATTCAGTCAAAAAGGATCAGAAGAAACCAAGAAAACCAACCAAGGCACAAATACTTGCATATATGAAGACTTATTGTTGTCATGTTGGTAACTGGAAAAAGCATCAATTTAAAGGAATGTCTGATGATCAAGTTGAAAAGGCTTACTACAGAATTGTAAAACAAGATAAATCTTTTATTCCAATGGGTTCTGAAGAAGAAGAAAGAAGGATTCCTAGATTGAAAAGAAAGGCCAAAGTAAGTGATTCTCAAACTATTAAGAAGACTAAGGTTGATGAAGATCATACAAAGTCTACTGAGAAGTTCACTGAAGAACAAATGACTGAAATGATTGTGATTGAAGACAGAGATTTTTATCTAGAACCACTGCAAATTCGACATCCTATTATTGATTGGGAAGTTTACACTGCTAGCAATCTTGTTCCAACATGGAAGATCACAAGGCTGGGAGGTGAAACTTCATCATTCATGACATTTGAAGATCTTATTAAAGCTTTTGACAGAGATGACCTTAATACACTATGGAAATTAGTTCAAGAAAGGTTTAATGCTCAAGATCTCAAAGATACAAAGGAGATGCAGTTATGGGTAAATCTTAGAAGGCTTTTTGAACCAAATGCTGATGATGACTACTGGAAAACCTTGTTCACATGTTTTGGTACTAAATGGTTTTACTATGATTCATGTGAAGTTCATCATGTCTCTACAGCTAATGGAGAAGACTTTTTCATGCTTGCTGAGAAAGAATATCCACTTAGAGCTGGAGCTCTTACAGTAATGTTAAACTTACACATAAGAGTCAATGAAGACGATGAGAAGGTCAGAGCATTGTTACAAAGGCTTCAAGATCAATGTTCAAGAGCTATACAAAAGTTAAGAGAAAAGAAGTGAATTGTTTGATTGAATTCCCCAAATCCTTGAAGTTAATGCATATTGAAGAAACTTATTGATTTGTAGAGAAATCATAAGTTTAGGGGAGGATTGTTGGGAATAATTCGATACCACGGATAGTTGTGGTTTACACTGCTTAGATTAACACTAGCAGTGGAAACGTATTCCTACTGCAAGTTCTTCATTACCACTGCTATCAGTTTATGATAAGGTTAAACGCGTCTAGATAAGTATAGAATAGATCTTGTGTATATTCTATTATGTTAGCTTTATACTTATCTTGTAAAGGACTCCTTGTTGTATAAAAGGAGATCCTAGGTCATTGTCTTAGGTACATATAACATTACAATATTACCTACGAAAGCTTCAAGGTGTAACCCTAGTGATAAGTTAAGATCACTCGTATTATTCATTAATAATATTGGAGCTTGAGTTTTGTGTTAACTTGTGTTTATTCTCATACATCATATAGTTCGTCTTCTAAGTATTACTTAAGTAAATTCTGCTTGCTTGATAATATTATACAAAATATCATTGACACAAGGAGAGTGTCCAAGATCCATCAACTTCCCTGAAATTTGCTCCAAAAAGAAAGAAGGCCCACGAAATGAATCGTGCCTTCGCATATGCAACCACGAGCAAACTTCAATCCCTGAAATCACATTACCGACAAGCATAATTCTAAAAAAAGAAAAAGAAAAATGAAAAAGAAACCTAACTCACTTTCGTAGGAATCACGGTTGCATTTAGCGTATGCAACAAGCCTTTTAAACCACTTGGTGTCCCAAGTGGACGAGTGTAGTCTCGTGAGGGCTTACAGGGAACATACCCACAAAGTTCATTTAAAAACTAATACAAGGTTATTGTGTTTAAAAAGAAAAAGAAAGAAGTGTTACAGCGGAAAGTTACGTCGTAACTCCCATAAGGAGTTATGCCGTAATTAAGCAAAACCTGGTAGACGCTACAGGAGTGTAGCTACGGCGTAACCGCTGCATGGGATTACGCCGTAATTGGTAATGCTCTGAGAAGAACTACTTCAAAAAGTATGTTACGGCGTAACCATAAGAATGAGTTACGCCGTAACTGTGGACAGATCAGGTCCCCGTTCAGCATGCTACAACAACTTTTCTCCGTTCTCCTGAAAAAATGGTTAAAAACACAAAACCCAACAAAAATAGAAATAAAACAAATGAAAGGGATAATTCGGGTTGTCTCCCGAAAGAGCACTTTTCTTTATTTACGAGTCTTTAAGTTAGACTCAAAGCCTCGAGGCTTTATGGTGGCCTTTGGACTTGGCCAACTTCCTCCATGTCCTTCATCAAATTATGTCTGACCCAAGCAACATTTGTAGCAATGCGGAGGTACTCTTTAGTCTCGATCTTCCGAATTTTGCAAAACTTTTCGTCCGGCCCCAAATGGTATCTAGTGAACTCATACTTTTCGGCTATAATCGGTGGCGGCCTCTTATACGGGATGCCAAGAAGTTTGCACCTTCTCTGCTCATATGCTTCATCATCGGGGGCAGTGAATCCATCTTCCCCTTGTAGTTCAAGGTAATCTATATCATCATTATCTGTTGAAGATGCCAATCTGAAGTTTTTAAGGAGTTTGCCATCTACATGGCATGAGATAGCTACAATGATCAGAGGACAACCTGGATTGGACACCATGGATTTTGATGATCTCTACAATCATCTGAAGGTGTATGAGCATGAGATGAATGGCCAATCAAGCTCAAAGACTCACAGTATTGCTTTTGTGTCATCTAAAAAGAGGGGTAGTACTTCCACCAAAAGTACTGCTTCTCCTCCTCAAAGTACTGCTGTCACCTATGCTCAGCAAGCCCCACCACCTACTACCATGCACTCAGATGAAGTTGTATGCTCTTTCTTTGCACAGCAAGCTTCTCTACCTGTCACTTATGAAGAAGATCTCTCATAGATTGAAGAGGATGCTCTTAAAGAAATTGACATCAGGTGGCAAGTTGCTATGATCACTACAAGGATCAAGAAGTATATGAAGAAGACAGGAAAAAGCATTGACTTCAAACCAAAACAGGGAATCACTTTTGACAAATCCAAAATTGAATGCTTCAATTGTCAAAAGACTGGACACTTTGCAAGGGAGTGCAGATTTGCTAAGTATCAAGCAAACAGGATAATTGAGAAACCAAAACTGGAGCTTAAAGAAATTCCTATTACTGAAACAAAAGCCTTGGTTGCTCAAGAAAGTTTATCAGAGGTTGACTGGAGTGCTGAGTTTGATGATGAACCAGTAACCTATTGTATGGTAGCAATGGAAGAAGGAGTTGAAGATTCAGTAGAAGAATTGGACTGGAGCACTGCCTTTGATGAAGAATCTGATCATGCTGCTTTGGAATCTGGAGATGGTTTTGGAGGATTTGATTGGAGCATGGAGAGTGAAGATGATCCTGTTCTACTTGCAATGGTGGCTACTTCACCAAGTTCATCCCCTATCTCTGAGGTATGCTCAAATTGTCATGATTTTTATCAAAAATTACTTGGCAGTTATGTGATTGAAAGAGATAATTGTGTTAGGGCTAGGTCTGAGGTAGCTGGTTATCAAATAACCTTAGAATCTATGGAAGCCAAAATATTAGCACATGAAAATAATGAAGTGGCTTGGTATGAAAGGCTCACTACCTTTTTATTGCAACATGGTTATAGGAGAGGAGCTATAGATAAGACTTTGTTTATCAAGAGAGATAAGAAGGATATCATGCTAGTTCAAGTGTATGTTGATGATATCATCTTTGGAGCTACTAAACAGTCCATGGTTAAGGAGTTTGAGAAGCTGATGCAGAATGAATTTCAAATGAGTTCAATGGGTGAGTTAAATTTCTTTTTGGGACTTCAAGTTAAGCAGTCAAAGGAAGGAATTTTCATAAGTCAAGACAAGTATGTTACTGACATACTTAAGAAGTTCAATTTTGATGATATGAAGTCTGTTACTGCACCTATCAAATCTATCAACTCATTGGGCAAGGATGAAGATGGACAACCAGTGGAAGTCAAGTTATATAGATCCATGATTGGCTGTCTTACAAGGCCTGATATCATGTTTGCAGTTTGTTTATGTGCAAGATATCAAGTCTCACCAAAGATCTCTCATATGAATGCAGTGAAGAGAATTTTCTGTTATTTGAAACAACAACCTAAGTTGGGGTTGTGGTATCCAAAGGATTCACCTTTTCATTTGGAAGCTTTCTCAGATAGTGATTATGCAGGTGACAACTATGACAGACGATCAACCACAGGTGGATGCCAATATCTTGGAAGAAGATTAGTTTCATGGCAGTGTAAAAAGCAAACAATTGCAGCAACATCATCCACTGAAGCAGAATATGTGGCTGCTGCAAGTTGTTGTGGACAGGTGTTGTGGATGCAGAATCAGCTCTTGGATTATGGGTTCAATTTCAAGAATACTCCCATCAATATTGATAATGAGAGTACCATTTGCATTGTGAAGAATCCAATTTATCATTCCAAGACCAAGCATATTCAGATTAGGCACCACTTCATCAGAGATTGTTATGAGCATAGGCTCATTAATGTTGTCAAGGTGCATACGGATGATAATGTAGCTGATTTACTCACCAAAGGATTTGATGTTTCAAGATTTACTCACTTGGTGGTGAGTATTGGCATGATTAATTACTGAGCTACATTTAAGGGGAGGACTATTTAGTGTACGTAAAGTCCTATGCATTGCTTGAGGGGAGGCTATGAATGGAAAAGTACTGCTTTTTGCTTTTATGAAAGTACTGCTTGGAAAGTACTGCATACGTGGAAGTACTGTTTGTCTTATTAAAGTACTGTTCCAACGGTAATATTGAGGGGTAATTACATCTAACGGTAACTTTGGTATTTATGGCTGTGATTTTTTTAAATCTCACCTATAAATAACTACTCTCCGAATTTCCCTCTCATATTGATATCTTCAAATCTTTTCCATATTTCTCACACTTTCACCTATATTATTCGTTCTATCTTTTACTGTGATTATACAATCATCAATGGCGAATCGTAACACTGTTTCCAAACACAACATGGTGGCGAATTTAGACAAGACTGAAGCGAATGCCATCTTTCATGATATTATCGATTTTCTTACTGGATCGCCAATTAGTTATGCGCTATTAGTAGAACCAGATGTTATTGAGCCCTGGATTCAACAATTTTGGGAAACTGCTAGGGTTCATATGGAGAATGATGAAGAATATATTCATGATCTGGTTGCTGGGAGAAATATCAAAGTTACTGAAGCCTCTATTCGTGAAGACTTATTGTTTAATGATGCTGATGGGGCTGTTCGTTTTGATAAGCAACTGATTTGGGATACTTTTGGACACATTGGTTATGAAGGGTCCTTAACTGAACAAACATTCAGAAAACCCTTATTTTGTCATCAATGGAAGTTTTTAGTGCATGTGTTGCTTCATTGTATTAGTGCGAAAAGTACTTCATGGGAGCAATTTGGATCTAACATAGCATCTGCTATAGTGGGCTTGGCTACAGATCGTGTTTTCAATTTTTCAAGGCTAATTCTAGATGGAATGCTTTCACACATCACTCATGGTTCAAAATGGCTGATGTATCCAAGGTTTGTTCAAGTATTCCTCAATAAACAACTTTCAGATGTTCCTAAGCCTACAAGTCTTTTACCTGTTGTGGTTCAACAAGCCAAGATTTTCACTTTTATGGCTAAGAAGAGTGATTTATTCACTGGAAGGGACACTCCCTTAACTACTTCTATGATGGAAGTTGTTCAAGCTGTCAGAGCTGATGCTGCAGAAGATGAAGATAGCGAAGGTACTGCTTCTATACAGGGTACTGCATCTGCAAGTACTGCATCTCAAAGTGCTGCATCAGAAGGTACTGCATCCCAAGGTATTGTTTCCCAAAGTACTGAAGTTCAAGAAGATGTTGCAGTTTCACCTTCTCCATCTCCACAAAGATCTGTTCATGATTCTCAACCAGAAGAATATTCACCAATTCGAGGAGATGATTCAGCTACTATACCTCTTGAAGGTTTGACATTAGATAATTATGTTCTGATAAGGGAGTTAGTTAAATTGAAGAAAACAACTGAGGCTCAAGCTAAACATATTAAGAAGTTGAAGCTCAAGTTTAGAAGACTCAAGAATTTTGTCTGGCCGTTGGTTCAACATCATCGTCTATGGGTCAAATCTAAAAAGAAGGCGCAAAGGTAGTTTAAGAAGACACAACGCCAAAAGGTTCAAAAACACTCATCTTCTGTCTAATTGGGGAGGAATTTAGAAGAAAAGAATTTGAAAGATGTTAAGGAGACTGAACCTCAAGGTACTGAAGATTATGTTAATATTGAAAGTACTGAGGAAGAAAGGACTGAAGTTCAAGGAACTGAGGAGCAAGTTATTGATGTTCAAGTTCAAGGTACTGATGATCAAGGTACTGGTGATCAAAGTACTGCTCTTCAAGGATCTTTTAGGCAAGAATTGATTACTCCAAGGTTGTTAGACATTGAAGAGGATGCTGGTCCTTCAACTGTCATACAAGAAGAAGAAGCTACACCCAAACCTATACATACTGCAAGTGATGACGAAACCATTGCTGAGATCTTGCATGATTTATCAAGACCAAGGGGTGTTAGCATACCAGGAGTTATTGAAGAACAACCACAAGTTTCTCAACCTGCAATAGATCCTAAAGATAAAAGAAAAGGTATATTGGTAGAAGTAAAGAAGAAAAAGAAACCAACTTTAGCACAGATAAGAGCTGCTCAAGTTGCTATGAATGAAGAAACAACTAGAAAGATTCAAGAGGAATTAAATGCTAAAGACAGAGAAGCTAAGGAAATTCAAGAAGCTCAGAATAGAGAAGCAGCTAAGAAATTGCAAGAGGAATTGAATGCTGAAGCTGATGAACAATTAGAGTCACCTATTCCTGTTTCTCTTATGCCAAGAAGACCAAATCGAGCTAAGGACAGAAATGCAATGATGGCTTATCAAAAAAGTCAAGGGTATAAAGGATTGCAGAGGATTAATTATTTTGAGATGAAAGAATTGTATGATGCTGTTAGGGAAGCTTACAAGAAAAATGTTGAAAGCATCAAAGATTATAAAGATGATGCTGCTTGGAAAGAAAAAGATAGCAAAAGGAGTTTAAAAAGAAAAAGAAAAACTGAAGTTGAAGAAAAACAGTCATCAAAGAAAGAGAAAGTTGAGTTACTATCTGATACTACTGATGAATTAAGGAATTACTTAAGAGTAGTAGAATTTGATTATTCTAGAGATGATGCTAAGATGAAGATGAACAAATCTCAAATTAATGCTTTTGAAGTTGTGGAATCAAAATATGAAAGTTATCTGATGTTTCATAGAGATGATGAAAGCTTCAGAGTGTTCAACAGACTATGGGATTTATTGCACATCATAGATAGAGTGGATTTATTTTATTTATATCATGTGGTGCGAGACTATTTTGAACATAATCCATCAGAAGGAATTGGTTTAGTATTGCTTGGAGATCTCACAACTTTATGGGAAACTGAAGAACAAAGCACTGATGATATCTGGAAGAATCAAGAAAATTGGGAGATTGTTAGTTGGAGATTCTTTGAAGAATCTGGAGTACATGTTCTAGAGTTAGAAGATAGAATTATGATTCATATGTTAGCAGACAGAAGATATCCACTTACAGCAAAACTTATGAGGAGAATGCTGGAGCATGGAATGGAAGTAGAAGAAGATAATGAAATAGCATGTCTGGTCATCAAGCTGTTTATCAGATGGACTACAATTGCTGATGGTGATGAATAACTGGTATGAATTTTAATTGAATAAATTCTTTTGAAATATCAGTACTTTATTCAAAGTACTGCTGATCAAACAGTACTTTCATCAAAGTACTGCTTGCAGCTTTTAACCAGTTAAGTGATTTTTGAAAGAAACCTTTTGTTAAGTAACAAATATTTTGAAACAAAGGTTGAATAAAACAAATGGTTTTTGAGATGGCAACATCAATAGGTTATCAATCCACCATGGTTACAAAAGGATTGGCTAATCCATGAGTAAACGGCTCTGGTAAAGATATCTCAAATCCGTTTTAAGTTGACAACTTGCTAATAAGTTGTATGGGAATCAACTCACCATATCAGTATTGTGAAGAGTTGGCTAGCCCACAAGAAAATGGCTTGTGGTAAAGGGTGTGGAAAAACTATTATATGGTAATTAGTTCACCATGATGAAAGAACTAACTAGTCCAGAAGGGTAAAACTTTTGGTAAAGACAACTCAAATCTGTTGATAGCTGATGATTTGCTAAAAATCATATGGTTATCAATGTACCATGGTCTTACACACCAAAACATTTGGCTACTCCAGAGTTAATGGCTTTGGTAAAGAGAACTTAAATCCATTAAATTTTCAATGATTCACCTCTCACAGGAGTTAAACACACCTGGAAGTGATGAGAATAGACTGCAACTTAAACTGAATTAATGTACAAATTGTCAATTGTTGCTGTGTTGCTGAAAAGATGGAGCTTCCTGGATGATGCTGTAAAAGAATAATTCTAAAGATACTTTGATAATACTGATACAAGCACAGAAAACTACAAAGATACAATCCAAAGACTCAGATATAATCATTCCTTAAAGAATGGAGCTGTTAAAGATAAATTCACAAAGGAACTTGAAGTCAAGCAAGTAGAATTCAAGTTAGGGGAGGATTGTTGGGATACAGAAAGCTAAAGTACTGAAAAGTTAAAGTGCTGAAGAATGACAAAGTACTGGAAAAAGTCAAAGAATCAAAGTACCGTTAATGAAGAAGTCAAAGTACTGCAAGGCTAAAAGAACTGTTATATTCGTTTATGGAAAGTCTTGTAATTCTAGAATATTCTTTATTAGATTACTTGTCATACAAGGATACAAATTGTAAATCGTTTAGGGTTATCCTTGAGCCTATAAAAGGACCCCTAGATTGATATTAGACATATGTATCATTAGCGTTTTAGAGAGAAGTTCGATATTATTAAAGTTGTTAAAGAGTCTGCATAATAAGCAGAGTTAGAGTTATTAATAAAATCTTTCTAAGTTAAAGTTATTCTTCTTAGCTTTGTTAAGTAAATTCCGCATACTTAATAGAGTTTGCTCAGTGTTTCTTTGTTAATAACTTAGGATTTATCCGAGGTCATTAAACCTTAAACAAGTTATTTAAGTTAGTTTGGTTAGAGTACATCGATCCAACACTTTAAACCATTTATTGTCGAGTAAATATTCTACTAGCTCCTGCTTGCACTCCTCTTTCTCATTTCTCGACGAATCTTTGGCATCTTTATCCGATATTTCATTTATGTCTTTAGGAACTTCTTCGCTTGGGTCGTCTTTACTCTTGCATCCATTCCAGATCTTCTCCTTAGTTAGCGCATCTACCTTTCCATATTTTATTTTGACCCAATTGTCGAATCCCAAATCGTCAAGCCAAGGCAATTCTGTTCTTTCCGAATCATTAGTTGAGGTCCATAAGAATTCATTGATGCAGGTTTTACTGACCAGGTTTTAATATTTATAAGTTCTCGTTATACCGATTGTCTACCCTAATGCACTAACGGGCAGTGTACCCGATCATGTGTAGTGTAGTATTCGGTAAAATCGAGGTCGTCCCAAGAGCTATGTGTGCGGATTTAAACTAAGTCTAGGTGTCACAGATTTTAATAGATTTTAAGGTGGGAATGATTAATTACTACTAAGACAAGAAAATACGAAAGCAAATAAAGGCGAGGTTGTGATCAATAGAGGAGAGAGGTGCTAACCTAGTTACTCATCCTATCAAGTTATGTTTACGTCTAATTAATTCCAATTACTTCAGGTGGGGTGAAATTCGCTGGGACAACATTTGGTCAGTTCGTCCTAACCTATCAGCAAAGGGTTCCACTGGAGAAGTCAGGTGACCCGTCGTAAGTCCAGTTGTTGTTAGTCCCCTAAGCCAAGTCATTAAGTACCGCTACATGCAAGATTTATAATAATGAGTGCCCGTGCGCTAGCATCATAAACACTCATCCCCGACTTCTTAAGTTCATCTAAACGGTAGGTGATCAGTTGGTCAAATCGCGCAAGAAAAAAGGGTCGTCAGTTGGTCATATCTAACCCTTCCTACTCAGTCTACCTTCTTTGGGTCAGTTGGTCATATCTCCTAAGTAACTAGCCACTACCGCCATTTAAAACTACCGAAACAAGGGTAGCTACCAACTAACTATGCATGCATACACTTAGAAATAATTATACGCAAGCAATGTAAACATAAACAAAACAATCAATTGAATCATAACTAGGCCAGCACCAGAGGTGCTTAGCCGCTCATATTAACTAAAACAATCGATTCAATGTTTAACATTACGAAATACATGAATTGAAAGTAAAGAAAAGATAAAATTCTAATGCTTATCGTAGGGGAGTGATTTCTCCCTTGGAGATAGCTCCGTATGCTCCTCTAGATCTGCCTTCGACTTTTACTCACGTTCACTGATGTTGTGTATGAAATGGAATTCGTTGAAATGCTGGAATTCGAGGGGTATTTATAGGCCAGATCTGGTTACGGCGTAACTAATGTTAACATCCAATTCTTCGCATTTTGCAACGAAAATGCTGGTTACGGCGTAACATCTGGAAGGAGTTATGCCGTATCTTCAATAAATCCTGGTTACGCCGTAAATGAGACAATAGCTATGGCGTAACTTGCAGCGGCGCGGAACCTCATTTGACCTAGTTGGTTACGTCATAATCTTGGAAAGAGTTACGTCGTAATCTTCAGTTGAGTTGGTTTTCTGAGCCACACTTCTGTTACGGCGTAATGTGAGAGAGGAGTTACGCCGTAACATCTTCAAAATGAGCATACTATGATATATCTTCAATAAACTCTCCAAATCCGGGTCTCTTTAGCTCCAATGCTCGTAATTTACCTGAAAGTGAAATATAGAGGAAAACAAGCGTAAATCCATATAAATGATATAAAATACGAGCATTATCGGGGGAAATTGACACTTAATATTCAGGACTATTTGATGTTATCAAATATCCCCCCACTTGAACTCTACTTGCCCTCAAGTAGACCTTATAAGATAGATTCCTAAAAAGATGTTTCCCATTACCTGGAAAATATAAGTTTACAAATCTCTCATGCTAGAATAAAACAAATCCGAACACCTCACGAAATGGGAACAAAACACTCAAATCTCTCAACTATTCTAAGTGTCAATTTTTGGGTGATCACTCATTGCATAGTGATAGCATGTATTCTATCATAAGCTTGGCGGTTACACAAATCTCCACCACTAGAGTTAAGGACAAAACAATTCTCGAAGTCAATATGGGTAGACACGATAAAGGTTAAGGGTGATTTGTCAATTCTAACATGTCACGGCGAAGTGGACAAAATCAATGATAAATGACCAAATCCATGGCCAAGACATCAAAGATTTCTCACTGCATCACCTAGACACGCTTCATGACTAAGGGTAGGATAAGACATGGGATAAAATTGATGTAAAATAAAATCAAGCAGATAGTCTAAATCTATAACCAAGTCATCACCACTTACCGTTCACCCTAAGTTCAAGTTTCGAAGTCAAGAAACTGGATCATGATATAACCAGGTAGATATGTCATTAGAGGACGTCATGATGGGCAGACTTCCAACTTCATTCTTCAAATATAACTGAGGTGGCCTCCTCGATACTAAATCAATAGTAAGCTCATAATAATAGTGCTTATAACATCTGATGAGTGTCTAAATACTCATCATTTTTATACTGTCTAGACTACAAAAACATCTGAAAACACTCAAAAATACATCAAAATGATCAAAATATCACAAATCAGTGTTTTATGTGTTTTAAATGCAAAAAGATCAAAATCGATGAAAAACGTTATCAAATTTGCAAAATTGGCGTTTAGTCCCCAAGTTTTAAAAGTTATCAAATCTAGTCCCTGGAATCCAAAAATGTAGAAAAATATCATTCAAGGTCCCTAAAATATTCTAAGTTGTTAAAATTGGTCCTTGAATGATTCTTTGGTCAAATGGCAGAAAAGGTCCTTAAACTTTGAAAAATTGCAAAAGTAGTCCTTGGATATTTTTAAATGGAATTATATGCAAAAGTTATCCTTGTACTATCAAAGTTGTCAAGTTTGGTCCTTGTAATAACATTGGAATAATTGTCATGATCAGTCCCTGAGGTTTGGATAAATTACATGTTTGGTCCTTGTGCTTAACTAAACACCAAACGGATCCTATATATTATTTAGGCCCAAATCCAATCCTTACCCAGCTAAGCCCAAACCCGACCCAAGTTATTAATACTTCCTCGGTCAAAACAGGTCAATGGCGCCAAAACCAGGGGTACTATTCATCCCCTTCACACACAAAGGCGAAAACCGAAACCAGAAATGTTTGTTCACCTTTTTCAAATCCACTTGCTCCTATCATATCTCCCCTACCTTACTATGTCCCCTCCACCTCAATAAACATCCAAGAACCATTAATATCAAATAACCTGCTCAAGACTTTTGGCGCCAAAAAGTGACATATGGCAACCTTGACCCATCCAATGGCTCAGAATTTAAGTGGGATTTTCTCAGTGGACAAGTGGAAGCACATTTGGTTATAAAAAGAATGAAGATAGAAGCAAGAAAGGGAGTAGCTAGTTTTCATAATTTCTTTTAAATGTCGTTTTTTCTTTAAAATGTATTAGTTAAAATCAAATGTTGTAGTTTAAGTTTATTTGTATCCTATTCAAGTTTAAACATCTTTGTATTGTACTTTTGATTATCAATCTAAATTTCCATATAAGTTTCCAAAGTTTATGCTCTTTACAGTTTTCAGTTTCAAAATCCTAGGTACAAGTGTTAGTAGTTCATTTTTAAGCTCATACAAGCTCACTTAAGCTCATTGAAGCTTTTGATAAGCTGGGAATTCAATTCCAAGAAAATTTGTATCTTGGTCAAACAAAGTCAAACTGGGTCAAATCTGGATTCAGAAATGAACAATGGTGTTGCAGGATTTGGTTTTGGGTTGGAAATGGTTTGATACATTGATATTGGGTCTGGTTTAGCCTGTGACACCAGCTGGATCAGTGTGAGTAACCTTCTCACTTTTCATTTTTTTAGTCAATCTTGCATTTCATGCTTGTAGTGAATCTGTGATCATTAATGGTTGGAACCTGTTGATTAAGTTGTAGTTAGCATAGTTAGATTCAGTTAAGTGTCTGCAAGAGTTAATGTAACAGTTGGTCTAGTTTTAATCTCATATTCAATATTTTAAGCAGTGTTTGGATTTGCAACTTAATGAGTGATGTAGGTTAGTTCAGGGGTCTAGTCTTGTTGATACATGCTTGCTTAGCTCATTTAAGTCCACATCTGTCTCCATTTGCATCTGTATAAGATCAAAGTCAAAATTTTCTTTTAACCATCTCAACAGGTCCATTGTTGGAATTTTAGCTAATCAAATTCTTGTTTTGTGTTCCAAATACCTAGATTTAGCTTGTTCTAGTTCTATTTCATCATCATATATCATTATCAGTCCTTAAATCTAGATCAAATTTCATTTAAGTCAACTTTTCAATTTTTGTCAAAAAAGTCAAATGTTGAAATTCTCAGTTTTTGGCCAACAAGAAGGAATTTTCACAAGCTCAGTTAAGGCCAATTTTATGAAACTTGTGGTTTTGAAAAGCTCTACTGGTCTAATTTCTTTTTATCATTTTTGCATAATTTTGTTAAATTTCTATAAGGGTCAAAAGAGCTTGTGATTATGGTGCTAAGTCCCAATGTCAGGGGCATTAGGCCCCACAGGTCTTATCAGAGTTTGCAGAGCTTGTACAAAGCTTAGTCTAGCTTCTCAAGGTCTGAGCTTTGGTCTGCATGGTCTTACCCAGGTCCTTTTGAGGTTCCAATTTGTGGTTTTCCTTTTCAGCTTATTTTGGAGCTTATGCATAAGCTCAAAGTAGGCACCCCAGATTCTGTTTTAGCTTAAAGCTCAACACATCAAATCTGTGTTAGCTTGCAATCAGAGGTTATAGCTTGTTGATTATTGTTGCATTTGATCATTTTTAGCATAGTGTAGTTCCTGTTTTCAGTTGGTAACTTGTGGTGTCTCTTTTGCTTATTCAAGTGCTTATTTCAATAAGCATTTCCTCATCAGTTTCAATATCTTGCACACAAGCCCTTGTTTTTCCATTTTTCCTAGCTTCTTGATATAATTTTAGACTTTTCCTGAAATTTTCAGATTTTTCTAAGCTTGTTTGCTATTTTTCTTAATTTAAATTAGTTTTTAAGCATTTTTAATTAGCTTTTAATACAAAAAATTAAGAAAAGTTTCAAAAAAATAATTTTTCATTTTTATTAGGTTAAGATAAATATATAAGTCATAAAAAGTATTTTTCCATAATTTTCTTAGTTTAAAAAGTATTTTCTAGCATTTTAATTAGTTTTAAATAGTTTTAAATTAATAATAAATACTTATAAAGTCTAAAAAATATATTTTCAGTTTTAAAATTAGTTTTATCATATTTTAGATTTTTCTAAGTCTTAATTTTATTTTTCTAGCTTTATTTCATATTTTCTTGTATTATAAGCTATTATTTATTAGTTAAAAATAGTTTTTAATTAGTAATAATTAATTAAATAGTTGTAAAAATAATTTTCCTTTTCTAATAATTTTCTTTTATATTTAGGATTGTAAAAATGTATTTTTCATATTTGTAGGTCTTTTATCTCTTTAATATCACTTTTTATTTTGTACGTTTACGTAATTTTATTTAAACGTACGTTTTAAGTTTTAAACGTTCATCATTTTAATTATAGTGATAGCGTTTATTTAATATATTTTATCTTTTTAATTTTCTTAATTTGTATTTAAGTCGCTTTAATTTATAAACTTTTTCAGTAGTGTAATTATCCATCAAATCCTTTCTGATCACTATCATTAGTGATCATTCTACCGTCTGATCAAGTGTTTTACACACCATTGAGTCTCCGTGGGACATAACGACCCGGGAATTCACTATATTCTCTGGACTTCATTGCATTTGTTTCTGAGCTGTTTTAAGTCTGTTACGGTCAGCCATTCACAAGTGGTTGGCTTGTGTGATTAGACTTGACGGTTTAGCGCAGATCAAATTTTGGCGTCGCTGCCGGGGAGGCTTTAGCGTGTGTTAAGCCATTTTTCAGATCCATTCTTGCACATACCCCATCTTTTGTAAAAATTTTTTCTGTAAAGTTATCAGAAAATCCAAAAAGTTCATTAACACTTTTCCTAAAGTGTTAAAAACGCCAAAAATATTTTCATTCTTTGTTTTTATCATCATGTTTTTCAAAAATACCAAAATATTCCTCTTTACCCTCTTACCTTTTTGATTCTTCATTTCTTACCCTCTGTTAACCTTTGATTCTTTCTATGTCTTATCCTCACCCTCTTGGTTGTCAATGGTGTGGTGGTCCTTATAATGGTGGCAATTGCCCCGGTTGTAGCATGGTGGAATCAGGAAACGGGTCTGTCTATAACCAAGATCCCTATTCCTACCATAACACGACTGATTTATTCCATCAGCTACCACACTTTGTGAGACTCAAAAGTTTTCTTATGTGAGTACTGTGGTGGTTCACATTCCATTCGATTGTCAATCAGAAACACGCTTGTCTATGAGCAGGTTCCGATAACAATTATGACTACAACACATACCACTCACAACCACATCAGTTTTACTATTGTGAGTATTGTGGAGGTCCTCACTCTAGCTCGGATTGTCAAACAAGGAATCCATTTCCTTGTAACAATTACGACTCTTCATATCAAGACCAACCTCCACAGTACCAAATGATTCAAGCGACTCCTCATGAAACTACGACAGACCTTCTCTTTGAAGACTCTGGAGTTACTAAAAGAACTTAAGGAGGAGTCGGCTATGTCCTCCCAAGATAATCCAAATGAAAAATCCATGGAAGTGTTGTTAGCCGAAGAGCGGGCTGCTAAATTAGATTCCCAAATTGCCTTTGAACAATCTATTAAGGAATCAATTGCAAAAGAAAAAGCAGCCAAATCTAGCTCTCGATTCCGTTTCATTCTTGATGACGATGATGATGAAGATATCCTTGATATCCTACAATTTTATAATAGTTCATCAAGTTCATCAGTTGAGATTCCTTCCATGAAAAGTCAGGGAGAAAAGACTATGATGGAATTACTAGCGGAAGAACAAATGGAAAGTATAAAACATATGTATGCTAGTCCTTCTAATCTCCCTCAGTCTGCTGCTATCACACCCGAAGCTCCCACTCACTCTCTGAACATGGGGATGAGCATCTTGACACTGTTCCTGAAAAGGAATCGGACGAATTTATAAAGTCTAGTGTTGAGGACCTTGTCCCAATCGAGAGAGAGTCACAGGAGAATTTCTGATCTTATGTGTGATTCTTCTTCCCCTCTTGAGTGTTCTCAAGATCATTTGGAAACTTTCTCTGATCTTAGCGACGATTGTGCTTCCTTTGGAAACATTGAGTACGTTGAGGCATCACTCTCACAGTCTGATCCCTTTCTTGAGGAGTTCTCCGGTGAACTCACTCACATCAATCCACTCTTTGATTTCGAAGCCGATCTGGGAGAGACTGAAAGTCTCCTTGATAATGATCGTTCACTCACTTCTTATCCCAACAGTCCAATAGAGAATGTTGATCACTTTGTTCCCGAAACATTCAAAGCTACTTTCACCAATCCTCTATTTGAATTCGACTCTGAATTCACTTTAATTTCGGAGAATCCACTCTTTGATACTCAGATTGAGGATAGTGATGAGTCCACAATGGAACAAGAGTTCACAAATTCACATCATGTGAATGATTCTCTTCATGAGGAGTTCGCGGTGAACTCACTCATATCATGACTCCGCCGGAGTATGATCGCTTGGATGGCAAAAATCATGATCGGGGGAAAAGTTCTCAATCATGAGAGTTTGTATTTCTATGACAAATTTTCCAACCCTCCCTCCCGAGATGCTTTCCAAACCAAAGAGCTCAACCGATATAATCCAAACAAGTGCAACTGCACTTGACCCTGAGGAAGAAGATCTTATCATGATCGTCATCATGATTTTCCTTCTTTTCTTCACCTACCTGGTGACTTCCTCTCTTCTTCACTCGTTCGGGAGTGAGGACACTATCTTTGACCCGGCATTTTCATTTATCATTTGTGAGCGGTGTGTCTGTATATATCTCCTCGGTGTGGAACTTTCACGTGCTTCAAATGTTTGTCCAAACATCTTGAATGAAAGTCCGATGGAGATTGTCTATTCCACTTGCTTCCCCATGAACCATTGAATTCGGGGTCGAGTCAAGCTAGCGACTCGGAAAACAAAAACAGTAGCACACACCATATGGGTTTTCACCCATATTTCTGACTTCTTAACCCTTTCTACCACCTAAGTGTGGGGGTGATGCCCCACATGTTATATATATCTTAAAAAAAACTTTCTAAAATAATGGCCGTAGTATTTCCCTTTTACGTTCTTTGTTTCGGCATAACCGCCGGTACTTTGAATATTGAGGGCAATATTCATTTCTAAGTGTGGGGGGGAATTCTCACGAATTTCATGTATTATCTACCCAATTCCCCCGTTTTTGGCCAAAATTTTTTTTTGGAGTAAGTGTTTTACACTTACTCAATTGGTTATCAGTCCGCCTTGTCTAAAAAACAAAAGGATTGGCTAATCCAGGAGCAAACGGCTCTTGGTAAAGATTTCTCAAATCCGTTTATATGGCTTGCAATTTGCCCAAAATTGTATGGTTCTCAACTCACCATATCCTAAAAAGTGAAGAGTTGGCTAGCCCACAAGGTTATGGCTTGTGGTAAAGGCAGTGGAAAATCCATAATTGGTATTCAGCTCACCAAAGATAATACTGATAATTTATCTAAGAGTTGGCTAGTCCAGAAGGGTACGGCTTCTGGTAAAGACAAAATCAAATCCGTTATATGGTTTATGATTTGCCAATAAATCAGATGGTTATCGGTGTACCATGGTTCTTACTTGAACTGAAACATTTGGCTACTCCAGAAGTGATGGCTTTTGGTAAAGAGTTTTTAAAATCCATTAAAGATCTAAATCATTGCTAGGGACTAGCAATATCTTAGTGTGGGGGATTGATGAGTGTCTAAATACTCATCATTTTTATACTGTCTAGACTACAAAAACATCTGAAAACACTCAAAAATACATCAAAATGATCAAAATATCACAAATCAGTGTTTTATGTGTTTTAAATGCAAAAAGATCAAAATCAGATGAAAAATGTATCAAATTTGCAAAATTGGCAGTTTTAGTCCCCCAAGTTTTAAAAGTTGTCAAATCTAGTCCCTGGAATCCAAAAATGTAGAAAAATATCATTCAAGGTCCCTAAAATATTCTAAGTTGTTAAAATTGGTCCTTGAATGATTCTTTGGTCAAATGGCAGAAAAGGTCCTTAAACTTTGAAAAATTGCAAAAGTAGTCCTTGGATATTTTTAAATGGAATTATATTCAAAAGTTATCCTTGTACTATCAAAGTTGTCAAGTTTGGTCCTTGTAATAACATTGGAATAATTGTCATGATCAGTCCCTGAGGTTTGGATAAATTACATGTTTGGTCCTTGTGCTTAACTAAACACCAAACGGATCCTATATATTATTTAGGCCCAAATCCAATCCTTACCCAGCTAAGCCCAAACCCGACCCAAGTTATTAATACTTCCTCGGTCAAAACAGGTCAATGGCGCCAAAACCAGGGGTACTATTCATCCCCTTCACACACAAGCCGAAAACCGAAAACGTTTTTGTTCACCTTTTCAAATCCACTTGCTCCTATCATATCTCCCCTACCTTACTATGTCCCCTCCACCTCAATAAACATCCAAGAACCATTAATATCAAATAACCTGCTCAAGACTTTTGGCGCCAAAAAGTGACATATGGCAACCTTGACCCATCCAATGGCTCAGAATTTAAGTGGGATTTTCTCAGTGGACAAGTGGAAGCACATTTGGTTATAAAAAGAATGAAGATAGAAGCAAGAAAGGGAGTAGCTAGTTTTCATAATTTCTTTTAAATGTCGTTTTTTCTTTAAAATGTATTAGTTAAAATCAAATGTTGTAGTTTAAGTTTATTTGTATCCTATTCAAGTTTAAACATCTTTGTATTGTACTTTTGATTATCAATCTAAATTTCCATATAAGTTTCCAAAGTTTATGCTACTGTTACAGTTTTCAGTTTCAAAATCCTAGGTACAAGTGTTAGTAGTTCATTTTTAAGCTCATACAAGCTCACTTAAGCTCATTGAAGCTTTTGATAAGTTGGAATTCAATTCCAAGAAAATTTGTATCTTGGTCAAACAAAGTCAAACTGGGTCAAATCTGGATTCAGAAATGAACAATGGTGTTGCAGGATTTGGTTTTGGGTTGGAAATGGTTTGATACATTGATATTGGGTCTGGTTTAGCCTGTGACACCAGCTGGATCGGTGAGTAACCTTCTCACTTTTCATTTTTTTAGTCAATCTTGCATTTCATGCTTGTAGTGAATCTGTGATGATTAATGGTTGGAACCTGTTGATTAAGTTGTAGTTAGCATAGTTAGATTCAGTTAAGTGTCTGCAAGAGTTAATGTAACAGTTGGTCTAGTTTTAATCTCATATTCAATATTTTAAGCAGTGTTTGGATTTGCAACTTAATGAGTGATGTAGGTTAGTTCAGGGGTCTAGTCTTGTTGATACATGCTTGCTTAGCTCATTTAAGTCCACATCTGTCTCCATTTGCATCTGTATAAGATCAAAGTCAAAATTTTCTTTTAACCATCTCAACAGGTCCACTGTTGGAATTTTAGCTAATCAAATTCTTGTTTTGTGTTCCAAATACCTAGATTTAGCTTGTTCTAGTTCTATTTCATCATCATATATCATTATCAGTCCTTAAATCTAGATCAAATTTCATTTAAGTCAACTTTTCAATTTTTGTCAAAAAAGTCAAATGTTGAAATTCTCAGTTTTTGGCCAACAAGAAGGAATTTTCACAAGCTCAGTTCTGGGCCAATTTTTATGAAACTTGTGGTTTTGAAAAGCTCTACTGGTCTAATTTCTTTTTATCATTTTTGCATAATTTTGTTAAATTTCTATAAGGGTCAAAAGAGCTTGTGATTATGGTGCTAAGTCCCATGTGCAGGGCATTAGGCCCTGACAGTCTTATGCAGAGTTTGCAGAGCTTGTACAAAGCTTAGTCTAGCTTCTCAAGGTCTGAGCTTTGGTCTGCATGGTCTTACCTGGTCCTTTTGAGGTTCCAATTTGTGGTTTTCCTTTTAAACATTTTGGAGCTTATGCATAAGCTCAAAGTAGGCACCCCGATTCATTTTAGCTTAAAGCTCAACACATCAAATCTGTGTTAGCTTGCAATCAGAGGTTATAGCTTGTTGATTATTGTTGCATTTGATCATTTTTAGCATAGTGTAGTTCCTGTTTTCAGTTGGTAACTTGTGGTGTCTCTTTTGCTTATTCAAGTGCTTATTTCAATAAGCATTTCCTCATCAGTTTCAATATCTTGCACACAAGCCCTTGTTTTTCCATTTTTCCTAGCTTCTTGATATAATTTTAGACTTTTCATGAAATTTTCAGATTTTTCTAAGCTTGTTTGCTATTTTTCTTAATTTAAATTAGTTTTTAAGCATTTTTAATTAGCTTTTAATACAAAAAATTAAGAAAAGTTTCAAAAAAATAATTTTTCATTTTTATTAGGTTAAGATAAATATATAAGTCATAAAAAGTATTTTTCCATAATTTTCTTAGTTTAAAAAGTATTTTCTAGCATTTTAATTAGTTTTAAATAGTTTTAAATTAATAATAAATACTTATAAAGTCTAAAAAATATATTTTCAGTTTTAAAATTAGTTTTATCATATTTTAGATTTTTCTAAGTCTTAATTTTATTTTTCTAGCTTTATTTCATATTTTCTTGTATTATAAGTAATTATTAAATAGTTAAAAATAGTTTTTAATTAATAATAATTAATTAAATAGTTGTAAAATAATTTTCCTTTTCTAATAATTTTCTTTTATATTTAGGATTGTAAAATGTATTTTTCATATTTGTAGGTCTTTTATCTCTTTAATATCACTTTTATTTTGTAATGCGTTTACGTAATTTTATTTAAACGTACGTTTTAAGTTTTAAACGTTCATCATTTTAATTATAGTGATAGCGTTTATTTAATATATTTTATCTTTTTAATTTTCTTAATTTGTATTTAAGTCGCTTTAAATTTATAAACTTTTTAGTAGTGTAATTATCCATCAAATCCTTTCTGATCACTATCATTAGTGATCATTCTACCGTCTGATCAAGTGTTTTACACACCATTGAGTCTCCGTGGGACATAACGACCCGGGAATTCACTATATTCTCTGGACTTCATTGCATTTGTTTCTGAGCTGTTTTAAGTCTGTTACGGTCAGCCATTCACAAGTGGTTGGCTTGTGTGATTAGACTTGACGGTTTAGCGCAGATCAACATCGCACTTTACAATCAAATGAATAACAATAACTATATATATATATATATATATATATATATATATATATATATATATATATATATATCATTTTGAACTTAACATAATAACATAAAATCCCCCCACTTGAGATGAACAATATGAGAATTTGGGGGGTCTTCAATGATCTTTAAGGATATGTTGTCGACGAGAGCCTGATTCCCTAACCTTTCCACTTGAACCTTGAACTTAGGCAAATAATGACATCCTAATTACAAATAAAGACTACAAGGTCGGCTAAGGTTTAGTGGTGTATCGAAACAATATGCTGGGTGAACAAAATGAAAGGAATGGCTCAGAAGGGTGTATCTAGGGGCATCTTGCACTAAAGGTGAGTGCTACAAAGGGTTTAACATGGGGGTCGAGAATTCGAGGTGACTAATCGATAGACACACAATGATAGGCTATTTGGGTGATAATCCTATAATACTGTTTTCTTAAACTGAAAAGTCCAAATACATCAAGCTAACTCAACATACCTAGTCTATGGTCTCGAAATGATGTAAAGGCCAAGTTCTAAAGTTTACAAGCTACCGGCACACTCATAATTTAGTGGATTTGGGGTAAAAATTTGGAAATGGATAAGGCTAATCTCACCATATAATATCAAGGGTTATAATGTGCTCGGCTAAGGTCTAATCCAGTTAGGTTAAGAAAAACATGTCAAAAATTTAAAAATGGCATAATTTTTCAAAATAAACTAGAAAAATGAGGGCAAAATAAGGTTCAAGACACAATTCTACTCCCATCCCCCCACTTGAAATGTACAAAGTCCCTTTTGTACTAAGCGTTAAATAAAGGTGAAGAGAAAAGTAGAATTAGAGCGAGAACTTCCCTGAAATTTGCTCCAAAAAGAAAGAAGGCCCACGAAAAGAGTCGTGCCTTCGCAAAAGCATCCACGAGCAAACTTCAATCCTTGAAATCACACTACCGACAAGCATAATTCTAAAAAAAAAAAGAAAAAAAAACCTAACTCACTTTCGTAGGAATCACGGTTGCATTTAGCGTATGCAACAAGCCTTTTAAACCACTTGGTGTCCCAAGTGGACGAGTAAAGTCTCGTGAGGGCTTACAGGCAACATACCCACAAAGTTCATTTGAAAACTAATACAAGGTTATTGTGTTTAAAAAGAAAGAAGTGTTACAGAGGATAGTTACGTCGTAACTCCCATAAGGAGTTACGCCGTAATTAAGCAAAACCTGGCAGACGCTACATGAGTGTAGCTACGGTGTAACCGTTGAATGGGATTACGCCGTAATTGTTAATGCTCTGAAGTACTGATCCAAATGGTATGTTACGGCATAACCATAAGAATAAGTTACGTCGTAAATATGGACAGATCAGGTCCCCGTTCAGCATGGTGCAACAACTTTTTCGTTTTCCTGCAAAAATGGTTAAAAACACAAAACCCAACAGAATTGGAAATAAAAAAAATGAAAGGGATAATTCGGGTTGTCTCCCGAAAAAGCACTTTTCTTTATTCTGAGTCTTTAAGTTAGACTCAAGGCCTCGGGGTTTTATGGTGGCCTTTGGACTTGGCTAACTTCCTCTATATATGATTTTTTGTTTGAAGACGGCTGGTCCCAAACACACGGAGGAACAATCGGAGTCAAGGAATATCAATTTTCTTGCTAAAATTTAGCTTTAGCCCATTCGTAGCGAAATTTAGCCTCGACTTCCCATTTTAGCTTGACAGCTCCAAATTTTACTTTTAACCAATTTTCAAATGAGATTCCCTTGTACCCGACTTCCATTCTTTTTTCCTCGTCAAAGCATGCCCATTCCTTACGTTTGAGCCAATTAGGATCGGGGAATTCTCCTCCATCGCAGATCTTTCGGCTGGGGTTGCACGTAGGCTATGCTCTGGTGAATCCATTAGACATCATAGCCGGTTCACAAAAATGAAGAGTCCAATCGACCTCAGTGAACCGATCATTCATAATATCGTGTCCTTGAATCCATCGCCTCTTGGTTAATTTTTCGTCTTCCCAACACCACCAAACTTCTGCTGCTTGTTTTATCCTTCAAATGAGAAATTCCCCTCCTCCATACATCGTTTTTGAAAAGGAGAACACGTAGGCAATGTAACTTTAGACCCCTCAATCAAAGAAATTTCAGGAGCACAACAGTGAAGTTTACCCTTAACAACATAACTAGGTACAGAAGGTCGGACCTCATCATCTTCTCCTTCGCTGTTGTCATCATTACTTGACTCGGTCCCCTATAAATGTCCAAAATATGAAGGAGGTAATCTTTCGGAATGATCCACTTGAACCTCCTTTGGATCCTCATTTGTTATCATCTCATCTTGCTCATGGCACAAAGTTTTATTAATTTTAAATTCTACTCTATCACTATAGTATCCCAACGAGTCAAGGAACGGTTTACCAAGAATCAAACGTTCCTTCGTGTTTTTCTCCGTGTCGATAACCACAAATTCGGGGGCAGAAACAAACCTATCAACCTTAACACAAGTACCACCTGTAATACCTAAAGGAGTAGCCCTGGTCATATTGGCCGTCTCAATCACTATATCCGTTTTCCAAAGATGGATTAATTTGAGTTTTAAAAATATGGAAAGTGGCATGATGTTTATGCTAGACCCAAAATCCACTAACCCCAAGATATCATGACTCCCAACTGAACATGGATCGACTAACCCGTCTGTGCTAATATCTTTAACTGAAAATAAACCAATTTCTGACCTGTTTACGCTTTCTGAATCATGGTTACGCCGTAACTCAGGAAAATAGTTACGGTGTAACTTCAACTGATTGTCGACAGTCGTCTTCTTTAAATTTTTGGTTGGAGAATGGAAAGCTTCAATTACTTGCTGTGAATTATCATCAGCAAAAATGGCATTGCATACCACCATAGGTTTAGTCCCCTCAGGTTCAATGTTACTCATCTCTATCTCCGCACTAAGCTTTTCCACCATGGCTTCAAGGTTTTTTTTAGGGTTGTATCGTGTCTGGAGAGATTTTTATTTGTGTTTTCCTGCAAATCCCTGAGCCATTTATCTTGTTCTTTTTGCTTTTGGGCTGAACTTTCCAAGAATTGGTTTATAGTCTCTTCAATGTTGGGCCTTCTTTCTCCATAAGGCCCACGGTTATAATTTCCATGATACCCATTATTATTCCTATTATCCCCATAGAACGGTTAGTTTTCTCCATACTTAGCTTCTTCGATTGTGCTATTTTCTTTAATGTGAGGACAATTTTTGGTAAGATGCCCTCCTCCACAGCCTTCGCAACCTACTTGGATGACATGAACAGTTTCTCTGATTTTGAGCATATCCCGACCAAGATTCTCTAGCTTGTTAGTGATGGCTTCAATTCCATCAAAATTTCCGCCTTGGTTCCTTTTTCTTCCTCCATCGTGCCATTTTTAGGAATGATCAACCATTTTTTGGATGGCTTCAATTGCGAGAGTAGGAGTTATGCTCGGAATTGGTCCTTGATAGTCCAACATATGTCTTGTAGTCACGTTGATTCCTTTATAAAATATGTTAACCTTTTGCTGGTTGTTTAGATCATGTGTTGGATTTTTTTAGAGGAGATCGTTGTATCTATACCATGCTTGATACAACATTTCATCGTCATCTTGCTTGAAATTATGAATCTCAAGAGCTGGTTAGATAACTTTGACTGAGGACAATATCTCTGGATAAAATGCTTTTTTAGCAGAGCCCATGTATCAACTGCCCGTGATCAATCTTCCCGATCCATCTTCTTGCAGCCCCAGTAAGAGTCATGGGGAACACCCTTAGTATAACAAAGTCATGAGATACACCTGAAATGTTGAGAAGTCTTGCGATGTACAAGACATTCTCAACGTACTCATACGCATCTTCGTCCCTGTTTCCTGAAAAAGGGTTAGCACAAAGCTCCCTCATAAATTGATCTTTAATCTCGAAATGTACATTAGCTCCAATCGCCGGTCTTACGAGTCCCGGACCTTGTTCTTCTCTTGTCAACGCCAAATATTACTCGAGAGTGAGGTCATCAATGTTAACAACTTCCATGGTACCTGAAACTTGAAAAAGATCGTGAGAAATTGAGAAAACAAAATAGAAATGAAAGACTTAATATAAATCTAAATATAACTCCCCGACAGCGGCGCCAAAAACTTGATGCAGGTTTTATTGACCAGGTTTTAAAATTTATAAGTTCTCGTTATACTTATGGTCTACCCTAATGCACTAACGGCCAGTGTACTCGGTCGTGTGTAGTGCAGTATTCGGTAAAACCGAGGTCTTCCCAAGAGCTATGTGTGCGGATTTAAACTAAGTCTAGGTGTCACATATTTTAATAGATTTAAAGGTGGGAATGATTAATTACTACTAAGACAAGCAAATATGAAAGCAAATAAAGGCGAGGGTTGTGATCAATAGAGGAGAGGGGTGCTAACCTAGTTACTAATCCTATCAAGTTATATTTACGTCTAATTACTTCCAATTACTTCAGGTGGGGTGAAAGTCGCTAGGACAACATTTTGTCAGTTCGTCCTAACCTATCAACAAAGGGTTCCACTGGAGAAGTCAGGTGACCCGTCAGAGTCTAGTTGTTCTTAGTCCCCTAAGCCAAGTCATTAAGTACCGCTACATGCAAGATTCATAATAATGAGTGCCCGGGCGCTATCATCTTAAAAACTCATCCCTGAGTTCTTAAGTTCCTCCAAACGGTTGATGATCAGTTGGTCAAATCGCACAAGCAAAAAGGGTCGTCAGTTGGTCATATCTTACCCTTCCCACTCAGTCTACCTACTAAGGGTCAGTTGGTCATATCTCCTAAGTAACTAGCCACTACCGCCATTCAAAACTACCGAAACAAAGGTAGCTACCAACTAACTATGCATGCATACACTTAGAAATAATTATACGAAAGCAATGTAAACATAAACAAAACAATTAAGGAATCATAACTAGACCAGCACCAGAGGTGCTTAGCCGCTCATATTAACTAAAACAATCGATTCAATGTTTAACATTACGAAATACATGAATTGAAAGTAAAGAAAAGATAAAATGATAATGCTTATCGTATGGGAGTGATTTCTCCCTTGGAGATAGCTCTGTATGCTCCTCTAGATCTGCCTTCGACTTCTACTCACGCGTCACTGATGTTGTGTGTGAAATGGGATGCTTTGAAATGCTGGAATTTGAGGGGTATTAATAGGCAGATCTGGTTACTGGCGTAACTAATGTTAAGAGGTACGCAGATAACATCCATTCTTCTGTATTTTGCGAAAAAATCTTTGGTTTACGATGTAACATCTGGAAGGATGCGCCGTATCTTCAATAAATCCTGGTTACGTCATAAATGAGACAACAGTTACGGCGTAACTTGCAGCGGCGTGGAACCTCATTTGAACTAGTTGGTTATGTCGTAATCTTGGAAAGAGTTACGCCGTAATCTTTAATTGAGTTGGTTTTCCGAGCCACGCTTCTGTTACGGCATAATGTGAGAGAAGAGTTATGCCGTAACATCTTCAAAATGAGCATACTATGATATATCTTCAATAAACTCTCCAAATCCGCGTCTTTTTAGCTCCAATGCTCGTAATTTACCTTTAAGTGAAATATAGAGGAAAACAAGCACAAATCCATATAAATGATATAAAATACGAGCATTATCGGAGGAAATTGACACTTAATATTCAGGTCTATTTGACGTTATCATTAATCTTCCCCAACTTTCTCTATCTTTGCTTCCCCCATTACACTCATAATCAAAAGGGTTGCAAGATGCCCAAAGAACTCCGTCAGGGTTTTTTATTTTCTCACACTAATGACTTTGAGTTCCTTCATCATCGTTGTTTCTAGAAGGAATATCGTTAAGTGGTTTAATGGACTTTCCTTGAAGAATATGTTTTTCATATTTGAGCTCCAAATTTCTCACCAAAACCATATTAATGATTGCGTCCCCGAACCTCACTGAATACCAATCACTGAAGGATAGGTTTTTGAAATCAACGTCATGTCTTTCTAATTCATAAGGAGATATCCATACTTTGTCCTTCATATTGCCACCCCCGTTACAATACTCACGAAAGGGATTACATGTTGGCCATGCTCGTGTGGACTCATCTTCTGTGATCATTAAGGGACTACAACAATCCCTGATGGGTGGTTCCTCCTCTTCATCAATCGAGAATTTAGCTAATCTTTCTTCATTGTTAAGTGCAGTCCACATGTATCTGTCATTATTAACCCTTTTTTTAACGACCCCTCCATCGCAGGTTTTGTTCCGAGGATCGCATGAATCCCATAGATCATAACAATTTCCATTATCAATTGTAATAGCCTTACACCAATGATTCTTCCTTTTAGATTTGTCTAACTCGAGAAACTTGTCTCCCCTCGTATCCTGGTTACGCTGTAACTCTAATATTTGGTTACGGCGTAACTCTCTTATGTCATCATCATCATTATCTTTATTAGACTCATCGGTGGATTTGTCATTCTCAAAAAACACGGCCTTACATGCTATTGATTTGTTCTTTTGTTCCTCATTTCTTCTATGCACTTCGTCGCCAAGCTTCCCAATCATTGTTTCCAAGTTTTTTAGCGATTAGTCATGGCTAGAAAGGCTCTTGTTTGTATTATCTTGGAAGTTTTTCAGCCATTCTTCTTGCTCCTTCTGTCTCTTAGTTGAATCTACGAGGTACTTGTTAATTGTTTCCTCCAAGTTAGCTCTTCTTTCACCAAAATTTCCACAATCATAATGCGGGGGAGGCCCTCCACAATAGCCATTACCATTACGATCATAAAACGGTCGATTTTATCCATATTTAGCTTCTTCGATTGTGCTATCTTCGTTAGTGTGGTGGGATAATTTTTGGTGAGATGTCCTCTTCCGCAGCTCTCGCATCCTACTTGGATGGCATGAACAGTTTCTCTAATCTTGAGCATGTCCTGACCAAGATTTTCTAGCTTGTTAGTGAGGACGGCAATTCCATCAAGAATTCCACCTAGGTTTCTTTTGCTACCTCCATCGTGCCATTTTTGGGAATGATCGGCCATTTTTTGGATGGCTTCAACTGCGAGAGTAGGGGTCATGCTCGGAATTAGTCCTTGGTAGTCCAACATCTGTCTTGTAGTCATGTTGATTCCTTTGTAGAAGATGTTGACCTTTTGCTGGTTGTTTAGATCATGTGTAGGACACTTGTAGAGGAGATTGTTGTATCTATCCCAGGCTTGATACAACATTTCATCGTCATCTTGCTTGAAATTATGAATCTCCATGAGCTGATTAGATATCTTTGATGGAGGACAATATCTTTAGATGAACTGCTTTTTTAGTAGAGCCCATGTATCAATTGCCCCGGTGGGCAATCTTTCGATCCATCTTCTTGCTCCCCCAGTAAGAGTCATGGGGAACACCTTTACCATAACAGCGTCATGAGACACACCCTGAATGTTGAAAAGTGTAACATATTGGATTTCACATACACATCAAACCATAACCAAAAGAGGCGTATAAGATGAGTTTTAGAGAGAGAAAGTTAGAGGTTTGGGAACTTTAGTGAGAGAAAGAAAAATCTTATTATGAGATCCAACTCTCTACCTTGGGAGGTAGAGAGTATTTATAGTACTTACATAAAACGCCACCTACCGAGCTGTGGATCAGGCATACAGTTGGTAAAGACCCGTCCGTCCTCCACGGTGTTACTTAACTAAATACTTCTTATCATTAAATAACTATGACTACGAGCTTTCTAACGATTACATATACTTGAGGTGACCGACTCTTTAATACCTGGATTTACTAAATCCTAACAATCTCCCCCTAAGGGAGGTTACCTCAAACACACATTAAAATTACATTGAATACAAACAGATATTACATTGATATTGTTCTTGGATTCTTGTCCATGTTCTTTGTTCTGTAGCTCGTAGTCTTTGATTCTTCATTTTTGCATGTTTGGATAATCTGAGTGGAGGTCTTTAACTGATCCACGTGATACTGAGTTTGAGCCAGCTTTGAGATCATTAGCCTCATTAAATCTCTGACTCATCCTTTGTGGTGTTGGTATAATGTGATGTTGTGACTTTTGGACCGACATGCTCACATTCTGGATCATGATTTATTCTTATCAGAGTAGCGGAAGCTTTCGTTGATTCATGATATTGGCAGCAGCGTAGCAGAAGCATGGAGTGTAATATCAGAGTCATTGATGCACTAATCATGATTTCTTTGAAACTGAATGTGTTGAGTGAGCATGCGGCTATGGATTGACTGCTTCATTCTGATCAGTTGCAAACGTCGGGGTGTACCTGCATAAGACAGTTAGCAATAAAGCGCACGAAAGTGTCTTTGATCACTTTCGATGAATTGAGGTACACGGTCCACGGTTCCTCGTTGATTAGTACAAGTACTGCCTGTGATCAGGTATTATTCCGAAGAATTTCCTTGACAGGGTTTCGCAGCTGCTCTAGCTGTTCTCATACCGAGACGTCTCAAAGAAAACAACACGGAGTGAGTGAACCAGCGAAATGAGATTCACTGATTGATGAAAAGAGATTTGAAAAACAATCGTATATTGCTCAATAGAAATTGTTTTTGCAATACAACGAAGGTTTTAATGAAAATCAATTATCAATCATAAACACCTTTTATTTTGAGAAATAAGTACACAATCGATGTGCTAAAGAAAAGAGTTTTTAAGCACAACGACCGGTTTTTCAAAGGTATCCGTCAATCCATAACTGAACTGTGATTGATTCAAAAGATTTAATCGCCCCATTGTTTCTGTTCAGTTGTCACATGGTTGATCTATTGGATAGATCTCACATGCCACCTACCAGGAGCTTGTTTGATGTTGGCTCCAGAAGGCTTTCCATCTTCATTGTGAACATGTATGCATATCACTTGGATGTTCTGGCAATACCACAAGGATAATGCGTAGGACTCATAGGATTTTATCTCTCTTTCCACATTGTGTGAAACAGAGAGTCTTTATTGAAAGTGTCCTAATGAGATTTATTGATGATCTCGTGGCTCTAGACTCAATTGTGCATATTTGGTTCCTATGTCGGAGACTAGGGAGAGGGTCTCCTTCTTCAATACCAGCAATCTCTAAGAGAAAGTCGATAGATTATTGTCGGTTCCCCGTGAGAATGAAACAAGCCCTTTTAAGAGAAACTTGAGTGGTTTGGAAAGTTGAAGTGTAGTGCGTCACTGGGTCCATGACGTCTTGTATTCAATACCGATGTTACCTTGGTAACCACCAGTAGTATATGAATTGAACCCGGTTTCTGCCCTAAGGTTGAATAAATGGAGGGCTATTTCTTTTCACCCTTTTTCACATCAAATTCTTTTTCATTCTTCAACCCCTTCAGTGCTTACCGAGACTTCATTACTAGAACCTTGTTAGGTTTATTCCAGTACTAGCTCTGTCTCAGTCCGCACTCTTCCCATATCTCACTTTTCTCCATTTTTTTTCATCATACCTAAGGACTTCTACACTATCTAGTGGATTGTCCCTGGGTAGATCCCTCCGGTTCTGGCGGATCATGGGACCTTAATCTAACCTTATCATCCTTAAATCACCATGCATAAAGTAGAGTTGGTCGGTCTTTTGGTATAGTTCTTCCGCCTTGAAACCAATTGAAAACCATTTAAAAACCAATCAAGATACTAGTGATATAGAATCAAAGCATTTTGTATCTTAATTGTTTTGATGTTTTAGAAATGCTCCCCCTCAACATATGCATAAAAATTCAGAATTTGTTTAGCACATGGAGGCAAGAGATCTTTGAAATCGTTAGATTAAGAATGAAAGGTCCAACCTTTTGATTAACATTTTCTAAAATGATCATCATCACTTCCCAATCAATTTGAGAAGATAAAACATTTTGAGGAAGGATGAGGTTTTCACAAGTTTTCTCCCCCTCAATATGTGCCTCGAATTTTGAAAGAGTTTTGCACATATTAGAGGGAACTTGCACTTAGAGACGATTGATGCGTGCCAAATAGTCAAGCTAAATCACTCAAGCCTGCCACTTGTGAATGGCAGACCGTAATAAGCTTAAAACTGCCTAAGCACGAATGCAATGAAGATCTGAGGAGTATAGTGTTTCCCCGGGTCGTTATGTCCTAGCGAGCTATGCAATGGATCACCAAACGTATAGTGATCGAGAGATTTGAACGGAAAGGACATAACAAACAAAAGCGGGAAAGCAAACAAAAAAAAAATGAAGGACAAGAGCCAAGAAGCAAAGGAAAAAAAGGAGAATAGGGAGAATGGATTATTATAACTACAGAAAAGCCAACAAATTACAACGGCTTAAATGCAAATTAAAGGAAATTAAAAGATAAAAACTATTAAATAAACGCTATCACTATTTTAAAATTGATGAACGTTTAAAACTTAAAACTTAAAACTTATGTTTAAAATAAAATTACGTTGAGACGTACAAAAATAAAAGTGATATCTAAGAAATAAAAGGCCTAAAACATATGAAAATACATTTTACAAACCTAATGATAAAAGAAAATTTATAGAAAAGGAAAATTATTTTTATAACTAGTTACCTAATTATTATTAATTAAAAACTATTTTTAACTATTAAATAATTACCTAAAATACAAGAAAATAGGAAATAAAGCTAGAAAAATAAAATTAAGACTTAGAAAAATCTAAAATATCAAAATAGAATTTTCAAAACTATTTTTGTAATTTTCTGATTATTTTTGAATTTTCTAGGAATTAAAAACTATTTAAAATTAATTAAATTACTTAAAAATACAAATTTAACTAAGAAAAATCTAGAAAAATATTTTTTTGTCTTTTTATATTTATCTTAACTTAAGAAAAATGAAAATTTATTTTTTTGAAGCTTTTCTTAATTAATTGTATTAAAAGCTAATTAAAAATGCTTAAAACTAATTTAAATTAAGAAAAATAGCAAATCAACTTAGAAAAATCTGAAATTTTCAGGAAAAGTCTAAAATAATATTAGGAAGCTGGGAAAAATAGAAAAACAGGGGCTTGTGTGGATGAAAATGGAACTGATGTGGAATGTGCTTATGAAATAAGCACTTTGATAAGCTAAAGGAGCACAACAAGCACCCAACTGAAAAGGAGGAACTTAAATAAGCTAAAAGTGACCAAATGCAACTAAAATCAACAAGCTACAACCTCTGGATATCAAGCTTGATCAGATTGATGATATGAGATTATAAGCTAAAACAGTGTGAGGGTGTCAACTTGCAGCTAGATTATAAGCCACAAAATAAGCTAAGATTGAAAACCAATAAATGGAATCTAAAGCAGACCTGGGTGACTATCTAAAACCCCAAGCTGAGACCTAGAGAAGCTCAAATGAGCCTAGTGCAAGAGTTGCAAAAGCTGCACAAGCCCTGTGCAGGCTTAATGCCCTGCACAGGGCATTTAGCACCAAATTGACAAGCTCTTTTGAGCTTTTAGAAAAAATTACAAAAATCCACTAAAATAGACATAAGAAAATAGACCAGTAGTACTTTCTAAAACCACAAGTTTCATAGAAAATGACTCAGAAATGAGTCCAATAAAAATCCTTCTATCTTCGCCAAAACTGAGTATTATGCAATTTGACTTTTTAACAAAACTAAAAGTTTGACTTACTTGAACTTTGGATCAAATTTGTGGATTGATTATGAGCTTAATAGATGAAATAAGATTACTGCACTCTACTCCTATGCATTTTAAACACAAAATCAGATTTTGTTTTGACAAAACCTCAACAGTAAAGCTGCTAAGATGGTTTAAAGAGAATTTTGACTATGAGCTCTTGCGGCACGGTTTAAGACAGAAATGAACTCAAATGAGTTATGCAAACCTAAAACACCAAGTCCTAACTACTGCACTATCCTCTAATTTCATTTTAGCATAAATCCAAACATCCCTTAAAACTACTGTCATGAAAATTAAATGAACTAAACTCTACTCCAACTTGTTCCAATGATCAAACTGAGATTAAATAACTATAACACAACTATATTAACAGGTTAAAACTAGTAATGACCACAGATACACCTATGATCACAATATGCAAAACAGATGTGAAAATGAAAAATGAGACAAATACTCACAGGGTCCAGCTTGCTGCAGGCCAAAACCAAACCCAAAGATTACTCTATCCTAGTCTAATTTAGCCCAAAATCCAGCTCTGCAACACCATTACCCATTTCCAAGTCTCATTGAGCTCCAGTTGACTTTTGTTGACTAAAATTGAAAATTGTTTGAAACTGTAATGCAAGCTTATCACAAGCTGTATAGAGCTTATTTAAGCTTATTGGGATTTAGAAAGAAGCTATTTAAAGCTTTGAATGTCTAAAATTGAAACTGCAATACTCAACAGTGAACATAAAAGATGAAATCTGACAAAAGCTTGAATTGATACTTTGAAGGCAGTTGTAATACACTTAGATAGCTTAGATTGATACAAATAACTTGAAATTATAACTAAAAACTTATTTAAGACATAATAATTTAAAACACGACATACATTTTTAAAACTAAAACTAACTACTCCTTTTTGCATCCTTCTTTCTTCCTTTTTATAGCTTCAAATACTTCTCTCTCCTCTTCTGAATGTTTCCCACCTCTGTTTGAGGCCTTTGGATCACTTCAAGATCATTTTTGGCCATAGATCAATTTTGGCGGGAAATGGGTATTTGACAGTGGGTTGAGATTGAGTGGGTAGAGGGAGCATTAAATGCCCTTGGATGGATGTTGAGGAGGGGGGAACATGGAGGAGAAAAGGTGGAAAAGGTGTGAGCTGCCGGGGATGGTGTTACAGGCTATATGTTGGGGAAGAAGGAAAAGGCGGGCATAGGGCTGTTTGTTTGACTTTTGGATTGACCGGGGTGTTAGTAATAGGCAGGGGTCCAAAATGCATATTGACAGGGGGTCAAAGGATAGGCAAGGGTCACAATTGGATTGACAAGGGTCTAGGGGTCAAAAAGGCTTAAATTACAAGGACCAATGATGTAAATTCTGAAAACACAAGGACCTAAGCTGCCATTCAAGCAAAGATGTTTCAAAGGACCAAAAGTGACAATCTCACAAAGTATAAGGACCAAACTTGCCATTCTCCAATTTTCCAGGGGCCAATTTTGCCAATTTTCAAACTTGAAGGACCATTCTTGTAATTTTCTCAAACTTTTTATATTTTTCACCAAAGGACTAAATATGACAATTTATGATTCCAAAAGGACCTCTGGTGACTTTTCTTTTAAAATAAATGCCTAGGGACTGATTTTGCCATTTTCTGAAAGTCGGGGGACTGAAACGGCCAATTATGCAAACTTTGCTCGTTTTTCATCTGATTTTGAACATTTTGCATCTGAAACATATAAAATGCACTTTTGGAATATTTTCATGTTTGATGCATTTCGAGCATTTTTAAACGATTTGCAGTTCAGATTTGACTAAAAATGATGAGTATTTACACACTCATCAATCCCCCACACTAAACTATTGCTAGTCCCTAGCAATCTTTTGAGAAAAACTAATGGATTTCATCTCTTTACCAAAAGCCATTACTTCTGGAGTAGCCAAATGTTTCAGTTCAAGTAAGAACCATGGTACACCGATAACCATGTGATTTTGAGCAAACCACCAGCTTCCAACGGATTTGATTTGTCTTTACCAGAAGCCGTTTGCTCTGGACTAGCCAACTCTTAGATAAATTATCAATATTATCTTTGGTGAGCTGATTACCAATTATGGTTTTCCACTGCCTTTACCACAAGCCATAATCTTGCGGGCTAGCCAACTCTTCACTTTTAAGGATATGGTGAGCTGAATACCATACAATTTTGGGCAAATTGCAAGCCGTCAACGGATTTGAGATATCTTTACCAAGAGCCGTTTGCTCCTGGATTAGCCAATCCTTTTGTTTATTAGACAAGGCGGTCTGATAACCAATTGAGTAAGTGCAAAACACTTACTCCAAAAAAAATTTTGGCCAAAACGGGGGAATGGGTGGTATAATTACATGATAAAATTCGTGAGAATACCCCCCCACACTTAGAAATGAATATTGCCCTCAATATTCAAAGTACCGGCGGTTATGCCGAAACAAAGAACGTAAAAGGGAAATACTACGGCCATTATTTGAAAGATTTTTTTTTTTTTTGAAAACATGTGAGGCAACCCCCCCACACTAGGGTGGTAGAAAATAGAAAGAAGTCAGAAATATGGGTGAAAACCCATATTGTGTGCTATTGTTTTTGATTCCCGAGTCGCTAGCTTGACTCGCCCCCGAATTAATTGGTTCTTGGGGAAATAAGTGGAAGAGACAATCTCCATCGGACTTTCATTCAAAATGTTTGGACAAACATTGAAGCACGTGAAAGTTCCACACCGATGAGATATACATAGAACCGGCTCAAAAATGATAAATGAAAATGCCGGGGTCAAAGATAGTGTCTTCATTCCCGAAGGAGTGAAGATGAAGAGAAATCACAAGATAATTGAGGAAAGGAAGAAAGATTTTAACAATCAAGATCCATTCTTCATCCTCAGATGTAGACGTATCGGGAGGAAGGGTGAAGGTAGTATCATCAATAAGCAAACTCATACGATAGAGTACACCTTCCTCCGAGCCAATATCATCCTCAAGATCAAAATAGAAATGATCATGTTCCGGAGGAGATATGTCATGAGAGAGTTCACCGGAGAACTCTTTATGAAGAGAATCATTCACATGAAGTGAATTTGTGAACTCTTGTTCCATTGTGGGCTCATCACTATCCTCAATCTGAGTATCAAAGAGTGGATTCTCAGAATTTGAAGTGAATTCAGAATTGAATTCAAATAGAGGATTGGTGAAAGTAGCTTTGAATGTTTCGGGAACAAAGTGATCAACATTCTCTATTGGATTGTTGGGATAAGAAGTGAGTGAACGATCATTATCAATGAGACTTTCAGTCTCTCCTAGATCGGCTTCGAAATCAAAGAGTGGATTGATGTGAGTGAGTTCACCGGAGAACTCCTCAAGAAGATGATCAGCATCAGATTGTGGAAGTGATGCTTCAACATACTCGATGTTTCCATAAGAAGTACAATCGTCGCTAACATCGGAGAAAGTTTCAAAATGATCATTTGAACACTCAAGAGGGGAAAAAGAATCACACATATGATCAGAAATTCCCTGTGACTCTCTCGGGATTGGGACAAGGTCCTCAACACTCGACTTTATAAATTCGCCCGATTCCTTTTCAGGAACAGTGTCAAGAAGATCATCCCCCATGTTTAGAGAGTGAGTGGGAGTATCGGGTGTGATATCAACAGACTGAGGGAGTTTAGAAGGACTAGCATACATATGTTTTATACTTTCCATTTGTTCTTCTGCTAGTAATTCCATCATAGTCTTCTCTCCCTGATTTTTCATGGAATGAGTTTCAACTGATGAACTTGATGAACCGTTATAAAATTGAAGGATATCAAGGATATCTTCCTCATCATCGTCATCAGGAATGAAACGGAATCGAGAGCTAGATCTGGCTGCTTTTTCTTTTGCAATTGATTCCCTAATAGATTTTTCAAACGCAATTTGGGAATTTATTTTAGCAGCCTGCTCTTCGGCTAACAATTCTTCCATGGATTTTTGATTTGGATTATCTTGGGAATGGTTACTTTCCTTCAAACCTTTCACTAAATCCAAAAGATCAAGGAGAAGATTTTGAGGAAGTGGCTCAGGCTGAGGTGGTGCCTGATTCATCAGGTATTGTAGAGGTTGGTCATGATACGAAGAGTCGTAATTGTTACAAGGAAATGGATTCCTTGTTTGACAATCAGAGCTAAAGTGAGGACCTCCACAATACTCACAATAGTAAAACTGATGTGGCTGTGAGTCATATGTGTTGTAGTCATAATTGTTATCGGGAACCTGCTCATAGACAAGCGTGTTTCCCGATTGACAATCAGAACTGGAGTGTGAACCACCACAGTACTCACAATAGTAAAACTGCTGAGTCTCACAGTGTGGTAGCTGATGGAATAAATCAGTTGTGTTATGGTAAGAATAGGGATCTTGGTTATAGACAGACCCGTTTCCTGATTCCACCATGCTACAACTGGGGCAATTGCCACCATTATAAGGACCACCACACCATTGACAACCAAGAGGGTGAGGATAAGACATAGAAAGAATCAAATGTTTTCAGAGGGGTAGGGATGAAGAATCAAAGATGTGAGAGGGTACAGATGGATATTTTTGGATTTTTGGATAAACATTTTGTAAAAATAATAAAGAAATTTTTGGGTTTTGATTTTTAAAGAAAATATAAACATATATAGATGGTATAAAAAATGAGTGAATATCCAAATCACTAATCTGCTAGACGTAAGATAATCAGCACAGCTCCCCGGCAGCGGCGCCAAAAATTTGATGCGTGCCAAATAGTCAAGCTAAATCACTCAAGCCTGCCACTTGTGAATGGCAGACCGTAATAAGCTTAAAACTGCCTAAGCACGAATGCAATGAAGATCTGAGGAGTATAGTGTTTCCCCGGGTCGTTATGTCCCAGCGAGCTATGCAATGGATTATCAAACGTATAGTGATCGAGAGATTTGAACGGGAAAGGAGAATTTGGATTATTATAACTACAGGAAAAGCCAACAAATTACAATGGCTTAAATGCAAATTAAAGGAAATTAAAAAGATAAAAACTATTAAATAAACGCTATCACTATTTTTAAAATTGATGAACGTTTAAAACTTAAAACTTAAAACTTACGTTTAAAATAAAATTACGTAGACGTACAAAATAAAAAGTGATATCTAAGAAATAAAAGGCCTAAAAATATGAAAAATACATTTTTACAAACCTAATGATAAAAGAAAATTTATAGAAAAGGAAAATTATTTTTATAACTAGTTACCTAATTATTATTAATTAAAAACTATTTTTAACTATTAAATAATTACCTAAAATACAAGAAAATAGGAAATAAAGCTAGAAAAATAAAATTAAGACTTAGAAAAATCTAAAATATCAAAATAGAATTTTAAAAACTATTTTTGTAATTTTCTGATTATTTTTGAATTTTCTAGGAATTAAAAACTATTTAAAACTAATTAAATTACTTAAAAATACAAATTTAACTAAAAAAAATCTAGAAAAATATTTTTTTGTCTTTTTATATTTATCTTAACTTAAGAAAAATGAAAAATTATTTTTTTGAAGCTTTTCTTAATTAATTGTATTAAAAGCTAATTAAAAATGCTTAAAAACTAATTTAAATTAAGAAAAATAGCAAATCAACTTAGAAAAATCTGAAATTTTCAGGAAAAGTCTAAAATAATATTAGGAAGCTGGGAAAAATAGAAAAACAGGGGCTTGTGTGGATGAAAATGGAACTGATGTGGAATGTGCTTATGAAATAAGCACTTTGATAAGCTAAAGGAGCACAACAAGCACCAACTGAAAACAGGAACTTAAATAAGCTAAAAGTGACCAAATGCAACTAAAATCAACAAGCTACAACCTCTGGATATGAAGCTTGATCAGATTGATGATATGAGATTATAAGCTAAAACAGTGTGAGGGTGTCAACTTGCAGCTAGATTATAAGCCACAAAATAAGCTAAGATTGAAAACCAATAAATGGAACCTAAAGCAGACCTGGGTGACTATCTAAAACCCCAAGCTGAGACCTAGAGAAGCTCAAATGAGCCTAGTGCAAGAGTTGCAAAAGCTGCACAAGCCCTGTGCAGGCTTAATGCCCTGCACAGGGCATTTAGCACCAAATTGACAAGCTCTTTTGAGCTTTTAGAAAAAATTACAAAAATCCACTAAAATAGACATAAGAAAATAGACCAGTAGTACTTTCTAAAACCACAAGTTTCATAGAAAATGACTCAGAAATGAGTCCAATAAAAATCCTTCTATCTTCGCCAAAACTGAGTATTATGCAATTTGACTTTTTAACAAAACTAAAAGTTTGACTTACTTGAACTTTGGATCAAATTTGTGGATTGATTATGAGCTTAATAGATGAAATAAGATTACTGCACTCTACTCCTATGCATTTTAAACACAAAATCAGATTTTGTTTTGACAAAACCTCAACAGTAAAGCTGCTAAGATGGTTTAAAGAGAATTTTGACTATGAGCTCTTGCAGGCACAGGTTTAAGACAGAAATGAGCTCAAATGAGTTATGCAAACCTAAAACACCAAGTCCTAACTACTGCACTATCCTCTAATTTCATTTAAGCAGTAAATCCAAACATCCCTTAAAACTACTGTCATGAAAATTAAATGAACTAAACTCTACTCCAACTTGTTCCAATGATCAAACTGAGATTAAATAACTATAACACAACTATATTAACAGGTTAAAACTAGTAATGATCACAGATACACCTATGATCACAATATGCAAAATAGATGTGAAAATGAAAAATGAGACAAATACTCACAGGGGTCTAGCTTGCTTGCAGGCCAAAACCAAACCCAAAGATTACTCTATCCTAGTCTAATTTAGCCCAAAATCCAGCTCTGCAACACCATTACCCATTTCCAAGTCTCATTGAGCTCCAGTTGACTTTTGTTGACTAAAATTGAAAATTGTTTGAAACTGTAATGCAAGCTTATCACAAGCTGTATAGAGCTTATTTAAGCTTATTGGGATTTAGAAAGAAGCTATTTAAAGCTTTGAATGTATAAAATTGAAACTGCAATACTCAACAGTGAACATAAAAGATGAAATCTGACAAAAGCTTGAATTGATACTTTGAAGGCAGTTGTAATACACTTAGATAGCTTAGATTGATACAAATAACTTGAAATTATAACTAAAAACTTATTTAAGACATAATAATTTAAAACACGACATACATTTTTAAAACTAAAACTAACTACTCCTTTTTGCATCCTTCTTTCTTCCTTTTTATAGCTTCAAATACTTCTCTCTCCTCTTAGAATGTTTCCCACCTCTGTTTGAGGCCTTTGGATCACTTCAAGATCATTTTTGGCCATAGATCAATTTTGGCGGGAAATGGGTATTTGACAGTGGGTTGAGATTGAGTGGGTAGAGGGAGCATTAAATGCCCTTGGATGGATGTTGAGGAGGGGGGAACATGGAGGAGAAAAGGTGAAAAGGTGTGAGGGGGGGATGGTGTTCAGGCTATATGTTGGGGAAGAAGGAAAAGGCGCGTAGGGTGTGTTTGTTTGACTTTTGGATTGACCGGGGTGTTAGTAATAGGCAGGGGTCCAAAATGCATATTGACAGGGGGTCAAAGGATAGGCAAGGGTCACAATTGGATTGACAAGGGTCTAGGGGTCAAAAAGGCTTAAATTACAAGGACCAATGATGTAAATTCTGAAAACACAAGGACCTAAGCTGCCATTCAAGCAAAGAGGTTTCAAGGGACCAAAAGTGACAATCTCACAAAGTATAAGGACCAAACTTGCCATTCTCCAATTTTCCAGGGGCCAATTTTGCCAATTTTCAAACTTAAAGGACCATTCTTGTAATTTTCTCAAAATTTTTATATTTTTCACCAAAGGACTAAATATGACAATTTATGATTCCAAAAGGACCTCTGGTGACTTTTCTTTTAAAATAAATGCCTAGGGACTGATTTTGCCATTTTCTGAAAGTCGGGGGACTGAAACTGCCAATTATGCAAACTTTGCTCGTTTTTCATCTGATTTTGAACATTTTGCATCTGAAACATATAAAATGCACTTTTGGAATATTTTCAGTATTTTGATGCATTTCTAAGCATTTTTAAACGTTTTGCAGTTCAGATTGACCCAAAAATGATGAGTATTTACACACTCATCAATCCCCCACACTAAACTATTGCTAGTCCCTAGCAATCTTTTGAGAAAAACTAATGGATTTCATCTCTTTACCAAAAGCCATTACTTCTGGAGTAGCCAAATGTTTCAGTTCAAGTAAGAACCATGGTACACCGATAACCATGTGATTTTGAGCAAACCACCAGCTTCCAACGGATTTGATTTGTCTTTACCAGAAGCCGTTTGCTCTGGACTAGCCAACTCTTAGATAAATTATCAATATTATCTTTGGTGAGCTGATTACCAATTATGGTTTTTCCACTGCCTTTACCACAAGCCATAAACTTGCGGGCTAGCCAACTCTTCACTTTTAAGGATATGGTGAGTTGAATACCATACAATTTTGGGCAAATTGCAAGCCGTCAACGGATTTGAGATATCTTTACCAAGAGCCGTTTGCTCCTGGATTAGCCAATCCTTTTGTTTATTAGACAAGGCGGACTGATAACCAATTGAGTAAGTGCAAAACACTTACTCCAGAAAAAATTTTGGCCAAAAACGGGGGAATTGGGTGGTATAATTACATGATAAAATTCGTGAGAATTCCCCACCACACTTAGAAATGAATATTGCCCTCAATATTCAAAGTACCGGCGGTTATGCCAAACAAAGAACGTAAAAGGGAAATATTACGGCCATTATTTGAAAGATTTTTTTTTTTTTGAAAACATGTGGGGCAACCCCCCCACACTAGGGTGGTAGAAAATAGAAAGAAGTCAGAAATATGGGTGAAAACCCATATTGTGTGCTATTGTTTTTGATTCCCGAGTCGCTAGCTTGACTCGCCCCCGAATTAATTGGTTCTTGGGGAAATAAGTGGAAGAGACAATCTCCATCGGACTTTCATTCAAAATGTTTGGACAAACATTGAAGCACGTGAAAGTTCCACACCGATGAGATATACATAGAACCGGCTCAAAAATGATAAATGAAAATGCCGGGGTCAAAGATAGTGTCTTCATTCCCGAAGGAGTGAAGATGAAGAGAAATCACAAGATAATTGAGGAAAGGAAGAAAGATTTTAACAATCAAGATCCATTCTTCATCCTCAGATGTAGACGTATCGGGAGGAAGGGTGAAGGTAGTATCATCAATAAGCAAACTCATACGATAGAGTACACCTTCCTCCGAGCCAATATCATCCTCAAGATCAAAATAGAAATGATCATGTTCCGGAGGAGATATGTCATGAGAGAGTTCACCGGAGAACTCTTTATGAAGAGAATCATTCACATGAAGTGAATTTGTGAACTCTTGTTCCATTGTGGGCTCATCACTATCCTCAGTCTGAGTATCAAAGAGTGGATTCTCAGAATTTGAAGTGAATTCAGAATTGAATTCAAATAGAGGATTGGTGAAAGTAGCTTTGAATGTTTCGGGAACAAAGTGATCAACATTCTCTATTGGATTGTTGGGATAAGAAGTGAGTGAACGATCATTATCAATGAGACTTTCAGTCTCTCCCAGATCGGCTTCGAAATCAAAGAGTGGATTGATGTGAGTGAGTTCATCGGAGAACTCCTCAAGAAGATGATCAGCATCAGATTGTGGAAGTGATGCTTCAACATACTCGATGTTTCCATAAGAAGTACAATCGTCGCTAACATCGGAGAAAGTTTCAAAATGATCATTTGAACACTCAAGAGGGGAAAAAGAATCACACATATGATCAGAAATTCCCTGTGACTCTCTCGGGATTGGGACAAGGTCCTCAACACTCGACTTTATAAATTCGCCCGATTCCTTTTCAGGAACAGTGTCAAGAAGATCATCCCCCATGTTTAGAGAGTGAGTGGGAGTATCGGGTGTGATATCAACAGACTGAGGGAGTTTAGAAGGACTAGCATACATATGTTTTATACTTTCCATTTGTTCTTCTGCTAGTAATTCCATCATAGTCTTCTCTCCCTGATTTTTCATGGAATGAGTTTCAACTGATGAACTTGATGAACCGTTATAAAATTGAAGGATATCAAGGATATCTTCCTCATCATCGTCATCAGGAATGAAACGGAATCGAGAGCTAGATCTGGCTGCTTTTTTTTTGCAATTGATTCCCTAATAGATTTTTCAAAGGCAATTTGGGAATTTATTTTAGCGCCTGCTCTTCGACTAACAATTCTTCCATGGATTTTTGATTTGGATTATCTTGGGAATGGTTACTTTCCTTCAAACCTTTCACTAAATCCAAAAGATCAAGGAGAAGATTTTGAGGAAGTGGCTCAGGCTGAGGTGGTGCACTGATTCATCAGGTATTGTAGAGGTTGGTCATGATACGAAGAGTCGTAATTGTTACAAGGAAATGGATTCCTTGTTTGACAATCGAGCTAAAGTGAGGACCTCCACAATACTCACAACAGTAAACTGATGTGGCTGTGAGTCATATGTGTTGTAGTCATAATTGTTATCGGGAACCTGCTCATAGACAAGCGTGTTTCCGATTGACAATCGAACTGAGTGTGAACCACCACGTACTCACAATAGTAAAACTGCTGAGTCTCACAGTGTGGTAGCTGATGGAATAAATCAGTTGTGTTATGGTAAGAATAGGGATCTTGGTTATAGACAGACCCGTTTCCTGATTCCACCATGCTACAACTGGGGCAATTGCCACCATTATAAGGACCACCACACCATTGACAACCAAGAGGGTGAGGATAAGACATAGAAAGAATCAAATGTTTTCAGAGGGGTAGGGATGAAGAATCAAAGATGTGAGAGGGTACAGATGGATATTTTTGGATTTTTGGATAAACATTTTGTAAAAATAATAAAGAAAATCTTTTTGGGTTTTTGATTTTTAAAAGAAAATATAAACATATATAGATGGTATGAACAATGAGTGAATATCCAAATCACTAATCTGCTAGACGTAAGATAATCAGCACAGCTCCCCGGCAGCGGCGCCAAAAATTTGATGCGTGCCAAATAGTCAAGCTAAATCACTCAAGCTTGCCACTTGTGAATGGCAGACCGTAATAAGCTTAAAACTGCCTAAGCACGAATGCAATGAAGATCTGAGGAGTATAGTGTTTCCCCGGGTCGTTATGTCCCAGCGAGCTATGCAATGGATTATCAAACGTATAGTGATCGAGAGATTTGAACGGAAAAGGAGATTTTGGATTATTATAACTACAGGAAAAGCCAACAAATTACAACGGCTTAAATGCAAATTAAAGGAAATTAAAAAGATAAAAACTATTAAATAAACGCTATCACTATTTTTAAAATTGATGAACGTTTAAAACTTAAAACTTAAAACTTACGTTTAAAATAAAATTACGTAGACGTACAAAATAAAAAGTGATATCTAAGAAATAAAAGGCCTAAAAATATGAAAAATACATTTTTACAAACCTAATGATAAAAGAAAATTTATAGAAAAGGAAAATTATTTTTATAACTAGTTACCTAATTATTATTAATTAAAAACTATTTTTAACTATTAAATAATTACCTAAAATACAAGAAAATAGGAAATAAAGCTAGAAAAATAAAATTAAGACTTAGAAAAATCTAAAATATCAAAATAGAATTTTCAAAACTATTTTTGTAATTTTCTGATTATTTTTGAATTTTCTAGGAATTAAAAACTATTTAAAACTAATTAAATTACTTAAAAATACAAATTTAACTAAGAAAAATCTAGAAAAATATTTTTTGTCTTTTTATATTTATCTTAACTTAAGAAAAATGAAAAATTATTTTTTTGAAGCTTTTCTTAATTAATTGTATTAAAAGCTAATTAAAAATGCTTAAAAACAAATTTAAATTAAGAAAAATAGCAAATCAACTTAGAAAAATCTGAAATTTTCAGGAAAAGTCTAAAATAATATTAGGAAGCTGGGAAAAATAGAAAAACAGGGGCTTGTGTGGATGAAAATGGAACTGATGTGGAATGTGCTTATGAAATAAGCACTTTGATAAGCTAAAGGAGCACAACAAGCACCAACTGAAAACAGGAACTTAAATAAGCTAAAAGTGACCAAATGCAACTAAAATCAACAAGCTACAACCTCTGGATATCAAGCTTGATCAGATTGATGATATGAGATTATAAGCTAAAACAGTGTGAGGGTGTCAACTTGCAGCTAGATTATAAGCCACAAAATAAGCTAAGATTGAAAACCAATAAATGGAATCTAAAGCAGACCTGGGTGACTATCTAAAACCCCAAGCTGAGACCTAGAGAAGCCCAAATGAGCCTAGTGCAAGAGTTGCAAAAGCTGCACAAGCCTGTGCAGGGCTTAATGCCCTGCACAGGGCATTTAGCACCAAATTGACAAGCTCTTTTGAGCTTTTAGAAAAAATTACAAAAATCCACTAAAATAGACATAAGAAAATAGACCAGTAGTACTTTCTAAAACCACAAGTTTCATAGAAAATGACTCAGAAATGAGTCCAATAAAAATCCTTCTATCTTCGCCAAAACTGAGTATTATGCAATTTGACTTTTTAACAAAACTAAAAGTTTGACTTACTTGAACTTTGGATCAAATTTGTGGAGTGATTATGAGCTTAATAGATGAAATAAGATTACTGCACTCTACTCCTATGCATTTTAAACACAAAATCAGATTTTGTTTTGACAAAACCTCAACAGTAAAGCTGCTAAGATGGTTTAAAGAGAATTTTGACTATGAGCTCTTGCAGGCACAGGTTTAAGACAGAAATGAGCTCAAATGAGTTATGCAAACCTAAAACACCAAGTCCTAACTACTGCACTATCCTTTAATTTCATTTAAGCAGTAAATCCAAACATCCCTTAAAACTACTGTCATGAAAATTAAATGAACTAAACTCTACTCCAACTTGTTCCAATGATCAAACTGAGATTAAATAACTATAACACAACTATATTAACAGGTTAAAACTAGTAATAACCACAGATACACCTATGATCACAATATGCAAAATAGATGTGAAAATGAAAAATGAGACAAATACTCACAGGGGTCCAGCTTGCTTGCAGGCCAAAACCAAACCCAAAGATTACTCTATCCTAGTCTAATTTAGCCCAAAATCCAGCTCTGCAACACCATTACCCATTTCCAAGTCTCATTGAGCTCCAGTTGACTTTTGTTGACTAAAATTGAAAATTGTTTGAAACTGTAATGCAAGCTTATCACAAGCTGTATAGAGCTTATTTAAGCTTATTGGGATTTAGAAAGAAGCTATTTAAAGCTTTGAATGTCTAAAATTGAAACTGCAATACTCAACAGTGAACATAAAAGATGAAATCTGACAAAAGCTTGAATTGATACTTTGAAGGCAGTTGTAATACACTTAGATAGCTTAGATTGATACAAATAACTTGAAATTATAACTAAAAACTTATTTAAGACATAATAATTTAAAACACGACATACATTTTTAAAACTAAAACTAACTACTCCCTTTTGCATCCTTCTTTCTTCCTTTTTATAGCTTCAAATACTTCTCTCTCCTCTTCTGAATGTTTCCCACCTCTGTTTGAGGCCTTTGGATCACTTCAAGATCATTTTTGGCCATAGATCAATTTTGGCGGGAAATGGGTATTTGACAGTGGGTTGAGATTGAGTGGGTAGAGGGAGCATTAAATGCCCTTGGATGGATGTTGAGGAGGGGGGAACATGGAGGAGAAAAGGTGGAAAAGGTGTGAGCTGGGGGGATGGTGTTACAGGCTATATGTTGGGGAAGAAGGAAAAGGCGCGTAGGGTGTGTTTGTTTGACTTTTGGATTGACCGGGGTGTTAGTAATAGGCAGGGGTCCAAAATGAATATTGACAGGGGGTCAAAGGATAGGCAAGGGTCACAATTGGATTGACAAGGGTCTAGGGGTCAAAAAGGCTTAAATTACAAGGACCAATGATGTAAATTCGAAAACACAAAGGACCTAAGCTGCCATTCAAGCAAAGAGGTTTCAAGGGACCAAAAGTGACAATCTCACAAAGTATAAGGACCAAACTTGCCATTCTCCAATTTTCCAGGGGCCAATTTTGCCAATTTTCAAACTTGAAGGACCATTCTTGTAATTTTCTCAAACTTTTTATATTTTTCACCAAAGGACTAAATATGACAATTTATGATTCCAAAAGGACCTCTGGTGACTTTTCTTTTAAAATAAATGCCTAGGGACTGATTTTGCCATTTTCTGAAAGTCGGGGGACTGAAACTGCCAATTATGCAAACTTTGCTCGTTTTTCATCTGATTTTGAACATTTTGCATCTGAAACATATAAAATGCACTTTTGGAATATTTTCAGTGTTTTGATGCATTTCTGAGCATTTTTAAACGTTTTGCAGTTCAGATTTGACTAAAAATGATGAGTATTTACACACTCATCAATAGACGATTCAATCACGTTTCAATAATTTGAGGTTTAAAATAGATGCTCCCCTCAACATGTGCATGGAAAACTTGAAATCGTTTGTCACTTGCGGGGAGGAAAACATGCTAAGCACTTATGAAACCATTTATCGAATTATCAGTTTAAATCCAATTTAAATCACAAATTCTCCCCCGATCACAATTATCAAATCATTTGAGATTTGTGATCTCTGTAGATTTAAATTGATTTTGAAAGCTTTTAAGGAGAATTGTGACTTGATTATTAAAACGTTTTAACTGATAAGGATCAGTTATTGAGACTTTAAACTCCATTGATTAAACATGCATAATTATCTTTTGAAAACATAATAATATCCAAGGTCTTGAACCAATTGTTTAAAATATTGTAAAACATTTTAGAGTAGACCTTGCTCATTTAAGTGCAAATTGTTTGAAAAGAACACTTTTTGATTTAATTGAAAAATCATTCTCCCCCTCAATCAATGACGAAAGTTGTTGATTGATGGATTGAGATTGTGACACCTGATAAGTCCGTTTGATTTTCAAAGAATAGAGTCCGAAGTGTTTTCAAAACAATTGAGTTTTCATAAGATTGCAAACATTTTTCAGAGGAATCATTAGAAGGAAAAATATTCGAAATTAAACATTTGTCTTGTTAATGGCAAACATTTGTTTTTAGAATCAGAGTATTAGGTTTGAAACATGAGATAAAGCATGACTCTGTTCTTTCTTTGAAAAGCGGGTTACTGCCTGAAATGATAATAAGCCATTGTTTTACTTAAAAAAATTTCTTTCTCTCAATTTTTTTTTTCTTTTTTTTTATGTACATTCGAACAACATCTAAAGACCCGTGTCACTCTTTGACCGACAGCAAAGAGGCCCGTAGATATATATCAAATTAAGAAAAAAAATGACAAAAGAACAATATTTTTGGAATTTTTCAAGTTTTTCAAATTTTTATGGATTTTTGAAAGTTTTATGTTTTTCTATTTGCTTTTTGAAGGTTTTGTAATTTTGTATTTTGTTTTTCGAATAATTATTTACAAGATATAGATGAAGGAAAGACCTTTACTCCTCATTTTCCTCCTGAAGACGTTTGAGTGTTTCTGGTTGAAGGCTTTTCAAGCCAAGTCGAGGAAGAATAAACTCAAAACGTTCTCTCGGAAGAGCTTTGGTGAATATGTTTGCTAACTGGTATTCTGACTTCACAAAATAGAGTTCCACCACACCGTTTTCCACTTGCTCCTTGATGAAATGATGTCGAATGTCGATGTGCTTTGCTCTTGAGTGTTGTACGTTGTTGCATGAGAGAGCAATAAAACTTTTATTATCACAGTACAGAGGGATTTTATTGAATTCAAAGCCATAGTCAGATAATTGGGATCTCATCCATAGGATTTGAGCACAACAAGATGATATGGCTATGTATTTAGCCTCTGTAGAGGAAATAGAAGTACTCATTTGCTTCTTTGAAGACCAGCTCACAAGCTTATCACCAAAAAACTAAGCACCTACAGACGTACTTCGACGTGTATCTTGACATCCTGCATGATCAGCATCTGCATAGGCTGTTAATGACATACCAGTGTCTTTCGGGTACCATAGTCCCATATTGATGGTTCCTTGGAGATACCGAAAGACCCGTTTAACTTCTTCAAGGTGCTTTTTGGTAGGCTTAGCCTGATATCTAGCACACATGCACACAGCGAACAAGATGTCTGGTCTGCTAGCTGTGAGGTACATCAGGGATCCAATCATACTACGATATTTCGTTTGGTCTACCATGATCCCTGAGTTGTCCTCATCCAGCTTAGTACGTTCAATCATGGGAGTGTCAACGGTGTCACATGAGGCAAATCCAAATTTCTTTAAAATCTCATTTGCATATTTAGATTGATTTATAAAAATGCCTCTGAGACTTTATGAAAATTGTAATCCCAAGAAAAATGACATTTGTCCCATCATTTACATTTGAAATTTAGAACCCATTTATTTAGAAAAATGGTCACACTCATTGGGGTCAGTCGAGGCAAAGATAATATCATCAACATATATTTGAACGTGAATTAAATGGTTTCCTGACTTCTTGGTGAACAATGTTGGATCAACTGCTCCTTTGTTGAATCCAGTGGATAGAAGAAACTTTGATAGTGTATCATACCATGCCCTTGGAGATTGCTTTAAACCGTAAAGAGCCTTCTTCAAACAATATACGTGAATAGGATGCTCTGGATTTACAAAGCCTTCAGGTTGGCTAACGTATACGACTTCTTTAAGATCTCCGTTAAGAAACGCCGTCTTTACATCCATTTGATAGACTACCATGTTCTTACTTGCAGCATTAGCCAAGAATATTCTGATAGCTTCGATACGAGCAACAGGAGCAAATGATTCTTCAAAGTCAATACCTTCCTCTTGACGGTATCCTTTTGCAACCAATCGAGCCTTGTTCTTTAAAACATCACCATGCTCATCAAGTTTCACTTTGAAGATCCATTTTAGAGCAATGATCATAGCACAATCTGGAGCAGGTACTAATTCCCATACATCAAGTCGATCAAACTCATGAATTTCTTCTTGCATGGCATTGAACCAACTGTCTTCATTCATGGCAGTTTTAACATCTTTTGGTTCGAACTTAGAAAGTATGGAGTTGAAGAAGCACCATAAGGCATCGGTTGCAAGTTGTTTCCATGTGGATACTGGACGAGAGGAGTTTCCAATGATGTTATCCAATGGGTGATCATGTGTCCATTTTCTAAGGTGTTCATGTGGTTGTTGTTGTGGAACTGAAGTAGCAGAGTCGATGTCTCCTGATGAAGAGGGTTCTGATGATGATTTAGGAGCAATATGTTTTCAAATAGAGGATATTCGGGAGTAGCAAAGGGATTAACTTCATCATTGATGCCAGAAACAATTCCATGATGTACATTTGATGATTGATGATTTGTTGATGAGACAGAGTGATCAGCAACAGGCACTTCTTGACTTAATGATATTGAGGATGAAGGGTTGACTTCATTCACAGTGATAGATGCAGCCTCTGTTGATGGAATTGATATTTCATCAGCATTTGGTTCATAGTGTTCATCAAACATTGGATCAAACAATTTCTTTAAATCATCTTCAGATGGAGGTACATATGGAGTTCTTGGAAATGAGTTTGGTACAAGAGATGAACCAATGGGACTGTTTTGAAGTGCGGGTCCAGAACTAGAGTGTCCAGGAGCCATTTGACCGGTCAGCTCATCGAACGTAACGTGAATTGTTTCCATGATATTTCGGGTTCTCTTGTTGTAGATTCGGTAACACTTCTTGTTTGGTGCATAACCAACAAAAACTCCAATATCTGCCTTTTCTCTTAATTTAGCTAAGTCTTGACCATCATTAGTTGGATAACACAATGCACCAAACACACGAAGGAATGAGAGTTTAGGTTTTCTATTGTGGACAAGTTCATATGGAGTTTTTCCATGAGCAGTGTGAATTAGGGATCGATTTTGAGTGTAGCATGCAGTGGCAATGACTTCAGCCCATAGAAACATTGGAACCTTTGAGTAAATCAGCATTGTTCTTGCGGCTTCCACAAGAGTTCGATTTCGTCTTTCAACTACACCGTTCTGTTCAGGAGTTTGTGGAACACTTCTTTGATGACTGATTCCAACACTTTCATAAAACTCACTAAGTTGTTTATTAACAAACTCAGTTCCATTATCTGTTCGGATGATTCTGACAGTTTTGTTAAGTCGAACCTGCAGCTGTTTGATAAGTTTGATGATGATATCTGGAGTTTCATCCTTTGTCCTTAAGAACTTAACCCAGGTGAATCGAGAGTAATCATCAACCACAACTAACACGTATTTCTTCCCAAAGATATTCTACACTCTCATGGGTCCACATAAGTCCATATGAATTGTATGAAGAACTTCTGTAACAGAGTTTGTAGGTTTAGGTTTGTGGGCATACTTCTTGCTTTTTCCCAATTGGCATGCTGAAAAAAGATGACCCTTTTCATACTTTAGTCTAGGTAACCCTACAACTAAGTCCTTTCTGGAGAGATCATTGATGGTTCCGAAGTTCAAGTGATTGAGACGACGATGCCATAACCATGACTTGGTTTTTGAAGCCTTTGACAACAAACAAATTGGAGAAGACTTCATCATATCTTCGATAGAGATGGTGTATAGATTTGAACCACGTGTTCCTCTTAAAAGTTCCTTACCATCAAGTTCTCTAACGAAACAAGTATGTTTTCTGAAGGCCACTTCTAGATCAGGATCACAGAATTGACCGACAGAGAATAAGTTATGACCAAGACCTTCTACGTAATATACCCTGGAGATAACACTATCACCAACAACATAATCTCCATAACCCATAATAGCACCGAAATGATCGTTCCCGAATCTAACAGTCCCGATGAATTTGCTCACGAAGTTCATGAGCCGCGACTGGTCTCCAGTCATATGCTTGGAACAGCCTGAGTCCAAGTACCACAGAACGATTTGAACGATCTGCAGTTGAACACAGACAAGAATGGATAACTGGATAATTGGGATCCCCATGCAAGAATGGGTTCCACTTGGTTAGTAACAGTGATTGGAACACCCACATCAGAAATAGAAACATCCATATCGGAAGTAGAAGCAATGGAATCATTAGGAATAGATGCAGTGCTGGGTCTGTATTTGACCTATTCAAAGTATGTTCACTTCTTAAGGGAATAGTTCTACCAGTAGGCATCCATTTTCTAGTGGGCATAGTCTTAGCAGATTGAGGGCAAAACTGATTATTCTTATGGCCAAAAGGTATCCATTGATAACCTATCTTTATAAATGTTCTTCCTGTGGGTTTCCACTATTTTCTAACATTCTTTCGTCTTTGCCTTTTAGCCTTCTTAGCATGATTTTTAGCATTAACAATTTTAACAGGGCATTTGACAGCATTAGACAAAGCATTCACACCATAATCATGATTAGCAACAGAATTCAAACAGACATCATTACATGGTTTGCAAATAGTATCAGAATTCAAATTAATTACAGTACGCCTATGGCTAATATTAGAATCAACACGATTCATTTTATTCAACTCAAACATAAAATTCCTAGGTTGTCTTCTACTCTCTTCCAATGCACATTCTTAGCTTGCGAGGTCCTATCTTGCTTGGTATTTCCTGGAGGCTTTGACCCGCTTGCTTTAATGTCACTGATTACTCCTATAGAGGGAATTATGGGAACATTAGTTGGTTGATCTAATTTTGCTTTCCTGAACTAGATGTGCAAGGGTCTGTACTACTAGAAGGCACATTGGTGTTCACTTTCTTGAAACTAGGCCTAGAATGGTTTGTATGCTTGGCACTAGGCATAGAACAAGGCATCACAGCTTTGCCTTTTTCACCTAAGGATTTAGGACATGTTGCAATTACACATTCTAGCAGCTCTTGAGATCGTTTGGCCTGTAGGCAAGCAAACCTAATTTCTCTATCAAGAGGTTTATTAATGAAATCCTCTTCAACAATCTCACGGAGACATTCTAGACTATCCTTAAGGTGAGCACAATAGTCATGAAACGCAGGTTCATGATTCCTAAGATGAGGAGGAATGTATTTAACCGTCATAGTGTATTTGCAGTCTGAGGGTGACTTTGATGCAACATTCTTATTAAAAACAAGTGGCAGTTTCCCATTTTCCTGACTTCTCAGATTCTCATTTTCTTTTTGTAAAGACGTTATTTTTTGGTTGTTTTGGTCACGAGTGACTTTCATTGAATCATATAACTCTTTAAAGTGTAGTTTAACTTTTTCATTTTCTTCTAGAAAACTCTCGTTTTCCTTTTGTAAGGCATTAACTAAGTTTTGAAGATGAAAAGTTTGAGACTACTGAGAATCTAAAGGAGGAGGCATTTGGGATCCAGTCACATTGTTCATTTCACCCTTTATTTGAGAGATTTGGGCTTTCAACTTTCTGATCGTGTTACATTGAGCTCGAATCTGTTCGTCACGTTTGTTTATCTGAAAAACTGCATCAAACTCTGGAACATCTGAGGATGTCTTGATATTTGAGGTTTTGACATTTTCTTTAAGATGTTGATATTTTAGTTGTAAATCAAAATGTTCAACTTCTAGTTTAGAAAGATGCTTTACCAAATTATCGTGATCATCCTGATCAATTTTCTCATTAAGTTCCGAATTAATCTTTTCAAGCTCAATGACACGATCATGGGAGACTTTCAGAGCAACAGATAATTCATGAAATTGAGAAGCATTAATGGAACAATTCGTAGCAGTGTAAAACACATCTTGAGCAATAGATTCAGAAATAAGAGACTCATTCAGTGTATGCAAGTTTTTCCTCTCAATCTCATTATATTTTAATGCTCGTTCAAAGTCACTAACCTCAACTATCATTGCATCAAATTCCTTTTCCATTCCTTTAATATCTGAATCTATCCCCTTTTTAAGACTCTCAAATTGATCTTTTAGTTGTTTAAAGAAAGGCATGACCTCAGTTAGTTAGCATTCTTTTGTTTGCTCAAAACCCCTTTCCCCTTCAGTTATCCTAATGGGTGTGATCCTTTTCTTACAAGTTTTCTTAAAATCGACAAATAGTTGAAGAATAATATATTGACTGATTAAGGTCTTGCTCTTAGTGGCAATAGTTCTAGGAACTAAATGCATTGGTGTATTTGGGGGATACACAGTCGCTGCAGGCATTTTCCTAAGGGGAGGGTTTGTTTCAACAAGATTTTTAGCTTTTTGCTTATCTAAGTCCCTTTTCCAGAAAACTTGTTCAGGTGTTAACAACGTTTGAGGCTTAAATTTATTTAAGGAGATCCAGTTTTCCTTCTTGTAATCATGGGGTTTGATCGTGATGTTATTCTTTTTACATTCAGGATCTTCTAGCTTCTTATTCATTTTCTCCCTAGATGCATCATCTAATTTTCTATCTTCCTCAGTGCACTCAACGCAACTAGGTTTCTGTCTAGGTTTAAGAATCTCATTGCCATCATAGATTACATTTTGAGCTGCTTTTGCTATCTTACCGTACTCAGGGTTGGGTTTATCTATAATGGGAACACTATGCTTATCGCTTAAAACTCTATGCTTAGTGACCATGTGAGCAGTTTGAATGGTATTTCCTTGTACGTACAACTTATTTTCAAGCTTGTTATTCAAAGTTTTTAGATTGGAAAAATCATTCAAAAGTTTTGATTCCTTAGCATGAAATTCTTGCTTAAGCACTTTAACATTTTCTTGAAGTTCTTGTTTTTGCTTAGCAGTTTTAGAAAGCTTTTCTTGTAAGGAGTTTAACTCTTGTTTTAACACTTCTTCTCTAAAATTACTTTTTCTAATAATTGTACGCATTTGGTTATCCAACTCCTGCTCACGAGTAGTTAGCTCAAACTTAGCACGTTGTTCATAAATGGCAACTCGTTCTTTATAGGCATTAAGTTCAGAGATAACAGAATCATCAGGGGCACATGCAGTGTATTCATAAAAAACATAGTCATCGTTGACTGCAGAAGATGCATCACTTGGTACGACCTCACTTTCACTTTGTTTCACATATTGATCATATGGGACAACATTGATATTACCCATATTTTCAATATTTGACTCAATAGTTTCAGTTGATTGTACTTTGTCATGCATCTTTTGCACATCAGCATCATCGCATAGTTTTAATACCTCAGAAATGATTTTGTCTTTGGATGGACCAGCTTGTGGTGATGAAGAGACTTTAGGAGGGACCATTGGAGAAATGCTAGCCATGTAAATGGTTTGTGCAGTAGGTTCATCATCAACATCAGAGTCGTATGCATCACAATCAGCTACTTGAAAGGCATTCTGATGATTATGGCCTATCTCCAGAATTGGTTGCTCATCCACATCTGCATCATATGTCTTAGCATTTCCCTCAGCCAGAAACAACAACTCCTCTTCATCCAAAGCTGCACCATTATCCTGAGCTTGCACAAACAACATCTTATCCCTGAAGTACTCTGCATTTTGTGGACGTTTTGGAGATGTGCAGTTCCTAGCAATGTGTCCCTCACCACCACAGTTGTAACATTTGATTGGCTTTGCTTGTCCCTGGTTTCCATTCCTTCCCCTATTCTGATTAGTCACATATCCTCTACCAACTCCACCTCTTCCTTGTTCATACTGCCTTTCTTGAACTGGTTGTACTATAACCTTCCCATCTCTGACAGTGGCTTGATTGTGTGGATTAGATGCTGTTCTGAGGTTGTTGTTGGTGTGTGGGAGAGAGTTCATGTTTTGACCAATCATTAGAGCCAGTTGATTAATGAAGTTTCCCACGGCTGCATCAGCATCAGCTTGTTTGAACATTGGATCAGGAATGAGTTTGTGATTACCATCACCCATGGGTATAACTTGAGATGCTTTGGTGGTAATTCCAATGTTTGAGTAGAAGGCAGTTGAATCATTTGATGAGCTTGTCTCTCCCTGGTTGGTTTTGAACTGATCAAGAATCCTTTTTTCAAACATAGCATGTCTCTCATTCTGAAGAAGGAAGGCATAGAGTTGCTCATAGTTTGTATTCTTCAATCCTTTGGTTAGCTTCACAGAGATGACAAACTTAAATCATTCGAATTAATTACAGTACGCCTATGGCTAATACTAGAATCAACATGATTCGTTTTATTCAACTCAAACTTAAAGTTCCTAGGTTGGTCTTCTACTCTCTTCCAATGCACATTCTTAGCTTGCGAGGTCCTATCTTGCTTGGTATTTCCTGGAGGCTTTGACCCGCTTGCTTTAATGTCACTGATTACTCCTATAGAGGGAATTATGGGAACATTAGTTGGTTGATCTACTTTTTGCATTCCTGAACTAGATGTGCAAGGGTCTGTACTACTAGAAGGCACATTGGTGTTCACTTTCTTGAAACTGGGCCTAGAATGGTTTGTATGCTTGGCACTAGGCATAGAACAAGGCATCACAGCTTTGCCTTTTTCACCTAAGGATTTAGGACATGTTGCAATTACACATTCTAGCAGCTCTTGAGATCGTTTGGCCTGTAGGCAAGCAAACCTAATTTCTCTATCGAGAGGTTTATTAATGAAGTCCTCTTCAACAATCTCATGGAGACATTCTAGACTATCCTTAAGGTGAGCACAATAGTCATGAAACGCAGGTTCATTATTCCTAAGATGAGGAGGAATGTATTTAACCGTCACAGTGTATTTGCAGTCTGAGGGTGACTTTGATGAAACATTCTTATTAAAAACAAGTGGCAGTTTCCCATTTTCCTGACTTCTCAGATTCTCATTTTCTTTTTGTAAAGACGTTATTTTTTGGTTGTTTTGGTCACGAGTGACTTTCATTGAATCATATAACTCTTTAAAGTGTAGTTTAACTTTTTCATTTTCTTCTAGAAAACTCTCGTTTTCCTTTTGTAAGGCATTAACTAAGTTTTGAAGATGAAAAGTTTGAGAGTACTGAGAATCTAAAGGAGGAGGCATTTGGGATCCAGTCACATTGTTCATTTCACCCTTTATTTGAGAGATTTGGGCTTTCAACTTTCTGATCGTGTTACATTGAGCTCGAATCTGTTCGTCACGTTTGTTTATCTGAAAAACTGCATCAAACTCTGGAACATCTGAGGATGTCTTGATATTTGTGGTTTTGACATTTTCTTTAAGATGTTGATATTTTAGTTGTAAATCAAAATGTTCAACTTCTAGTTTAGAAAGATGCTTTACCAAATTATCGTGATCATCCTGATCAATTTTCTCTTTAAGTTTCGAATTAATCTTTTCAAGCTCAATGACACGATCATGGGAGACTTTCAGAGCAACAGATAATTCATGAAATTGAGAAGCATTAATGGAACAATTCGTAGCAGTGTAAAACACATCTTGAGTAATACATTCAGAAATAAGAGACTCATTCAGTGTATGCAAGTTTTTCCTCTCAATCTCATTATATTTTAATGCTCGTTCATAGTCACTAACCTCAACAATCATTGCATCAAATTCCTTTTCCATTCCTTTAATATCTGAATCTATCCCCTTTTTAAGACTCTCAAATTGATCTTTTAGTTGTTTAAAGAAAGGCATGACCTCAGTTAGATAACATTCTTTTGTTTGCTCAAAACCCCTTTCCCCTTCAGTTATCCCAGTGGGTGTGATCCTTTTCTTACAAGTTTTCTCAAAATCGAAAAATAGTTGAAGAATAACATATTGACTGATTAAGGTCTTGCTCTTAGTGGCAATAGTTCTAGGAACTAAATGCATTGGTGTATTTGGGGGATACACAGTCGCTGCAGGTATTTTCCTAAGGGGAGGGTTTGTTTCAACAAGATTTTCAGCTTTTTGCTTATCTAAGTCCCTTTTCCAGAAAACTTGTTCAGGTGTTAACAACGTTTGAGGCTTAAATTTTTTTAAGGAGATCCAGTTTTCCTTCTTGTAATCATGGGGTTTGATCGTGATGTTATTCTTTTTACATTCAGGATCTTCTAGCTTCTTATTCATTTTATCCCTAGATGCATCATCTAATTTTCTATCTTCCTCAGTGCACTCAACGCAACTAGGTTTCTGTCTAGGTTTAAGAATCTCATTGCCATCATAGATTACATTTTGAGCTGCTTTTGCTATCTTACCGTACTCAGGGTTGGGTTTATCTATAATGGGAACACTATGCTTATCGCTTAAAACTCTATGCTTAGTCACCATGTGAGCAGTTTGAATGGTATTCCCTTGTACGTATAACTTATTTTCAAGCTTGTTCTTCAAAGTTTTTAGATTGGAAAAATCATTCAAAAGTTTTGATTCCTTAGCATGAAATTCCTGCTTAAGCACTTTAACATTTTCTTGAAGTTCTTGTTTTTGCTTAGCAGTTTTAGAAAGATTTTCTTGTAAGGAGTTTAACTCTTGTTTTAACACTTCTTCTCTAAAATTACTTTTTCTAATAATTGTACGCATTTGGTTATCCAACTCCTGCTCACGAGTAGTTAGCTCAAACTTAGCACGTTGTTCATAAATGGCAACTCGTTCTTTATAGGCATTAAGTTTAGAGATAACAGAATCATCAGGGGCACATGCAGTGTATTCATCAAAAACATAGTCATCGTTGACTGCAGAAGATGCATCACTTGGTACGACCTCACTTTCACTTTGTTTCACATATTGATCATATGGGACAACATTGATATTACCCATATTTTCAATATTTGACTCAATAGTTTCAGTTGATTGTACTTTGTCATGCATCTTTTGCACATCAGCATCATCGTATAGTTTTAATACCTCAGAAATGATTTTGTCTTTGGATGGACCAGCTTGTGGTGATGAAGAGACTTTAGGAGGGACCATTGGAGAAATGCTAGCCATGAAAATGGTTTGTGCAGTAGGTTCATCATCAACATCAGAGTCGTATGCATCACAATCAGCTACTTGAAAGGCATTCTGATGATTATGGCCTATCTCCTGAATTGGTTGCTCATCCACATCTGCATCATATGTCTTAGCATTTCCCTCAGCCAGAAACAACAACTCCTCTTCATCCAAAGCTGCACCATTATCCTGAGCTTGCACAAGCAACATCTTATCCCTGAAGTACTCTGCATTCTGTGAACGTTTTGGAGATGTGCAGTTCCTAGCAATGTGTCCCTCACCACCACAGTTGTAACATTTGATTGGCTTTGCTTGTCCCTGGTTTCCATTCCTTCCCCTATTCTGATTAGTCACATATCCTCTACCAACTCCACCTCTTCCTTGTTCATATTGCCTTTCTTGAACTTGTTGTACTATAACCTTCCCATCTCTGACAGTGGCTTGATTGTGTGGATTAGATGCTGTTCTGAGGTTGTTGTTGGTGTGTGGGAGAGAGTTCATGTTTTGACCAATCATTAGAGCCAGTTGATTAATGAAGTTTCCCACTGCTGCATCAGCATCAGCTTGTTTGAACATTGGATCAGGAATGAGTTTGTGATTACCATCACCCATGGGTATAACTTGAGATGCTTTGGTGGTAATTCCAATGTTTGAGCAGAAGGCAGTTGAATCATTTGATGAGCTTGTCTCTTCCTGGTTGGTTTTGAACTGATCAAGAATCCTTTTTTCAAACATAGCATGTCTCTCATTCTGAAGAAGGAAGGCATAGAGTTGCTCATAGTTTGTATTCTTCAATCCTTTTGTTAGCTTCACAGAGGTGACAAACTTGTGCCATTCGGGATTCATGTTGTTCACAAACTTTGAGTTCAGCTGAATGTTTGGCATAGTCATTCTGATGTTCCTCATGTCATTCACAAGCTTATGGAATCTCACATAGTACTCATAGACACTCTCATCTGGTTTCATTTTGAAGTGCTCAAATTCATCATAAAGTTGTGATTCTCTGTCTTCCACAGTTAATTCAGAACCAGAAAGAAGCATTTTGACATTATCCCACACTGCCTTGGCTTCGGTGTTGTGATTGATAAGCTTGTAGATATCTTTTGGAAGACCTTGAAGTATGATGTTAGAAGCCCTGATATCAGCATCGAATCTCTTTTTCTCCTTATCATTGAGCTCATCATATGTCTTTGGTCTGTCTATCCCATAGATCATTGTTCCATCTGCAGCTGTGTCAATTAAGTCTCTTGTAGTCTCAATCTGATAAGGTCCTTCATCAATCGATTTGAGAATGTTGACCCCATTTTCCTTTCCAAGACAGTACAATCTGATTCTTTGAGCCCAAGAGTCGTAGTCAGTTCTGTCAAGCATAGGTGGACGAGTATCTGAACCAGCTGCTTGAACATCCTCAGCAACAGTGGAGATGATTGTAGGTACGGTGGTAGACATGTTAACAGATTACACGGGATTTTATAACTCAATGATTAAACCGGGAAATAGATTTTTTCACGGGATTTTACTAAATCAAGAGAAAACCGTATTACACACAAAAGTCAACCAAGTCGCTAATAATCCTTGAACCAAGTCGCTAAGTACTAAGTTGCTAAGTAATAACAAAACAAGTCGCTAAGTACCCAAGTCGCTACAAATTTTGACAGCAAGTCGCTATGCACCAAGTCGCTAAGATGTCAAGTCGCTAAGTAGCAACTCGCTAAGGTCCAAATCGCTAGCTCCAAGTCGCTAAGAAACTTAAAGAACAAGTCGCTAAATAGCAACTCGCTAGCACCAAGCCGCTAAGAAAATTAAAGAACAAATTGCTAACAAGATTGAAAGCAAGTCGCTACCGTTACCAAGTCGCTACCCGTAGTGGAGAATCCACTAAGTGTACTGTTTGTCGGCTTGTCTCAATAGACAAGTAGCTAAGCACCAAGTCGCTACCAAAACACACTACAACTCGTTACCGTTTTACAAACCAAGTCGCTACCAAGAAAAGAAGTCCGTAGCTCAAGTCGCTAGCTAGAAAAAACTTTAAAAACACACTTTTCAATCCAAAAACAACCCAACCATGATGATTCAAGCCTTCCAAATCAAAACCTAAACACTTATGATGATCCTAAACACAAAAGTACAATCAAAATCCAAACTTTAACACTAGAAATCCACCAAATGATGCAAAAACCACTAAACTTTCTCAAACTCAAAAACCACCTAAAAACCACTAGAAATCCAAAGATATGTAAGAGATGATCTAACCATGGCTCTAGATACCAATTGTAACATATTGGATTTCACATACACATCAAACCATAACCAAAGGAGGCGTATAAGATGAGTTTTAGAGAGAGAAAGTTAGAGGTTTGGGAACTTTAGTGAGAGAAAGAAAAATCTTATTATGAGCTCCAACTCTCTACCTTGGGAGGTAGAGAGTATTTATAGTACTTACATAAAACGCCACCTACCGGGCTGTGGATCAGGCATACAGTGGGTAAAGACCCGTCCGTCCTCCACGGTGTTACTTAACTAAATACTTCTTATCATTAAATAACTATGACTACGAGCTTTCTAACGATTACATATACTTGAGGTGACCGACTCTTTAATACCTGGATTTACTAAATCCTAACAAAAAGGCTTGCGATGTACAAGACATTCTCAACGTGCTCATACGCATCTTCGTCACTATTTCCTGAAAAATGGTTAGTACGAAGCTCACTCATAAATTGATCTTTAATCTCGAAACGGACATTAGCTCCAATCGTCGGTCTTACTAGTCCCAACCCTTGTTCTTCACTTGTCAATGCCAAATATTCCTCAAGAGTGAGGTCATCAATGTTAACAACTTCCATGGTACCTGAAACTTAAAAAGAGATCGTGAGAAATTGAGAAAATTTTAAAACAAAACAGAAATGAAAGACTTAATGAAAATCCTAATAACTCCCTGGCAGCGGCGCCAAAAACTTGATGCAGGTTTTACTGGCCAGGTTTTAATATTTATATTGTCTCGTTATACCTATGGTCTACCCTATAGCACTAACGGGAAGTGTACCCGGTCGTGGGTAGTGTAGTATTCGGTAAAACCGAGGTCGTCCCAAGAGCTATGTGTGCGGATTTTAACTAAGTCTAGGTGTCATAGATTTTAATGTTGAAATGATTAATTAATAACTAAAGACAAAGAAAGCAAATAGAGGCAAGAGTTGTGATCAATAGAGGAGAAGTGTGCTAACCTAGTTATTCATCCTATCATGTTAAGTTCACGTTTAATTACTTCCAATTGCTTCAAGTGGGGGTAAAGGTTGCTAGTACATCATTTGGTCAGTTCATCCTAACCTATCAGCAAAGGTTTCCACCAGAGATCGCAGGTGACCCGTTGAAAGTCCAGTTGTTTTTAGTCCTCTAAGCCAAGTCATTAAGTACCGCTACATGCAAGATTTGTAACAATGAGTGCCCGAGCGCTAGCATCTTAAACACTCATCCCTAACTTCTTAAGTTCATCCAAACTGTAAGTGATCAGTTGGTCAAATCGCACAAGCGAAGAAGGGTCGTCAGTTGGTCAATTCTTACCCTTCCCACTCAGTCTAACTACTTAGGGTCAGTTGGTCATATCTCCTAAGTAACTAGACACTATCGCCATTCAAAACTACCAAAACAAGGGTAGCTACCAACAAACTATGCATGCATACACTAGAAACAATTATACGGAATCAATGTAAACATAAACAAAACAATTAAGGAATCATAACTAGGCTAGCACTAGAGGTGCTTAGCCGCTCATATTAACTAAAACAACCGATTCAATGTTTAACATTACGAAATACATGAATTGAAAGTAAAGAAAAGATAAAATGCTAATGCTTATCATAGGGGAGTGATTTCTCCCTTGGAGATGGCTCCGTATGCTCCCTAAGATCTGCCTTTAAGTTATACTCACGTTCTCTGAATTGGTGTGTGAAGTGGATGATTAGAAATGATGAAATTTGGGCGGTATTTATACGCCAGATCTTGTTACGGCGTAACTTAAGTTAAGAGTTATGCCGTAACATCCATTTCTTAGTAATTTTCTCTGGAAAAGCTGGTTACGGCGTAACATCAGGAATGAGTTACGCCGTATCTTCTATAAATCGTGGTTATGCCGTACTTGTGGAATTAATTACGTCGTAGCTTGCAGCGGCGTGGAACCTCATTTAACCTAATTAGTTACGGCGTAATCCTAGGAGAGAGTTACGCCGTAATCTTCCATTTAGTTGGTTTTCTGAGTCACGCTTCTGTTACGGCGTAATGTGAGAGGGGAGTTACGCCGTAACATCTTCAAAATTAGCATACTATCATATATCTTCAATAAACTCTCCAAATCCGCGTCTCTTGAGCTCCAATGCTCGTAATTTACCTGAAAGTGAAATATAGAGGAAAACAAGCGTAAATCCATATAAATGTTATATAATACGAGCATTATCGGGGGAAATTGACACTTAATATTGAGGACTATTTGATGTTATCACTCCCTCACACTTTAAAGTAAATCCGATTTTATCTTTGATCTCATTCTTTTTCGTACCTTAAGCAAATTTGAATCCAATTCTAAACCTTCTTTCAAACCAAACAGCTCCTAATATGTTGCATATCAGTGTAGTATTATGTTTTGTTTTTGTTACGAGATATTTTATAACCCAAATAGTTATACGATATCTTGTTATTGTAATCAATACAACTAAAACTTATTTTTTTATTTTGTAATTCATAAGATTGTGCGTTTACATAGTTTGAGTAATTACAATGAATTTAATTTTATAATAAAACAATTGTTATTATTTTTAACTAAATAAAGTTCATGTGTAATTATTAAATTTAGAATTTTATAAGAGATACATAGAAAAATGATCTTACACTTAGCCATTTAATTTGTTGTAATCTAGTGGAAATATAATGTAATTGTAATGTAAATACATTATGTAACTTGTTTTTATTTGCTGATTGGAAGAAATTATAATTTGGATTACATTACGCAAACTCTTTGTTTTGTCACGTAATTATAATTTAATTCACACCAATTACATTAAGTGAAGAAATTCAAATTACATAGAAAGTTGGATGAAAAATTCTGAATTACATTATAATTCACAACTTTGATAATTTTGAATAAAGTTGATAATTTATAAATTATTTATTTATTTATATTAATATTAAGACTATTATTTAATATACTATAAATGCTTATTAGATTAATATATTCTATTTTATTATAAAAATTCATTTATTGTAGAGAATGTTTATTAAATTATTAAGTATTATTTTTAATTTAAATATTACTAGTATTAAATTTATAAGTAAATGATATAAAGTAATTGAAATTTTTATATTTAATATCTTAAATTAAATATTTTACTATCTGATGGGTTCCATCGTGGTTTTAAATTTGTATGCAAGAATTACCGGTTAACTAGGAACACATTCGGGCAAGTATACCCTAGTCAAGTTGTAGTATAGTATATGGTAAATCAAGGTCGTCTCAAGAGACTTGGTTGCACTACAAGTGTCGTTTGTTTGTTTAAGCAAGTAACAAGTTGATGGTTATGATTGTCACATATCAAACCAACAAGAAAAGCAATAAGAACAAGCAAGTATCAAAACATTCATCATTATTCCAATCAAACACAAAATCTCAATAATCATATCAATAACAAACATCTTTAAATATAAAAGTAACAAGGTTTACCCAAAGAATGAATTACAATAGGCAAAGATGAAGGATTATAGCAACCTTCGAGCCTCCAATAAACTACAATAGTTCTACCAAGCCGGAAAATGATGTCCAAACACCTTCAACAACCCTTGAGCACACTACATGAATTTGGCAGAGGTTTTCGGCCTTTTGGGGAATATAAGTTTGTGGAAATTCGTCCTTAAGGGTGGAGGATCGAATTTCACACCTTTGGGGTGAAGATATTGAGAGTGGGTGTGTTCTCTCAAGTTGGGGTTTGCTCTCTAGGTGGAAATTCGTCCTTAAGGGTGGAGGCTTGAATTTCACACCTAGAGAGGAGTGGTGGTGCTAGGAGAGGTGTGAGAGAAGTTCTCTCAAGTTGTGGTGCATGAAATGAGGTTGCAAAGGCCTCTATTTATACTACTTCCAAGGACTAAGGTATTAATTGCTGAACTTGGCCTCCAAGGAGCTTGGAAGGGACTAGAATACATGAAGGAAGGACCTAGAATCGTTTGGAACAAGTTTGGAGTCTTAGTAATGAAGAATTGGCTGTCTAGGGCTTCCTAACCGAATCGGTTGGGCTTCTTGACATTGCTGCAACCGTTCTGGTTGCGGGGCCCGACCGAATGGTTGGAGCCTTTTGACAGAAAATAACAAAAACCAAAATTGTAGATCTTTCTCTTAGCTTTCCGTGGCTGTGAACCGGGGGTCAAACGGAGTCCGTATACAAAAGTTATGGCCAAAATGGTGAAGGTGTGTCGGGAACAACGAGTCTTCCAATATTTCTTCGTTTTAGCTTCATTTCTTCATTTCTTTTTCGTTTTCCTTCTTGAACTGTAAGATATTAACTTTCACATACACATCATAACATTAACACAATGAGCACTTAGATGGTTTTAGAGAGAGAGAAAGAGTGGGACATTCTAGTGAGAGAAACTTGTGGAATATTAGATTACCAAAGAACATCCAACCCTCTACCTATGCAAGGTAGAGGGTATTTATAGGTTACAAACTAAACGACCTCCTGACGGCCCGTGGATCAGGGATACAGTGGGTAAAGACCCGACCTTCCTCCACGGAGTTGCACTAAACTATTTTACGCTACTAACTAACTACATAAAAACGGGACAAATGACCAATCTACGAGCTAACTTGTGTTAGATAATAGTTGGGGTGACCGACTCTTCAATACAGGAATTATCGAATTCCTAACAATCTCCCCTTAAGGGAGGTCACCCCATGATTTACATGACAGACCATAACATTTCTTGACTTGGTTCTTGAGCTCGTAGACTTTCATACATCAACATCGTAAACTTGGTGCATAGGTGGTGCAACTTCAAAGTCAGCAAAGATTTGTACTTTAAATTGGAGGTCCATTTCTGATTCACGTGATAGTAAATATGAACCAGCTTTTGAGATCATCAGCATATCAAGAATCTCTGACACATCCTTAGTGGTGTTGGTATACTGTGAATTGGTGACATTAGGACCGACATGCTCACATTCTGGATCATGATATCTTCTCATCGAGTAGCGAAGCTTTAATTGATTCATGATATTGGCAGCAGCGTAGCAGAAGCATGGAGTAAAAATATCAGAGTCATTGATGCACTAATCATGATTTCTTTTGAGATGAATGTGTTAGGTGAGCATGCGGCTATGGATTGACCGCTTCATTCTGATCACCTGCAAACGTCGGGGTGTACCTGCATAAGACAGTTAGCAATAAAGCGCACGAAAGTGTCTTTGATCACTTTCGATGAATTGAGGTACACGCCCCACGGTTCCCCGTTGATCAGTACAAGTACTGCCTGTGATCAGGTATAATTCGAAGAATTTCCTTGACAGGGTTTCGCAGCTGCTCTAGCTGTTCTCAAACCGGAACGTCTCAAAGAAGACAACACGGAGTGAGTGAACCAGCGAATTTACGTCCACTGATTGATTAAAAGAGATTTGAAAAACAATCGTGTATTGCTCAATAGAAATTGTTTTTGCAATATAACGAAGGTTTTAATGAAAATCAATTATCAATCATAAAACACCTTTTGATTTGAAAAATTAGTACACAGTCGACATGCTAATGAAAAGAGTTTTAAAGCACAAAGACCGGTTTTTCAAAGGTATCCGTCAATCCATAACCTGAACCAGGATTGATTCAAAAGAATGAATCGCCCCATTGTTTCTATTCAGTTGTCACATGGTTGATCTGTATAATAGATCTCACATGCCACCTACCAGGAGCTTGTTAGATGTTGGCTCCAGAAGGCTTTCCATCTTCATTGTGAGTATGTTTGCATATCACTCAGATGTTCTGGCAATACCACAAGGATAATGCGTAGGACTCAAAATATAATCTCTCTTTCCACATTGTGTGAAACAGAGAGTCTTCATTGAAAGTGTCCTAATGAGATTTATTGATGATCTCGTGGCTCTAGACTCAATTTGTGCATATTTGGATCCTGTGCCGGAGACTAGGGAGAGGGTCTCCTTCTTCAATATCAACAATCTCTAAGAGAAAGTCGATAGATAATGTCGGTTCCCCGTGAGAATGAAACAAGTCCTTTTAAGAGGAACTTGAGTGGTTTGGGAAGTTGAAGTGCAGTGCGTCACTGGGTCCATGACGTCTTGTCTTCAATACCGATGTTACCATCAGTAGCATATGAATTGAACCCGGTTTCTGCCCTAAGGTTGAATAAATGGAGGGCTATTTGTTTTCACCCTTTTCTCATTCAATTCTTTTTAATTCTTCAACCCTTTCAGTGCTTACCGAGACTTCATAGCTAGAACCTTGTTGGGTTTATTCCAAGATACTAGCTCAGCCTCACCTGCACTCTTCCCATTTCTCATTTTTCTCCTTTTATTATCATACCTAAGAACTCTACACTAACTAGTGGATAGTTCCCCGGGTAGATCCCTCCGTTTCTGGCGGATCTTGGGAACAAAAACCTAACCTTATCATCCTTATATCACCGTACATAAAGTAAAGTTGGTCGGTCTATTTGGTATTGTTCATCTGCCGTTGGAACCAATTGAAAACCATTTGAAAATCAATTCAGATACTTGTGATATATTATCAAAGCATTTTGTACCTGAATTGTTTTTGATATTTTTAGAACGAGAACTCCCCCTCAACATGTGCATCAAGTATTTGAAAATGTTTTGCACACGGAGGCAAGAGAAAGAATTAACTTCTTTGATTACCATTTTCTAAAAGATATCAACATCACTTCCCTGATCAAATCACGTAGATAAAGCATATATTCAGGAAGGATGAGGTTTCCATAAATTTGCTCCCCCTCAATATGCGCCTCGCGGTAGAAAAGAGTTTTGCACATACTAGAGGGAACCCTTTATCATCAAAGGATTAAAAGCCATGTGATCAAGGTACTTTTAAAAAATATTTAAAGTGTAGTGTACCCTGATGACATGAATTTGCAAAGAGAATTCTCCCCCTTAATATATGCTTCGAGATTCGAAAAATTGTTTAGCACATATAAGAGAGAAGTTTGCACAAAAATTGGTCATCTTATCTTTTACCATCTTTCATATTTATATCACATTTTCTCCCCCGATCAAAAATCTTAAATCCTTTGAGATTTTGGATCTCAAGTGATTTAAATACGTATGAGGTAAAATATTTGTAGGAGAAAAATGTGTCCGATTTTATATGATAAAGAAAATGGACAACACAGATGTTTCCCCTTTTCACAAGGGGAAACCATAGTACAAATCCTAGCACTATTACATGTATTACAGTTGTTCATATTTATTACACCACATATTACACAAAGTAAAAGAAACATAAACGGTATCCTGAAGAAGTCTTCATTCAGTTCTCTGAAGAAGTTTGTAGTGACCATCACGGAGCCTTCCACCAACAAAACTTTCAAGGCTGCGGAAGATCCTTCTGGTCTTGAGTCTTCGTCTGATTGCAGCAATGAAATGTTCACATCTCTTCACATCATCCTCAGTCCAAAAAATGGTTTTAATCCAAGATTTCATATCAAGTTTGGCTTCTTTCACTCTGGTGTCAAGTTCTTCTTCGACCATTTTGAGCGTACCATCACTAAACTTGTAGAGTTTACATAGACGCATAAGCATACGCGATCCATATCTGTCGGTGAAGATGACGGCTCTAGGGGTGTCAAGAACTTTGTATTCTCGATGAAATTCATGCCCAGCTGCATTCCATTGAGGACTTGTGAGGTTGACCCTGGTTTGGTAGCTTTCAATGCCAAGCTGAAAGTCCTCAACTCGTTTCTGAATGACTAGGCCCCTGATCCAAAGAGTGACAGCTGCAGAGAGGGCCTTTTTCTCACGTACAGGTAAGTGCTCCAGGTGTCCTTGAAGATTTAAGAGATAGAGATCTTCGAAATCATTTGGCAGAAGATGTTTGAAGTCGTTCTCTTCAATGGTATACACTTTGAGGTCAACTCTTTTAAGGACAATCTTCTTCAAGTACTCATATCCATAGATCGGGAAGATCTCTACACTAACAACGCTTAAGATTTGCAGCTTTGATCTGACATTATTGCGTCTTTTATCAGCACCATGTCTTTCTATGTAGAACTTCTTCTTTTTGAACCACCAGTGGGAAATACCATAAGAAGCTGCAATATCATACTTTTGTTCTTCATTCGCCCAGAATTGATCAGGAACCATCTGCTCAAGCCCCTGATCAGAGTAGGTTGCAGCCTTCATCTTTGATATTGATAGAGCAGGTCTTCTTTCCTCAGAGCGAGCACACAGAAAGTCCAAGTCGTGATTGAAGAAGAATTCTGCCTGAATAGTCTTCTGACCAGGTTCACCACCAAGAGGAAGAGATTTGTTGACATTGAAGCGACTGATTTGATCACTGACTTGGTCATTTAGCATCTTATGGCATTCTTCCATCTGATATTGAAGATGATTTGCATCAGAGTGGAAGACTTTGACAATTTCGTAAGCTTGACCTTCAAGATCTCTTGGTGTTATGGATGAGATGCTCTTCCGTTCACAAAACCATCTAATGAAACTTCCCATATCACCAGTGTAGTGTAGAAGAGATTCTTCAGCTGGAGTTACGTAATTATTGGTGATAACTGATGCCCAATTGTTGTCAGGAATCATAGAGTCAGACTCTGGGATGGTCCATGTGGGTTCTGGAGAAGGAGGTCTATCTTCCACAATGCAGCTTTGAATTGTGTCTCTTGAAGGAGCGACTCTGGATGTGGTAGTGCGATTCCCAGCCATGTAAGAATCAAACCAGTCTTCTGATGGCTTAGGAATATGCTTTGTTGATGCATCATCTTCATCTGGTTCTGAGTCAGCCATGACTTGAGACTCTTCGTGAACCACTTGATCATCAGGAATAGAAGTGGATGTGGAGGTGAACCTTGAATCAATCGTCGTCCAGGCAGCAGATTTCTTCTGAGTACACTGTTTGTTTGTAGAGTCTGATTGCTTGGACGGTTTTTGGAGGAGATGATGGTGGCTGTGATGGAGGTGAATTGGTTGTTGAAGAAGGATTACCAGCTCCAGAAGTTCCAGCGCCTCCCGTTGGTGGAGGATCTTCGCGATCTTTGCGATCCTTCATCAATGCTTCCATCACAACTGTCCTCCTTTTCTTTTTAGCTTCTTTTTCCCCGATGTCAACCTTAAACTGCTCATAATTATCGAACTTAATAGATTCTTCAAGAGCTTCAAAGAGTTTACAGTGAACCTCATGTTTGTCCTCTTCAGCCTCATACATCCTTTCACACAGAGCTGCTCTCATATCGGAGATGGGGAGGTCCTTGAAACGTCTAAGAAGTGGAGCCTCCATAGCCCATTCCACAACATCCTTGACTTCTCCTTCAATAGCGGCAAGAATGGCTTCATTGAAGTTGAGATGCTCCAATCTATAGACTCGATCCACCAGAGATTCAACAGATTTAGGAAGTTGCCTTTCCAGAGCTTCTATCCTTTTAATGGCTTTATCCAGTAGTTGATCAGAGTTGAGAATCTGTGGATGGGAAGCCGGTGGAGTATCCACATCAGCAATCATAATGACAGGATCAGGAATAGGCGACGATGTTGGTGGTGTCTGTACAGATGATTGAGTTGGTAAGGGAGGTGGAAGTGCAGTTGCTAGTGAAGATGCTGACATTGGAGGAATGGTCGAAGTGTCTTGCTGGATGCTGACAGTGTACATGGATTGTGCAGAATCTAAAGTTTTGTCATTAATGAATTGATCGCCAAAAGAGAAATCTTCATCAAGATTCTTAAGTGAGGATAGAGAGTTAGTGGACAGATTTGGTTCATCCATCTTCAAGGTCTCATCAGATCTTGTCTCAAGGTTCTCCTGCGAGTCCTTTTGTAACAGAGTGTCAACCTTTAGTCCAGATTGAGTCTCTCCAAGTGTAAGAGATTCCTTAAACGTTTCAGGAACCTTGACCACTCCAGATAGTTCCTTAGCATGTGATGATTCTGTTCTTCTCTTCAGCTCATATTGATTTGTGGTGCTTGATGGAGATGATGAGATAGTTAAGAGCATGTGAGCAGCTTGTTCAGTTTCAACACTTGCCACCCCTTTACCCTTGTCATGTGTCATTGGGGTTGGTTGTCGAGGTAGTTGAGCGGGTTCTCTTAACACAACTCCACCTACTGGAGCTTTAGCATTCTGACTTTCTAGACTTTGCTGAATTCCAAGTTGCAGATCAGCATCGTCTTCATTAGTTAGCCTGGTAACTCTCCTTGGAATCTCAGTTTTCTCACCAATCTCCTTTTCCACATTCTTTTTCTTTACTTTCTGCTTCTTGGATACGGGGTCAGACTGTGGAGACCTTTCAAGTCTCTTTTTAGGAAGAGAGGCATAGGATGCTTGTGAGGCTGACTTGGTCACGGGAGCATTTGGTTGTAAAGGAGAGGGTGTGACATCAGCAGAGAGTTTGGTTGCTCTTTTCATGTATTGCTTGAAGTAGTCCTTCTTCTTGATATCTTCTGTGAGAAGACGATCATGAATTGGCAATCCAAATACTTCTTTATCCGTACCTCTAGGAACATATTTCAGGTTTCCTAAAACAAATTCATCTTCTGCTTGGTGTAAAGTTGATTCAGACCTAGGAGTGAATTTATGAGTTTGTTGTAAGTACTGGATAACAAGCTTAGAGAATCTGATGCTGGGAATTACAAGCTTGTTCTGTTTCTTTCGGCCTTGAGCATTGTTCAGGAAATAGGTTCTATCAGATATGAATGTGTTCATTGATAATGAGAATTCTTCCCAAATACGATCAGAGACATTCACATCAACCCTATTAACGATTCCCCATAGGATTTGCAAGATAGGTATTCTCACTTTATCGAACCCTGAAGTTTTCCCAGATAAGCATAAGTTCAGAATGGTTGTAATAGCTCTCCAAGGTTGATACATGTGTCCGGTGACGATGTCAGATGCTCTTGAAATACTCTTCTGATAGCCCAACCCAATTAGAAATACAATCAGATCGTCAGCACCAGGTGGAGATTCAGAACGAACGTCAGGGTTACATGGTGTGATTCCAAGAGCCTTGCTCAGAATATCAGAATTAATTGTGAACTCCCTATTATCCAGTCTGCAAGAGTACTGTGCAGTGATTTTGTTCCATTGAACGGTGTTCCAGAATTGTTGAATGTAAATGGTCGGGATTGAGCATTGCTTGGTAATTGCTCCGAAGAAGTTTGTGTTTTTGAGGATGTCAATAGAAACTTTGAGAATCGGATTTTGTTGAAGCCTTTGAAGGTCCACATAACAGTTGCTTTTTCCGATAACAGCCCATTGACTCCTGGGAAGGATTTCTTCGTCTGAGAGAACTTTTGATGATGCCGAAGGGGTAGCGCTCATTTCTGGGATTGAACTTGCCATTGATGTTCTGAGTAATCATACCATCAACAATAATGAGTGGGAACAGGTTAGATGATACATAGTAAGTGAGACAGCATTGAGAGCACCCTTATGACATAGAAGTAGTAACACAGAAGATGTTCCCAACACATACGGAGAAAGATAGAGTGGCAAAGATTGCAACTATATAACAACTTTCAACTATATGATAACATACATAATTTGGATATATCAATGAAGTACAATCATAAAGATAAATGATTCATGACAAGCTTAAAAGGGATATAAAGGGCAAAAGAGTGTATTTCAAAGTGATCATGACATGAGCCAAGATACACATGTAAAAGTGATATAACACATATGTATGAGGCAAAAAGTAACATTTGGCAGTCGTGAGAGAAGCCAAGTACCTTTTGCCTAAACAGAGATGTCATAACAGTTTACATAGAGTATGTTGATTCAACAAGTCGAATTAGGAGATCCTAAGTGTTGTGAGAGTGAGATCATCATAAGCAAAAAAACTTTGAACATTTTAATAATCCTTGACCCTAAACATGAAAGTAAACCATGTTGCAAACTTGTAGAGACAAGTCGTCATCTAGAGTCACAAACACGTTGCTAATAGTTTAGCACACTAAGTCGCTATGCTAATTTGCTGCTAGTAAAGTCAAGTCGCCATGAACAGTAACTCAACCAGGTCGATATAAAGCAGACAACTAAGTCGCGAGGTAACAAATTCGCTAACTTGTAAGTACAAGTCGCTATCTGCTAACTCGCTAGCCAAGTAGCTAGAATAATTCGCTAGCTAGTAAAGTCAAGTCGCCATGTACAGTAACTAAGCCAAGTCGCTACAAAGCAGTTAACTAAGTCGCTAGGTTATTAATTCGCTAACTTGTAAATACAAGTCGCTAACTACTAACTCGCTAACCAAGTCGCTGGTATTTAGTGAACTTATTCGCTACGGAGACGTAGTCGCTAAGTAGAACACTAACTCGCCATGAAGAACATTCATACTAAGTCGCTACCAAGAACAATTTAACTCGCCACCAAGAACACTACTAACATCATCCCATCAGTCCAATCCACTTAATCATACATCAATGTATTCCAAACACTATATACGAAACAATATATTCCAAGCATTTTGAACCCTTTCAATCATTATATAAGCAACAAACAAATTTTTTCATAGAAAATCGAACCTAAGCGAGAGAGTCAAGAAATCACACCACACGAGAACGAGAGAATCTGGATATGAAGATAAGTTAGACACTAGACACAAAAACTTAAGAGAACAAAGATAGGGGAATCCAGTCAAACCTTTTGCTAGGTCGCTAAGATGAGAAAATAAAACGAGAGAGAAAGAGAGAAAAACAAACTTTATGAAAAGAATGGTAACTCGCTATAGGGTAATACGCTAGGGGTATACCAAGTAACTATGATGTTATGACACAATTGGTCCTTGTGGTTTAAACGTGAGGTAAGGTAAGTCGCTAGTGCAGCATAACTTTCACTTATATGGCAACTTTGTTCCCTATGGTATTGATGAACGAGTGGTAAGATGCAAACACAGATTATAGACTAAGCCTCTAGCAAAGAGACAATCACACTGATCATCATGACTCGCTATAGGGTAATACGCTAGGGGTATACCAATTCAATATTTCAACACATAGGCAGATACTAATCTCTTGAGCAACACACCATCACAGCTTATAACAGGGAGAAACCCCTACCCCACATATTTCAAAAGTATAACCAGTTAGTCACACAAGCAGGAAACCACCACATCATACAAATAAACAAGCATCATAACCAGCACAGAAGCCAATGGTATATAAAACTAATCTCCCCCTCAATTAATGTCATCAAAGAACATTGATTGATATTAACCAATCCCATTAAACCACTAAGAATATATCTTTTGTTCGAACTTCATCTATGATCCCGTGCCATTATTGAATGACATTTCTAGGACCGTAGATGTTATCGATGACAAGGAGTATATTCATTATTAGATTGAGAAAAATGATAAAATTTTGAAAGGAGTATTTTTTTTTTTTTTTTTAAATTAATGATAAAATATTTAAAATTTTGAAAGTAGTCTCTAAATTTTTTTATGGAAACTTGATTTAAACAAAGACATGGAAGGACGAGTCCAGATTCAAAATGAATAGGAGTCAAAGTAAGAAGTACATCAACTCTGGCAAGCTATAGCTCTGAATGAGCTATGTTCATATCTCGAGGAACCAAGTCATGAAATTCCTGATTGAGTTGAGCATTGTACCTGAAAAAGACTGAGAGCACATTGTACGTGAAGCACATGTAGACTTGTACATAGAAGGGTTAGTGACATGTTTAGTCTCACATTTAGATGCAACACAGTATAATCCAGAAGTATCATTAATGGGGATCCTATTAGGTTCTATATTCTTGAAAAGTTTACCTGTGGGAATCCACATGAGGCGTGATTTAGGAATGTAAGTTCGTTTAAGTCCTGTATACTTAAATAATCTGCCAGTGGGAATCCATTTGAAGCCACAGTGAGATGAACTAAGTGAGTGCACACCCTTGTTTTGACTATTTGTCTTTTTGTGATCAGAGAATTTCTTAGGGGATTGATTTGTCAGACTATGTTTTGCATGATACCTAGTTAAGCTTATAGCATTTTTGATTTGTGGGTGATGTTCATTAGTCCTATGCTTGGGATTCATCGTATCTGAACTAGGCAATGAAGTGACTGGTTTTGACAAAACAGACTTGTTATCAACTTGGGATGTAAGCTTAGATTTCAATGGTTTAGCTCTTTCAGACCTAAAGGCATTAGGTTGATTAATAACTGTTCGTTTCAAGTGGTTCTGAACCGTTGACTTTCCCAAAGTTGAAGGTTTTGCAAACTTAGTGTTCATCCTATTTCCAGCATACTTCCTGAGCTCATTTTTTAGGGCAACAATATTGAAGCTCTTATCCTGAATTTGTGCTTTGAGGTCATTAATATCTTTCATCAAGAAGTTGGATTGATTGACGAGCTTAGAGTTTGTTTCCTCAAGGTTCTTTCTTAAATGCTCATTTTCTCTTAGAAGGTTGGACACACATAGAGCTAGTTCAGAATTCCTAGATTCTAGTGTATCACTCATCTCATGACAGTCATATTTCTGGTCTTCTGAAAGAAGCGATTTCAGATTTCTTATGGTCGAATCTTTGTCCTGAATCTGGGATTTTAGCTGATTAATTTCAAAAAATTCTCTAAATTCTGGAAGTTCCAGATTACTACACTGTTTTTTTGCATAAAACATTTCATTCTTATGTTGTATTTCAATTTGCAAAGAGATACAGTGTTTTTCAAGAATTGAAAATTTGTTTGAAAGCTCATCATATACCCTTTTTTCAATCATGTTACTTGCATTAGATTCAGACAAAACAAAGATTGATTCCACATTGTTATGTTCAGGGTAAGAGTCATGTACCTTTTTGTGAGAATTAGTGTGATCAGATAAGTGTACCTTGTTGAATGATACCTTTTCTCGACTCGAGAATTTGAGATCGTTGTTGTTTTCTTCATCCTTTTCCATCTCAACTGAGACTCTGCAATCGTGTCTTCTCACGTTCAACTGGAATGAAGCATGACACGTCATCATTGTTCCATGGACACTCTTGACACTCATTCAATTCCTTCAGCTTGTTATTCTCTTTTGCAGCTTCCTCGATGTATGTTTCCATATTACTCATGAGTTGAATAAATGAGTTTCTGAACTCATGAATTTCCATTCCCGTGTGCTTCTTGAAAGACATTCCAGTCATGGTATTATCAAAATCTGAGGAGTATTCTTCCCGGGTAAGTGGCTGAAATTGGTTGAAGATGGTTTGGAGAGCAGCATGAGAATCATCAGTTGAGATCTTTTCTTTGGTAATTTGAATCCTCAGTCGTTCTAGGTTAAGTAAAACAGCTCTTGTTAAAGTGGGAAAATCCTGACGAAGGATGGCACAACTTGTTCGATCCATGGTTGTTGATAAGAGTAATTTGAGAAGCTGACTGAGTTGTTGAAACGGCTCACTAGTGCATTCCACATTCTTAGCATCATCTGATGATATTAAGAATGACTTATTTGAGTTGTTCTGATTGATCGATACTGAGTTATTAAGTGTGAGGCCTTCAGATGGGCATTCTGTTTCACTATTCATTGTTGTGTCATAGAGAGCAAGTACTTTGGTGATTAAAGAATTCGTGATGACTGACATTGTGTTATTATGAATTACTCCCCAAGTCTCTAGAGAATTTAGAATCAATTCGCTACCAACTAAATAGTACTAATCCCAAGTCGCTAGAAAATACTACACCAAGTCGCCAACACTAATTCGCCACCACGCTAAGTCGCTAGCTTTCCAATTCTAGCCGATGTAAGTCGCTAAGTGGTAACTCGCTAACACTCAAGTCGCTAACAAAATTCGGCGAATTCGCTACTCAAGTAGCTAACAATGCAAGTCGCTAAAGAGCAACTCGCTACAGACCAAGTCGCTACCACAAGTCGCTACCCGTAGTGGAGAGTCCACTACTTGTACTTTAACTCGCTAGATCTAACTCGCTAGTTCCAACACTGTAAGTCGCTACAAAAATGTGAAGCAAGTCGCTACCAAGATAATATTCCGTGAGCTAAGTCGCTAGCTTGAAAAACCATATAAACATCACTTTTCAATCCAAAACAACCCAACCAAGATGATTCAAGCTTACCAAATGAAAACCTAAACACTTTTGATGATTCTAAACATAAAAGTACCAACAAAATTCAAACTTTAACACAAGAAATCATCCAAATGATGCAAAAACCACTAAACTTTTTCAAACTCAAAACCATCTAAAACCACTAGAAATCCAAAGATGTGCAAGATATGATCTAACCTTGGCTCTTGATACCAAATGTAAGATATTAACTTTCACATACACATCATAACATTAACACAATGAGCACTTAGATGGTTTTAGAGAGAGAGAAAGAGTGGGACATTCTAGTGAGAGAAACTTGTGGAATATTAGATTACCAAAGAACATCCAACCCTCTACCTATGCAAGGTAGAGGGTATTTATAGGTTACAAACTAAACGACCTCCTGACGGCCTGTGGACCAGGGATACAGTGGGTAAAGACCCGACCTTCCTCCACGGAGTTGCACTAAACTATTTTACGCTACTAACTAACTACATAAAAACGGGACAAATGACCAATCTACGAGCTAACTTGTGTTAGATAATAGTTGGGGTGACCGACTCTTCAATACAGGAATTATCGAATTCCTAACATGAACTTTATTCTTGAGTCTTTGGACCACTAACTTGATGAATTTACCTTCTCAAATATACTCCGCAAGTCTCGCATTTGTCTCGCGACTACTAGTTTTAAATTTATAACAAGGATTACCGAATTAAGCTAAGAACACATGGGAAAGTATGACCCTTTTGTATGTAGTTAGTTTTGGTTGGTAAGCCGATGTCGTTCACTAGGATTTAGGTGTTTTAAATTGTGATGAATCTATATAATAGCAAGTAACACAAAAGTGGTAAATGGTTGTCACGTCCCAAAATACCATATAAGCAACAATGTAACACGAAAATAATGATTAAGCGAATTCAGATGATTAAAAACTACACTTGCTTAAACTAGTTTCTTATCCTTGATTAGTATGATTGTGTTAACCTCTTCTTAACATGTTGGTTATGATAATTAGTTGGTGTACTAATCTATTGTTCTTACAAGTTAAACCTTCGTCAAGATTTTAGTTTATAAAAACAAGCATTAAGTTTAACCAATCAATTCAAGATCAATTCAAGTTTCATAAGTTTATTTTCATAAACTTAAACACAAAAACATCCGTTTGTCTTATCAAATTTGCTTAAGAAATGGTCAATACAAAAGGTAACCGGTTATAGACAAAAGGTCATAATTGATTGTAAACAACTAATCTTACGACCTTTTAGATGTTTCCAATCAATCCAACTTGATAATCAAAAAGCGTTCTTATTACAACCACACTTTAGTTTCTTTGTTAAATCAAGAATAATGGGTAAAAACAATCATCCATAGACAAAATGATTATAACTAGTTGAATAAAAACAAGTTCTTTTGACCTCTACGATTACTATCAACTAGTCCAACTTGATTAACAAATGCCACTATGAAACTTTAGCACAATTGGATCTTAGAATCAACTTAAAATTGAATTAAAACATGTTAACACAATCATGAACTAATCATACGATAATCAACATCATTTAAGCAAGTGCATAAAGAAACAAATCACTCATAGCAAACATAAACATAAACTCAGAACTTTGAACATTAGAAAACATGATTAGGAGTCTTACAATGATTGAAATGAGATTACAAATGATGTAGTAACGATGCCTCAAGTATTGGTGATGACTTCTTGATGTTTTGACCTCCAAATGATGACTTCTTGGACCTCCAAAGTTTCCTGGAACTTTATGGATGAATTTTAGGCTTTGAGAGATAGTAGTGGTGGTAGGAGAGGTGTGAGAGAAGTTCTCTCAAGTTAGGATTTAGTTGTATGATGAAAACATACACAAATGAGTCCTATTTATACTACTCTCAAGGCTAGGGGTCATCAATGCTCAACTTGGCTTCCAAGGAGTTTGGAAGGACCTAGAATACACCAAGGGAAGGACCTAGAATTTTTTGGAACAAGTTAGGAGTCTTAGTAATGAATAATTGGCTGTCCAGAGCTTCCCAACCGAATTGGTTGGGCTCCAACCGTTTCGATTGGGCTTCTTGACATTGCTGCAACCGTTCCGGTTGCAGGGGCTGACCGAACGGTGGGAGCATTTTGATAGAAAATAACAAAAACAAAACTTGTAGATCTTTCTCTTAGCTTTCCGTGGCCGCGAACCGGGGGTCAAACGGAGTCCGTATGCAAAAGTTATGGCCAAAATGGTGAAGGTGTGTCGGGAACAACGAGTCTTCCAATATTTCTTCGTTTTAGCTTCATTTCTTCATTTCTTTCTCGTTTTCCTTCTTGAAATTTATTCTTGAGTATTTGGACCACTAACTTGATGAATTTACCTTCTCGAATATACTCCACAAGTCTTGCTTTTGACGGGAACACTTCGTACATGGAGAAATCTTCGTGTTTTACTTTTTTTTCTGTCTTTTTCTCCATTTTCCTGTACTTGGCTACAAATGAACTAGCAAACGCACTTTGATATGATTAAGCAACAAAATCATATGATTATAGCCAAATAACATATATAAAAGCAAGGATAACGCTACTAAAAACATGCACAATTTGATCGTTATTACTATCCTATTTTTTCTTTTTCATTTTTTTAAACTATTTACCTATATCAAATTTGAATATTTGTTATTAATAAGGATTTTTAAATCGATACATTTTATATCCGTTACTACTTAAAATAGTTTCTTTTCACATTTTAGGTCTTTCGGAAGCAAAATGTTAGAATCAAGCACTTTTGGACGAAAAGGAGCGAAAACATGAAGAAAACGGCAAAGTGAAGATCCAAGACTGTTTTATGCACCTGACGGCGTCCCAATCCAAAGGGCGACGCCGTCCCTAAGGAATATTTTAATTAGATTGCAAGCGACGGCTCAGGTGAAAATTTGGTTCTTAAGCATGTCGGCGTCACGCCTATTTTCTGGAAGGCGTCTCTCTTTATTTGACACCAGACGTCCAAGACCCAACTCAAGACGACGTCCCTCATGAAGACAGATGACGTTACATTTCTCAACTGACGCCGTCCCAACGATGACTTGCCCCAAACGAAACCCTAAAGACGGCGACCAGATGGCGCACCAGCAAAAGGCGACACCGTCGCACTTTTAAATCTATATATAGAATTCGATTTTTCTGCATTTAGTATGGTAGAATTTTAGAGGAGCAAACCCTAGTTCATGGGTAGTCCGACTTGGACAGTATTTTAGAGTTCCAAACCCTTCTTTACATCAAAAGATAAGTTTGTCAATCCATATTATCACCATGTTTATCCTATATTCAATTGTTTTTGTGTATGCATGTTTCTCTATCATGAGTAGCTAAATTACTATTGTGTTTGCTTAGATCTATGAAACCTAGTTGTTAATTATTGTTAGGTTGTCTCTTGTTTTAATTGGTAGACGCTAGAGTAAGGAAAACTGGCTTCTTCTTTAATTGTTGCGAGCTTGAACGTCCTAAATAGCATAAAGCTTGAGAGTGTACTTGAGCCATCGTTGTGTTTATTGCGTGAGTTGTAGCTTTAGGATAAAAGAGTATTCGGGAGATACTACGGTACTTGGCGATCCCGGATAGTCTAGAGGAGAGTTACGTTTTATAGAACTAGGGAATTAGGCACCCCCCATGACCGCACGGAATACAACGCACCAATTAGAATGAGGATGTGACAATTCAACCGACTAATAAGAGATAACTAGGGAATAAGAACATCTAAGTAAACACACTTTTGATTATCATAAGAACACACCTTACAATACATAGCCTATCTTTTCCTTTTCAATAGTTTAATTAGGTATTAGTTTATAGAATTAGTAGTTAAAATTGGTAGAAATACCACCTCCCACTCCTATACCCCGAGATATTTATTCGCTTTCTAAAAAAAATATAAAAGACTAAAAATAATCACCCTCAACCTCACCTTCTCGTCATACATCTCTACTAGCATCTTTATTCCTCTATAGAACGATCAACCCCCTTAGCTTACCCATACTACACTGCAACGATTAGGTACACCGCCTAGAGGGTTGTAAAGCTTGCTCACAGAAAAAGAAGTCTTTCAACCCTTAACCCATGCTATCAAGTTTTTGGTGCCGCTGCCGGTGAATATAATAGCTAGTTAGTTTTCTATCTCGATTAAGTCTACTCGCTTTATTCCTATCAAGTGAGCTTTTTTATTTTTTCTTAGCTTTCTCGTAGTCTATCTTTTCTTTGTGTGTTTGTTTGTAACTTTTTCATTGACTATTCCGTTGACCGTTATGGAGAACGCGAATCCGCCACAATTTTCACCCAATCAACAAAATCCACTACATAATCTGCCCTTCCCACTCCAAAATGAAATCTTAAGGTTCCGACAACATCATGATGAATCCTTTCCCGAGGCATGGACTTGTTTTGAATACGTATTACTAAAAGTCCTTCATCAAGGCCTTGAATTATTGTTTCCACTTTAATTATTTTACACTTCGAAACCCAAATGAGACATGACTATATAGCGAATAGGGATCTTTGGGTATATGGTGTTCCAGATGCATGGGAAATATTTGAGACTTTTGCCCAAGGTAGAAGTGGAACATGGGATCCAAATAACGAAGATTTAGACATGTTCTCAAAGTGGAAGGCTCAATCGGAATGGTTGTTTAGGAGTGAGATGATTAGAGTTGAGATACCTAAGTGCATGTCATCTTTAGGCGCTACAATAGTACAAAATGAATGCATAGGTAATCTATATAAGATGAAGGATAGATTAGAAAATCCAATCCCACCAGATACCCCACAAGTCCTACCATTATGTGAGGAACACACACCGCCTATAACTTACCCGGAAGTAGTAGAAGAGACTATAGGAACCCTAATAAAGGTAGAATCTTTGGACCAACCACAACTAGAGGATGTAGGTTTGAACGCTTGTTGTGATGAACCTTCTCTTAGTTCTAAGTAAGTTCTTAGTTTTGATGAACCGAAGCCTCAACCAAAACCATTACCCAACTTTTCATCCATATATGTGAATCTATGAATTGAATTAGGGCCCAATCCACCCATCAAAACAAATAGTCCGTGTAGTCGCAGGATAAAGGTAGTAGACTCTAAGTCATGTAGAGTGGAAGCTAATATAGGAGTAAGCCATGACCTTACATACTTACATCACCCATTCATGGTTGATAATAAGAAACATTATGGGTTTAAACTGGGTTTATTAGATCAAGATGGATCCTTAATTAAGAATCTCTTGAAGTTGATAGAATATGATCCCTTTCTAGGAGAAAGACTTGATCACTCGCTACACCAATAAAATTAGGTAAGGTTACAATGAAAGAAGTACATCCCTTTGAGCATAAGTATCACCCATCACCTTCTCCTCACGTAGCAAATTTTCACCCTAAGGGTGTGTATCGCTACTATCACCCGCACTTACACTTAAGTGTATGAAAACTTCCCCTTTATACGTTAAATAAGGGTAGAGTCAAGCTCGTGACTCGAACAAAAATAAGCGCTTCTTGGGAGGCAACCCATGTTTAATTGTTTGCTTTTTTTGATTTTCATAATTTTATTTGTGTGTTTTATATATCTTTCTCATTGTTGCTTGATTCTCATGTCCATTTTGAGAAAATGTTTTATTTTGTTTTTAACCTCGTCTTAATTGCATATAAAGATATTTTACAAAAAGATAAGTGTAGAGAAGATCATATATGTTTTAAGAACATGCATGAACATGAGATTAACAACAATTGGAATTGTATATATTTGTGTGTTGTTAAATTCAAATACTTGTATCGAGTCATAATGGATGTTTTGCAGGAATATTTCTAGGTTTTTAATGAGGTTATTTTTCCAAATTTTTTTCAGAAAACGTACCAGACCTTTTCTGTCAAGACAACCTGACGGCGTCGGGACTAAAACCCGACGGCGTCAGGCAATGTAGAAACAGATTAACAGTTTTGTTTTCTGTCTAACTTGTGAGTTTTGGAAACTTCCAATTCTTAATTTTCCAGAAAAATTGAAAATATCCATTCCACAAGCATTATATCTTATTCGCTTTCTACTATAGTTTTTATATATATAAATCTAACCGCCGATTTTACACGAGGTTTCATTTCGTTTTTTTTAAGTGTGCAGGTTATATTAGACAAGAAGAAGAAATACATATTGGAAACACTTATTACTTATTCATTCTTCTTGGAGGTGGATTTAACCGCAACTTCTTACATATCCTACCGAGCTAATCAGGGGAGTACTAGTTTCTTTCTTTTTTGTTTACCTTTCTTTATCATAACTTTGATACTTTCGGAGTGCATTGGGTACAATGTTCAGTTTAAGTGTAGGGAGGGGGAATAAAACGGGAACTTAGAAACTATTCTCTCATTTGATTTTTGTCTTTTCCTTAGTAATTTGTGTAATAAACTATGAGAAATATTTGTTAGGGTAATTTTAACACCAAATTTAAATTTTTATGGCACATACGAGTTAAACTTTAGTCTTAATAAAGCGTCTCATGGATAGGAATTATATGACTAGCACAAAAACCGTATACCACTCAAATTCCACCCCAAAAATGTGAGATTCGCCCTAGATCTTTAGGAATAAAAGCATTCATCATTAATTCTTAGTGAGTATACCGGTAGTATAATAGATTCTAGAACTTGTTTTGTTATGTGATAAGGATTTAAAACGTACGCTTTTAAGGGGTCATTTAAGCCCTTAATCGACCACTTTTATATCTGTTACTGCTTAATTTCGTTCCCTTTCACTTTTTAGGTCTCTTGGAAGCAAAATGCTGGAATGATGCATATTTGGACGAAAAGGAGTGAATACATGAAGAAAATGGCAAAGTCAAGATCGAAGCCACTCAAGCTGCTCAAATTGGGCATCCCAATCAAAGGGCGAAGCCGTCCCTCTATACAGACTTGATAAAAACATGCACCAGACGATTCAGTGGAATTTTTGCTCATACAACCAAACGGCGTCAGGATTTGAAGAAGAAGGGCGTCACTCAGACTTTTCATCTCAGACGGGCCCAGATCAAAACTAAGACGACATCCCACTTGAAGACTGACGGCGTCACAACTCTAAGGTGACGCCGTCCCATCGATGACTTGGCCAAGACGAAAACCCTAATGAAGGTGAGCTGACGTCGTCCCACCTATAAGGCGACGCCATCGCACTTGTAAATCTATATATAGAATTTGATTTTTCTACATTTAAAGAGGTAGACTTTTGAAGAAAAAACCCTAAACGTTTGTAGTCCGACTTGGACAGTATCTTAGGGTCCCAAACCCTATTTTACACATCAACATAAGTGTTTTAATCCAAAGTATCATTATGTCTTCAATTGATTGTGCGTATGCTTGCTTGTTTAACATGTTTAGCTAAATTTCTTATGTGTTTGCTTAGATCTATGAAACCTAGTTATTAATTATTGTTAGGTTATCTCTTATCTTTATTGTAATTGGCTTAGGAGTGCAACTAGGCTTTCGTTGTGTTTAATGCTTGAGTAATTTTTGTGAAAGTTAGCTTATGAATGAAATAGTTTAAGGACTTGCGGATTTCGTAGGCTAAACCCAAAGGTAACCTCAAAGAGTTAGGCAATAGGCACACCCTACGACCTTAGAAAATACAACGCGATTAAGATAAGGTGTGAAAATTCAACCGACCAATAAAAGATAACTAGGGAGTAATAGTATCTAGGTAAACACATTTTTAATCATCATACGAGCACACATCAAATAGACATAGCTACCCGTAGTATTAGATAATTAGAATAGTAGAAGTAATCGGTAGAAGTACCACCCCCAAACCAATTGCCCTGAGATATTTACCTTAGCTTTCTAAAAAACCATAAAAGATAAAAAAGAATCATCCTCAACCCCCACCTTAGTGTAATACATTTCTTGCTAGCATTCCTATTCCCCTAGAGAATGATATCAATCCCTGAGGCTTACCCAATACTACACTACAACGATTAGGTTCACTGCCTAGGTGGTTGAATAACTTGCTCGAAGAAAAGGAAGTTCCTTTGACCCCAAACGCGCTTCGTACGCGCATCAAGTTTTTGGCGCCGCTGCCGGGGAATAGAATAGCTAGTTAGATCTTTATCTCGTTTAGGTTCCCTTGCTTGATTCCTATCAAGTAAGATTTTTCCCATTTTTAGCTTCCTTGTAGTCTATCCCCCTTCTTCGTGACTTTGTTAGTAACCCCATCACTTTTCATCATGGAAGGTGATAACCCACCACCACACCAACCACTTCCCATCGACCCACCACCAATTGTCCCGCCAAGAGGCCGTACTCTTGGTGAATAATCTAGATCGAGCCACCAAGGCTATAGGAACACCATTGAGCTCCCCGATCCAGCTCAAACTACGGCCCTGCGATCCGACAACATCCGGTTGGTGCAAAACGGATGTGCATTCCATGGACTTCATTCCGAAGATCCTAATCAGTATCTCAAGGACTTCCTTAAAATTTTTGATTCCATCGACCTTGATGCTACCACACGAGAGACCACGCGCTTGCGTCTCTTCCAATTCTCTTTACGAGACCAAGCTAGTAATTGGCTTGATCGACTTTCCGCCTGATCCATCTCAAGTTGGGATGATCTCACCACTCGTTTCCTTGCCCAAATTTTCCCACCAGGGAGAACTACTAAACTTAGGAATGACATCTTGATGTTCCAACAATGTCAAGGCGAAACTATCTACGAGGCGTGGACTCGATTCAAGGACTTGCTCCATAAAGTCCCTCATCACGGCATCGATATTTGGCTTTAAGTCCAAATCTTTTACGATCATGTCAACTTCTCAACTAGGTAAACCATCGACCAAGCGGCTGGTGGCAAACTTAGTGAACTTACCGCGAAAGAATCATGGGGTACAATAGAGGACCTTGCCCTCTATGACAACAAAAGTTGGAATGAGCTCTGTGAGTCGCCTAAAACCGTGAAGGCAATCTCCCTGCCTCCCATTGACTCACAAACTTCCAATCGTAGGATGCTCGAACTTGAAGATCAAGTCAAATTCCTAATGAGCTCCTACGAGAATCCTAAGTCTTCACGCCAAGTGAACAAAGTCTCTTCCTTGTGTGAGATATGTAGTGGTCCCCATGACACTCGTACTTGCATGAGACTCCTCGAATAAGCTTCCGTGGACTACGCATCCTTGCGTACCAATGGAATGGGAGGGAGATTCCCCACAACACCCGGACATAGGACTTTCAATGATGCCCGAGAAGCATGTAGGGGCAAACCCGACTATAATTGGGGACAAACCAAAGAATTCACCTCTAACGATTCCCCATGGTCCCTCTCTCACGGCCCTAGTCAACAAAATATAGAAGGGATGTTGCAACACCTAGTTACATCCCAAGAAGCTCAAATAGCCAAGCTTTCGGACCACTTTAACCAACAACAAGCCAACATGGATAGGAAGATAGATAACCTTTTGAAAGCCATGACCAATAGTGATAGGAAGACCACCGGAAAGGTTAATGCCATCTCGACTCATTCTCCCAAAGCTTTCGGTGTGAAAATTAAGGACCCGAGTAAGTACTTCGAAACTAGGGATCCATCTTTATCTAAGCATGTTCAATTCGTCAATGCCATCACCTTAGTGAAACCAATAGGAATAGTGACGAAGCGAACCATGAGACTATGCTTGAGGTTAGTAAAACTCCTAAGGAAGAATAGACTGTTGGATCGATGTACTCTAACCAAACTAACTTATATAGCTTGTTAAGGGTTTAATAACCTTGGATAAATCCTAAGTTATTAACAATGAAACACTGAACTATCTCTATTAAATATGCGAAATTTACTTAACAAAGCTAAGAAGAATTAACTTTAAACTTCAACGATTTTATTAATACTTAGAAACTGCTTGTTAAACAGATTCTTTAAGAACTCTAAAACTCTAATATCGAACTCTCTAAAATTCTAATAATTCACATACGTTTAATGCCAATCTAGGGATCCTTTTATAGGCTTAAGGATAACACTAGTCGGTTTACAATTACAAACCTTGTACGACAAGTAATACTATACTAAGTTTAGAACATTCTAGAATACAAGATAATCCTTAACAATTTTACATATCAGTCCTTTAACCTTGCAGTACTTTGATGAATTTAGCAGTACTTTGACTTCATTCTTTAGCAGTACTTTGACTTCTTCCAGCACTTTGACTTTATTCAGTACTTTGTTATTCTTCAGCACTTTTATATCCCAACAATTCTCCCCTAACTTGAATTCTACTTGCTTGATTTCAAGTTCCTTTGTATATTTTACTTTAAAATCTTTGTCTTCAAAAAGAGATTGTGACTTTATCTTTAAATTTTATCTTTGTAGATCCTGTGCTTATATCATCATCATCAAAGTAATCTTTATCAGTAATTCTTTTCAGCAACAATCAGCAAGCTCCATCTTTTCAGCAACTCAGCAACATATGACAATTTGTACATCAGTTCTTTTAAGTTTCAGTCTATTCTCATCACTTCCAGGTGTGTAAACTCCTGTGAGAGGTGAATCATTGAATTTTAATGGATTTTAATGTCTCTTTACCAAAGCCATTAACTCTGGAGTAGCCAAATGTTTAGGTGTTTAAGACCATGGTACATTGATAACCATATGATTTTTAGCAAATCATCAGCTATCAACAGATTTGATTTGTCTTTACCAAAAGCTGTACCCTTTTGGACTAGTTAGTTCTTGCACCATGGTGAACTAATTACCATATAAATGGTTTTTCCACAGCCTTTACCACAAGCCATTTTTCTTGTGGGCTAGCCAACTCTTTACATTACTGATATGGTGAGTTGATTACCATACAACTTATTAGCAAGTTGTCAACTATATAACGGATTTGAGATATCTATACCAGAGCCGTTTGCTCATGGATTAGCCAGTTCTTTTATAAGCATGGAGAACTGATAACCTATTGTTATAACCATCTCAAAACCATTGTTGCTTTTAACTCTTGTTTCAAAAATATTCTTTACTTGACAAAAGTTTTTCTTTCAAAAACATTTACTGGCTTGTGCTGCAAGCAGTACTTAGATTAAAGTACTGTTTGTCCAACAGTACTTTGTATAAAGTACTTACTATTAAAAAATTTATATATATAAGTCAACATCATACCAGTTCTTATGCTTCATCATCAGCTATTGTTGTCCATCTGATAAACAATTCAATTAACACAAGAGTTGTTTCAGTTTCTTTCTCGACCTCCATACCATGATCTAACATTCTTCTCATAAGATCTGATGTTAATGGATATCTTCTTTCAGCTAGCATGTGTATCATAGTTCCATCTTCCAGTTCCAAAGCATGTACTCCTGATTCTTCAAAAAATCTCCAGTTTGCAATCTCCCAGTTCTCTTGATTTTGCCAGAGTTCATCATTGCTTGTTTCCTCAGTTTCGAAAATAGTTGTCAAATCTCCTAATAATACTAATCCAACTCCATTTGATGGAATATGTTCAAAGTATTCTTGCACTAGTTGGTATAGTTGAAACATATCTGCTCTATCAATAATATGCAATATATCCCATATTAAATTGAATACTCTGAAGCTTTCATCCTCCCTATGAAACATCAAATAATTTCCATCTTTTGACTCTACAACTTCAAAAGTGATTATCTTTGTCTTCTTTACAGCAGTATCTTTTGATTTAGAATCCTCAATATCAACAATTCTAATGTAATTCCTCAGTTCATCAACTGTATCTGATCTTAGCTCAATCTTCTTTGATTTATGTTCAGCTTCAGTTGTCCTTTTTCTTTTTAAGCTTCTTTTGTCAGTATCCTCCTTCTGATTATCATCCTTAAAAGAAATAATACTTTCAACTTGCTTCTGATAAGCTTGTCTAACATTTTCATACAAGTCTTTCATCTCAATGTAATTTAGCTTCTGTAATCCAGTATACCCTTGACCCTTTAGATATGCCATTATAGCATTTCTTTCTTTAGCCTTATTCAATGGTCTTCTAGGTATAACAACTTCAGATTCCTTCACTGATTGATCAACTTCAGCATTCAACTCAGCTTGTATCTTTCTAGCAGCTTCTTCATTCTTGGCTTCCTCAATTGCTCTTATTTCTGCCAAAGTAAGCTTTTTCTTCTTTGTTTCTACCAACTTACCTTTTCCTTTATCTTCTGGATCTATAGTAGGTTGAGAATCTTGTGGTTGTTCTTCTGTAACTCCTGGAATGCTAACTCCTCTTGATCTTGATAAGTTGTGCAATATCTCAGCTGCAATTTCATCATCACTTGCAGTGTGCACTACTTTTGGTGTATCAGCTTCCTCTTCTTATAGAATAGTAGAAGGACCAGCTTCTTCATCAAAATTAAGCGTCTTTGGTGTAATCAGCTCTTGTCTATGAGTTCCTTGAAGACCAGTACTTTGATCAGTAGCACCTTGATCATCAGTACTTTGAACACCAGATCTTTGAACTTCAGTTCTTTCAGGCTCAGTACTTTGTGCTTCAGTACTTTGAGGTTCATCTTCTTTTTCTTCATAAAATTCAGCATCTTCTTTCAAATTCTCTTGCTCTATATTCCTCCCCAATAGGACTGAAGATTGCGGTTGAACCTTTTTGCCTGTAGAAGCCTGCCTAAAATGCTTTCTTTTCTTCTTTTCAGCCTTGACCCATAATCTGTGATGTTTAACTAAAGGCCAGACAGACCTCTTAAGTTTTCGAAACTTGGTCTTAAACTTAACTATCTGTGCAGCTTGAGCCTCAGTTGTTTTCTTTAATCTGATTAGCTCCCTTGTCAGAACATAATTATCCAACACTAAACCTTCAGGGGGTATATCAGCTGCAACCCCTTCAGAGGATGATGAGGGAATAGGAATATCTGGTTCTGACTCAACAGGTGGAGTATCATGGTGAGATGAGAGAGGTGAAACTGTAGTACCTTCATTTACATCAGTACCTTGAGAAGCAGTTCCTTGAGATGCAGTACCTTGAGAAGCAGTACCCTGAGTTGAAACAGTACCTTCTCTTTCATCACTAGATGCAGCCTCATCTCTAATTGCTTGAACAATCTCCATTATTAAAGTAGTCAATGGAGTGTTCCTTCTAGAAAACAAATCACTCTTCCTAGCCATGAAGGTGAAGATCTTTTCAAGTTGTACCACAACAGGTAATAAACTCGAAGGCTTTGGTACATCATGCAATTATTTATTTAAGAAGACTTGAATAAATCTTTGATACATCAACCAGCGTGATCCATGAGAGATGTGAGATAACATACCATCTAAAATCAGCCTTGAAAAATTGAAGATACGATTTGTAGCCAATCCCACTAAAGCAGATGCTATATTGGAACCAAATTGCTCCCATGAAGTATTCTTAGAACTGATACACTGAAGTAGGACATGAACCAAGTACTTCCAATGCAGACTAAATAAGGGTTTCTTGAATGTTGTTTCAGTTAAAGACCCTTCATACCCAATATCTCTCAAAGTATCCCAAAGAAGCTGTTTATCAAAACGAATAGCACCTTCTTCATCATCAAATAACAAATCTTCTTGAATTGAAGCTTCACTAACTTTGACAATCCTTCCAGCAACCTTAGCTTGTATATATGAATCATCATTCTCCATGTGAGTCCTAGCAGTTGCCCAAAATTTTTGAATCCATGGCTCAATAATATCTGGTTCAACCAAAAGTGCATAACTAATTGGAGAACCCGTGAGAAAATCAATAATGTCATGAAATGCGGCATTAGCTTCAGTCTTATCCAAATTCGCCACCATGTTATGTTTAGAAACGGTGTTTCGGTTTGCCATTGATGGTTGTATAAGAGATTGATTTGATGAATAAGTATTTATGAGAGAGAGAGAAATATGGAAAATATTGTAAGAATAAAAATGGGAGGGAAAATCGAAAAGTAGTTATTTATAGGTAGGATTTAAAAAATCACAGCCCATAAAGTTACCGTTATTTGATATTTACCCCTCTTTTTGACCGTTGGAACAGTACGTTGATAAGACAAGCAGTGCTTTCCACATGTGCAGTACTTTCCAGAGCAGTACTTTCAGTGCAGTACTTTCATATGACAAAACAGCAGTACTTTTCCAGTCTTCTCTTCACAATAACAGAAACTTGTAAATAGGCATTGAATTTCCTCCCCTCAAGCAATGCATGGGACTGTCTAACTACTAATCAGTCCTCCCCTTAAATGTAGCTTAGTAATTAATCATTCCAATGCTCACCACCAAGTGATTGAAACGTGAAACATCAAATCCTTTGGTGAGTAAATCAACTACATTATCATCTGTGTGAACCTTGACAACATTAATGAGCCTGTGCTCATAACAATCTCTGATGAAGTGATGCCTAATCTGAATATGCTTGGTCTTGGAGTGATAAACAAGATTCTTCACAATGCAAATTGTACTCTCATTATCAATATTGATAGGAGTGTTCTTGAAGTTGAATCCATAATCCAAGAGTTGATTCTGCATCCACAAGACTTGTCCACAATAGCTTGCAGTAGCCACATATGCTGCTTCAGTAGATGATGTTGTTGCAATAGTTTGCTTCTTACATTGCCCTGAGACTAATCTTCTTCCAAGATATTGGCATCCTCCAGTGTTTGATCTTCTATCATAGTTGTCTCCTGCATAATCACTATCTGAAAAAGCTTCCAAGTGAAATGGTAAATCCTTTGGATACCACAACCCTAACTTAGGTTGTTGTTTTAAATAACTAAAAATTCTCTTCACTGCATTCATATGAGAGACCTTAGGTGAAACTTGATATCTTGCACATAAACAAACAGCAAACATGATATCAGGCCTAGATGCAGTTAAGTACATAAGACAACCAATCATAGATCTGTAAAGCATGACTTTAACAGGTTGACCATCTTCATCCTTGCCCAATGAGTTGATAGATTTGATAGGTGTAGTTACTTGCTTCATAGCATCAAAATTGAACTTCTTAAGAATGTCAGCAACATACTTATCTTGACTTATGAAAATCCCTTCCTTTGACTGTTTAACTTGAAGCCCCAAAAAGAATGTTAATTCACCCATAGAACTCATTTGAAATTCATGTTGCATCAGTTGCTCGAATTCCTTCACCATGGACTGATTGGTAGCTCCAAAGATGATATCATCTACATAAACTTGAACTAGCATGATATCCTTCTTATCTCTCTTGATAAACAAAGTCTTGTCTATGGCTCCCCTCCTATAACCATGTAGCAATAAGAAAGTAGAGAGCCTTTCATACCAAGCTCTAGGAGCTTGATGAAGACCATAAAGAGCCTTAACAACTTTGTAGACTTTGTTGCGATGTGCAGGGTCCTCAAAACCAGGAGGCTGTTTGACATAAACCTCCTATATAATAGTGCCATAAAGAAAGGCACTCTTGACATCCATTTGATAAACCTGAAATCCCATATACGATGTAAAAGCAAGGAATATTCGGATAGCTTCAATCCTTGCAACAGGAGCAAATACTTCATCATAATCTACTCCTTCTTCTTGTCTATAACCTTGTGCAACTAACCTTGCCTTGTTCTTGATGACATTCCCTCTTTCATCTCTCTTGACTCTGAAAACCCATCGTGTACCAATTACTTTCTTTCCATCTGGTAGATCACATAGGACCCAAACTTCTTGAAGTTTGAATTGAAGAAGTTCTTCTTGCATAGCTTCAACCCAACTCTCTTTAGTTAATGCTTGAGCTATGTTCTTGGGTTCTTTTTGAGAGATAAAGCAAGTGAACAAACATGTTTTATGATCCTTATGATTCAGCCTGTTTTGTTTATACACAAAGCTAAGTAAAGCATATGTGGTGTAGAAAAACCTTTAGCTTTGTTTCTTCTGAGCACTCCATGAGTAGAAGGTCCAATGATTTGACCAGTAGGATGATCTTTATGAATTTTTAATGTAGGAGTCTGTGTAACTTCCAGATTATCACCCAAATTTGAGAAATCAATATCTTCATTGGAATCTGAGAAAATACGTTCATCTTCAAACTCATCATCAGTTGCCAGGCATGTTAGGATCATCCAAATCATCCAAAGTGCTGTCAACAGGTGCAGCAGTACTTTGTTCTAAAGTACTGTCATCCAAAGTACTATGAAAGAAATCTACAGTCTTGTTCTTTTTCTTTGCTTCTTCATAAGCTCTTCTTTGATTATCATCATAAGAATGTGCTACTACATCTTGAAAAAGCATCTGATTAAGTTCATCTTGAATAGCTTGATCCTCAGCAGACAATGAGGATTTTGGTTCATCAGTACTTTTCTTTGGTTCAACAGGTATGGGTTCTTCAGCAGCATCAGATCTAATATGGACTCCATGAACAATGTATTGTAAATCATCTTCTTTGTGGACAACTTGATTTTCTCCTCTAACAGGCACATAATTCATAGAAGGAGTCAAAACCTCAAGATCAAATATCCAATCATGACCTTTACCCTTCTGATTTTCTTGATCTTCTAAAAATTCAACATGAAGACAATCTTGAACCTTTTTGGTGACCCTGTTGTACACTCTAAATCCTTTGCTGTTGGTGAGAATAGTTAGAGGGCATCCAAAAGGCTTCATAAATCAAATGTTGGGTTTATTTCCCATCAGCAACTCATAAGGTGTCTTCATCTGAGTTTTGGTAACTGATACTCTATTAAGCACATAGCAAGCAGTACTTACAGCTTCAGCCCATAATTGAATAGGCAGTAATGAATCTGCAAGCATTGTTCTGGCTGCTTCAATCAAAGTCATGTTCTTTCTCTCTGCAACACCATTCTGCTATGGAGTTCTATCAATACTAAACTCCCTCTTGATTCCTTTCTTAGCACAAAACTCATCCATAAGCTTGTTCTTGAATTCAGTCCCATTATCACATCTAATACCTCTTACTTTGAGTCTCAATTGGTTTTCAAGGGCTATTATGAGATCATGAATAGCATCAAAAGTATCATCTTTAAATCCCAAGAAAAATACCCAACTAAATCTACTGCAATCATCTGTCACAACCAGACAGTACTTCTTCTTGTTTAGACTAGCAACAGAAACAGGTCCAAAAAAATCCATGTGCAATAACTCCAAAGGTTCTCTAATAGTTCTTTCCTCAAGCTTCTTGCATGAAGCTTTGTGTTTTTACCCTTCTTGCACGCCAAGCATGAGTGATCATTCTTGTAAGTCTGGGAAGGTAAACCTCTAACTAAATTTCCTTTGACCAATTTGTTGATATTCTTGAAATTTACATGGCCCAATCTTCTATGCCACTGATGTGCTTCTTCAAGTGTTGCCTTTGCTTCTAAACATGTTGCTCTTCTAGAAGAGTGAAGACTCTTCATATCCAGACTGTACACATCATTGGTTCTTGGTACTCTCAGTATTACCAAGTTATCATCAACAAGCTTGAATTCAGGGGAAAGAATGAGACATTCTGTGTCAGTGAATAACACAGGGTGTTTCTTATCACAAATCTGAGAGACTGACAAAAGGTTGAATTTTAGCTCCTTCACATATCTAACATTCTCAAAGTCTATGCTCCCTGCCTTAATAGTTCCTTTGCCTGTAGTTCTTCCTCCACTAGCATCATTCCCAAATGCAACTCTTCCTCCACAATAAGATCTAAAATCTGACAAAATTTCTTTGTCTCCTCTCATGCTTCCAGAGCAACCACTATCTACAATTAAATGATCTTTAAGCTCCTCTTCTGGGTTGCCCTGCACACAGATAAAAGAGTTAGTGTCTTTTAGGAACCCAAGCCATTACTGACATGTGTTCCCCTTGGAGTAACATACTCAAATTCTTTGAGTATGTAATCTTCACAGTTTTTGTAGACAAAATCAAGAAATATCTTTTGTTTTAAAACTTGTGGTGGGTTTTCAGCAAAACTTTCTTTTTCAACAAAAATCTCTTTTTCTTTTTCAACAAAGTCATCTTTAACAAAAATCTCTATTTCACATTCACTTTCTGAAAGTACTGTTTGTTCCCCATCAGTACTTTCCTTCTTAACCCATTTGGTTTTAACTTCTGGTGTAGAGTCCCTTGAAGCTACTTTCTTTGAGTTGTAATGCCTTCTAGATTGATAGTAAGTAGATCTCCTAGTATTCCTATTCCAAAAAGTGTTTGGTGAAAACTGAGCAGTACTTTGAGAAAGTACTGTGTTTTGTTTAACAATACCTTGAAAAATGTTTGAAGGTACTAGAGGTTTTGAAAAAGGTCTTCTCTGGTGAGGGTACCTATAGTCTTGTGAGAAGTTGCTATGGTTAACCCTATGTGAATGATTCCAAACTGGTCTATTCTCCCTAGGCTTATGGTTGGCAGATTTGTTCTTTGGGAATTTGCTTAGGTATTCTGAGTGAAGGTCACAGTCCTTAATCAAATGATCAGGACTATAACAAACAAAACATAATTTTTGACCTGTAATCCCAAAATTGCTTCTTCTATGTGTATGACCAAACCTATCCTATTTTTTTGGTGAATGATGAAAACTGTTTTGACCAAAATTATCCCAAAAAGGCTTAGCAGTATTTTGAAAAGGTTTTCTTAAAGGTACTGCTGAAGGTGTAGCAGTACTTTGAGTTGAAGGTACTGCTTGACTCTTAACATCATCTTCCTTAGGTGTCTCAGCTGTTTCTTTTGAGGTTTCAGAATTAGATTGACCAATAAGCTTTTTCCTAAACTCTAGATTGTCTATTCCAAAACGAGAAACATCTGCCCTAAGAGGTTGAAAACTACCAGTGGGATGAGGGACTGCATGATAACCTTTGTCTTTCTTATATTCAGGAGGTGATTGACTAATTGAGTCTTCATTACTAGGTATGTCTACATAGTTAATGAGTTCATCATCACTAGTTGTTATATCCTCAAAATCACATTCATCCTGATCACTAGGTATGTTTTCTATGTTACTAAAGTCCATACCAAAACCTAGTCTAGTTTTAATGTAAGCTCTTCTCTGTTTTTCAACATAACTAACATGAGAAAGGCCTGATTGTCCCCAAGCAGCAAACTTTTCTAGCAATTCATCTCTTTCCTTAGTTAGCTTCTCAATTTTAGAAATCTTACATCCTAGTTTCCATTCACTTAATTTTAACTGATAATCCTGTTGTTCATACTTTTCTGCCCAAGCCATTTCATTATTTTCATGTGTTATTATTTTGGCTTCCATTGACTCTAAAGTAATTTGATAACCAGCTACCTCAGACCTATCCCTTTGATAATTATCTCTTTCAGTCACATAATCATTAAGTACTTTTTGATAAAAGTCATGACACTTAGAACATACCTCAGAGATAGGGGGTGAACTTGGTGAAGTGGCTACCATAGCAAGAAGAACGGGTTCATCTTCACTCTCCATGCTCCAATAGCAGCATGCCCAGGTTCCTCATCAAAAGCTGTGCTCCAGTCAAACTCTTCCACAGAGTCTTCCACTGCTGTCATACAATAGGTTACTGGTTCATCATCAAACTCAGCACTCCAGTCAACCTCTGATAAATTTTCTTGAGCAACCAAAGCTTTTGTTTCAGTAATAGGGATTTCTTTTAGTTCAAGCTTTGGTTTCTCAGTCATCCTATTTGCCTGATATTTAGCAAACTTGCATTCCCTTGCAAAGTGTCAAGTCTTTTGACAGTTAAAGCATTCAATCTTGGACTTATCAAAAGTGATACCCTGTTTTGGTTTGAAGTCGATGCCTCTTCTTGTTTTCTTCATGAACTTCTTGATCCTTGCAGTGATCATAGCAACTTGCCACCTTATATCAATTTCTTCAAGAGCATCCTCTTCAATTTGTGACAAATCCTCTTCATAGGTAACAGGTAAAGTAGCTTGCTGAGCAAAGAATGAGCATACAACTTCATCAGAATGGATGGTGGTAGATGGTGATGATGTGGGGTTGGTCATAGTTGTGATAGAATGAGTAGGATATGCACTACTTTGAGCAGCAGTACTTTGAGTAGGGTATGCAGTACTTTTAGTGGAAGTACTGCCTCTCTTTTCAGATGACACAAAAGCTATAGTGTGAGACTTTGAACTTGTTTGGCCATTCATCTCATGCTCATACACCTTTAGATGGTTGTAGAGATCATCAAAGTCCATAACATCCAAACCAGGTTGTCCTCTGATCATAGTAGCAATCACATGCCATGTAGATGGCAAACTCCTTAAGAGCTTCAAATTGGCATCTTCAACATATACTTCTGCCTTGTATAACTCTAGCATGCTGAGGAGATTTTGGAACCTATCATAGGCAGCATCAAGACCTTCTCTTTCACCAACAATGAAAGTTTCAAACTGTTGCTTCAACAAATTTCGGTGCATCTTCTTGGAAGCATCATTACCTCCAAACCTTGTCTTGAGAGCAGCCCATAATTGTTTAGCATCTTCAGCATCATGAAACTTGAGTAAGTGACCATCAGGTATAGCAGGCAATAGGATATTGAGAGCCTTCTCTTGATTTCTTATAGTAGCAGCTGGCAAAACGGCCTTGGGTTGTTTAGGTTGTCCAGGAATTTCTATAGGATCTGCAACAACTTCATTACCATTGACAATCACGTTCCACAGTGTATGGTCTGTAATGGCAATGTACTGCCTCATCTTCATACTCCATAGGTCATACGCTCCCTTCTTGATGATTGGTATTCTGAGTGAGGTGATGGATGGGGGTGGTGCAGCTTCAGTAGACATCTTTAGGGTTTGTTGTTAACTAGGTTATTAAGGGTTCCTTCTTAGTCAGAGTTTCCACACAAGCTCTGATACCACTTGTTGGATCGATGTACTCTAACCAAACTAACTTATATAGCTTGTTAAGGGTTTAATAACCTTGGATAAATCCTAAGTTATTAACAATGAAACACTGAACTATCTCTATTAAGTATGCGGAATTTACTTAACAAAGCTAAGAAGAATTAACTTTAAACTTCAACGATTTTATTAATACTTAGAAACTGCTTGTTAAACAGATTCTTTAACAACTCTAAAACTCTAATATCGAACTCTCTAAAATTCTAATAATGCACGTACGTCTAATGCCAATCTAGGGGTCCTTTTATAGGCTTAAGGATAACCCTAATCGGTTTACAATTACAAACCTTGTACGACAAGTAATACTATACTAAGTTTAGAACATTCTAGAATACAAGATAATCCTCAACAATTTTACATATCAGTCCTTTAACCTTGCAGTACTTTGATGAATCGAGCAGTACTTTGACTTCATTCTTTAGCAGTACTTTGACTTCATTCTTTAGCAGTACTTTGACTTCTTCCAGCACTTTGACTTTATTCAGTACTTTGTTATTCTTCAGCACTTTTATATCCCAACATAGACCAACGAAGTAGACGAAGTGGGTGATGAATACTTCAATAAGTTTCCTATGGAAGAAGAACTTTCATGCCACCCACACCTAGTACGCGACCTTCGTCACATGTATGTTAGGAGAAGCCCACGAATCATCTTTGGAAATCCTAGAAATCTCAACATACCTTATTGCATAGGACATCTTTTCGTGGCAATTGATCGCAAGACCCCAATAAACATCATGACTAGCACATATTATAATTGGGTGATGAAGAAACCTATCCCAAATAGGCAAGACCCCGATGATCCTAGAGTTAGTTGTAATTTTCTTGGTAGAGTTAAAGGATTTCCCGTCTATGTAGGTAGGTTCACGTACCTTACGGATTTCGTGATTGTGGAGGATATTAGTACGGCCATAGATCCTAGCTTGTCCCATGTAGTTCTAGGAAATCCATTCATAGAAAACACCGGGATGACTTATGATCCGTCGTTAGGAATAGTTAGATTCAAGGATGAGACCGATGATATAGCTTACCAAATGCCATTTAAAATTGAGAAATTTTCATCACTATCCAATGATGAAAAGGAACTTAAGCTATCGGTCTACTATAGGAATGAGAAGGATAAGGAGAAAGGAGTTGATTATGTGATGAATAAGATTTTTGGGTTCTATAAGGATAATTTGAAATTAGGACCAGAATATAGAACCAATTGGGGGGAAGATGACTTCTTAGAAAGATGCACGATAGGGCATAACTATACCATGGAAAACCCCAATAGAGATCGTCATGAGGAAGAAGATGACGGTAAGGAAGTCACGTAGGAGCACGACTTCGAGTCTAGCTACAAGACTCATAAATAAAGAAAAGCGCTTCGTGGGAGGCAACCCATTCTTAATTGTTTACTTGTTTGTATGTCATATATCTTTTTCATTGTTGTTTATTCTCATGTTTGATTTTGTGAAAATGCTTTATTTTGTCTTTAACCATGTCTTAATTACATATAAAGGTATTTTACAAAAAGATGAGTGTAGGGAAGATTACATACGTTTTTAAAGAACGTGAACATGAGAATTACAATTAGTGAAATTGATATATATGTGTGTTTGTTAGAGTCAAATGCTTGTATCGAGTCATAATGGATGTTTTGCAGGAATTTTTCCAGGTTTTAAAGATGTAATTTTTCCATAATTTTTCCACGAAAACGCAGCAAACCAGTTTCTGTCATGACAACCTGATGGCATCAGGATTAAAGCCTGACGACGTCAGGTCAAGAAGAAACAACTTATAAAAAAATTTTGTTTTCTGTGCTACTTATAAATTTTTGGAAATTCTCAGGTCTTAATTTTTTAGAAAGTCCGCAAACATCCATTCCACAAGCATTATATCCTAGTGTAGTGGTGTCATATATTGTTTTACCGCCAATTTTACGCGAAGGTTTTATTTGCTTTCATAAGTGTGCAGGCTATATTGGGCAAGAAGAAGAAACACAACATTGGATGGAGCTTATCACATATGCATTCTTCTTGGAAAAGAATTTAACCACAACTTCACATGGATCCTATCGAGCTAATCAGGGGAGTACTAAGTTCTTTCTCTTTTACTTACCTTCCTTTATCATAACTTTGATACTTTTGGGGAACATTGGGGACAATGTTCAGTTTAAGTGTAGGGAGGGAGAATAAAACGGGAACTTAGAAACTATTCTTATCCTTGATTATTTGTCTTGTCCTTAGTCATTTGTGTAATAAACTATGAGAAATATTTGATAGGGCAATTTTAGCACCAAATTTAAATTTTTTTATGACATGTACGAGCTAAAACTTTTGTCTTAATAAAGCGTCTCATGGATAGGAGTTATATGACTAGAACAAAAACCGTTTACCACTCATGTTCCACCCCAAAAATGTGAGGTTCGCCCCTAGATCTTTAGGAATAAAAGCATTCACCTTTAATGCTTAGAGAGTGTACCGGTAGTATAATAGATTCTAGAACTTGTTTTGTGATGCATTACGAGATCGCTAGTGAGACTACACTTGTGTAGTTAGGAATAACTAAGTGATAAGAGGCATTAGGATAACCCTTGTTTGAAACCTATATTATAATTACGTCTTCCACATCGGTCGAGTAATTACCCCACACCCTTGCGATGTACTCATCTTTAGTACACGATACCCCTAGTTAACCCCTCAGAGCCTATCTTTTTCGCGGTTCTCGTGATGTTTCAGTTTTCCGGAATATCAATGAAGATCATTGTTTACAATCCACCCCCAAATGTATACCCAAATCGCCTTAGCCTACCTTGTATGCACTCACCTTTAGTGCATTATTGTTATCATTACAAAACCCTTAGTTCAATTATCTAGATACTTGCATGGTTGCTAAGTTGAGTCATATCTTTTGTACGCAGTTTTTGTGACAACTCGTATTTTCAGGTCATATTTCAAAACATTACTCATGCTTCATCATTTATCATTTATCGTAAACTAGGTTTACGAGCATCAAATTCACGTAACCGTATTGGTTTAGCTGTGAATTCATGAACATTTCATCAAGGACATTTCATATATGCTAGGTTTAGTCTACATTTCATTGGCATCATCGTCATCATATCAATTTATGCATGGTTTTGCATTTTTCATTAAACATTTATTTTCATATTAAATAAACGTTATCGCGTAATTAATTATTTTGAACAATTGATCCATTACTTTCAAAAATTATTTCAATATATTTTTATACTCATTTTAAGTTTATAAAAATAATATTATGAGTTTACCCAGTGTTTTCAATTTATTTCATATATAAATTGTTATGTTTATATAATAACGACGGTTTTTGTAAATTCAACCCGATAATTATTATTTCACTCAAATTTTACAAGAAATGTATTTTTATAATTTTTATGACCTCAATATATTTTATCTTGACCCGTTAAAAATATATTTTTAGTTAACGCTACCCTACAAGCTCAAATATATACACAAGTTACTAATAATTCTTAACTAACTACACGTTTACTCTATATTAATACACTTAATTTTTACCAAATGCAACTAGTCCTTCTTTTTATGAATGTGTCGACACTCTTTGGGGTGAGTCATGTGTTTACAAAATATCTCTTTCAATGTATAATGTATTATACTCCTTAATATCATCACATTCACTTCATTTTCTTTCAAGCAAAAATCAAATATCTCATCTTCCTCTCTTTCTCTTGAAACCGGCAACCACATAGACCAAGAAGGAGATCATATATTTTTCTCTAATCAAGAATTTAACACACTAGTATTACTTGTTATTAAGGTTTTGCAATAAAAACCTTGGGTGATTAGGAAAAACCTTTGTTCCATTAACCTCATCAAGTTACTTGTAAGCTTTTCATATTCATGATCATATTTCATATTCATTTTCATATTCATTACATCATATTTGAGTAAAAACATGCAAGTCATATGATGTTTGTACCACTTTTACATGATTTTAAGAGTTATATATATATATATAAGTCATCCTATAATTACTCCTTGTTATAAATCACTCTTGGTGATGTCTAGGAACCCATGACACCCTAAGAAGGTGTATGGTAGGATTAGAATAGCTTCGAAGTTGTTTTGAATTGGTTGGAATAGGTTTTACGCGTGAAAAACCCATTTCGACAAGTCTAATTAAGGGTCTGTCCTTATTTTGAAAATCTGGAAAATCCGACAGTAAGAAAAATATTTTGGGCTAGATATTTGGAAAATATACTTTAAAACGAAAACGTGGCCGCTTGAACGGATTAAAACGGAGCTATAACGAAGAAGTTATGAATTTTTGAAGTTTGACGACGAAAACTAATAATTCCAGAAATTTCAGCATGAAAATGTCACTGTTTACGAGTCAAAAATGAGTCTTAAGCGTTGTTTAATGTGTCGACTTATCAAAACTATATTAGTATATGTTAACACGATTCCGTGGATATAAAGAACGTAGAAAACGGACTTATAACGACAAAGTTATTCACATTTTAAAAAGTTGCCGTAACTTTATTCTATTAGCAAAATTAACATATTTTCTATTAAACACATACTACGGTCACCAAGGACCATGTTGAGGGTCGTTTTTAACAATGACGAAGTACTTTTTATAAAGTGATGTCTTCTAGTAAAAGTAAGTTCGCCAAGCATATTTTTCAAAATGTTAAACCATTTGTCATGCGGAGTTGTAACGAGTAAGATACTGTCACTTAAACTTTGCCGAAAACCATATTTTACCTATATTTTTTCTTTGTGATCGAGACCTCTAGGATGAAAACTTAAACACTAAAACTTTGAGACAATGATACAAGCTTCCCAAAACCGTTGAGTTTGTTTTCTAAAACTCGATGTACACCATTTTACGACTAGCTTTTCGAGGCCCTTTAGTCACTTTCATGAAATATTTCAACGACATTATGTTACGACGAAAAGTTATAATTTCATAATAAATCATTAAATGATTATCGTAGGATATCATTTCAACATAAATACATGTAAAGTAATTTAAAAATGGTCAAGACGTTAAAAGATTATTTCTCGACGAGAAATATTATTTTCATAAATTCACAAGTGGTATAGATATCATCCGAATTGCATGCATAACATTACATCATAACTTATTATGTATCATATCATTCATAATAGGTCAAGTTTAGAGATTCACGCTACATTTCGGTGTATCCACTTTTGTCATTATAATCATTGCAACAGGTGAGTTTCATAGCCCCTACTTTTATACGTTTTGAATTATTTTGGGGGAGATACATGCTCAATTATTTTTATGACAATCATAATTATTTGCAAACTATATGTTTACCTGAACTGAATGTTTAGTCAGATTCTATATCATAAATCATGGAGCTAAATGTCTTGGTATAATTATTGAGCTAAATGTCTTGGTATTATCATGGAGCTAAAGGTTTTGGGATAATCATTGAGCTAAATGTCTTGGTATAATCATTGAGCTAAAGGTCTTGGGATAACCATTGAGCTAAATGTCTTGGTATTATCATTGAACTAAATGTCTTGGTATAATCATGAACTAAAGGTCTTGGAATTATTTCAAACAACACTCATATGTGTTATATCAATTGAATATTAATACATTAAGTTATCTACTATTATGTGAATTCATTTGACATCATGCATTTGAACATAATCTATACATATTTTGGCAATGGGTTGTGAACACACAGGTTGCAAGTTTTGTATGGGCGGAACTTGGAACTGAGTGGATTTGCAATGCCTTTGCTGCATAAACGATTTTGAAAGGCTTTACATTTCAACTCAAACTCTATGAACTCACTCAACCTTTGTGTTGACACTTTTTAGCATGTTTTATCTCAGGTATCTAAGGCATTCACTTCATGGCATGCATGTGGACTTATCATAGAGTCGTGGTGACGACGCGTCACACATGGGATTTATGCATTTTAAAACATCGTTTGTCTTGTATCAAATTTATTTCCGCACAAGTTAATTTCATTTGGGACCTATACTTTGTAAACTCTGATTATTTTATTAAATCAAGCGATGTATTTTCCAAACGACACTTTAGGTCGTTCAATATAACTGTGATTGTGATGCTATGACAGTCAATCCCCAGGAATTCCATTCCGCTGCAAAACAGGTATTTTGGGGGTGTGACAGTTTTGGGATGACTGAGACTCATGGGTAAAAGTAATATTTTATGGAGTAACGAGAAGGAACGTTAAATTCAAATTCCCTTTGTCTACGTAATTAAATACTCCAAGTGTTTTGATCTTTTCAAATCAGGTCAATTAGTGTTAAAGAAATAAAAACTCAAGTGTAGGGATGCTCCTATAAATCCCTTATATTTTGATGTTATCGTAGAGGATGGTAGAGTAAAAATGTATGCAAAAAAAAAAAAAAAAAAAAACGAAGAAAAAAACAAAGAAAAATATTTTGATATTATCCTAGGTGCTTACGCCAAAGCGGTGGAGGTTTGATCTAGTCTCAAGCCTATGGTAATCTATGTACTATGCCCGGTAATGAGTGTTTATCTTCCATTTCCATTTATTATATTTCATATAAACCCGAGAGATGAGAGAATCCAAACACCACTTGTGAGGTGCTAGTGGATAATTTCCGTGCTTGTTATGACTATTGCGGTGCTTTTACTTGTTGTGAATTATTTTAAACCAATGCTTCATGCCCCATAACTTATAAATTGATTGGCCAAAAGCACATTTGCTTGAGGACAAGCAAATACCAAGTGTAGGGATATTTGATAAGGATTTAAAACGTATGCTTTTAAGGGGTCATTTAAGCCCTTAATTGACCACTTTTATATCTGTTACTGCTTAATTTTGTTCTTTTAAACTTTTTAGGTCTCTTAGAAGCAAAATGCTGGAATGATGCATATTTGGATGTGAAGAAAATGGCAATGTCAAGATCGAAGCCACTCAAGCTGCTCAAATTAAACCTGACGGCGTCCCGATCAAAGGGCGACACCGTCCCTCTATACAGACTTGATAAAAACATGCACCAGATGGCTCAGTGGAATTTTTGCTCATACAAACTGACGGCGTCAGGCTTTGAAGAAGAAGGGCGTCACTTAGACTTTTCATCTAAGACGACCCAGATCCAAAACTAAAATGACGTCCTACTTGAAGACAGACGGCGTCACAACTCTAAGGTGACGTCGTCCCATCGATGACTTGGCTAAGACGAAAACCCTAATGACGGCGAGCTGACGGTGTCTCACCTATAAGGCGAAGCCGTCGCACTTCTAAATCTATATATAGAATTCGATTTTTTTGCATTTAAAGAGGTAGACTTTTGGAGAAAAAACCCTAAACGTTTGCAGTCCAACTAGGACAGTATCTTAGGGTCCTAAACCCTAATTTACACATCAAGATAAGTGTTTTAATCCAAAGTATCATTATGTCTTCAATTGATTGTGTGTATGCTTGCTTGTTTAACATGTCTAGCTAAATTTCTTGTGTGTTTTCTTAGATCTATGAAACCTAGTTATTAATTATTGTTAGGTTGTCTCTTATTTTAATTGTAATTGGCTTAGGAGTGCAACTAGGCTTTCGTTGTGTTTAATGCTTGAGTAATCTTTGTGAAAGTTAGCTTATGAATGAAATAGTTTAAGGACTTGCGGATTTCGTAGGCTAAACCCAAAGGTAACCTCAAAGAGTTAGGGCATAGGCACACCCTACGACCTTAGAAAATACAACGTGATTAGGATAAGGTATGACAATTTAACCGACCAATAAAAGATAAATAGGGAGTAATAGTATCTAGGTAAACACATTTTTAATCATCATACGAGCACACATCAAATAGACATAGCTACCCGTAGTATTAGATAATTAAAATAGTAGAAGTAATCGGTAGAAGTACCACCCCCAAACCAATTGTCCCGAGATATTTACCTTAGCTTTCTAAAAAACCATAAAAAGATAAAAAAGAAGCATCCTCAACCCCCACCTTAGCGTAATACATTTCTTGCTAGCATTCATATTCCCCTAGAGAACGATATCAATCCCCGAGGCTTACCCAATACTACACTACTGTTAATACAAATAAGCCGTAAAAATGTTTATTTATATTTTATGATCTTCTAATGTTTTGTCGATACCAAAAGTAAAATCATTTTAACGAAACAAACCAAAATACGTAAATGGTTTGAACTAATAGTTTTCTAACACACTTACGCTTTCACATAAAACACTAAAACAAGTATAAGTGATTTTATGATTTAGATACATATGTACAACAACTAGTGTTTACATATTGGGTTAAACATATACTTAAACCAAGTATACTAAAATGGGTAAAAACTAAGTGTATGCTAAAATGGGTAAATACCAGTATATACTAAATAGGTAAATACTAGCAAATGGTTTTGACCCATAACCAATGGTTTTATATATACCACTTAACCAAGTTCATTGTATCCTTAAGATACATTGTATCTAGAAAGAAAACCATGGATCAACCCATGACCCATGACCCATAACCAAAAATACCCATGGGCAAAGAGGAGCGGACCACGGATCCCTAGCTTTGTGCTAGCCGGATCCCTTGTGGTAGGGATCCGTGGGATCCGGGGAACAGTAGAGGTTTTTCCTCTATAAATAGTGAGCCATTTCTTCATTGTTTCTCACCCCCTTTCAATATACTTTCTCCCCTGAGTTAAATCTCACTAACCTTAGATCCAAGAGATATATGTTTGTAGTTTTGTTTTTGTGTGATCTTTTAGGTTCCTCTTAAAGGCAAGATCACCACCTTTGAAGTCGAGCAAGCTCAAGTCCATGAGTTGCCATGCCTCCTCATCATCAAGGCTACTGAAGTCTTCTTGTTGATGATTCTTTTCTTTCTTTAAAGAAGTGTAGTGTTGAAGACATTAGTGAAAGATGTCTCAAGAGTCAAGACGAAGATATTAGTGAAGGGTATCTATCGTCTATAGGATAAAGCACTTGTGGTAGGTGCTTGGAAGTCAAGACAAAGAAGCATTAGTGAAAGGTGCTTAGAAGTCTAGACAAAGAAGCATTAGTGAAAGGTGCTTAGAAGTGAAGACACAAGACATTAGTGAAAGGTGTCTTGTAGATCTAGTCAAAGGCATTAGTGAAAGGTGCCTTAGATGTACATTCGATATGGTGTGTTTCGATGTACAAGATAGACTAGTATTAGATCCAAGGATATTGATATCCTTGATGATGTTGTAAAGGAGTAGATCTCCTTTGGGATTAGTCGTTGGTGTAGTGTGGTAGTAGTTCCTCCATTGCAATGGAACTAGGTGCTTAGCCTAGTACCTAATAAAGGGTAGGCAACGTTGTGAAGGATTAGTTCTCCTAAGGTGTGAAAGAATTAGGTGCTTAGCCTAGTACCTAATAAAGGGTAGGCGACGTTGTGATAGGATTAGTTCTCCTAAGGTGTGAAAGAACTCGGTGGTTAGCCTAGCACCGTATAAAGGGTAGGCGACGTTGTGTTAGGTGTGCTTCGCCTTGGTGTGAAAGAACAAGGTATTTAGCTTTGTACCGGAAAAAGGTTAAGCGACGTTGTGAAGGCTTCTCCGCCATAAGGAGATTGGTGTAGTGATTACGAACTCTCGAGTAGGTGACTCGGGGAGTGGAGTAGGGCAAGGAAGGTGACCTTGTAGCCGAACCACTATAAATACTTGAGTTGTGGTTTTGTGCTTCTTACTCTTATCTTTTCATTACTTACCTTTATATGTTTGTTTATCAACATCCAACACACACATCCAAATAGATTGACATAAGTCGATCTAAATAGATTAAAATGAAGTTTTAATTGGTAAAACTATTCAACCCCCCCCCCTTCTAGTTTTCCACATCTACAACAATTAGGTTCACTTCCTAGGTGGTTGAAAAACTTGCTCGAAGAAAAGGAAGTTCCTTTGACCCCGAACGCGCTTCGTACGCGCATCATGATGCATTCCGAGATTGCTAGTGAGACTACATTCGTATAGTTAGGATTAAATTAATGATAAGATGCATTAGGATAACCGTTTTTTTAAACCTGCAATTTAATTATGTCATCCACATCGGTTGATTGATTTTCCCCACACCCTTGCGGTGTACTCATCTTTAGTACACGATACCTCTAGTTAACCCCTCAGAGCCTATCCTTTTCGTGGTTCTCGTGATGTTCCGGTTTCCGGAATATCAATGAAGAGCATTGTTTACAATCCACCCCTAAATGTTACACCCAAATCGCCTTAGCCTACCTTGTATGTACTCATCTTTAGTGCATTATTGTAACCATTGTTTAAACCCTTAGTTCAATTATCTAGTTACTTGCATGGTTGCTAAGTCGAGTCATATCCTTTGTATACAGTTTTGGGAAGATTGGGACTCATGGGTTAAAGTAATATTTTATGGAGTAACAAGAAGGAACGATAAATTCAATTTCCCTTTATCTACGTAATTAAGTACTCCAAGTGTTTTGATCTTTTCAATTCGCGTCAAGATGGTAGAGAAAAAAGGTATGAAAATAAAATAAAAAAAAAAAGAGAAAAAGTGAAGTGAAAAAAAATTAAAAAAAATAAAAAATGAGAAAAACATATGGGCTACCATCCTACATTTATCTTTATGTTTATGTTTTTAAGTTTATGTTCATATTTTGTTTCAAGTTTGTAGAAAACTAGAAGAGGGGTTGAATAGTTTACCAATTAAAAACTTTGTTTTGAAACTTATTGAAAGATCAATTGATATTGATCTTGGATATATTGATGAAATATGCAAGCAATATGTAAAGAGTAAATAAGGAAAGAAATGATCAAACCACAACAAGTCAACAAGCTAGATGTCGAGTTCTTTCCATGGGTACAACTACTCCCACACACAATGTATTTTGAGGACTAAAATACTAACCACTCACACTCACAAGATTATGATGGTTTGATACAACAATGAAGTATGAATCAACACTAGATCATACAACACTAAACAAACAAGACTTCCAACTTCTCGTTTGAAGCTTGAATGTGACTTGATCTTCTTTGCTACAAAAGAGATCACTAATATGATATGAAACTGAGTTGGAAGAGTTAGAGAGAAGATATGTAAGAGAGTATGATAGAAAGGGATGAAAAACTACTTGGTTTGGCTTTGCTATTTATAGCCAAAATGGACAGGAGCGTCCACGGACCACGAAACCCTCAAAAGGGTTCCACCCGTGTACCATTAGCAAAGATTTTGATATCTTGCTGTCAGACCCCCACGGTACCAAGATATGAAGAGTACAAATCCACACAAAATATCTAATGAAATCTTCCAATGATTTCCATGATGCATCACATGATGTCATATCTTGTATTTCTATATTTAGAAATATGCAAGTACTTAAGTAGTGTTTGGTTTTAAGAACCTAACACATTCTAAAAACTACTATCATACATAATGATTAGAGTCATATCAAGATGTCACTAATCATAAATGTAAATGCTTGAATGATGAATATATTGTTTGAAAAAGCTTGTTATAATATCTATTAAACTTGACAAGCTTTAAGATTTTATACAAATTAAATTTACTTTTGTCTTTAACAAAACTTAGGTAAAGATCAAAAATATAAATAACGTTTAATGACGATATTTGTATTAACAATCTCCCCCTTTTTGTTGAGGACAAAAATATAAATTTTATTTTTATGAAAGATACAAAGTTTGTGCAAGAGTTATAAAAATATTAGTTTTAGAACTTGAAAAGGAAATGATAATGTAAGTGTATGATGTTTGACTTTTTCAGAAAGTCAAAGTATTCACTGGTTGATGCATGATGTTGACTTTTTCAGAAAGTCAATGTATGCAGTTTGACATTTTCAGAAAAGTCAAATATAAACAAGTTCTATATTTTCTCTCCCTTTTTGTCTAAACAAAATGTAGAGGCGATGTGGAATGTAATGAGCCCGAGCCATTATCTCCCCCTTGATCAAAGCTCCCCCTAAATTGGGTGCTTAATGGGAAGATACATGGATTGTGAAAATAAAAGCTACAAAAAAAATGTTAGTAATAATGATCATTCACAAGCATTTCCAAACACTATGTAAAAGCACCAACAATATAATAAAAAACACCATTCATTAGTTAAAATTTTCATGATTAAAGATCATGAAAGGAGAACACAATGACGTGTTTTTGTACAAGAAAAAGAAAATAATACTAAGAAAAGAAGAACTAGAAATGCTAATCTATGACCATCCTAATTAGATGGTGGATGAGAAAGAGCGTTGAGGCGCTCAAGGATATGATTGAGGATGAACCTCATTTCTTCTTGAAAATCAAGGACCATAACCCGTGTCCTATCAACGGTTTGGGCCGTTTGCTCACAAGTTGAGCAACCATGCCTAGGGGGTAGTATATTTGGGGAGGTTGTGGTGGTGGAATGGTAGATGTGTTGGTGTTGGTGGAAATGTTTGGGGTGGTCATGATGGATGCAAGCAAAGCATTTTGCATTTGCATAGTCTCACTTAAGTGAGAATCCACCATGCCTTTGAAGTGGTGGAGGTTGTGGAGTTCCGCTTGAATCTCCTCTCTAGTGGGATTGGCATCCCACATGCACTCCTCAATGTCCTCAAGATGAGGGGACATTGATGTGGGGAGTGAATGATCCCCATACAAAGGACCATGAATGTCTTTGTGAATGGGGTGGAAGAGAAGAGGTTTAGGCCCTAATGGGGCATTTGGGTCAAAAGATGACCGAGGTGACTCATGAGCAATCCGCTCAATTGTGCTAAAGGATGGCAATGGTGGTGGATGATTTGGCCTAGGAGGCAAGTCATCCAAGTCCTCCAAGAAAGGATTTGGTGAAGTTGGTGGAGTGGAAAATAACTCCATAGGAATGAGAGTTGGAGACCTTGGTGAAGGTGGTGAGGGTGTTTTGGATGTTTGGATGGGTGCCGGTGGAGGTGAAGTTGGTGTTTTTGTTGGTGGTGGAGTGGTGATCACAATGTGTGATTGAGTAGGTGTGGCCAAGGTAAGGCTTGTATCATCTCGGATGGGAGATGAGATTGTGAGTGGAGAAGACTCGGATGAGGAGCTAAGATTAATGAAGCAACAAGGCCTCACACTAATTCTAGCGGTTTTCTTGCAAGGTTTAGGAGAGGATTTTGTCATTTTTGACTTGGGTTTTTCTTTGCTAGATAATGGTAAGAATGAAGAAGGTGTGAAGATGATCATGGTAAAACCTCTCAATTTATAGAAGTGAAAAATTATGGAGAAATGTGTTTGATTTGATGTTAAACCATTGAAGAGATGAGGTTCCTAATGATTTGGAAGTGGGTTGAATGCTAGTCATATCACCCAAGTCAAGCCATTCAAGAGAGATGGAGTGAAGAAGAAAAGATTTGCAATAAATGTGTTCTAATGAGTGGAATTTCCTAACAATCAGATTACCCACGGATTTGAAGGTACCAAAAATTTGGTTCCTTCCTTTATGCCAAAGGGCTCCTTGGGTGGATTTTTCAAATTTTTGAATTTTGGTGGGAAATGGATTTCTTATAAACCTAAGTGAAGTATACTAGTTCTAATAAGTGTATAAATTAGTTATGATTGATTTATAAGCAATGGATGGCAATTTGGAATCACAAAAGAGTCGAAATTCAGAAAGTTACCTGGAGGATCCACGGCACCAAAAATTTACACGGACGGAGCCTTTAAAAGGGTGCCGTCTGGTCCGCCTGTACAGGTACGGCGGTACCAATTCTCATAACAGACGGTACCAAATATTTGGTGCCGTCTGATCCGTGCTGTCCAGAAAACTTGGCAGAGTACGTTTTTAGGACTCGAGGACTTTTCTGAAACCTGAAACTTTTCTCAAAACTTGTGACACTAAACATTTCTAGTTAGGAAAAGTAAATAACACATGTATTAACATAGTGGAGCATAGATTTTTAGCAAGGCTTTTTGACTTTCACATTATAGTGAAAATGGGTAAAATTTGATAGCATACTTGTGCTATCCCCCTGCATAAGATTGTTAGCATACAACATTGTTTCAAGTTTTATTATCATCCTACATAATAAAAACACCTAAATTGTGTTAAACATTAACGATAATATATTGTTCCAAACACTCCTTAAAGTACCCTCATTTGTCCAACTTCTTGTAGATCTTATTCATCATCCTACCAAGGCACTTGAACATTCCCTTAGTTTACTTGAATTCCGCTGATTCATTCTCTATCTCGGGAAGAGACGGATAGTACTCATGAGGTGGAAGACGAGAGCTTGGAAGTCCATCCTCGGAGCTATTTGATGATGATGATGACGGAGTTGGAGGTTTTGCTCTCTTGCCTTTTGTCTTAGCAACTCGTTCATCACTTAAAGGTACAAAGATGTGAGGGATGAGCTCATAGTGAAGGTGCATCCCTTTTGGACTTGGTCAAATTGGTGCAAAGTTTCTATAGAGACGGGTGAGAAGCATCCCGTATGGAAGAGCAACATATCCTTGAGTTGGAATATCAATCATTCTCCTAGCGATGTAGTAAGCTAAATTGAATGGTTGACGGGTGGACAAGTTGTAGAGCATGTGACAAAGGCAAGCGTTGATGTGATCCCTATTTCCTATGGTGCTAATGACGTTGGCTCTAAGTAGCTCCTCCCATTTCTTAAATTCAGGCTTAAGTTCATTTAGCTCCATTCCATATGGATCTCGGTTTACCTCCTTTCCCTTTCGGGTAACTCGGGTTGTATCACCCCTTGGGTTAAATAGGTGTTCACGGATAACATCCTTATCGGCCAAACGGGTTTGGTAGGGAGGAGTGCGGTCATTGAATGCATCAAGAACGGTGAGTGACCATTTATCCGAGTAGACACAAGTTCCTCGGTTGGGAATTCCTAGCACTTGAGCAAAGTTGGCTAAGGTGATGGTGTAGTCGTTTTGATTGATTCTAAACCTAAGACAAAATTCATCATCGTCTTCATCACTAAAGCCGGTCACACTAGCATAGAATTCTAACACAAACCTAGGACAAATTGGTTCATCGATGTCAAGAAGACAATCGAATTGAATGGCGGCTAGTTCTTCATGGAGATTGGTATTTTCAAGGAAGGATGAGTGAATGGTTCTACCCTCATGGAAATACCTTGATTCTAGACCCTAAATATTTCTACTTGTTCCTTGGAAAGTCCTTTGGTTTTGTGATGTTTGGGAATGTAGTTAAGGGTGTCTTTGTGATCATAGAATCTTGCGGCTACCATGGTTATTCCTAAGGACAAGAATTAATATGTTAAAAATGAGAATAAACTTTAACGTTTTGGTTCTAGTGTGTGCCTATATGAAAACAATTTGGAGTTGCGGTTATCTCGACTCATTTTATGCACAAAAATGGTTTTAGTGGGGTGTTTGGCAAATACCATGAGATAACCCAAATGCTCCTAATTCAATGTGGCTTCATTTGAATATACCCGGGAATGCATATTAGTTATGCAATACCTTTAGTATTCAAGAGCATGCAAGTGATGAAAATCTAACGTTTCTATTTGTATTAGCAATGAAAAAATTGTTTTCCTACAAGTGATAAGCTTTTCAAAATTTTTGACATGGGGTGTTTGGTTATTTGAATAAGGCCTTATATTCATTATCTATCAATTAGTGGGAAGCATGATTTGTTTATGTAATATGATAATGTAGTACCTAATTTCAATGACTAGTTATGCATTTTGCCAATTGAATTCATATTTGGTATAAAAGCATACATAAAACCCCATGTAATGATTTGTGATAGTTTTGTGCATAAATAAGAATCCTAGACTCAGAATTAAGAGATAAAATGTAGTTAGGATACTTACAATGATGTTATCTTCAGTGATTAGTGAGTGGGAAGGTGTCAATAATGAGCTTGGTTTAATGTTTACACGTTTTGGTAAAGTGGGTTTTGAGGAAGAAGATGTTTTGTAGGTAACAGTTTTGCTTCTGTAGACACCACGGACCAGACGGTACCAAATTTTTGGTTCCGTCCGTTGTGTCGTTTGGTGTCGTGGCTACAGTACCAGATACAAGACAAAATTGTTTTGTTTTGACTATTCTAATGTTTTGGGCTATGTTTATCCTACATGTTTGGTTCCATTAACCCTAAACCAAGTCTAAGAAGATTAAAAGGTTCTCGTTTAAGAGGCTTAGTTAAGATGTCGGCAATGTTGTCTTCGGAGGATACTTTCTCGATTGAAATGTTTCCTTTTTGAACATTGTCGCGAAGAAAGTGATGACGGATTTCAATATGATTTGTACGAGCATGTTGAACGGGATTCTTGCTGAGATCGATGGCTCCTTTGTTGTCGCAAAGTATTGCAATGTCGTTGAGATGAATTCCATAGTCTACGAGAGCTTGCTTCATCCAAAGAGCTTGTTGACATGCTTTTCCGGCTGAGACATACTCGGCTTCAGTAGTTGAGATGGCTAAAGCCGTTTGCTTCTTTGCAAACCATGAGGTGAGACAATGTCCAACAAAAGTGCAAATACCACTTGTACTTTTTCTATCGACATAGTCACCGGCATGATCCGAGTCGGCATACACTATGGTTTCTACACCCGTTCCTTTGGGATACCATAATCCTAAACACGTTGTTCCCTTAATGTATCTAAAAATCCTTTTTAACGCTTCTAAGTATGATGCCTTTGGGTTTTCTTGCAAGCGAGCACATAGACAAACACTAAACATAATGTCGGGTCTACTAGCCGTAAGATAGAGTAGGCTACCAATCATTCCTCTATATTTAGTGTTATCTACGGATTCACCTTCTTCGTCCTTGGTGAGTTTAGTGTCCGAGGACATGGGTGTTTTAGTTGGTTTGGAATCTTCAAGACCAAATTTCTTAAGCATGTCTTTTATATATTTAGATTGGTTAAAAAATATGCCATCTTCTAGTTGTTTAATTTGAAGTCCTAGAAAGAAATTTAACTCACCCATCATACTCATTTCAAACTCGTCGTGCATGATTTTAGAGAAATCATCACATAGCTCTTGACAAGTTGATCCGAATATAATGTCATCAACGTATATTTGAACAATGATAATATGTGATTCCTTTTTCTTGGTAAAAAGAGTATTATCTACTAATCCCATAGTGTATTTGTTATCAATAAGAAAAGTCTTAAGTCGGTCGTACCAAGCTTTTGGTGCTTGCTTAAGACCATACAATGCTTTCTTGAGTTTGAAGACATGATGTGGTTTCTCAAAGTCGGTGAAACCGAGAGGTTGAGCAACATACACTTCTTCGTTAATAAACCCATTAAGAAAAGCACTTTTAACATCCATTTGAAATAATTTAAAGTCATAAGCACATGCATAAGCGAGTAATATTCTAATAGATTCAAGTCTAGCTACCGGTGCATAAGTTTCATCATAGTCAATCCCTTCTTGTTGATTATAACCTTGTGCAACAAGCCTAGCTTTGTTTCTAGATACTATACCATTTTCATCCATTTTATTTCGAAAACCCATTTTGTTCCAATTATAGTTTGATCTTTAGGTTTTGGAACTAATTTCCAAACATCATTTCTAACGAATTGGTTTAATTCTTCTTGCATGGCAATTACCCATGATTCATCTTTTATTGCTTCATTTATGTTTTTCGGTTCAATGGTGGATACAAAACAAAAATAATTACTTTGATTTTGGGCTTGTGACCTTAAGGTTCTTTGATTCAGTTGTCCTATGACCTTGTCTAAAGGATGACTTTTAGATTCTTTGATGTTGACAATTTCTTTATTCAATGGTTCATCTTCCTTGTTATTATTAATTATTTCTTGACTTTCTATCATTTGACTTTCAACTAAGTCATCATCTACCAAAGGTGATGTCTTAGAGGGAGGTGGACTTTCGTCGAATGTTATGTTCAACGATTCCTCGACTATCATTGTTTCTTTGTTAAGGACAATGTAAGCTTTACTAGTTTGAGAATAACCAAGAAATACACATTCATAAGACTTTGGGTCAAACTTGGTGAGGTAATCTTTAGTATTAAGAATAAAGCATTTACAACCAAAGACTCTAAAATATCCTAAAGTTGGCTTTTTACCTTTATAAAGCTCATATGGTGTTTTGTTTAAGAAAGGACGTATTAAGACTCTATTCAAAATACATGTAGAAGTGTGCGGCGTTACACCAAAACTTTTGAGGAATGTTTTGTTCATTAAGCATTGTTCTACTCATTTCTTGAATTGTTCTATTTTTACGTTCTACTACTCCATTTGATTGAGGTGTTCTTGGTGCGAAAAAGTTATGTGTTATACCATTTGTATCACAAAAGTTTCCAAATTGAGTTTCGTTGTCAAATTCACGACCATGATCCGTTCGGATCGACACAATTTTACCACCTAGTTGATTTTGAATTTTCTTGCTAAGTATTTCAAATTTATCAAAAGCTTCATTTTTGGTTTTCAAAAAAACGTCCAAGTAAACCTTGAGTAATCATCTACTGTGACCAAAGTGTATAAGTTGCCTCCGTAGCTTCTTATAGCGGATGGTCCAAACAAGTCCATATGTAATAATTCTAGACACTTAGATGTGGACACCATATTTTTAGATTTGTGACTACTATGTGTTTGTTTACCAATTTTGCAAGCGTCGCAAAAGTGTTGGTCATATTTTAGTTTTGGTAAATTCCTAACTAGCTCTTTTGAAGATAGGTTTTGTATAAGTCTCATATTAGCGTGACCTAAGCGTCTATGCCAAAGAGATGAGCTATCATCTAATGTTGTTAGGCAAAGTTTGTCATTATATGTTTTATCTATTTTCATGACGTATATGTTATTTTTCCTAACTCCTTTAGCTATGGTGATACCATCTTTTAGTATTTTACTACCATTTTCATCAAATAGTACTTTATACTTTTTATCACATAATTGGCTAATACTAAGTAGATTAAATCCTAACCTATCCACATGAGCAACATTTTCAATAGTTAGGGAGTTATGAGCAATCGTACCTTTGCCAATGATTTTGCTTTTGAGATTGCTACCAAAAGTGACATTACCTCCGTCATACTCTTGGTATGATGAGAAGAGACTTTTGTTGCCCGTCATGTGTCGTGAGCATCCACTATCTTTTATCCATTCATCGGGTTCCAATCCAACTTTCAAGCATACCTAAGAAGCAAATAACTCAAGCATTTGGTCCCCAATATCTCATGGGTCCGTTTGGGTTAAACATACCATTTATTTGATTCATGTATGGAAACGATGGGTAAGAGTTCCATGACATGTAATCCGGAGTTTGATATGGTCTAGGAAAGTTTTGATTCCAACCGTTGTGTTGGTAGTTGGGTTGTATGTTGTGGTTGCTCTTAGGAAAGGGCGTTTGGCAAAAGGTGTTTTATATCGTTGTTGAGTAGTTTTTGATCTAAATTCATTTTTGGCAAGTCCTACTCTCGATGTAACACTGGTTTTAGTTTAAAACTATCATTGGTTTTCTTTGTTACTTTGACAAATTCAGTACGGTCCGTATAGCGAACATTCGTCTGCTTGAAGTACCCACGACACCATTTTGTTCAACGGACGGAACCCTTATTTTGGTTCCGTCGGTCCGTCTGCATCTGCAGCAATTTTGAAAGAATGTTCGTCCTTTTCGGCCGTTTTGTTTTGACTCTTTGGAATTAATACTTCATTAAATCCTAGCCCATTCATGTCTCATGGTGTTTTATGGATTTTAACTATTTCATCGGCAAGAGCGATGTTTTTGTTAAACCTTTTAAACTTAGAATTATTTTCGATTAGAACATCTTGTGTGAGCTTTAGTTTTTCTATTTCAAGATTAAGCTCTTGACATGATTTACAATCATCGTCATTTGCTTTTCCTTTTCTAGTCGTTTTGCTTTTTCTTTTAACTCATAAACTTCATTTTCCAAAAATTCCTTTTTGGTTTTAAAAATTTATTTTTAGTTATGATTTTTAGACTTAGCTCACACAATTGATTATATTGTTTTTGCAAAGTGTCATCATCAATAGAAGAATAAGAAGAGTCGGAAAGTACCTCATTTGACTCATGTGCCATTAGAGCGATCTCTTCCTTGCTTGATTCTTCATCATCTTCACTATCACTCCAAGCACCACTTACAAAAGCTCGTTGTGTTTTGCTTTTAGGTGGCTTGGGACATTCTCCTATGAGATGACTTGCATCACCACATCTAAAACACTTTCTTTCACCTTTACTCTTTTTGTCATCCCGATCTTTTCGGAATGGCTTCTTTTCTTCTCGAGGTTGCCTTACAAACTTTCCTCTTCTTCTAAAGAACTTTTTAAAGTCTCTAACGGCCATGGCATATTCCTCATCTTCACTACTGGAGCAAGATTCGTCATCATCACTTGATTCCGCTTTTGCTTTTAGAGCAACGGATTTGATCTTCTCCCTTTTTCCTTTGATGATTTCCAAATCTTTCACCATCACCATTTCGTGTACTTTGAGGTTACCGATTAGCTCGTCTAGTGACATTATTGAGAGATCTTTTGATTCCTCAATGGCGGTCACTTTAGCTCTCCATTTGGGATGGAGTGCTCTAAGAAATTTCATGACAAAGTTCTTACTACGAAAAGATTCATCAAGTGCTTTAAGTGATGTAATAATAGTATTAAAGCGAGCAAAGCCACAATCAATGGTTTCATCTTCGGGGATAACAAATTGTTCATATTGTTGAACAAGAAGATCAATTTTGTTATCCTTGACTTGTGAATTACCTTGATGTGTAACAATCAAAGATTCCCAAATATCTTTGGCGGTTTCACACATAAAAATTCTTTCATATTCTTTTCTAGGTAAAGCATTATAAAGCATCATTTTAGCTTCATTATTTTTAGCAACTAATTTCTTTTGTTCATCAACGGAAATATCCTTTGTTGTAGAACTAAAATCCCCTTTAACAATAACAAACCAAAGATCTATATCTTTTGATTTTACATATGTTTCAAAACGGTTTTTCCAATAGATAAATCCATTGGTTTCAAAGAGTGGTGGTCTTTGCATAGATTGCCCTTCTTTAAAGTTTTCGAAATCCATGGATCGTTTCAAGTTTATAAAATACAATATATTTTAGAAATTCTTGAGCAACGAGGCTCGGTACCAATTGTAGAAAACTAGAAGGGGGTTGAATAGTTTACCAATTAAAAACTTTGTTTTGAAACTTATTGAAAGATCAATTGATATTGATCTTGATATATTAATGAAATATGTAAGCAATATGTAAAGAGTAAATAAGGAAAGAAATGATCAAACCACAACAAGTTGTTTATAGTGGTTCGGTCTACAAGGACTCTTTTTCCTTGCCCTACTCCACTCCCGAGTCTCACACTCGAGAGTTTAACTTCACTAGTCAACAAGCTCCTTTCACCGGCGGAGAAAACCTTTACACTTCACTTACACTATTTCCGACACTAAGCTAGATGTCGAGTTCTTTCCAAGGGTACAACTCCTCCCACACACAATGTATTTTGAGGACTAAAATACTAACCACTCACACTCACAAGATTATGATGGTTTGATACAACAATGAAGTATGAATCAACACTAGATCATACAACACTAAACAAACAAGACTTCCAACTTCTCGTTTGAAGCTTGAATGTGACTTGATCTTCTTTGCTACAAAAGAGATCACTAATATGATATGAAACCGAGTTAGAAAGGTTAGAGAAAAGATATGTATGAGAGTATGATAGAAAGGGATGAGAAACTACTTGGTTTGGCATTGCTATTTATAGCCAAAATGGACGAGGCGTCCACGGACCACGGAACCCTCAAAGGGTTCCGCCCGTGTACCATTTTGGTACCGTGAGGTCCTGACAGCAAGATATCAAAATCTTTGCTAAAGTCAACTCTATCTAAGTGAGATTGTGCAAGATATGAAGAGTACAAATCCACACAAAATATCTAATGAAATCTTCCAATGATTTCCATGATGCATCACATGATGTCATATGTTGTATTTCTATATTTAGAAATATGCAAGTACTTAAGTAGTGTTTGGTTTTAAGAACCTAACACATTCTAAAAACTACTATCATACATAATGATTAGAGTCATATCAAGATGTCACTAATCATAAATGTAAATGCTTGAATGATGAATATATTGTTTGAAAAAGCTTGTTATAATATCTATTAAACTTGACAAGCTTTAAGCTTTTATACAAAATAAATTTACTTTTGTCGTTAACAAAACTTAGGTAAAGATCAAAAATATAAATAACGTTTAATGACGATATTTGTATTAACAAAGTTATTTAGTGTTAGTGAGTGGCTTAGCAACGCCACGTCTTGCATGCTTGTAACATAAGTTTTTTGACTTGCCACCACTAAGTATCCCATTTCCAACAAAACCTTTTACTTCCCTACCCTAAGCCTAACATTACAACCCTTTGTAAAGACCTCTTGAATAGTTATTCCTAGGTGCTTAAGCCAAAATGGTAGAGGTTTGATCTATTCTCAAGCCTATGGTAATCTATGCACTATGTCAGGTAGTGAGTGTTTATCTTCTATTTTCTTACATATTATATTTCATATAAACCCGAGAGATGAAAAAATCCAAACACCAATTGTGAGGTGCTAGTATATAATTTCCGTGCTTATTATGACTATTGTGGCGCTTGTATTTGTTGTAAACAATTTTAAACCAATGCTACATGACCCCTAACTTATAAATTGATTGGCCAAAAGTACATTTGCTTGAGGACAAGTAAATTCCAAGTGTAGGGATATTTGATAAGATTTAAAACAAACGTTTTTAGGGGGTCATTTAAGCCCTAATACGATACATTTTATATCCGTTACTACTTAAAATCGTTCTTTTTCATATTTTAGGTCTTTCGGAAGCAAAATGTTGGAATCAAACACTTTTGGATGAATAAGAGCGAAAACATGAAGAAAATGGCAAAGTCAAGATCAAAGGCTGTTTTATGCACCTGACGGCTTCCCAACTGTTGGGAATTGCAGATTTGATTATTACAAAACCCGCAAGAAGAAATGAAGAAAGAAGAAACAATGAGGGCCTAATATGTAATAGTTAGCTTTTTTAGTAAGCTAAGATTAGGGTTTCTTGTAAGCTCCCTCTATTATATAAAGAAGGGGCGTCTAGGTATGAGGATCATCCAAAAAAAATAGAAGACTTCTCCAATGAGAGTCTAGACACACGATCATAGCGTGTGTATAGTAGTAGTAGTAGTAGTTTATGTATTTGTTTATTTTATGAATAAAGAAAACCTTATTAGTGATGTTGATTGTGTTATTCTTATTCTGCATTGTTTCAATCAATCAATATCATTGATACCCTAGTTGAGTCCGGATCCATGGATTCTACAATTGATATCAGAGCCTCGTGGCTCTCGATCTAGAGTTTATAAGGTTTTTCTCTAATTAGGGTTTATACCCTAATTCATCTATTGCAGCAGTTGTGAAAAAGAAAAGAGGCAGCAGACAGGAGAAGAAGAGTAGATTCATAGGTTCAATTGTGGCAGCTGTAAGTATGGTCTTTTGCAAAAGTGACATGAAAGCATATGGATTTTGTTTGTATTTTGATTTAATATGGGGCTACTGATTGTTAATATGGTACGTATCTTATTATGATTCGTTTGATATTATTGTTTTGATGGTGGGAATCGTTTTTAATGATATGATTCAAAACATACACTGGTCCCCACTTGAAGATAATTGGCTGTCATGGGACGGTATATTCATCGCCCATTCATTTAATTGGTTTTTGTGATATTGAGAATTGTTGATTGGCTATCAATCTACGCTATGGTTTTAATCATGGTCACTCATATCATTAAAAACGCTTTCTCTGTTGATCACATGATCGTTGTATAGTGAGTATCTCACGTGATGATAGTATTTTGTTGTAAAAGTTTGTATTTGATTGTGTTATGGAAAATCGGTCCCACGGTACTATATTCACACGCATGGTACTATATTCATTTTCTAAATGTTCTACTGGTCTCGTGGGGGTCTCTTATCTTAATTTCTACTGATGTTGTTCGATGGTCATGTGGGTCCCTCGTACTAATTGATATTTGACAGCAACAATGGTGATTGGTTATATTATATGCTTGATCAGATGTGGTACTCGTATATTATTTGTTTAATTCATCACATGGGCATGACTTGTTGCTGCTGATGATTCACGTGTTCATTGCTATGTGATCACGTGGGACAGTTTTTACAAATTGTACATGTTAGTCCTCACTCAGTTTTAATTGGTGATATAATAATGTTTGGGGATGTTGATTGGTCATTGATAGTGTTACGTATTCATGCTTGACATGCTTGTTTTGGATGGCACTGGTCGTGGTTAGTATTTGGTTTCTGCTGATTGGTTCATGCTGGTCTGTTTCTGCTAGTTATTATTTGGTTCCTGCTAGTCGGTTCCTGCTGATTATTTGGTTCCTACTGATCGGTTTCTACTGGTTGTTCTAGAGTTCCTACTGGTTGATCAGGTGCGTGTCTTATCATATCTCAAAGTAAGTAGAGACACTTTGGAGATAACTTGTTCGTACGTTAATGGTGTGACAAAGACTTGATAAATCTAGCGAAGGGGTGTGATCTACAAACTAAAGGTACTTAATGCGCACATTTGCTAACACTTTAAAGAGTTACGTTGTAGTGCTCAATGTTAGTGAAGGGGTGTGATCTACAGATTAAAGATGCTTAATGCTCACATTTTCTATCACTTTAAGGAGTTACATTATAGTGCTCAGTGTCTCATATTAATTGAGGGTTTATCAAGATTTGGAGTCACATGGATAGAACAAGATATAAGACGCATGCGTTGGTGTTCCTACTGGTTCTCCGTTCCTACTGGTAGACTATTTTGATTCTGCTGCTGAGTTGTTTTTTCTGCTGCTGCACTTTAATTCTTGCACTTAGTGAAGGAAAAAAAATTGCTGGTTCCTGTTGATGGTTAGTATCTTTTAAGGGGAAGCTTAGTGTTTGTATACTTACCATCTCCATGCATCGCTTGAGGGGAAGCGTTTACGAGTTGCACAAGACCCCTATTAGATGTTTACAAAAAGGGGAAGAAGATTCATAATGTGCAGCTTATTATTGTGATGACATGTTTTAGCATTGTTTCTTCATGCAGGTTGTTTTGTAATATCAAATAGGGGAAGATTGTTGGGAATTGCAGATTTGATGATTACAAAGCCCACAAGCAGAAATGAAGAAAGAAGAAACAATGAGGGCCTAATATGTAATAGTTAGCTTTTCTTGTAAGCTAAGATTAGGGTTTCTTGTAACATCCCTCTATTATATAAAGAGGGGGCGTCTAGGTATGAGGATCATCCACACAAAAAAAACATATGAGACTTCTCCAATGAGAGTCTAGACACGCGATCATACGTGTATATAATAGTAGTAGTAGTTGTAGTTTATGTATTAGTTTATTTTATCAATAAAGAAAACCTTATTAGTAATGTTGATTGTGTTATTCTTTTTCTGCATTGTTTCAATCAATCAATATCATTGATACCCTAGTTGAGTCCGGATCCATGGATTCTACACCAACCCAAAGGGTGACGCCATCCCTAAGGAAGATTTCTAATTAGATTGCAAGCGACGGCTCAGGTGAAAAATTGGTTCTAAAGAATGACGGCGTCAAGCCTATTTTCTGGAAGGCATCTCTCTTTATTTTACACCAGACGTCCAAGACCCAACTCAAGATGACGTCCCTCATGAAGACAGACGACGTCACATTTCTCAACTGACGTCGTCCCAACGATGACTTGCCCCAAACGAAACCCTAAAGACGGCGACCAGACGGCGTCCATAAAAAAGGCGACGCCGTCGCACTTGTAAATCTATATATAGAATTCGATTTTTCTTCATTTAGTGTGGTATAATTTTGGAGAGCAAACCTTAGTTCATGTGTAGTCCGATGTGGACATTAATTTAGGGTTCCAAACCCTTCTTTACATCAAAGATAAGTTTGTCAATCCATATTATCACCATGTTTATCCTATGTTCAATTGTTTGTGTGTATGCATGCTTATCTATCATGAGTAGCTAAATTACTATTGTATTTTCTTAGATCTATGAAACCTAGTTGTTAATTATTGTTAGGTTGTCTCTTGTTTTGATTGGTAGACGCTAGAGTGGTTCGCTCCCAAACGGTCAAGTTTTATCACTCAAGCCGGCCACTTGTGAATGGCCAACCGTAACAAACTTAAAACCGTCTAGAAACGAATGCAATGAAGATCAGGAGAGTATAGTGTTTCCCCGGGTCGTTATGTCCCAACGAGCTATGCAATGAATCACCAAACGTATAGTGATCGAGAGATTTGAACGGAAAAGAGTTTTGAATGATTATAACTACAGAAAAAGTACATAAACTACAGGGGCTTAAATGCAAATTAAAGAAAATTAAAAAGATAAAATATATTAAATAAACGCTATCACTATTTGCAGAATGATGTTTTTGATTTTATAAAACAAAATAACTTAAATAAACTATTTTAATTAAAACGTAAACCTAAATTATCTAAAAACGTGACTTAAAATGAAAACGTACGTTAAGAAAAACGCGATGTGCGCAAGTAAAAACGTTAAATTTATGAAATAAAAGTCCTACGAGTGTAAAAACAATTTTCTTACTTACTATATGACAAAATAAAATTTTAGGAAAAAGCCGGGTATTTTTGACTTTAAATTATTTATTATGAATTAAAAACTAGGTTTAACTAATTAATTAATTAAAAATACTAAACATTTTGAGAAAAATCTGAGAAAATCACAAAAACTACTTTAAAGGGTCTTGAACCTAAGAAAAATTAAAAGGTGGGTGTTGCTTTTGAAAATAAGTGGAAATAAGCTCAAAAGGGCTTATAGTTAAAACTGCCTAAGGTCCTTAAGTAATTAATTGTGCAAAGTTAAACACAAAGAAGACCCAAGGGCAGTGGTTGGGGGAAGTCTTGTGTGGGTGTTGCAAACCAGGAGGTCACAGTTCAACGTGCACCTCCTTTTTGGTCTTTATTTTTTTCTTTTTGATTTTTCAGCTTTTGGTACTCAAAGTGACTTCAAATAAGCATATGTTAACAAAAGCTATACTTAGAAAAGCTGAAAACAAGTCAAATAACAGCTTATTTACAGCAGCACACAAAAGTTATGAATGGGTCAGTTTGGGACAAAGTTGCTACGGAGGGCAAAACAAAACAAACTGGTCGTTTTGATCATGAAAAACAAATGACAAGCACTCGAAAATTGCAAAATGAAATGGCATGCTAGAGTACAAACTATAATAAGCTATAAATTAAGGAATAAAACTGAAAATAAAGTTGGAAATAAGCAGTTGGTATAATGGGGAATCCTAAAAGCTAATAAGAGAGAACTAAGCTTAAAAGGATGCAATTAAGCTAAAATAACTAAGTTTACTCTAAACCTATACTAACTAAACTAATAAGCCAATAAATACCTAAATGAGCTAACAAGGGCTCCTAATAAGCACTAATAAAGAGTGATACTGCTTGGGCCGCAATAGGCAATCCTAAGGGTGTTTTGAAGCTTATAATTAAGCTACTATGTTTGGAAAAATAAATAAAAATACTAAATAAGTAAACAAGCTAGCCTATTTTCACCATACAAATTTTTAGCTTCTAACACTTACTAGTTACAAATTCAAAGATCAAAAATAAAACCTTAAAAACACTACAAGGGTCGCTATGTGATTTTTTTCTACGGTTCTAATGCAAATTTAACCAAGCTAGACTATTCCTAAAAGCAAACTAACTAATCTTAGATCTAGGTGGGCATGAAGTGATGCAAGAAAAATGATTTGCAAGAGTTTTTGATTAAATCTAGGATATGAAGAGGGATCTAATCAGAAAGTAAAATTGATCGAAACGCTTATAAAACAATATTTTTTTTCTAAACTTAACAAAACTTATAAAACCAGTTTTACCTCTTTCAAAAACACTTTGAAACTTTGAAACTTTGAAACCACTTTGACTTACCAAGTCAAAGTGGGTTAAAATGTGTTTTGACCCAACTTCTGACCTTAAACCAAACACACCTTATGGGCATAAAGACACTAAAACAAGATTTTTTAACAATGAACCCGATTTTCTCTTGTAAAACTAAGTCTCAGAACTTAAAAAGGTACTGAAAACCAAATGATATTTAAAAGCAAATAAGCACTAAGTGCTTATTTGCATAAAAAGGCAAGAAATGACATATATGTAAAACAGAAAACTTTTTTTTTTCATTAATTTAAAAGATGAATTACAAAAAAAACAGAAACTAACTTTTAAAACTAACTAAAACCTACTGCCTTTGAAAGGCTTACAAGCTCTCTATTTATACTAGGTCTTGGAATGGTCTTCATTCTCTGTCTTGGTCTCTCTCTCTTCCTCCTTTTTATTAACAGAAGTACTCCCACTTGCTTCCTGAGCATTTCCCATCAAGAATCTAAGCCATTGGATCACTTGGGTTCTTTCTAGCCTTTGATGGATTTTTGGCGGAAAACTTTTTAACAACCAGGGTGGATTGAGTGAGAGGAAGGAGAAGCATTAAATGCTTCTTGTTTTGTTGTTGATGTGGAGTGATAATTGGTGAAGATGAGTGGAGGAGGGGGTGAATGTAAGGTGTGTTTGCAGAGGCGGTGGAGGAAGAAGAAAAGGAGGTGGGGTTTGACCGGATGTTTGACCGGCTTAATATATTGAAGGGGGGTCAAATGGAAGGGTCCAAATGGTGTTATGGCAGGGGTCCAATGGGTTTTGACAAGGGTCCAAGGTGTTTAATACAAGGACTTGTTTGTAAATTCTGAAAATTCAAGGACCAAAGTCGCCAATTTGCAAAGTTGTTCCAAGGGACCATAAGTGACAAGTTTTAATAATACAAGGACCAAACTTGACATTTTCAAATTTCCAAGGGCCATTTTTGCCAATTTTTAAACTTGGAGGACCAAACTTGTAATTTCTTAAAACTTTTGACATTTTTCACCAAAGGACTAATTTTGACAACTTATGATTTTAAAAGGACCTTTGGTAATTTTTCTTTTGAAATTAAGTGCTCAGGACTATTTTCGACAACTTTTGAAACTTGGGACTGAAACGCCAATTATGCAAACTTAACTCATTTTTCATCTGATTTTAAACATTTTGCATCTGAAACATATAAAATGCAATTTTGAGATATTTTCAGTATTTTGATGCATTTCGAGCATTTTAAACGCTTTGCAGTTCAGATTTGAACAAAAATGATGAGTATTTACACACTCATCAATCCCCCACACTAAACTATTGCTAGTCCCTAGCAATCTTTTGAGAAAAACTTAATGGATTTGAATCTCTTTACCAAAAGCCATTTCGGAGTAGCCAAGTAAGAACCATGGTACACGGATAACCATGTGATTTTGAGCAAACCACCGCCAAATCGATTTGATTTGTCTTACCGAAGCCGCTTCGACTAGCCAACTCTTTAGATAAATTATCAATATTATCTTTGGTGAGCTGATTACCAATTATGGTTTTTCCACCGCCTTTACCACAAGCCATAAACTTGCGGGCTAGCCAACTCTTCACTAATTAAAGATATGGTGAGTGAATACCATATTATTTTGGGCAAATTGCAAGCCGTCAACGGATTTGAGATATCTTTACCAAGAGCCGTTTGCTCCTGGATTAGCCAATCCTTTTGTTTATTAGACATGGCGACTGATAACATAGGCTGAGTAAGTGTAAACACTTACTCCAAAAAAAATTTGGCCAAAATGGGGAATTGGGCGTATAATTACATGATAAAATTCGTGAGAATTCCCCACAAACTAGAAATGAATTTCAATATTCAAAGTACCGGGTTATGCCGAAACATAACGGAAAAGGGAAATACTACGGCCATTATTTAGCAAGATTTTTTGAGAAAACTTATATACAACAAATGGGAAACTCCCCACACTAGGGTGGGACACACGGTGAAACCCATGTTTAACTATCGTTTGATTACCGAGTCTAGCTTGACTCACCCCGAATTCATTTGTTCATGGGGAAGTAAGTGGAGGAGACAATCTCCATCGGACTTTCATTCAAGATGTTTGGACAAACATTGAAGCACGTGAAAGTTCCACACCGATGAGATATACATAGAACCGGCTCAAAAGTGATAAATTAAAATGCCGGGGTCAAAGATAGTGTCTTCATTCCCGAAGGAGTGAAAATGAAGAGAAATCACAAGATATTTGAGGAAAGGAAGAAAGATTTTGATAACAATCAAGATCCATTCTTCATCCTCAAATGTAGACATATCGGGAGGAAGGCTGAGGGTAGTATCATCAATAAACAAACTCTTATGATAGAGTAGACCTTCCTCCAAGCCAATATCATCCTCAAGATCAAAATAGAAATGATCATATTCCGGAGGAGATATGTCATGAGAGAGTTCACCGGAGAACTCTTTATGAAGAGAATCATTCACATGAAGTGAAATTGTGAACGCTTGTTCCATTGAGGGCTCCTCACTATCCTCAATCTGAGTATCAAAGAGTGGATTCTCAGAAATTAAAGTGAATTCAGAGTCGAATTCAAATAGAGGATTGGTGAAAGTAGCTTTGAATGTTTCGGGAACAAAGTGATCAACATTCTCTATTGGACTGTTGGGATAAGAAGTGAGTGAACGATCATTATAAGTGAGACTTTCAGTTTCTCCCAGATCGGCTTCGAAATCAAAGAGAACATCGTCACTTCCCGATGAAAGTGGATTGATGTGAGTGAGTTCATCGGTGAACTCCTCAAGAAGATGATCAGACTGTGGGAGTGATGCCTCAACATACTCGATGTTTCCATAGGAAGCACAATCGTCGCTAAGATCAGAAAAAGTTTCAAAATGATCTTTAGAACACTCAAGAGGGGAAAGAGAATCACACATATGATCAGAAGTTCCCTGTGACTCTCTCGAGATTGGGACAAGGTTCTCAACACTAGACTTTATGAATTCGTCCGATTCCTTTCGTGAACAGTGTCAAGATGCTCGCCCCATGTTCGAGAGTGAGTGGGAGCTTCGGGTGTGAGAGCAGTGGTTTGAGATGGAATCTCAACTGCTGGGATATCAACTGACTGAGGGAGTTGAGAAATAATATTAAAAGGATAAAAACTCTCCTCGTCATCATCATATAGAGTTGCCTTAAGAAATTGGGAACGTCTTAGAGCTGCTTGCTCTAGGACTAATAATTCTTCCCTAGATTGGCGGGCCTCTCGTTCTTCGGCTAGCAATTCTCTCATGGTCTTTTCACCACTCACTTGATTCTTAAAGTTACTAATTATATCATCAAGTGTTTTCATTGCGGTTTCAAAATTTTGGGAGATTTCTTGAGACAACGGCTCAAGTGGAGTTTGAACCGTATGGTGCTGTGGAGGTTGGAAATTTTCAAACATGTGAGAGTCATGATTGTTACAAGGAAATGGATTCCCTATTTGACAATCGAATGGGTGGGGACCTCCACACTCTCACAACAAGAAAACTGTGGACCGGATGGTGAATTATATGGATATTGGTCATAATCAAAGTTCGAGCATCACCGAAAACTGTTCATAGACAAAGTGTTTCCGATTGACACTCAAATCCTTGGTGAGGACCTCCACAAAATTCACAGCAGTAATGTTGATTATATGAAGATAAGTCGGCCTGTGGTGGGTAATTGGAAAAGTTTGAGGGGTCGCTAAATGAGTTCGGATTAGGATCATAATCAAATGAATTCCTCGAACCACAAAACAAACAACTCCGTTATGAATATCATTACCACATTGTACACACGCACAAACTAAGTGGTGAACCAAAAGAGGCTCACCACAACCGACACAAGGAATAAACAATTTCATTTGAGAGTTATGAGAAGGAATCGGTTTATTCAAAGAATCAACAAAACCAACATGGTGATCCGAATGACTATCAAGTCTCAAAGAACATTTTGAAAAATCCGGAGGTGGGACAAGTGGTGTGCTCTCGAGAGCTAGTATTTCCACCACTCCGTTATGGTCTCCGATTCTGGTTCTTGAGAAACGTGAAGATTAGGCAAGTCATTCTTGCTAGTCACCGGTCTAAATTCTGCATGTTTTAACCCAAATCGTGAAAGTTTAGGATCAATTTTAGACGGCTTAGGAGCAATTGAGGGTTAGATCTTTGGATAACCGTAGGTTGGACGTATTTAGCACTTCCATTATTAGAGGGAAGCACCTGGTCCTTTGTCTCCCCGGTTTCTCGTTCCATTTCCCTACGCAGAATTAATGGATCATCACGAACAACACAATTCTTGACATTTGTGATAAAGTCTTAAGTTTTTCAACTTCGCCCCGAATTCGTCTAGCGAGAGATTCCATGAGATGAAGTTAGAATCAAATGGATAGAGGGTAAAGGGATAAAGAATCAAAAAGGGTAAGAGGGTAAAGATGAATATTTTTGGATTTTTGGATAAACATTTTGTGAAAACAAAGAATGAAAATATTTTTGGGTTTTTGATTTTTATAAGAAAATATAAATACATACAGATGGTATAAACAAGGAGTGAATATCCAAATCACTAATCTGCTAGACGGAAGATAATCAGATTAGACTCCCCGGGCGCTAAAATTTGATTCGTGCCAAACCGTCAAGTTATCTCACACAAGCCCACCACTTGTGAATGGCGACCGTGAGAAACTTCAAACAGTTCTACATTAATGAATGCAATGAAGATCGAGAGTATAGTGTTTCCCGTCGTTATGTCCCCGGGAAATGACTATGCAATGAATCACCAAACGATAGTGATCGAGAGATTTGAACGAAAAGAGTTTTGAATGATTATAACTACGAAAAAGTACATAAACTACAGGCTTAAATGCAAATTAAAGAAAATTAAAAAATAAAATATATTAAATAAACGCTATCACTATTTGCAAAATGATGTTTTTGATTTATAAAACAAAATAACTTAAATAAACTATTTTAATTAAAACGTAAACCTAAATTATCTAAAAACGTGACTTAAAATGAAAACGTACGTTAAGTGTAAAAATTACGCGAGTGCGCAAGTAAAAACGTAAAATTTATGAAATAAAAGTCCTACGAGTGTAAAAACAATTTTCTTACTTACTATATGACAAAATAAAATTTTAGGAAAAAGCCGGGTATTTTTTTGACTTTTAAATTATTTATTATGAATTAAAAACTAGGTTTAACTAATTAATTAATTAAAAATACTAAACATTTTGAGAAAAATCTGAGAAAATCACAAAAACTACTTTAAAGGGTACTGAACCTAAGAAAAATTAAAAAGGTGGGTGTTGCTTTTGAAAATAAGCTGGAAATAAGCTCAAAAGGGCTTATAGCTAAAACTGCCTAAGGTCCTTAAGTAATTAATTGTGCAAACTTAAACACAAAGAAGACCCAAGGGCGTTGGTTGGGGAAGTCTGTTGTGTGGCGTGGTTCAGTAACCAGGAGGTCACAGTTCGAATCAGTGCACCTCCTTTTGGTCTTTATTTTTTTTTCTTTTGATTTTTCAGCTTTTGGTACTCAAAGTGACTTCAAATAAGCATATGTTAACAAAAGCTATACTTAGAAAAGCTTGAAAACAAGTCTGTGCCAAAACTTATTTACAGCAGACACAAAAAATTATGAATGGGTCTGTTTGGGACAGGTTGCTACTACAGGAGGGCAAAAACAAAACAAACTGGCCTGTTTTGATCATGAAAAACAAATGACAAGCACTCGAAAATTGCAAAATGAAATGGCATGCTAGAGTACAAACTATAATAAGCTATAAATTAAGGAATAAAACTGAAAATAAAGTTGGAAATAAGCAGTTGGTATAATGGGGAATCCTAAAAGCTAATAAGAGAGAACTAAGCTTAAAAGGATGCAATTAAGCTAAAATAACTAAGTTTACTCTAAACCTATACTAACTAAACTAATAAGCCAATAAATACCTAAATGAGCTAACAAGGGCTCCTAATAAGCACTAATAAAGAGTGACAGCTGTTTTGGAAATAGGGCAATCCTAAGGGGTGTTTTGAAGCTTATAATTAAGCTACTATAAGCTGTTGGAAAAATAAATAAAGATACTAAATAAGTAAACAAGCTAGCCTATTTTCACCATACAAATTTTTAGCTTCTAACACTTACTAGTTACAAATTCAAAGATCAAAAATAAAACCTTAAAACACTACAAGGAACGCTATGTGATTTTTTTTGCAGTTCTAATGCAAATTTAACCAAGCTAGACTATTCCTAAAAGCAAACTAACTAATCTTAGATCTAGGTGGGCATGAAGTGATGCAAGAAAAATGATTTGGAAGAGTTTTTGATTAAATCTAGGCTATGAAAGAGGGACCTGAATCAGAAGCAATTGATTCAAACAAGCTTATAAAACAATATTTTTTTTTCTAAACTTAACAAAACTTATAAAACCAGTTTACCTCTTTCAAAACACTTTGAAACTTTAAAACTTTAAAACCACTTTGACTTACTAAATCAAAGTGGGTTAAAATGTGTTTTGACCCAACTCGACCTTAAACCAAACACACCTTATGGGCATAAAAGACACTTAAAACAGATTTTTTAACAATGAACCCGGATTTTTCTCTTGTAAAACTAAGTCTCGTAACTTAAAAAGGTACTGAAAACCAAATGATAATTAGTTAAAGCAAATAAGCACTAAGTGCTTATTTGCATAAAAGCGATAAATGACATATATGTAAAACAGAAAACTTTTTTTTTTCATTAATTTAAAAGATGAATTACAAAAAACGTAAACTAACTTTTAAAACTAACTAAAACCTCATCTGCCTTTGAAAGGCTTACAAGCTCTCTATTTATACTAGGTCTTGGAATGGTCTTCATTCTCTTTTTCTTGGTCTCTCTCTCTTCCTCTTTTTTTTATTAACAAAAGTACTCCCACTTGCTTCCTGAGCATTTCCCATCAAGAATCTAAGCCATTGGATCACTTGGGTTCTTCCTAGCCTTTGATGGATTTTTTGGCGGGAAAACGTTTTTAACAACTTGGGGTGGATTGAGTGAGAGGAAGGAGAAGCATTAAATGCTTCTTGTTTTGTTGTTGATGTGGAGTGATAAGGTTGGTGAAGATGAGCTGGAGGAGGGGGGTTGAATGTAAGCAGGTGTTTGCAGAGGCAGGTAAGGAGGAAGAAGAAAAGGAGGGAAGGTGGGGTTTGACCAGGGATGTTTGACCGAGCTTAATATATTGAAGGGGGGTCAAATGGAAGGGTCCAAATGGTGTTATGGCAGGGGTCCAATGGGTTTTGACAAGGGTCCAAGGTGTTTAATACAAGGACTTGTTTGTAAATTCTGAAAATTCAAGGACCAAAGCTGCCAATTTGCAAAGTTGTTCCAAGGGACCAAAAGTGACAAGTTTTAATAATACAAGGACCAAACTTGACATTTTCAAATTTCCAAGGGCCATTTTTGCCAATTTTTAAACTTGGAGGACCAAACTTGTAATTTCTCAAAACTTTTGACATTTTTCACCAAAGGACTAATTTTGACAACTTATGATTTTAAAAGGACCTTTGGTGATTTTTCTTTTGAAATTAAGTGCTCAGGGACTATTTCTGACAACTTTTGAAACTTGGGGGACTGAACCTGCCAATTATGCAAACTTAGCTCATTTTTCATCTGATTTTAAACATTTTGCATCTGAAATATATAAAATGCAATTTTGAGATATTTTCAGTATTTTGATGCATTTCTGAGCATTTTTAAACGTTTTGCAGTTCAGATTTAACCAAAAATGATGAGTATTTACACACTCATCATAGAGTAATGAAAACTGGCTTCTTCTTTAATTGTTGCGAGCTTGAACGTCCTAAATAGCATAAAGCTTGAGAGTGCACTTGAGCCATCGCTGTGTTTATTGCGTGAGTTGTAGCTTTAGGATAATAGAGTATTCGGGGGAGATACTATGGTACTTGGCGATCCCGGATAGTCTAGAGGAGAGTTAAAATTCATAGAAGTATGGAATTAGGCACCCCCCCTATGACCACAAGGAATACAACGCACCAATTAGAATGAGGATGTGACAATTCAACCGACCAATAATAGATAACTAGGGAGTAAAAACATCTAAGTAAACACACTTTTAATTATAATAAGAACACACCTTACAATACATAGCCTATATTTTCCTTTTCAATAATTTAATTAGTTATTAATTTATAGAATTAGTAGTTAAAATTGATAGAAATACCCACCCCCCACTCCTATACCTCGAGATATTTATTTGCTTTCTAAAAAAATATAAAAGACTAAAAAGAATCACCCTTAACCTCACCTTCTCGTCATACATCTCTACTAGCATCTCTATTCTCCTAGAGAACGATCAACCTCCTGGGCTTACCCATACCACACTGCGACGATTAGATACACTGTCTAGAGGGTTGTAAAGCTTGCTCACGAAAAAGAAATTCTTTCGACCCCGAACCCGCTATCAGTTATTATTATTTTAATTATTGATATTTTTTTATTATTTTATAGTTTAAATACTTTATTATTATTATTATTAATTATTTGATATTATTTTGTTATTTTATAGTTTAAATAGTTTATTATTATTATTATTATTATTATTATTCTTATTTTTTTTATTATACATCACTTTATTAAAAACTCAAAGGATTTACAAGAAATTAGTGGGAAGCCGAGAAACCAACTGGCCCCCACTCCTCTCTCTAGCAATAGCGAAACTAATACGATTAAAATATAAACCGCAAAGACGAGCCCCAATGTCTTGATTCAAGGAGAAAAGTCTAATACGCTTTAGTAAGGTTACCGCATCTTTCTCAAGTTCTCCAAAGAAGAAAAGAAAAGGAGGAACCCGTATCCGATATCTCAAGCATTTAGCCTCATACTTGACACGTTTACGTCGTGCAGCTTCACGAACCGCACCCCCTGGCACAAAATCAAGCAACCCCGATGGTCAAGGGGAGACGAACCTGTAAGGTCAACACAAACATCCCGCCGCCATCCCAAGAAGAATAAAACGATAGATATCACTGGTCGCAAGGATCGTCCATATCTCCATGAAGCCCAACATCCACCTCCTTACGAGCAGAAATCCCAGATCGAGAGCATATATCAACAAGGACATCACGCACAATGTTATGCCGATGTTTAATGCCAACAATACCCGCACATGAAACTGCATGATCTCCATAAATATCTCCAGTAAAAACCTTAGAACATCGCGAGCACGGTACACGAACAACAAGAAAAGGGGAACACCGGTCGATAACACAACACGATCGATAAGTCCCGGCGTTCATAGTTTGTCCCAATCCGTATATAGGAGCCACCCTAAGCCAATCGGAAGTATGATCCTCCTTCAGTGAGCTCCATAATGCCATCTGTCGAGGAGATAGATGGAACGTAGATTCAACATTTTGGGTAACCCGATCGAAGTATATATCAGCCAATTTCTTCATAAGTTTGGGGGCACACTCAGCTAGGGTTGCTCGAAGGTCAATATCCATCTTCGCATTAAAAGCACATAGAGCGTCATCAAAAGAGGAACCAGAGTCACAATACCAAAGACTATGGAGAAGCTTAGTCTGCAGACTAACAGATTGAAGTCTCGAAGCAAGAAAAGCATAGTTCAAAACATCACCTGCAGAATATAAACCAAGCCCCCCAAAAGCAAAGGGCAGGGTGGCCAATCTCCATTGCCGTCCACCAAAACCGTGCCCGTAAGCTAACAATACGCTCCAAAGAAGAACGAAGAGCGCATCAAAAGAAACACCGGGCACACTCAAAGACCCGAGGTGAACATGTATGCATAGAAAAATATAACTTCGAAATACCAGCACATGCACGGAGCAACAACAGCTCACATTGGGGGTCATTAAGTGTAGCAACCGCCTCCATAAGTTCAATAGTTTTAGCAACCCTTTTCAGGACAAGCGTACTACCGAACTCAAAATCCACACAAACCGGCCCACCCAATAATTTAACACCATGAAGGGGACGTGAAATATTGGGAGGGAAAACACCTACTGTCATTTTGGGTCCTCCTGCGGGCCAAAAACCTCGGTTTTATCGACATTGAGGTGTAGGCCTCGACTAGGTCCATCCATCATAATCAACTCTAAAACTTTTCCAACCACCAAAGTATCACCAATAATAGTGCCGTCATCCAGATACCAAGCATGAAAGGAAAGGTTAAAAGTGTCTCTAATTTTACAAGCGTGAGGATGTAACACTAAAGCAAAAAGAAGAGGCCCAAGTGGATCACCTTGTTGCACACCTTGATGAGACCAAAGAATATGCTCACCATAATATAATCCATGGCGGTGGAGTAACAAAATTCAACCCAACGCGACATAGCCGGAAAATGAAGCCGAACCTCCCGCAACATAACAGCCCGATCAACCATGTTGAAAGCGTTTTTAAAATCAACCAACAACATGGAAAGACCAACATCACCCCCTCGATCCTCAATCAAGCGGTTCACTGCATGAAGAATAGCCTCCCCACCACCCGAAACCCCAACACCAAATTGTAAATCATCTAAATAACCACCTGAAGAATGGCCAATCATGGACGCACATACCTTGGAAACTAACCGCCTCCAAACAGTTCCAACAGAATTGGCTGATACCTCCTCAGCCACCAAGGGTGTGAGAGGGCACTAGCAATGTACTCACCCAACACCCTCGGACATTTACCAAGAAGAAAAAGGTTCACCACCGGGTGATAGAAACGACCAACTCATCGGAAATAGCGGCAACACCATTTAAACAATCCAAAAGGTGTTGGGCGCATAAACCATCCGCCCACAAGAAGTACTCCTAGGAAACTCTTAATCATATCAAGAACCAAGGCGAGATGAGTAAGGTGATGGTGATCAATGGGTATATCAGGCATCAAAGGAGCAGACTGGAAGGGATGCTTACCTTTTAAATCCTCAAGAGTAGAACCATCATAAGGCGCAATACTGAAGACGAGAGAACTCTGACAGCAGCCGTATAATGACCATCACAAATCTTCCTCTTGCATTGCTTGACATTACGGTCACCCACATCCAAACTGTCATCCTCAATATTATGCCATACCGGAGGGGGTTCGGCTAAAACCTCATGCACAATTTGAAAACAACCACCAGGTGTACCCCATGCACGAATGGCATTAACAATATATTCCTCCTGGCGTTGACGCTTAGTGCCCGACCTACACTCTTGATTACTCCTCGGACAAAAGGTTTTAAGGAGACATAAAGGCAAGACTAACAAACCAACCCAACAAGCAATGTCATCAAGCGTACATATCACCTTATCAAGGGCTCCTTTCAGAACACGAGAAAATTCCAAACGACATTTGGGAGGGATTGATTTGACAACCGAAACCCTAGACAATAAAGTATCAAGAAGCGTTAAATCAAAACCACTAACCTCGTCCACAACCAATTCTTCAACCAGGGCATCATGGGAAGGAACCTGCGGTTTAATGAGATCATACAACACAAACCGAACAACACCATCACCACAATCAGGAGGAGACACGAAATCAGACCCTGAACCATGACGACACTTAGTTCGGAAGGTATGCGTCCTGAAACAAACCCCACACAACCACAATCCCATACGCTTAAGAGTAATCTCAGCCCTATCAAAAATAGCCAGGTCCGACAAGATGGAACACCTAGTGGTATCTTGAGCATCACCACAAAAGTGTCGGTCCCGCAGATGTGTGATCAAAGAAGTTTTAGTGAGCCCATTACCACCACCATCCCGACATCCACTAAGACCAACGAATGGACAGTGAAATCTAACCGCAGGCATGGGAAAAAACCACCAAAACAACCCCGTGAAACAAACCTCAACCAAGCACTAATGCGGATACTCAAGGTGCGATCCCAAGCAACCAACTACAACTAACCAGAAACGAAACACTGAATAAAAGCAACCAATCCACAAAGCCACTCAACCTGAATATGGAAGTAAACGGCAGCAAACGTTGTACTCGAAACAGGTTTTCCAAGAAAACCAAGGATCAATGACGCCGCTAGCAACCAATCAATACCAACCAGGTTCCCACGACAAGCATCAGCCAACACACAATTGGCAGCAAACCTGTCCCACCAACGAAACCCACAAACCAGCAAAGGAGACAAGGGGTTTCGAAAAGAAACCCTAAAATAACCGGTCGAAAATAAAACCCTAGAACAGCCACGAGATGAGCACAGCACCCAGGATGAAGATCGAAACCAGCCACAAACAATACAGATACAGGCAAGTAATGGAGAAACAAAAAAAAAACGCAACAGATGAGGAGTTTCAGAAGCGAAACCCTAGAAAACAAAAACCCTAGAAAAACGAAACCCAAGGACAGCGAGGAGATGATCAGGACACGTTCAACCAAGGTTGTTGAAAGGAGGATCCCAAACCATATAGACAAGACGATCAGAGGAGACCAAGATGATCTTGAAGCAGCAGATCGCCCATAGTCCTAGGGAGAAAACCGAGAAACTATTATTATTATCATCACTTTATTAGAAAATCATATGATTTATTATTATTATTATTATTATTATATTATTATTATTATTATTATTTATTTGATATTATTTTGTGATTGTTTTATTTTAGTTACGTTAAGTTTTAGTCAAACAAACACATTTAATTTTATCAAATTACAATTTATCAAGAACGCAATTCATTCACATTCCAATCTATTCATATTCCAATTCATTCATATTACAATTTTTTTTTGCCAGATTACAGTTACATTTTGAAAACCAAACGGTCGCTTAGATTTTTAAGATTAAATTTTACGTAAATGTTTTTAAAATGTGAACTTAACTACAAATTATATTGATCAATTAGAACATAATGTTATTTCAACCTTAAGTCGAAAAGAAAATAATTAGCTCTCACTTTTTACACATTTTTTGTTTTTTTTCACAAAACCAAAGTGGTTCTGGTTTAACAAAGTTTTGAATGGGTTGTAATGTTGTATCATGTGAGAAGAAAATTTGTTGGTTGGATTCTTTTCTTTTCTTTTCAAAATGAAGTCTCCAATGTATTTTATTTCAAGAGTGAGCAAAAATACCGAAAACCCGAATCAAAAATGGGAAAAAAAATGTCCAAAAACACACCCCAATTAAAAAACCGACGAGGTTTTAGCATTTTGAAATATCGAAAGTTTGGAGTATTTTTTGGTTGCATGTCAAAAAGTGAAAATCAAAACCACCCTGTCTCGCCCTACTTTTTATATTTTTAGTAATTACATGGAACGTTTATTAGTTTTCTTATTATACCTTTCAGTAAAAGTAATAATGCTAAAGTGCTAACATATAATGCTTAAAATGCTAAAATAAATAATGATAGAGTCTGGGTATGTTATTAAAATGGTAAATAACGGAAAGTATGAAACAGTGTTGGAAATGTCTTAGATATTTGAATTATTATTTAAAGACCCAAATTGATCCATTATGTTATGATATATTTTCATGTAAGCTTAGGCCCGCTTGATGAGCCGCTAGTTTTAAGTTTTATTATTAAATATAGAAGTGTATTACATGAATTCTGTTTCGTAACTGCATAATGTTGACAAAAAAAAGTTATCATAAAATAATATTTGTAAAAATAACTTCAATGAAGGTAAATAACATTGAGTATATTATTTACAAAAATAAAAATGTGCTACAATCAAATAAGAGACAAAATTATAGCCTATGGAGGACCTCTTTATACACCACATTTGTTATGTAATTCCAATAGTTGTCTTCTTTATCACAACATAACACTTTGAAATCTTTCTTGCTTTTTACTTTTGATACAACTATATATAGTTGTCCATGTGAAAAACCCGGACGTTCCAGGTATAGGATGACCTTAGATAAAGTTTGCCCTTGATTTTTGTAAATTGTCATGGCAAAACAAATAAATATAGAAAATTGTCTCGTGTTAAGCTGAAAAGGCATCTTCTTATCGGATGGGCTAATATTTATGCGAGGAATACGACAATTGTATCTGATTTACCACCGGATATGATATTTGCCTCAATATTATTGATTCCCATCCTCAAATTTTGTAACCTTGTTGATAACATCAAATAGTCCTGAATATTAAGTGTCAATTTCCCTCGATAATGCTCGTATTTTATATCATTTATATAGATTTACGCTTGTTTTCCTCTATATTTCACTTACAGGTAAATTACGAGCATTGAAGCTAATGAGACGCGTATTTGGAAAGTTTATTCAAGATATATGATAGTATGCCCATTTTGAAGTAATTACGGCGTAACTTTTCTCTCACATTACGCCGTAACAAAAGCGTAGCTCAGAAGACCAACTAAACTGAAGATTACGGTGTAACTCCATCTTAGGATTACGCCGTAACTAATTAGGTAAAATGATGTTCCACGCCGCTGCAAGCTACGCCGTTACTCTTTCCACGATTACGGCGTAATCATGATTTATTGAAGATACGGCATAACTCATTCTTTGTGTTACGTCGTAACCAGCTTCTCCAAAGCAAAATACGAAGATATTGATGTTACGGCATAACTCACATCTTACGATTACGCCGTAACTAGATCTGGCCTATAAATACCAGACCTAAATTCTGCATTTCACATCATTCACTCCACACACAAAGCAGAGAACGTTGGTAGTAGACTGAAGGCATATCTTGAGGAGCATACGGAGCCATCTCCAAGGGAGAAATCACTCCCTAACGATAAGCGTTAGCGATTTATCATTTCTTTTACTTTCAATTCATGTATTTCATTATGTTAAACATTGAATCGATTGTTTCAGTTAATATGATCGGCTAAGCACCTCGGGTGCTAGCCTAGTTATGATTCCTTAATTTTTATGTTTATGTTTACATTGCTTCCGTATAATTGTTTCTAGTGTATGCATGCATAGTTTGTTGGTAGCTACCCTTGTTTCGGTAGTTTTGAATGGCGGTAGTGTCTAGTTCCTTAGGAGAATTGACAACTGGCCCTAAGTAGGTAGACTGAATGGGAAGGGTAAGAATTGACCAACTGACAACCCTTCTTCGCTTGTGTGATTTGACCAACTGATCACCTACCATTTGGATGAACTTAAGAAGTTAGGGATGAGTTTCTAAGATGCTAGTGTCCGGGCACTCATTGTTATGAATCTTGCATGTAGCGGTACTTAATGACTTGGCTTAGGGGACTAAAAACAACTGTACTTTCAAGGGTAGTAACTTGATCTCCGGTGGAAACCTTTGCTGATATGTTAGGGCGAACTGACCAAATGTTGTCCTAGCGACCTAAACCCCCACTTGAAGCAATTGGAAGTAATTAAACGTGAACATAACATGATAGGATGAGTAACTAGGTTAGCACACTTCTCCACTATTGATCACAACCCCTGCCTTTATTCGCTTTCTTGCATTTCTTGCATTAGTAGTTAATTAATCATTTCAATCTTAAAACCATTAAAATCTGTGACACCTAGACTTAATTAGAATCCGGTCACATAGCTCTTGGGACGACCTCGGTTTTACCGATTACTACACTACACACGATCGGGTAAACTGCCCGTTAGTGCATAAGGGTAGACCATAGGTATAACGAGACACTTATAAATATTAAAATCTTGTCAGTAAAACCTGCATCACTTGTACCTTACAAAGACTACCTCTTTGGTCTATGTTACGCAAATACATTATCGGAGCACCGATCTTGAGAACTAACTTATGATGTGGAATACCGGACATTCTTATGGTGTATTTTGTATTTTGTATTTGTACCATTATAAAGACCACCTCTTTGGTATATGTTGTATTTTTTAAATAGAAATATTCAGAAATAATAACTTACCAACCAATTAAGTCTCTTTGAAATGTCTCATGGTAAAGTTTAGGAAAGACTCAAACTTAAATCCACGGGCGTAGCTTGCAACCCTTGTCACAAAGGTGTTTTCAAATAGATTCATTTTGAAACGGTGATTCAATAATGGAAACCTGCCTCCATTCTCCTCAACACCAAATTGACCAATGCGATAACAGGATCCCTCATCAAGTGAATTATTAATACGATCCTTCTTAACCGTTCCTTGGATATGATTGCCCTGAATTAAATAAATTATTTATAATTGTGTAAACTATTGTTGATAAAACACATCACACAAATTTGATAAATGATAAAATTTTTATAAAACAACCTGAGGATCTTGGAATACAATGTTCAAGCTCCAAACATCAGAATGGTTTCCATCAAGATGGGATATCCATTTACTTATGCAGGGAGCCAAGACTTTAACATCATTGAGCATAGGATCAATGTCATACAACAAAGTATTGTTTTGCTCATTCTATTTACAACAAAACCATATTTACATTAGTGAGTGAGATAAGAAATAAAATGGATACAAAAAATATGAAATTGCATTAATAGTGAACCTCTTTCATATATTATCCATAAAAACCATTACCTAACTGCTTTAAACCGAAATGAAACATGGGAAGGTGGAATGTTTTGTGTAATGATATGTGTATATATCAAAGAAATTTATTGTTACTTGATTAGGTTAAAAGGTAATTCAAAATTCAAAAATTATATGTTGATAAGTAAGGAAATAATTAGAAAATTGAATATGTAAACTGAAAATCAGTGATTTTGTTATAAAAATTATAAAAAACGCGTTTTTATTCAAGAGCGATTTCAAACTTTGTAACATTAACTTCAATAATTTAAAATTTTCCTACCTTAAATACTATATTTCCAACTACACCAAATTATCATATTATCACAATATCTCCACTATATTTAAAAATTTTGTGGAAAACTAGAAGGGGGGTTGAATAGTTTTGCCAATTAAAACTTTCTTTTAAACTATTTAGATCGACTTATGTCAATCTATTTGGATGTGTGTTGGATGTTGATAAACAAACATATAGAAGTATGTAATGAAAAGATAAGAGTAAGAAGCACAAAACCACAACGCGAGTATTTATAGTGGTTCGGCTACAAGGACACCTTCCTCGCCCTACTCTACTCCCCGAGTCACCTACTCGAGAGTTTGTAATCACTACACGACACCAACTCCTTATGGTGGATAAACCTTCACAACGTTTCCTACTCTTTTTCCGATACTAGGCTAACCACCGGGTTCTTTCACACCAAGGTGAACCACACCTACCACAACGTCGCCTACCCTTTATCCAGTACTAGGCTAGATACCGAGTTCCATTACAATGGAGGAACTACTACCCAACACTACACCAACGACTAATCCAAAAGGAGACCAACTCCTTATTACAACATCATCAAGGATATCAATATCCTTGGATCTAATACTAATATATCTTATACATCGAAACACACCATATTGAATGTACATCTAAGGCACCTTTCACTAATGCCTTTCAATAGATCTTCAAGACACCCTTCACTAATGTCTTGTGACTTGAATTCTAGGCACCCTTCACTAATGCCTACAATACGGAAGATCGACACCTTTCACTAATGTCTTCGTTTTGTCACTTGAGACATCTTTCACTAATGTCTTCAACACTACACTTCTTAGAAGAAAGAAAAGAATCATCAACAAGAAGACTTCAGTAGTCTTGATGATGAGGAATCATGGCAACTCATGGACTTGAGCTTGCTTAACTTCAAAGGTGGTGATCTCGCCTTTAAGAGGAACCTAGAGAATCACACAAAAACAAAACTACAAACATAGATCACTTGGATCTGGGGTTAGAGAGTTTTAAACTCAGGGAGTAAGTATGTTAGAAAGGGGTAAGAAACAATGAAGAAATGGCTCACTATTTATAGAGGAAAATATCTACTGTTCCCCGGATCCCACGGATCCCTCCCGCAAGGGATCCGTCTAGCGCTAAGCTAGGGATCCGTGGGATGATCCTCTTTACCCATGGGTATTTTGGTTATGGGTCATGGGTCATGGGTTATGGGTTGATCCATGGGCCTTTTACTAGATACAATGTATCTTATGAGTGCAATGCACCTAGTCATATAGGTATGGGTCAATACCATGGGTTATGGATATTATCCATATGTGATATAAGCATGATGTCATGCAATGGGTTATGGGCCAAGCTCTATGGATATGGGTCATGGACTTTGGGTTGTATCCAACTACATTCAATGTATTTGGTCAATGGGCTATGATACTTAAGTTTCTACCCATTTATATTACCCAATATACTACATACTAGTTATGTGTATATTTTACTCAAATATGTAAACACTAGTTGTTGTACATATGTAATACTAAATCATAAAATCACTTATACTTGTTTTAGTGTTTTATGTGAAAGCGTAAGTGTGTTAGAAACTATTAGTTCAAACTAATTACGTATTTTATTTGTTTCGTTATAATGATTTTACGTTTGTTATCGCCAAAACATTAGAAGATCGTAAAATATAAATAAACGTTTTTACGGCTTATTTGTATTAACAATCTCTCCCTTTTTGTTGATGACAAAACATAAAATTATTTTAAGGAAAGACTAAAATTCTTAAAAGTTTGAATTTGTAGTTTTTACTTTCTTCTCCCCCTTTTTGTCGATACAAAAAGAGCTTCGAAGGAAACTAACACATTGTTTCAAGAACAACATGTGAAAGATAGAAAATAAGGAAAAAGTAGAGAGCAAGTAACGGGAAAGGATCTCGTCTTTACTCCCCCTTGACGAGTCCTTCCCTATGTGAGGGCGTCAAGAAAATAATACTAAGCTAGTTCATTTGCAACTAAGTTCGCAAAAGATTTCTTCTATGTGACGAATGTGCTCCCCCTTGATGATTGCAATTTTGCAAAGGGATGTCATGAAATGTAATCCTAATATTGCAAGTAATTTTTGCAATGTATTTCTTTGACACAAAGCTCCCCCTAGCTTTAGGGTGTCAAAGTCTTCATATGTAAATTGAATAACTACAAAACAAAGTTTAGAGAACAGGTATAATGCATAATTTCCTGCAAATATGGTTCAAGTTAGTAGAAAAATAGTTTTTTGTCTCACCGATCCCACGGTTCCCTCCTTGTAGGGATCCGTCTAGGCAATTTTATGGGATCCGTTTGGCTGATGATTAGTTTCAGCAATGGTGATATAACACATTATGTTAATATCAAGGTGAGATATGAATTTATATAACATAATCACATACTCAGAAATATAACAAGTAGCATGTATTTTCATTTAATAAAACTAGAGACATGATATACATGACTCTAAAAACTAAGAAAATGATCGATACATGACTTGGAATTACTAGACTTATCTAAGTAACGTTTGATACTAGGACACCACTAAAATCCTCTAGCTCAAGTTTGTTTAGGTTTAATCTCGTCAAAACGTTTGAGGAGGTGATAGAACATGAAACGTTGATCTTCTCGTACTTCATGTATCAAACTTTCAACACGTTGACAATGATAACAATCTTTGTCATGGCTAGGTAGTGGTTATGGAAGAAATGAAATTACTTGATGCGAAGGATCAAGTGAAGCGGGTTGGGGAGCCTCAAACGACGGAGGGATTGATGGAGGCGCATTTGAATATGGCTCGACCAAGAATGATGGTGGTGGTAGAGAAGTGTCAACTTCCATATGGTTGGGTGGTTGACTTTGATAATTTCTCATAATCCAAATGGGATTATAAGATGGTGACGGCGAAAAGGAGGCCGGAGCTAGTGTTGATTCAACACCTTGATTTTGTACCATTATCCCTCCTAATGAGGAGAATGTCGCCGGTGGAGGAGGATGAGACGGCCTAGGAGGCAAATCCTCTAAATTGTTAAGGTGTGGTGATGATAGTGGAGTTGTGAATGAGATAGCTCTAGGAACCAATGGTGATGGTTTAGTGGAGATGGGATTGTTTGGCCTAGGAGGTATGGTTGTGCTTGGCATAGGTAGTTTTGTGGGTACTATCCTTTTAGGGATTGGTTTGATTGGTGGAGGAGCAATCCTTGCATTTGTGGACTTGACCGGAGATGATTCGGTTGAAGAGATTTCGTGTACAACACGAGCAATTTTCTTGGGTGGTTCTTTGGTGGATAAGTTGCTACTTGGAGTTTTCCTCATGATGAGATGATTTCAAAAGGTTTGCAAGGGTTTCTAAGTGCTGAAAATGAGGATGAAGATGATGACTTTAGAAGTCCTAACAATGTGGTTTATAAAGCAAGGGATTTTGGCAAGTGCATTCAAGACTTAAGCCACTAAGATTCATTGGAATGTGATGATTAACACGCACAAGAGTCAACATAAGAGTTGTACTGATCTAGGAACTCATTTAAGATGAGATGGAGTGTTTAAGTTAGCAAGATGAGCTTGAAATGATTGTTTTAGCTAGAGCTGACATAATCTGTCACCCAGATCCCACGGTTCCCTCCTTGGAGGGATCCGTCTAGGCTAATCCTAGGGATCCAGCTCTCAGCAGTTATGAAAGGAGAAAAATGATGTTTCTACGATCTAAAGCTTATACAATCTTAAGTTTTTCAGTTTATCTAAGTGTCTTAAATGAAGAGGTTCTTAAATACTTGAGGGTAATGAGTGAAGTAGCTAATGATTGCCTTTTATGGAAGAAATTGGAACTTTCATGAGTACCAATCAATGAACAAAGATGACACTAATGATTTTGAGAGTGTCAAATGGAGCTAAATGATCCTAGAGATCAGATAGTGACTTAGGATAACGTTTTGGGGAATATCCTAAAGACTTAAGACGGAAGAGCTAGAATTTGATCAATTTTGAGGTAAGGATGATTATGATCAATTTAGCCATAATTGAAAGATTTCCAAGGCTAGATGTGAGGGATCATGTAAGAGATGATGAGTGAGCTTGAGAGCGGAAGAGTAACATGTTTAAGTGAAATGGTAGATCTACAAGTGTCTTGAATTTGATCTAGATGAGTTATGTGTGAGTACACAAAGATCCACTTAGCTTGGTAAGGACTCATTTTGCCTTAAGGCACTATGTCTACCTTGGTGTGAAGTGTTCTAAGGACATGTTTGAAATACAATGATTGCAATTGCATTTTCTGTTTGCATCCCACGGTTCCCTAAGAGTAGGGATCCGTCAAGCATAAATTTTGGGATCCGTCTATCTGGTAAGCATAACCTTTACAAAAGGTATGCAATGACTTTGACAATGCATTATATTTCAAAGTTAGTTTAAGAGGTTCTAACACTAAGATGTAAGATGTTTTATTTTATGAAAGAAATTGGATTACATTGATAAAGCATGAATACTAAGGATTGATCCTATTTGAAAGATTACTAAGTTCCTTGAGCGCTTTCGCTAGAAGGATCATCAAATGGTTGATGAGTGTTTGTTGATTCAGGAATGAAGAAAGTCTTCATGAGAGATATGTTTAGAGGTCCCATCATCTTGTTCACAAGTACATACAACGGACTTTGAAATTGAGGGTGGAAGTACATGATGTTATGATAAAGGCGCGTCAAGAACATTCCATAAGGGATGAGTTTGTTCTTGGACCCTTGAAGATTTACAATTCGCCTTGCGAAGAAGTAGGCGAGATTGTATGGTTGTTGTGTTAGCAAACAATACATTATGTGAGCACAACAAGCGGGAGGGATTTCTCGATTTCCCCTAAGACTCCAAACATTTTCACGTAGGATGAGTGCAAGAGCCTTGTACTCTTCTCGGATATCCCGTGTATAGATAATGTTTAGATCGGAGTAATGGGGTTTGCATATCATGCGTTTCAAGTCCTTCGGGGAAGGTATGTGTGAACAATATGGACTATTTTCTTCACGAAAGTTGAAGAGAGAATCAAGAGACCTATGGAAAACTAGAAGGGGGGTTGAATAGTTTTACCAATTTAAAACTTCCTTTTAAATATTTAGATCGACTTATGTCAATCCATTTGATTGTTTATGTTGGACGTTGATAGATGGATATATAAACGTGAAATGAAATATAAAGAGTAAGAAGCACATCACCACAACACAAGTTATTTATAGTGGTTCGGCTACAAGGACACCTTCCTTGCCCTACTCCACTCCCCGAGTCACCTACTCGAGAGTTCGTAAGCACTACACCAACTCCTTGTGGCGGAGAAGCCTTCACAACGTCACTTAACCTTTTTCCGGTACAAAGCTAAATACCGAGTTCTTTCACACCAAGGCGAACCACACCTAACACAACGTCGCCTACCCTTTATACGGTGCTAGGCTAACCACCGAGTTCTTTCACACCTTAGGAGAACTAATCCTATCACAACATCGCCTACCATTTATTAGGTACTAGGCTAAGCACCTTAGTTCTTTCACACCTTAGGTGAACTACACCTTCACGACACAACACCTAATATCAAGGAGATCTACTCCTTGTTACAACACCATCAAGGATATCACCATCCTTGTAGATAAACAAATACACATATGTATAACGATGCACCTCATCGATTATACGACCTAAGCATTATCCCCAAATGCTACTTGATTTGATCCTTTGGCATCCTTCACTAATGCCTTTGACACAACGCTTGGCACCCTTCACTAATGCCTTCGTCTTGACACCTTTAGCATCCTTCACTAATGCTTTTGACACAACGTTTGGCACCCTTCACTAATGCCTTCGTCTTGACACCTTTAGAATCCTTCAATAATGCTTTGACACGGATGATGAGCACATTTCACTAATGCTTTCATCTTGACACTTTCGGCATTCTTCACTAATGCCTTCAACCCAACATCTATGGAGAAAGGAAGAACTATCAACAAGAGAACCTTAGTAGTCTTGATGATGACGAAGCATGGCAACTCATGGACTTGAGCTTGCACGTCTTCAAGAGGTGGTGATCTCTCCTTTAAGAGAAACCTAGTAGATCACACAAAACAAAAGACAAACTACATAGATCACTTAGATCTGAGGTTAGAGGGTTAGAATACTTTGGGGAAGTATGTGTGAAAAACCATATCTAGAGAGAAAGAAATGGCTCTCTATTTATAGAGAAAATTCTCTTCTGTTTGCCGGATCCCACGGATCCCTACCACAAGGGATCCGGCTAGCACAAAGCTAGGGATCCGTGGTCCGCTCCTCTTTGCCCATGGGTATTTTTGGTTATGGGTCATGGGTCATGGGTTATGGGTTGATCCATGGTTTTCTTTCTAGATACAATGAACTTGGTTAAGTGGTATATATAAAACCATGGGTTATGGGTCAAAACCATTTGCTAGTATTTTACCCATTTAGTATATACTTGTATTTACCCATTTTAGCATACACTTAGTTTTTACCCATTTTAGTATAATTAGTTTAAGTATATGTTTAACCCAATATGTAAACACTAGTTGTTGTACATATGTATCTAAATCATAAAATCACTTATACTTGTTTTAGTGTTTTATGTGACAACTTAATTGTGTTAGAAAACTATTAACTCAAACTATTTACGTACTCTATTTGTTTCGTTAAAATGATTTTACTTTTGTTATCGACAAAAAATTAGAAGATCGTAAAATATAAATAAACATTTTTACGGCTTATTTGTATTAACAAGACCAATCTTCAATGAAGGAACATTGTCCATGATTTAGAATTTGGAGGATGTGAGCAAATCGCCCAAGGGTTAAAATGAACTTTTGGTTTTTGATCCAAAACCAAAGAGAGAGAGAGAGCGATCCTCGTTACGAACGAGTTCGACTTGACGGAAGAATTCCAATACAAACCTTGGACATATTTTCTCATTAATTTCGAGAAGACGTTCCAATCCTATGGTTCGGAAGGAGGTATTGATTCCTTCTTCGTATTGTAGAGGAGTGTCGACAATACGTCCTTCGTGGAAGTGACGGGTTTCGAGATTATTAAACCCACGGATATGATTGCCAGGTGTATTGGGCTCAAGGGAGATGTTAGGAGTGTAGACGCTAGTGAGTGAAAAATAAAACTCATATTCATGCGACATAGCGAAACCTATAAGAAAGACAAGTGAATAGGATGTAACGTATTACATGTAAAACAATGATTACCTAACGTTTTTACAAGGTGTTTATTAACAATGACATTTAACTAACTTAATGTTTGACATTCTAGTGGAATATTATTTTTAGAAAGAAAACAGTTTTTATTTTGCATGAAAAACTATTATCCAGAAGTACGGTTCCCACGGTTCCCTTTTAAAAGGGATCCGGCTAGTATTCCTACTGGGATCCGTGAATTTGTAGAAGCAGAAGCAGATTTTTGATAAAAAGACATAAGTTTTAGATCTTATAGTTTTATACCAAGATATGTATTTTAATCCTACTTTTTCTTTTAACATGCTTTCATGGCTTCCTATGTATTGCAAGAGAATACGAAAGATATAAGATACAAGAAATGATAAACACATTGTGATAGTAATAACCTAGATAAACTATACTATTAGTAATATTTCATTTCAATGCTAAGAATGATAAAAAGGATTGGGTATATAACCCCAATGTAGATTAACAACACAAAGTATATGTCTCCGTATGAGAATTTCATCATAGGAAACAAAAGAGCGATGAGCGTCAAGGTGATGAGCACGAGGGCGATGTAAACCATGTTGATGATGAACCTTCTTTGATTCGGATGAGATGAAATGGAGAGGAAGATGAAGTTTTGAATGAGAGGAAATTTTTGAAATTGGAAGATTTGAAAAAATGGGGATTTGATGGAGTGGATGACGGTGGGAGTTTTTATGGGGAAGGAGAAATTTTTGATATTTGTGTTTTTGTTTTATTATTAGAAAGATATAATTTTAGGATTAAATGAAATAGAGCATAAATTATATAATCCTCGACTTTAGACGAAAAGGAAACACGTATGCAAGAAAAGCTTCCTAATGAAGCTATATGTAAAACGAGTATAATCACAAAAGATAATCAAATAAATACCTAGGAAAACATACTTATTTATCAAGCTAATATCATTTAGAGATAAGTAGAAAATTATACCTCTAATGCACTTAGGAATGTCTTTACAAATGACACAACAAATGTCAGAAGATAATTCCGGCTCCTTTGTGCTTAAGATACTTTCTTAGGGAAGTTAATCTTGTTACCAAGTGATTCCTATGACTTGTCAGGTATGAGCTTTAGCTAAGCAACATGACAAAGAAGATTAGTGCAATTAAATAAAAGAAATAAATAATAAGAAAAATGTTGTCATCTAATCAACATCCAAACAAAGAGTTTTAAAAGACATGGTGTTTGTTTTTATGAAAAACCTTCTTTGTAGTTTTCAATTAACCATGGATCGTATCAAGTTTTCAAAGTACAATATACTTCAAGAAACTTGGTAACGAAGCTCTGATGCCAATTGTGGAAAACTAGAAGGGGGGGTTGAATAGTTTTGCCAATTAAAACTTTCTTTTAAACTATTTAGATCGACTTATGTCAATCTATTTGGATGTGTGTTGGATGTTGATAAACAAACATATAGAAGTATGTAATGAAAAGATAAGAGTAAGAAGCACAAAACCACAACGCGAGTATTTATAGTGGTTCGGCTACAAGGACACCTTCCTTACCCTACTCCACTCCCCGAGTCACCTACTTGAGAGTTCGTAATCACTACACGACACCAACTCCTTATGGTGGAGAAACCTTCACAACGTTGCCTACTCTTTTTCCGGTACTAGGATAACCACCGGGTTCTTTCACACCAAAGTGAACTACACCTACCACAACGTCGCCTTTATCCTGTACTAGGCTAGATACCGAGTTCCATTACAATGGAGGAACTACTACCCAACACTACACCAACGACTAATACCAAAGGAGACCAACTCCTTATTACAACATCATCAAGGATATCAATATCCTTGGATCTAATACTAATCTATCTTGTACATCGAAACACACCATATCGAATGTACATCTAAGGCACCTTTCACTAATTCCTTTCAATAGATCTTCAAGACACCCTTCACTAATGTCTTGTGACTTGACTTCTAGGCACCCTTCACTAATGCCTACAATACGGACGATAGACACCTTTCACTAATGTCTTCGTCTTGACACTTGAGACATCTTTCACTAATGTCTTCAACACTACACTTCTTAGAAGAAAGAAAAGAATCATCAACAAGAAGACTTTAGTAGTCGTGATGATGAGGAAGCATGGCAACTCATGGACTTGAGCTTGCTGGACTTCAAAGGTGGTGATCTCGCCTTTAAGAGGAACCTAGAGAATCACACGAAAACAAAACTACAAACATAGATCACTTGGATCTGGGGTTAGAGAGTTTTAAACTCAGGGAGAAAGTATGTTAGAAAGGGGTAAGAAACAATGAATAAATGGCTCACTATTTATAGAGGAAAATATCTACTATTCCCCGGATCCCACGGATCCCTCCCACAAGGGATCTGTCTAGCGCAAAGCTAGGGATCTGTGGGACGCTCCTCTTTACCCATGGGTATTTTGGTTATGGGTCATGGGTCATGGGTTATGGGTTGATCCATAGGTCTTTTACTAGATACAATGTATCTTATGAGTGCAATGCACCTAGTCACATGGGTATGGGTCAATACCATGGGTTATGGATATTATCCATATGTGATATAAGCATGATGTCATGCAATGGGTTATGGGCCAAGCTCTATGGATATGGGTCATGGACTTTGGGTTGTATCCAACTACATTCAATGTATTTGGTCAATGGGTTATGATACTTAAGTTTCTACCCATTTATACTACCCAATATACTACATACTAGTTATGTGTATATTTTACTCAAATATGTAAACACTAGTTGTTGTACATATGTAATACTAAATCATAAAATCACTTATACTTGTTTTAGTGTTTTATGTGAAAGACTAAGTGTGTTAGTAACTATTAGTTCAAACTAATTACGTATTTTATTTGTTTCGTTAAAATGATTTTACGTTTGTTATCGACAAAACATTAGAAGATCGTAAAATATAAATAAACGTTTTTACGGCTTATTTGTATTAACAAATTTGTTGCACTATATCACAGATTTGTAAAATAACAATAACAAAAACATAACATATTGTGTATAAATCATCAATAAGAAATAAAATGCCGAAAAAACATGGAGTAAAAAAATGGGCACATTGATCATTAATCATAAATAACATACAAATGGGTGCATTTAACAAAATAAAAATAGAAAAACGTAAAAAAAACCTATATGGTATTCAATCATTGTTAAGGGACACTGATGACGAATATTCATCTTCATTGTTTGATTCCCTGAGATTGTGTGATATTGTGATGATGATCAAATTGCTGCTATATAATTTCCCCCAAATTATTTTTTAGGGTAAAATCAGGGTTCCTTTCAACTCAAAACAATCATTGTTGACCGATTATTGACTAGAGGTTACTTTTTTAGGGTTTTGTTACCACAAAAATTTAAGGGGGATGATTTCATTTGGTTGGGATTGATTTCAATCAGGGTATACTGATGACATTAAATAACATCAAATTATTAGCATCATTTATCCTATGTATATTGCTTGTTTTGCATTATTTTATATAAGATTTGATACTTAATCGTTTACTTTTGTAAATGTCAGTTATTATCAAGCAATTGCTGAAAGTTAGCTATTTTGGACGTAAACTAGATCAAAATGGATCATGTTAGAAAAATCTACTGAACTGACGAATCATACGCCGTATCATTCTAGATAGATACGCCGTATGCCAATGATGATTCAATCACAACTTAAAAATAAAGCTGCTAATTTACACCTCTTGTGCACTTTCAAAAATTCAATCACCATAAGAATCAAGCTGTCACACAAACAAATCCAAAATCAAATATCCAAACACCTGTGTTGTCAACAATCCAAATCTGCCAAGTAATAAATCAATTCCATCTATTTGTATTGTTCGAGATCTTCCCCTGGACAGTAGTAAGTCGTCAAGCAGCAGTATTAACAATAACTTCGGCTAAGGATACTTTTTTTTAAGTATCCAAACAGCACTTGAAAAGTGTCACAAAATTGTCGCAAAAACGGTCACTGATTACCATTCTCCTTCCTCCCATTGCTTTTAACGACACATTATTTGTCACTAAACTTTCACGAATCCGTCTCTAATCAAATTGATCCTTCCTCCCATGACATTTAGCAACACTTAAACTGCCACAAATCTGTTGCTAGTCTGTTGCAAATTCTAGCAGTACAAACAATATTGAGTAGTACTAAGTTAAAAACCGAGCAGTACAAATAAGAAAAAATGAGCAGCACTAAGATTTTCTAAGATTTTCTAAGATTTTCCAAGAGCAGTACTGAAAACCTCAAGCAGTACTAACTATCATAAAGTAGTACTAACTTAAAACCTTAATCCGTGAATATCTTGTTCCAGTAATCGCTCCAGTAACATTAATGAGCGAAAGAAATAGACATACACCACCAACAAAGATAATCACTCGCGTTATTACTCTTAACCCTCGGCCACAAAACCTTCTGATTCCAACATCGTTTGGGTTTCTAACATATTAAAGCACAATGAATACTTCAACAGACTCTCATAAACACCATCACATGAATTAGGGTTTGTGTTTCACATGACCAGTAACCATATGAACCAGGTATGATAAAACGAATAAGGAACAAACCCTAGAAATTGATTTCATATGAAACCTGAAAATTTGGATCGACCTCAAATCTGCTTTCTTTCATAAATTATGGGCACCAAACAACATATAACTAACTTATATAGTGACTTAAACAAGAAAACATGAATTCAAGAAGATTGATTATTCAAAAACGCTAAAAATCTGAAAAGCATACCCTTCCTAGGCAGAAGTTTTCCACAGTCAATATCTGAATCATTAAAGCTCATATTGAAGATCCCTCCAGTTAAACTCTTCCTTGATATACCAAGAACCTTAAACAAAAATTTTGTCCCGATCCAACGGTTAACGAATGAGATATCGCCTTTGGAAAACAGTCGTGCAGGAAGATTACGAAACTTGTACCTTATTCGAATTTTTCATCTTTTCTTTGAAAAACCTTGTAGATCCTAGATCGAGAGCCCCCAAGCTATGATACCACTTGTTGAATTCGATCTAGGCTTGTCTAGGATATATAATAACATTGAACATAAAAAGCACAGCGGAATAAAACAAACGTCAATGTTATTAAACAAGGTTTCTCGTCATCATCTCTACCTGCTACTACAAACAAACTAAGCCCCAATACTACGTGATCAAGTGTAGTACGGTTATATATCTCCTATAATAACAGGGATTAAGGTAAACCTTGATTACCTTGGTGCTATTAACCTAGGCATTTACAAGCATATGCCTAGTATATACACACACACTTTTTGGTGTTTACATCTTGACACACATAAAACATAAAGACCTGTATCTCTGTATATAATAGAGAATTAGGTTTACAAAAGTATTCTAAACTGTATATTTCTGTAATCTCCATCTTTTTGTAGAATTTTATTTTGTCTTTTTAGGTCCTTCATGTTTCATTTTTGTTTCATTCTTCACTTGTAGTTTTGTACTTATCAACTCAAATATAAAACCCAACAGAAAGGCCGTCAATAGAAAATAAAGCACAACTTGTAGCTGACCATATGTTTACCAATCAGATGGCAAGCAGATTGTTAAATGAATTTCTAAACCACCAATGTATGACATCCATAGGAGAAACAAAAAGTCTCAAAACGATGCGTCACATGCCTAGATTATTTAACAATATCTACTGGAAGCTATGTTATTTTAGATAACAGAAACCATTAGTATAAAAAAATTGGCACCTATGCTGCAGCCAACCTGTGTGATGGAAACTTCTGGTTCCACGATGCACAAAATTCACACAATAACAACATCAATGGCAAGCTAAAAACATGAATTTAGACATAAAATCCGATCATTAATAAGCTTTGAAACTCTAAATACAATAAAAAGCTTACGTCGAATTGAGGACAGTAAGCGCAAAAGATGATAAGATTTTTGTATTATACTTTTAAACCCACTATTTATACAATGATACACCAACTTCTAAAATAAAAATTTATATTCCTTTTTTAGTTAACAATATTAGGAATCACTTATTTTGCAATGCTTTTCAATCATTAGCTATATATTAATGAACAACATTTGTACATATATTGCTTGAAACAAAATATACAATCGTATTAATTATGGTACCATCCATTGGATGTATCATTACATGCCAATTTAGATATGCATTTCGCTTTTAGACAAAATTTATGAGGCCAGCTTATTCACAACGTATAAAATAATCACTTATCCTTATAAACTAAGCCAAAAAGATTGTTAATACAAATAAATCTTAAAAACGTTTATTCATATTTAGCGATCTCTTTGTGTTTTGTTGATAACAAATATAAAGTTATCATAAGTAAAATTATAAGGATACATGTTATTTTTATAAAGCATTTATATATATAATCATTTAACATTAATTGTTGTAATAATTCATTTATTGTAATAGTTTATTAGGATGGGTAAAAACCATAACCCATGACCCATACCCATGGAACATATCCATAACCCATGGAGCTAACCCATGACCCATTGACTAGATGCATTGCATCTTCTAGATACATTGTATCTATTTGGATACCCATGGTCCAAAATCTATGACCCATGACCCATGATCCATGACCCATAACCCATGTAGGAGGAGTGTCCTACAGATCCCCCAGTTTACACTGGACGGATCCCTCATGTAAGGGATCCGGGCAACAGTAGCATCTTTTTGCCTATAAATAGAGAGCCATTTCCTCATTGTAATTTACCCCTCTTCTTACAAACTCTCTCAATTCTTTCATTCCTCTAATCTCATATCTCTTGATCTATATAGTAGTTCTTCTTTCTTTTGTTGTGATTCTCATATAGGTCCTTCTATAAGGCGAGATCACGAGATACTACAAGTCATCCAAGCAAGGGGTCCTTGATTTATTTGTTCCTCCACAAGATTTCTGTAACAAAGATATTGTATTTCATATTTCACATATTTGTTGTGTTATAGTTGTGTTAGTTTGGTCCTCCATGTTAAGGACTCGGTATTTAGCTTTGTACTGGAAAAAGTGTAAGCGACGTTGTGAAGGCTTCTCCGCCAAGTTGAAGGAGTTTGTTGACATAGTGCTTGAACTCTCAAGTAGGTGACTCGGGAGTGGAGTAGGGCAAGGAAGGTGTCCTTGTAGCCGAACCACTATAAATCGGTTGTGTCATTTCTATACTTTACTTTACTTGCTTTCTGTACTTGCATTACTTATAGATCTATACTTTCTATCCATCCATACGATTTTACATAACATCGAATCTAAAGTTTTTGAAACTAAGATAAAATCGGCAAAACTATTCAACCCCCCTTCTAGTTTTCCACAATTAGCATCAAGAGCTAAGTTTACAAAAGTTTTAAAGTAAATAGTATTTTAAAACTTTTCGATCACAATGCGTTCTGAAAATTATAAAGAAGGGCAATCTATGCAACGACCTCCACTACTTGAAACTAATGGTTTTATTTATTGGAAAAATAGATTTGAAACGTATGTGAAGTCAAAAGATATTGATCTTTGGTACATCATTGTTGAAGGCGACTTTGAAGCTCCTACAAAAGATGATAAAACCGGAAATTTAGTAAACACACCTCATGATCAACTCACCGATGATCAAAAGAGAAAGCTTTCCAAAAATAGTGAAGCTAAACTGGTTTTATATAATTCTTTACCCAAAAAGGAATTCAAAAGAATTTCTATGCTTAAAACCGCCTAAGATAATTAGGAAGTCCTATAGCGTCTATTAGAACAGATCATGGTAGGGAATTCGATAATGAAGTGCAATTTGGAGCCTTTTGTGACGCTAATGGTATTACTCACAATATCTCGGCTCCTCGCACTCCACAATCGAATGGAATAGTTGAAAGGAAAAATAGAACCCTACAAGAAATGAGTCACACCATGTTAAATGAGCAATCTATTCCTCAAAAATTTTGGTGCAATATCGTTGATACATCAACGTACATACTTAATCGAGTCTTAATTAGACCATTTTTAGGTAAAACTCCATACGAGTTACTTCGAGGCAAAAATCCTACGTTAGAGCATTTTAGAGTCTTTGGTAGTAAATATTTTCTACTTAACACTTAAGATTACCTAACTAAATTTGATCCTAAATCAACCGAAGGTATCTTTTTAGGTTACTCTCCTAATAGCAAAGCTTATGTTATATTAAATAAAGAAACAATGAAGGTTGAAGAGTCATTAAACATAAATATTGATGAGAGTCCACCCAAACCTACCCAACCTCTTGTCGATGACGAGATAATAGAAAGTGAAGCCATAGAAATAAAGAAAAATACAAATAAAGAAGATGAACCATTAAACAATGAAATCATCAATATTAAAGAGCCTAAAGATCACCCCGTAAATAAGGTCATAGGAAAGTTAAATGAAAGAACCTTAAGGCCTCAAGTCCAAAACCAAAGTAGTTTCTTTTGTTTTATCCTAACCATAGAACCTAAGAATACACAAGAAGCCATAAAAGATGAAATTTGGGTAATGGCTATGCAAGAAGAGTTAATCAATTTGTTTCTAACCATGTTTGGACACTTGTCCCTCCACCTAATAAACAAACCATAATAGGAACTAAATTGGTATATAAAAACAAGTTAGATGCAAACGGGGTAGTGTCTAGAAACAAAGCTAGACTCGTTGCCTAAGGGTATAATCAACAAGAAGGCAAAAACTTTGATGAGACCTATGCTCCCATGGCTAGATTAGAGTCTATAAGAACACTTCTTTCTTATGCGTATGCTAATGATCTTAAGCTTTTTCAAATGGATGTTAAAAGTGCTTTTTTAAATGGTCTTATTAATGAATAAGTTTATGTAGCTCAACCTCCGGGCTTTATCGATTTAAAAAAAAAACTAAACATGTGTATAAATTAAAGAAAGCTCTTTACGGTCTTAAACAAGCCCCAAAAGCTTGTTATGATAGACTCAAGTCATTTTTAATCAAAAACAACTACACCATGGGGTTAGTTGATAATACACTTTTCACTAAGAAAAAGGAATCACATATAATTATTGTTCAAATATACGTGGATGATATTATATTCGGATCTACTTGTCAAGACATGTGTGATGATTTATCAAAAATCATGCATGACGAGTTTGAAATGAGTATGATGGGAGAACTAAGTTTCTTTCTTGGTCTACAAATCAAACAACTAGAAGATGGTATCTTCTTTAATCAATCTAAATACATAAAAGAGATGTTAAAGAAATTTGGTTTAGAAGAGTCAAAAGCCATAAGAACACCAATGTCATCCGACACTAAACTTACAAAATATGAAGACGGTGAATCTGTTGATAAACACAAAATACCATAGCATGATTGGTAGTCTTCTCTATCTTACGGCTAGTCATCATGTTTAGTGTTTGTCTATGTGCTAGGTTTCAAGAAGACCATAAAACATCACATCTAGAAGCGGTCAAAAGAATATTTAGATACATTTAGGGTACGACTCAATTAGGATTATGGTATCCTAAGGGTACGGGGGTAGAAACTATTGTATATGCAGATTCTGACCATGCAGGTGATTATGTTGACCGAAAGAGTACAAGTGGTGTATGTACTTTTATGGGATGTTGTTTGAAATCTTGGTTCTCGAAGAAGCAAACGGCATTGGCCATATTAACAACCGAAGTTGAATATGTCTCCGCCGGCAAAGCATGCCAACAAGCACTATGGATAAAACAAGTGTTAGTTGACTACGACATTGATCTAAGCGACATAGCCATCTTATGCGACAACAAAGGTGCTATTGACTTAAGCAAGAATCTGGTGTTACACTCTCGCACCAAGCATATAGAGATCCGTCATCACTTCTTAAGAGACAATGTTCAAAAGGGGAACATCTCCATTGAGAAGGTAGCATCCGAAGACAACATAGCCGACGTCCTCACCAAACCATTGAAGAGGGAACAATTCAACTTGTTACGTCTTGGTCTTGGTCTCATGGAATAATCATCGTAATTTGTTTCTCAATTCTACAAGGTATGTAAATGATTCGTTGTGAAGTGAGTGTGAGAAAAACACAAATATCAACAATATCAAATTAACCGTAAAACTCGACAAATCAACCTTTTAGAAAAGGGTTAACGCCAAATCTCACGGGTGTGATAAAAGTGATACCGGAAGTGATTTCCCCGTCGTCCCAACGAGGTGTGAAATTGACGATGTCGTTGAGTTTCGTGATTATGGACTTGAATTGGTTTAACAAAGTTTTGGAATTGGATTACGAATTCTACAAAATAAAGAACGAGGATGAAAACAAGCATGAAAAACAATATAAACTCTAAATAAACTACAACTAAGCTTAAGAAACGATAAAACGAAGCTACATTACATCCTAGGGTAATAACATGCAAAACGCTAAAACGGAAATACGACCCGAGCTAATCCCGAGCCCCGAAAGTGAAAATGATGCAAATAAAAGCCTACGGATGCTAAACTATTTTCCTACGCCCTACATGACTAAAAATAATTTTAGGAAAAAGCGAATATTTTTTGAGTTTTATTTTATTTATTACGAATTAAAAACGATTTTACACTAATTTAATTATAAAAATTACTAAACGTTTTAAGAAAAATGTGCAAAAATCACATAAACTACTTTAGATGATACTGATTTAAGAAAAATGAAAACGTGGTGGTTGCCTTGTAAAATAAGCTCCAAATAAGCTAAAAGAGCTTATGGACAAACTATCAAACGCCATTATGTATTTGATTTTGCAAACTACAACAAGAAAGACCCAAGGGCGCTTATGGTTCCAGGTACAAAGCTATCACTCTCAATGGGTGGGAGGTCTCAGGTTCGAGCCTGCCTCCCCACTCTTTTTGCTATTTATTTTTTATTTTGAAATTTTCTTTTGGAAACTTGTTTAAGAGATGAAAATAAGCAATTTTTTGTGAAAACTCTATTTATGAAACTTAGTCAATAAGCAGTTTAAACTGCTTTTTGCTCACTGTTTTGGACAGAATACAAACAAACACCTTTTTAAGTTAAAAAAACAAACACCCTTATGCTACTATCTTAGGCCTAACTAACCTATGAAAATCACTTAATAAGTTAAGGGATGCAAAAATAAGCTAACTCATGCTAAAATCTGTCTAAGATAAGCTTAAATCATGAAATGATGGGAAATCAGTTGGCTTTGGCTAAACTAAATGGAATTCTAAAACTAAACTAAATCCGAATCAATCAAAAGGAATGTGCTGATGAGCACTAAGGGTACCTAATAAAGCTAAGATCTAAACTCTATAATCTAAAGTACCTAAAAATAAGAGGTTAAAAGATCACTAACTAAGCCGGAGAGACCAAGAAATAGCCAAGAAAAGATGGAGTTTAATACAGCTGCAATATTTCAACAGTCCTAATGTGGCTTCTTTGAGCTTATTTATAAGCTCTGCACAAAGCTTCCAAACCAAAACCAAACTTCAACAACAAGGTTAGTACAGATGAGATGCAATGAAGCCTAATTAAATGGCCAGAAAAGCACTGCAACACTTTTATAAACAAGCTGTTGACAGATGCAGCTTTTGATATGAAACTGATGCAAAAAAAAAACATGCAAGATTTCAAAACTGATTTATTCTCTACTAGGGACAATTGAGATGCAATTAAATTACACATATGCTGAGTCGGGGATACAAAGGCTTAATAAAAGCCAACTCTGCCAATTTAAACCACCAAATGAGCAGGAAAATGGCACAAGATCAGCAGCCAATGCTGCAGACCTGTGCAGTTTTCAAAGACAGAGAACAAAAAAAACACTTTTTGTTTTGAAAATTCAACTTTACTCTTATGAAACCATTTCAAGTAACACTCAGGTTTGTAAGGTCTTATACATAAGCTGAAAGAGACTTTGACTCAGAAAAGTCAAACGGTTAAGAAAATGGATTTGATCAGTTTAATAGCAATATCCTAACACCCCTTTTGCAAAAACTAAAACTACCATATCTAAGATTGATCTAAAATTCTTTTGACTAACTTTCAGTAAGCTAAAGTAAACACTTAATAAAAATAGAAACTGAAGAAAATAACTTTCATTAATTAAAAAGACATTACAATAATTCCGAGATACAAGTAAACTAAAAATTTTTAAAGAAAAACTAGGGGGTTACAAGAAAGAAACTAAAATTTTAAAACTAAAACTAGGGGTGCCAATGAATGGCTTACAAGGTTCCTATTTATACTAAAACTACTAAGTCTTCAACTCTTGAGCTTGTCTTCACTTGTGCTTCTTTCCTTCAATCTCGACCTTTGATCAATTAGGTACATCTTGTGAACAATCTGAGCCATCCATGGGTACTTTTGAAGCAAAGATTGGTGACATGGCTATTTGAATGAGCTGGAAAATGAAAGTGGTTTGGGATTTGTGGGAAACTGGGTAAAAGGTTGAAGGTGGTTTAGGGTATGGTGAGATTTGGGTAAAAGAGAGAAGGAGGGTTGGAGTGTTTGGGGAGGAGAGAAAGAAACTTAGGATACTGGTTTCTAGGGTTTGGGATGGCGGGAAGACATTGGGGGAAGACAGAGGGGGATTGGGTGGGTTTTGATATTACTTGACCGGGTATGGGTGGGGTTAGGCCGGGTCTCAGATATTGGGTTGGGTTGGTTGTTATTATTTTTGGGCCTTGGTAGGTAATATGGACTAATGGATTAGATATAGGATCCATTTAGACTTTAAGGACCAAAAGTGCCAAAACTGAAAATCCAGGGGCCATTCCCGTAATTCTGAAAATGTAATCCAAGGACCAATCTTGTGAATCTCAAATAAACCAAGGGTCATTTCTGTCATTTGTGAAACTTGAAGGACTGAAATTGTAATTTTCCAAAAATTCTCAAAATGACCAATTTTGACAAGTAAGAATTACCAAAGGACTAAAAATGTTTATTTTCCAATTTAAAATGTCCAGGGGTGAATTCTTTCATTCTTTGAAATTCCAGGGACTAAAGTTGCCATTTTAAAAGTTGGGACTGAAATGCCAATTATGCAAACTTGGTTCGTTTTTCATTTGTTTTGCATCTGAAACATATAAAACACAATTTTGAGATATTTTTAGTATTTTGATGCTTTTCGGAGTGTTTTTAAATGTTTTACAGCTCAGATTTGACCTAAAATGATGAGTGAATACGCACTCATCAGTAAACATTGGCCTTACCTTTTTTTCTGAGTCTAGGATCTCTATCTCACACACAACTCACAAACATTACGGGAATTTTCAAAACCCAGGGTAAATTTTATTTTACAACATGTAATTTCATATCTATTTTCTTCTCAAAGATAAACTTTTCCTCAAACAAGAAACTTTTTTGAAATGCTTTCTAAAAGATACTACTTCCCGTATCATTTTCCTAAAAGCTATTTCTCACGTCTAGGACAAACCTTTTCTTTTCATTATTAATACAAAGTAAAAACCCCGTTTTCATTGCATCTCATGTCTTTTGAATGCTAAAGGGAACACATAACTAATATGTGTTTTCGGGTACATTCATTTAAGCAAAAATGAATTTAGGAGCACTCGGGTTATCTCACATAATAGTATGCTTTTTCACTTATAGTCTATTTTTCTTTTTCTTTTTTAGGAGTCGAGATAACCGCAACTCCAAATGGTTTGCATATAGGAACACACTAGGCACAAATATACCCAAAAGGAAAAATTTTGAGCTGCCTGAGTCACCAGTACCACGGATCCCAAAGATAACGCTGGACCTCCCTCAAGGAAGGATCCGGAACCGTGAGACGGTCTGAATTTCTCTTCTATTTTTCTCACTTTGACTATAAACCTTCATATTTTCATCATTTTACATTTTTCACTAATGAGTATGTTACTTAATGCTTGTGTTCTCTTGATCACATGCCTTAAATTCATATCTAAACATTTGATTTTAGTTTATATTTTGGGTCAAGCATTCATTACAATGCACTATTTTCTCTATAAATAAGGTTCTCAAAATGCTTGCATATCCATCACTCTCAACCTCACAAACAATCATCATCATGTTATCCAAAAGATCTTCCAACATTGATGAATCACCTAGTGCAAACAATCCTCTTTAAGAAATTCAAAACTTTATCCTACCACTTTCTATAGTACCACCACCCAAATCTAGAAAAACCGCACGGATTAGCATCCGGCCTTGTTTTTTAGCCAAACCATTGTCAAAAAGTTCATCACCAACTACTCATTCACCACCAAATGATTCCATAGTAGCAACCCCCTCATCTCCAACAAGCACACCACCATCATCACCTATCATATCTCCACCTAAGATCACTCTATCAGAAGTCCTTAAGACTCCGAAAACACTCCAACAAATCAACCCAAAAGAACTAGTCTTTTTAACACCACCCACATCTCCAAACACAATTTACAGAGATCTTATAAGCTCACCACCTTTAACTCCCATTATCTTACAAGAACATCTAGGTTCTTTTCTACCACCACTTCCAAACATTCCAGACTTTGATCCATATTTTCCAACTTTTCCACCACATCTTCCGCCTCCCACAAATCAAACTAACCCAGAAACCATCCACACATATTACCCACATCATTTACATTGTGAACATTGCCAATCCAGTAAGGAACTTGCAATGGAAACTAGAGACGAGATGCGATTAATACTTAACCACATCCTTGATCGCATCAACATCATCACTCACCAAAACTTGCATCATTAACTTTATGCAAGCATGGAAGGAATGATATTACTATTTTCTCTATTTTTTTTTCTTTTGAGTCAATTTTAAAGAATAAACCTTTCTTCTTAGTTCTTACATGTTTGTATGTGGCCTATATACCACTACACTTTGTTATTTTATTACAAGGCTTTGTTTACATACCCTGGCTCTCCATCTTGTTTCTCGTCAATCACAAGATTATATTGCATGTTACTACTAACGCTTTGCTTGTAAGTTTTATATTTTCTCACTTGACGCCCTTTTCTAGGGGAGCTACCATCAAGGGGGATTTAGTGATTCGTGTATTATATTATTTCTCCACACTTTATTTCTTTGTTAGGTTCGATTTTTGTTTCGGCAAAAAGGATGAGAAGAAGTAAAACTTATGCTTTCAAAACATACATATAATCTTAAGTTTTACTTATCATAACATTATATTTTGTCATAAAAAAAAAGGGGGAGATTGTTGGGAATAATCTATTACCACTGATAGTTATGGAAGACACTGCTAAGTATTGCACTAGCAGTGGAAACGTATTACCACTGCTGGCACATTATTACCACTGCTATTAGATAAGTGTTAAAACGTGTTTAGATAAGTATAGAAAAAATCTTGTGTATATTCTATATTGTTAGCTTTATACTTATCTTGTAAAGGACTCCTTGTACTATAAAAGGAGGTCCTAGGTCATTGTCTTAGGTACTTACTTACGTATAATGTATTATTCATAAGCTTCAAGGTGTAACCCTAGTGATAAGCAAGATCACTCATATTATTCATTAATAATATTGGAACTTAGTTTTGTGTTTAATCTGTATTTACTTACAATACATTATATAATCCGTCTTCTAAGTATTAATAAGTAAATTCCGCGTGCTTATTAATATAATACAAAATATCACTGACACAAGGTGTGTGTCCAGATCCATCAAGTGGTATCAGAGCAAAGGTTCTGATATTTTGTTTTAGAAGATCCAAAGAATATGTTTAACCTACTCACTCAATGGAGATGGAAAACAACTAGTCCAACACTTCTACTCCAAGACTTCCTAAGCTCAAACTTAATGAGTTTGAGATGTGGAGGATAATGATTGAGCAATAATTTCTCATTCAAGACTATGCTCTATGGGAGATCATCTTAATTGGTGATTCTTTCAAGCCTGTGACTAGTACTCAAAAGGTTGGTGACACAGATGTTGTGACAGTTTCTGTGCCTGAGACTAATATTGAAAAAGCACTGAAGAAGAACGATCTAAAGGCTAGAAGTTTGTTGCTGATGACTCTTCCTAGAGACCAGATCATAGCATTCAGCAAGTTCAAGACAGCTAAAGAACGTTTTGAAGAGATTTGCTCAGTGTTTGGTGGTAATGATGCTACAAAGAAGACACAAAAGACATGTTGAAGCAAAGTTATGAAAACTTCTCTACTTCAAGCAATGACTCACTTGATAGCATCTTCACCAAACTCCAGAAGATTGTCACACAGTTGACTGTGTTTGGAATTGAGGTAGATAAGGAAGACCTCAATCTGAAGTTTCTAAGGAGTTTTCCTTCTGAGTTTCATACTAATGTTACAGTCTGGGAAAATAAAGCAGATATTGAAACTATGAAGCTCAATGATCTTTACAATTCAAACTCATTGAACAAAGATTGAAGAAGGCTGGGAAACTTGGTACAAGCTCAAGCAGCTTGGCTTTGATGTCAACCTCTGTTGACAGTGATGATTCTGAAGATAACTGTGACGATGATATTGCCACTGCTGGTTCTACAGTTTCCACTAGTAATGTTAGCATTACCACTACAGGTTCAAAGAAGAAGATCGCTGGTATTGGAGATCCTACCTTTTATGCTTTTATCTCCACTCAAGTTAATAGCTCTATTTTAACTCATGAAGACATAGAGCAAATTGATGAATATGACTTAGAGGAGATGGATATAAAATGGCAAATAGCTCTTCTTAGCATGAGGGCTAGCAAATTCTACAAGAAGACTGGCAAGCCTATTCACATCAATGGTAGTGAAATTGTAGGCTTTGATAAAAAGAAAGTAGAGTGCTTTAATTGTCACAAGTTGGGGCATTTTGCTAGGGAATGCAGAAGACCAAGAATGAAGGACAACAGGTCTACTTGGTACAAGCAAAAGAAAGAACCAACTGTGGAAGAACCAAAGGCAATGTTGGCTATTGATGGTGTTAGCTATGATTGGAGTTTCATGGCTGATGAACAACAGGAAGAACCTTCAGATGCTGCTCTTGTGTCTACTGAATTTGCTCTCATGGCTTTCTCTGACTCTGAGGTACAAAACTTTGAAAGTTGTTCTAAAACATGTAGGGCAGCCGGAGAAGTTGAAAGGATTAATGATCTATATTCAAATGAAAGAACAGAGTTTTTTGCTGCTAATTATGTTTTGTCAAATCTTAGGAGAGCTATAGTTGTATTAGAAAAACAACTAGAGCACTATAGAGAAAATGAGTCAAAATATAATGACGATATGATTCTTCTCAGAAGAGAGATAGATCATAAGACAACTGTGAATGAGGCATACCAAGAAGATCTTGAAAAACATAAAAAGATAAATGAAAATGTCAATTTAACTGTAGACACCTGTTATTATTAGTCTAAGTCAATTGATAAAATTTGGAATGCTCAAATACAGAGTAAAGTTAAGTCAGGTATGGGTTATAATACAGTGCCACCACCACTAAGAGGTGTTCCATCACCTCCAGGCATAGATTTAGCTCATACAGGCTTAGAAGATTTTCAGGAACTTGAACGTGAATATGGTCCTCTAAAGGACACATTTGTCACAAATGAGAAACAGGTCAAGCATGAAACTGATGTTTTTGAAAGTGCTAGTGACTCATCAGTTGTTGATGAGAATGTTAAAAAGAATTTAGAGGCTTCTATCCCAAAAGTTGTTAATACTGTTACAGAGGAACCTAGGAAACCAGTTAATAAACCTAGATCACCTGTAAGGTATGCTGAGATGTATAGAAACAAGTCATCAGCTCCTAGGGGTAACCAGAGGAGTTGGAATCATGTTAAATCTCAACAACTAGGTAGTGATTTTATGATGTACAACAAAGCATGTTATATCTGTGGCAGCTTTTATCATTTACATGCTAACTGTGACTATCATTTTGGGAGAAGGGAAGTTCATGGGAACAAAAGGGTGGAGTCTAACAGATTTCAAAATAATTTGCACCCTAATCCATACAGCAAAATGATTCCAAGAGCAGTTCAACTAAGAAGTGGCCTCAAAACTTTTGCCACTACAAAAACTGTTAACACTGCTCACCCTAAGTCACCTGTTACAAGTGCAAAATCCAAAACAACTTTCGCAAAATCTGCACAAACAGGGAAAAGAACTTTTCAAAATAAAAAGGTTCATTATACCCAAAAGTGGGTACCTAAAACCAAACCAACAGTTTCCACTACTTATTCAAAAGTTCCCAATGCAAGGGTTGTAAACAAGAAAAGGGGGGATATTGGCAATGCTGTGAAGGCCTCAGCACGTTGGGAATGGAAACCTAAAGGAACTACCTCTCCAACCAATCCCAATGGTGTATCAATGACCTTTGATAGATTTAACTATATTGATACACGAGGCAGATCCAAGTCAATCATGGCTTGGGTCCCCAAAAGAAACTAACTCTTTACTTTTATGTGTAGGAACATCCAATGACAAAAAGATCAGATTAAGGCTACACAGATAGTGGATGTTCAAGGCACATGACTGGAAACAAGTCCTATCTCTAAAATTTTGAACATTATGATGGACAGTATGTCAGCTTTGGAGGTGGAGTTAATGGAAAAGTTGCTGGTAAAGGGGTCATCAAAACTGGTAAATTGGACTTTGAACCTGTGTACTATGTAACAGAGCTTAAGTATAATCTTTTTAGTGTGTCACAAATGTGTGACAAGCAAAACAATGTTCTTTTTACCAAAGATATGTGTTTTCTTCTCTCTAAGGATTTTAAGATGCCTGATGAAAGTCAGATTCTTCTTAAGATTCCTAGAAAAGGCAACTTATATAGCTTTGATATGAACAACATTGTTGCTAAAGATGATTATGCTTGCTTGATTGCAAAGGCCACAGTGGATGAATCCATGTTATGGCATAGAAGACTTGGTCATGTAAATTTCAAAACCATTAATAAGATTGTCAAAGATGGTTTGGTGAGAGGTTTACCTCAGAAAAGACTTGAGAATGATCAAACCTGTGTGGCTTGTCTTAAAGGCAAACAACACAGAGCTTCTTGCAGGTCCAAGTTGGTTAACTCTATTGCTCACCCACTACAAATGTTACATATGGACTTGTTTGGTCCTACAACTGTGAGCAGCTTAAATCTTAAAATGTATTGTCTTGTTGTAACTGATGATTTCAGCAGGTTTACATGGGTTTTCTTTCTTAATACAAAGGATGAAACAACTGGCATCCTTAAGACCTTTATCACACAAGTAGAAAACCAATATGATTTCAAAGTGAAAATCATCAGGTGTGACAATGGGACAGAATTTAAGAATAGAGTTATGGATGATTTTTGCAGAGATAAAGGTATTAAAAGAGAATTTAGTGTTGCTAGAACTCCTCAACAAAATGGTGTTGCTGAGAGGAGGAACAGGACACTTATAGAGGCTTCTAGAACCATGTTGGCAGATTCTAAGTTGCCAATCACTTTTTGGGCTGAAGCAGTTAACACTGCTTGTTATGTACAAAACAGGGTTTTAGTAGTGAAAACAAAGAACAAGACACCTTATGAGCTATTTAGGGGTAGATCACCTATCCTTGACTTCATGAGACCATTTAGATGTCATGTTACTATTCTCAATACCATAGATTATCTAGGCAAATTTGAAGAAAAAGCTGATGAAGGGTATTTTGTTGGGTATTCCATGGTCAGTAAAGCTTTCAGAGTATTCAACTTAAGAACCCCAACAGATTGAAGAAAATCTGCATGTTGAGTTCCTGGAAAACAAAGTGAATGTCAAAGGAACTGGTCCAGAAAGGCTGTTTGATCTTGATACACTAACCCATACTATGAACTATGTACCTATCTGTACAGGTACATCTTCTTATGATTTTGCAGGTTCAGAAGAGTTTCTTGATGATGATGAACCTAGCAAGGATCAAGTAGATGATCAAGATGAATTCAGTTTGCCTCTTTGGGACTATGCAGATAATGATGATATTCCAAAGACTGGAGATGCTCATCCTTCTAATGATTCTGGTAAGGAAGGAGATAGCAACATGAGCACTAAAGATCCTAAAAGCAATGGAAATTCAGATTCCACTGCTAGGCCAGAATTTTCCACTGCAACACCAGAAGTGGAAAATACAACTCTAGTTACAGAGGGAGCTCAAGCCAATGATGTTGAAATCTCAAATATGCCAAATGAGATTGCGGTTCCTCAGACTCCCCATACTTCAATTCATAAATCACATCCTATTGAAAATGTGATTGGGGCTGTCAATTCACCAGTGAAGACTAGAAGACAAACAAAATTGTCTGATATTCATGGATTTATTAGTGAAATCTATGAATCTAAACATCATGAAGGCAAGAATGAATGTCTTTTCATGTGTTTTCTGTCACAAATGGAGCCAAAGAATGTATACAAGGCACTTGAAGATGAAAGTTAGGTGGAAGCAATGCAAGAAGAGTTGCTTCAATTCAAGCTTCAAAAGGTTTGGGTGCTTTGTGATTTGCCTTCTGGCAAGAAGGTAATAGGTACTAAATGGGTGTTCAGAAACAAGAAGGATGAAAGAGGAATTGTTATCAGGAATAAAGCTAGGCTTGTGGCTCAAGGATACACTCAGGAGGAGGGTATTGACTATGAAGAAGTGTTGGCCACAGTTGCACGAATTGAAGCAATCAGGCTGTTCTTAGCCTATGCATCCTTTATGGGCTTTAAAGTCTATCAAATGGATGTAAAAAGTGCTTTTCTATATGGGCAGATTGATGAGGAGGTTTATGTTTCACAACCTCCAGGCTTTGAAGACTCTGAATATCCTAACAAAGTGTACAGGGTGGTTAAAGCATTGTATGGCTTGCATCAAGCACCAAGAAACTGGTATGAGACCTTGACTACTTATCTTCTTGATAATGGGTTTCATAGAGGCAGAGTGGATCAAAATTTGTTCATCAAGAAAGACAAGAATGATATCTTGTTATTTCAGGTATATGTTGATGATATCATTTTTGGATCTACAAAGACAGAGATGTGCAAAGAATTTGAGAAGCTAATGAAAGAAGAATTCAAGATGAGTTCTATGGGTGAACTCACATTCTTCTTGGGACTTCAAGTACAACAAAAGCCAGATGGTATTTTCATCAATCAAGATAAATATGTGGCTGAGATACTAAGGAAGTTCAAATTCACTGATGCAAAGTCATCCAGCACCCCTGCAGACAAGACTACACATCAACTCTTGAAGGAAAATAGTGGTAAAGCAGTTGATGTGCACATGTACAGGTCTATGATTAGTTCTTTGATGTATCTTACATCATCTAGACCAGATATTATGTTTGCAGTGTGTGCCTGTGCAAGGTTTCAAGTCACTCCCAGGTTCTCTCACTTGACTGCTGTGAAGAAGATTTTCAGATATCTTAAAGCATTTCCCACTCTGGGATTATGGTACCCTAGAGAATCTCCTCTAGATTTGGTTACTTACTCAGATAGTGACTATGCTGGAGCTAGTTTGGATAGAAAATCTACAACAGGTGGATGCCAATTTCTTGGCAACAGATTAGTGTCATGGCAGTGCAAGAAACAAACAATGGTGGCTAATTCATCAACTGAGGCAGAGTATGTGGCTGCTGCAAGTTGTTGTGCTCAAGTTCTATGGCTTCAGAATCAACTTTTGGACTATGGGTACAATTTCATGAATACCATCGTTCATATTGACAATAGCAGTACCATTTGCATTATTAAGAATCCAGTTCAACACACAAAGACTAAACATATTGAAATTAGACACCATTTCATAAGAGAATGTTATGAAAAAGGACTAATTCAAGTTGTCAAAATTCATACTGATGACAACTAAGCTGATTTATTAACAAAAGGACTTGATGTGGGTAGATTTCAGTACTTGATAACAAGTATTGGAATGCTAAATCCATAAACTTTTTGTGTCTAAAGGTCTTTGGTGTTGAGTGGAAGTCTCTGGGTACTAACATTGTTTTATTAGTTTGTATATGTTTTTGTGCTTGTGTTTTTGCTTGTTCAATAACTTTTATGCAGCATAGATGGGAGTTGATCTTAAAAGGTGTATAACTGAGATACACAACAAATGGTTATTGATTCACCATGTCTAACCCCCATAAGAATCAACTAGTCCAGAGCAAACGGCTACTGGTAAAGACTTGACAAATCCGTTTATGGTTGATAGTTTACCAAAAACTATATGGTTATCAACTCACCATATTCTTTATGATTAAGAGTTGGCTAGTCCATAGCAAACGGCTCATGGTAAAGACATATCAAATCCGTTGATAGATGGTAGTTTGCTAAAAACTATGATAAGAGCCGTCTAGTTTTTATATGTTTTTCTTTACCACTGCTCTTTGAAACTTTTTGTGAAAAATTACCACTGCTAGTTCACAGTTTCCACTGAAAGTAGTATTTTTACCACTGTTGATCTAGCCATTACAACTGTTGTGTCAGTAACTAATTTTTTACTAGCCGTTGTAGAAAAATTACTTTCCATATATATAGGGTAACTTTTTAGAAGATTATCTACTTTCCTATTTGATATTTATCCCCTAAAGATAAATACTTTCCTTAGATAATCTTTTGTCTTCGCAAAACTCTTAAACCCTACCTCTATATATCTTTTGTCTCAATTGGATATTTATTCCTTCAATTCTTACTGACATAATATCTTTTTCATCAAACGTTTCTATGGCACCATTAAAATTTGCAGATGAGCACAACCAAGTGGCCTACTTAGAAACGTCAAACGAGAAGAGTGGCCCTGTTTTTCACCAGATTGTGGACTTTCTTAATACTACCCATATAAGGTACGCTTTATTGCTTAATTCCACAATCTATATCTCTCAAATCAAACAGTTTTGGACTTCTGCTCAGTCCATAACCATTGAAAATAGAGATACACATAAAATAGTGGATTCTCTAAGAGCCACTGTGGATAGGGTAACTATTGATGTTACTGAGGTATCCTTGAGGAGAATTCTCCAATTAGATGATCTCAATGGTATCATCACATTACCTATGCCAGAAATACATGAAAATTTATCATCCATGGGGTATGATACCACTGATAAAAATGCTACTTTCAAAAAGAGTGGTTTTTGTCCCCATTGGAGATTTTTGATACATACTCTTTTGCATTGCCTAAGTCCTAAGAAAACATCTTATGAACAATTCAGTTCAACAATGGCTTACCCTTTGGTTTGTCTAGCTTTAGATAGGACTTTTAATTGGTCAAAATATATTTTTCAAAGTATGCAAGGCAATGTAAAAAGTTCAACAAAATTTTTTATGTATCCAAGGTTTGTGCAAGCAGTGCTAAATGAGTTTCAACTGCAACCCCATAAAAACATTTACAAAATCCGTTGCCTTAAGCCTAAAATTTTTCAAAACATGAATAAAGATGGCAATATGGATTTTACACCTCTCTTTCCACAAATGCTTGCAAAGATTTCACAAGTACAAACTACACCAATAATCATTGTTCCAATCATTGATTATACTCCACCAGTTTCTCACACCTATGAGAGGAGGCAAAAACAGCCAATTCCTCCCATTACAACACAGCATGTACCTGATCATTTTGGTTTAGGCACAAGCAGTGGTGGTTCCAGGCTTCAACCTAGTCCAACTAGGGAGGAATCTGAACCAATGCCCTATGATTCACCTCTCCCAACAGGTCACACAGTTGGAAGTGTTGAGGGCAGTGGGCAACCAATGGAATTGATGGAAATTTGTACCACTTTAGCAAAGCAGGTTAAATCTCTAGAACAAGACTTGGCACAACTTAAGGAGCAGCATGCCAAGGATATTACATCTTTGAAGGAGGAGATTCAGATCTTGAGGGAAGAGTTGCAGGGGTTAAAGCAAAGAAGAACTGCAAAGATTGTGCTATCATCTCCATCCTCACCTGATGATGGTGATTCAGCAGATTTTGATAAAGATTTGGGATATTCTCCTAAACAGGGGAGGAAAACAGATGCTGAAACTCAGGGGAGGAGAATTGATTTTGAAGATGAAGGTGTTTCTAGTAAAGGTGCAGAGGAAGCTGATACTCAAGAAGAAGAACAACAACTAGAGCAGGAAATCTGTAGTACTGCAACTGAAGATTTTACCACTGATTCAATTTCCACTGCAGAGCCAAATATTCCTACTGCTGGACATGATATTGCCACTGCAAGCGAAGAAATTGATGAACAGAAGAAAGACAAAGGTAAAGTTGTTATGCAAAACAAGGATCAAACAAGAAGAAAGATTTCAAAGAAAGTACAAGTTCAGATTGCTCATGATGCTGAAGTGGCAAGAAAGATTCATGAAGTTGAAGTTGCTGAAAAGAAAAAGCTTGAAGAATTGGAGATTGCAAACTTTATGGATGCTAAAAGGCTGGATAGAATGGAAGATCCAATAGAAGATCCACTTTCCACTGTTCAACCTACAATATTCAGAGAGAAGACTCCAGAGTTCAGCTATGTACCTACTGAAGAAGAAATAGATTTCTTGATTGCTCATGATCCAGTAATCAAGAAGAAGGCAATTGACCTTGTAGCTGATAAATCTTTAACTGCAGAACAAAGAACTGCTCAGTTGAAAGATTTTATTCAGATGAAGAATAATCAAGCACTTCAAGATGTGATTAGTTCAGTCAGAAAGGGTCAAAAGAAACCAAGGCAATCAACTAAGGCACAAGTTATTGCATACATGAAGACTTATTGTTGCAATGTTGGTGGCTGGAAAAAGCATCAATTCAAAGGAATGCCTGATGAAAAAGTTGAAAGTATTTACTACAGATTTCAAAGACAAGATAAATATTTCATTCCAATGGACTTTGAAGAAGAAGCAAGAAGGTATCCTCGTTTGAAGAGAAAGGCCAAAGACAGTGATTCTCAGACTGTTAAGAAGACAAAGTTTGCTGAAGAACAAGAAGTTCCAACTGAGAAATTCACTGAAGAACAACTGAATGATATGATTGTGATTGAAGAAGAAGATTTTTATCCAGAACCACTGCACGTCATACATCCTATCATTGACTGGGAAGTGTTTACTGCTAGCAACTTTGCTCCAACATGGAAGATTACAAGGCTAGGTGGTGAAACTTCATCATTCATTCAATTTGAAGATCTCATCAAAGCTTTTGACAGAGATGATCTTGATACACTATGGAAGTTAGTTCAAGAAAGGTTTGATGCTGAAGATCTCAAAGATATGAAGGAGATGCAGTTATGGGTTAATCTTAGAAGGCTCTATGAAGCAGATGTTAATGATGATTTTTGAAAATTCTCATGTTCATGTCCTAGTACTAAATGGTTTTATTATGATTCATGTGAAGTTCATCATGTTTCTACAGCAAATGAAGTATATGCATTCATGCTTGCTGAGAAAGAATATTCACTCAGAGTTGGAACTCTCACAGTGATGCTGTGTACTAATATAAGAGTTCATGAAGATAGTGAGAAGGTCAGAGCATTGTTACTTAGGCTTCAAGATCAATGTTCAAGAGCTATTCAGAATTTAAGGAAGAAGTGAAGTGTTTGGTAGAATTCCTCAAATCCTTGAAGATGATGCAGATTGAAGAAACTTATTAATTTGCAGAGAAATCATAAGTTTAGGGGAGGATTGTTGGGAATAATCTGTTACCACTGATAGCTGTGGAAGACACTGCTAAGTATTGCACTAGCAGTGGAAACGTATTACCACTGCTGGCACATTATTACCACTGCTATTAGATAAGTGTTAGGAAAACGGGTTTAGATAAGTATAGAAAAGATCTTGTGTATATTCTATATTGTTAGCTTTATACTTATCTTGTAAAGGACTCCTTGTACTATAAAAGGAGGTCCTAGGTCATTGTCTTAGGTACTTACTTACGTATAACGTATTATTTATAAGCTTCAAGGTGTAACCCTAGTGATAAGCAAGATCACTCGTATTATTCATTAATAATATTGGAGCTTAGTTTTGTGTTTAATCTGTGTTCACTTACAATACATTATATAATCCGTCTTCTAAGTATTACTAAGTAAATTCCGCATGCTTATTAATATAATACAAAATATCACTGACACAAGGTGTGTGTCCAGATCCATCAGAGATTGTTAATACAATAAATCGTAAAAATGTTCATTCATATTTAGCGATCTCTTTGTGTTTTGTTGATAACAAATATAAAGTTATCATAAGTAAAATTATAAGGATACATTTTATTTTTGTAAAGCATTTATATATATAATCATTTAACATTAATTGTTTTAATGATTCATTTATTGTAATAGTTTATTAGGATGGGTAAAAACCATAACCCATGACCCATATCCATGGAGCATATCCATAACCCATGGAGCTAACCCATGACCCATTCACTAGATGCATTGCATCAACTAGATACATTGTATCTATTTGGATACCCATGGTCCAAAGTCTATGACCCATGACCCATGATCCATGACCCATAACCCATGTAGGAGGAGCGTCCTACGGATCCCCCAGTTTACACTGGATGGATCCCTCATGTAAGGGATCCGTGGGATCCGGGCAACAGTAGCATGTTTTTGCCTATAAATAGAGAGCCATTTCTTCATTGTAACACACCCTTCTTCTTACAAACTCTCTCATATATTCTTTCATTCCTCTAATCTCAGATCTCTTGTTCTATATAGTAGTTCTTCTTTCTTTTGTTGTGATTCTCATATAGGTCCTTCTCTAAGGCGAGATCACGAGATACTACAAGTCATCCAAGCAAGGGGTCCTTGATTGATTTATTCCTCCACAAGATTTCTGTAGCAAAGATCTTGTATTTCATATTTCATATATTTGTTGTGTTGGTTTGGTCCTCCGTGTTAAGGACTCGGTATTTAGCTTTGTACTAGAAAAAGTGTAAGCGACGTTGTGAAGGCTTCTCAGCCAAGTTGAAGGAGTTTGTTGACATAGTGCTTGAACTATCGAGTAGGTGACTCGGGGAGTGGAGTTGGGCAAGGAAGGTGTCCTTGTAGCCGAACCACTATAAATCGGTTGTGTCATTTCTATCCTTTACTTTACTTGCATTACTTATAGATCTATACTTTCTATCCATCCATACGATTTCACATAATATCGAATCTAAAGTTTTTGAAACTAAGATAAAATCGGCAAAACTATTCAACCCTCACCCCCCTCTTTCTAGTTTTCCACAAAGATGGTAGTATAAATTTGTCGCACGTTTTCAATGAAATTTTTGTGTAATTGTTTGCAATTTATCCATAGCATAAGCTTCTGATCATCTTCTATCATCAAATAACTAAAGACAAATATGTTTTTTTCCCCAATCATCATCTATACATTAATTAACCGAATTTTTACACACAATGCAACAAACATAACATACAATCTTATCCATTTTGGGGCCATTCACTTAATGTTTCGTATACATCTTAATCATTATACGCAAAGTTTGAGATGCATTTCGATTTTAGACAGAAATCATGATCGCAACTTATTGACATGAATATCAGGGTTTAATGGATATCGCAAAGGACTAGCGACCACGGATCATACAAAGTGAAAAAAATTAGCACGCATGACAGCATATCAGAAAAAACCAAAAATTAAAATCAAAAAATCATTGGCGGAAAATAACACACAACTTATAGCATACCATGTAAAATCAACATTTCTGATCAAATATGAAACTTATCACAAAGCTTAAACTAACACAAACACATATCCACTAATCCAATAATAGCATGCAAAGTAGAAACAATGCCTAGACACAATACGTTAAGCACTTAAATCATATCTCGATTTATGAATCACCCAAACCCCTAAACATACACCACTTCTTCAAATATAACTAAGCTCAGTTAGAAAGAAAAATGAGACTGTTGTATGTATATTAAGAAAGAGACAGTTGAACGTATAGAGGGCACCAAGGGTTGCATGTGTTTCAATAATATGAGCATATGACACAAAGACAAGTGTTTAGACACGTATGTGTTGAAGAAGACACGCAACTTCTTGCTACCTAGCTAATAACGAAGACTTACTTGCCCTCGATTTATAACGAAATTTGACCAAGAAAAATCATCCAATAACCCAATTACAACCCAAAAATAGGAATGGCCCAATGAAACACTATATGACACCGGCTAAAAAACAAAATGACATGTTATACAACAAAATGACATCGTTTAGTTCTTTTGGCATAAAAAACAACGTCGTCTGCATGCCTAATGTATTATAGATTAATTCAACTAATTATACACGCATCGTAAAAAAGAAAAGAAAAAGAACCTTCTTTAACATGTTAAGCTAAATACCTAAACTCGTTTGAGTATACTAGCAAGGTATCGGCGCGTTGCGCGATGGGTATCCTGTGATTAAAGTTCAGGCACCAATAAAATAACAATGACAAGCTAATTAACCTGAGAAAAACAAGAAGAAAAATGATGCCGGTCTGGTTCGGTTCACCCGTTTTTACCAGTTCCCATGGTCCACTCAGATTCGTTTTTGGACGGCTTTTATTGGCTAGATGAACCGGTAGCGACTCGGCTTTTATGGTTATGCGGTTGAACCCGTTGGTCCGATATGGTTTTAAAACCATATGTACCATCAACTTGTTTACATATAAGTTGTATGAATCTTTGTGTGTTTTATTAGTTTGTACATAATGTATTTCATTTTTAGGGTGTTTTAATAATAACATTTGTTAGAAGAGTTTAAAAGTTTATAGGTAGTTAATGTTATAGATTTTTTTTCCTTATATTAAATTATATAGGAATTTACACATCATACTTTTATATTTTTCCAAACATAAGTTATGAATGATGTACAATGTTATTAAAGCAAGATTTGAAAAAATATGTAAATAATGATGTGTATATGAGGATGTATGTAAATGTTCCTAAATTATATTATATTTTTTAAATAGTTTTTTCTAAACATTTTTATAAAAGATGTTTTAAAATGTTATAACTAATGCTATTATAATTATATTTATTGGAATCTTAACAAAACTAACACAATTTCAGGTAAAATAAATGTATTAGTTTAATATTTTAATATATTTATTTTAAAAATGTATCAAAATACTTTATAAGAGTTAATTACATAAATGGTCCCTGTGGTTTGTCGGATTTTACGGGCTTAGTCCCTAAACTTTATTTTTTGCGAATCTCGTCCCTATGGTTTAGACCCATTACGGGTTTGGTCCCTTGACCACTTTTTCTGTTAGTTTGACCGTCAAGTGGGTGTTTAAATGGCTGAATTGACAGAAATTGTGACAACTTGTAATTTCAGGTCATTTTACAAACTTTGAAAATTTCATTATTCATCTCGGGAAATTACTATTCACCAGTTACTATTCATCATTTTAGTATTCATCGTTTTTGAAGTCGATTTGATATTTTGAAAAGGTATTTCAAAATTTTACTATTCACGAAACACTATTCATTCCCGGAGAAAATCACTATTCATGAGTCACTATTCATCATTTTTCGTAAACTAGGTTTACGAGTATCAAATACGCGTAACCTGGAGGGTTAAGCTGTGTATTCATGGAAAATCACTGAGGACATTTCATATAAACTAGGATTAGTCTACATATCATTAGTGACATCATCATCATATTACTTCGTGCATGGTTTTGCCTATTTCATTAAACGTTTATTTTCCTATTAAATAAACGCTATCGCGTAATCATTTATTTTGAATATTTGATCCGACACTTCCAAAAATTGTTCAGATATATTTTTATACTCATATTAAGATTATAAAAATAATATTATTAGTTTACCCGCTGTTTTAAATTTATTTTGTATATAAATTGTTATATTTATATATTTACGACGGTTTTCGTAAATATTACTCAATAATTATTATTTCACTAAATTTTTGTAAGAAATGTATTTTTATAATTTTTATGACATCGATATATTTTATTTTGTTCCGTTAAAATTTATTTCTAGCTAACGCTACCCTAAATACTTAATTATACAAACAACTTATCCATATTACTTACACTATCTTACAATATTACAACAAAATGCACTACTCTTTCATTCATTTTCTACTTGTCGACAAAATGGGATGACTCAACACAAAACTTGGACAAAATATCTACTAGCTAATTTACACTAGACATAACACATGTATTGGTATTAATTATATACTAATATCTAACACATACATACACATACATAAGGTGAAAAATCAATATATTCTCTCATTTCCATCCTCTAAAAACCGGACATAGGAAGAACAAGAAGAAACTCAAGAATTTTTGCAAGATCAAGCTTAATTATCAACACTAGTATGCTCTTAATCAAGGTTTTGAAATAAAAACCTATGGTAATTAGGAAAACCCTTGTTCTTTAAACCTCATCACTTTACTAGTAAGCATTTCATAATCATTTTCAATCTTTCATATTCATACTTTGGTCATTTTATCATGCTTGAAGAAAACATGCAAGTTATATGATTATCTATACCACTTTATTTGTTTTTAAGTACTTATAATGAATATATATCATCCTATAATTATCCCTTAAAAACATATCATTTTTTATGATGTCTAGGAACCCATGACACCCTAAGAAGGTGTATGGTAGGTTTAGAATAGATTAGGTGTTGGTTTGAAGTGATTGAAACAAGTATTACGCCAGAAAAATCAATTTCGACAACTATAAATAAGGGTCTGATCATTTTTGCTAAATCTGGAAATTTCGACTGTTTAAAAAATATTTTGGGCTAGATATTCAGAAAATATACTTTAAAACAAAACCGTGGTCGCTTGAACGGGTTAAAACGGAGTTATAACGAAGAAGTAATGATATTTTCAAGTTTAACGACGAAAACTATATTTCTGAAAAACTGCATGCTGTCAAGAGTTAATTTAAGGGCAAAAACGAGTTTTATACATTGTCTAAATGAGTCGATTTATCAAAAATATATTAGTATACTTTAACACGAAGCTAAGGACATATAAAACGTAGAAAACGGACTTATAACGCTAAAATTACACGTGTTTAAACAATGTCGTCGTAACTTTTATTACAAGTATAAAACATATATTTTTCCTATTAGACAAAAACTAGTTGCCACTAAGGACCATGTTGAGAGTCGTTTTTAACATCGATAGAGTACTTTTTAGAAAGCGAAGTCTTCTAGTAAAAGTAAGTTCACCTAGCCTATTTTCCAAAATGTCCAACCGTTCGTCAAATGGAGTTGTAATGAATAAAATACGGTCACTCAAACTTTGCCGAAAATTACCCTTAAACTATATTTTTGGTAAAAGTACCCTACTTTACCCATATTTTTCTCCATGATCAAGACCTCTATGATGAAAATTTAAAAGCTAAGACTTTTAGATAATGCTACAAGCTTTCCAAAACCATTGAGTTTGTTTCCTAACACTCGATATTCACTATTTTACGACCAGCTTTTCGAGGTCATTTAGTAACTTTCATAAATTATCAAAGTATATTATTTTGCGACGAAAAGCTAAAAATTCTTGATAAATCACTAAACGACTATCGTAGGAGGTTGTTTCAGCGTAAATACTTGTAAAGTATTTTATAATATGACGAGATGTCATAAACATATATTTCGACAATAAACATTATTTTCAAATGTACAAGTGGTATGGATATCATATGAGTTTGCATGCACGACATTGTTTCATAATTTACATTAGAACATATCATTTATAATAGGTCGCGGTTAGAGGTTGCGCCTCATTTCAGTATTGCCATTATAACATCATAAACATTGCACAATGTGAGTTTTCATAGCCCCGTTTTATTCAAGTTTATACATTATTTCAAACCTACGGAGGAGAATACATTGCACATCATTTTTTTTATACGGGCCCAATTATATTCAAATTCATTTACATTGCTTAAGTTACCTCATTGCCAATTGAATGTCCCCATTTCATAATCATGAACCGTTAATTTCGGAAGAAGCGAGGGTGAGTGGATAGATCTATTGAGGGTGACTCCTCCATCCGTGTTGGTGGTCCCAACTGGTCAACGGATGCATTTCATTTTATCATCATTGAGTTGTTTGGCAAAACACTCTGTTGGGGCGAACATCAGGAACAGTCTAGCTTCGGTGTCATGTGCTTAAGCAATTGTACCATTTTTGTGACATATTTGTCATACATAACTTATACTTGCGTTGGTCGTATAAAACATTTTCATAAACTCTATGAACTCACTCAACCATTGTGTTGACACTTTTAGCAATGTATTTTCAGGTATCTAAGGCATTCACTTCATGGGATGCATGTGGACATATCATAGAGTCGCGGTGACGACGCGTCTCACTTGGGTTTTATGTACTTTAAAACATCGTTTGGATTGTAACAAACTTAATTCCGCACATGACTGATTTCATTTGGGATCTATCTTTTGTAAACTCTGAATGTTTTATTATATCAAACGATGTTCTTTTCAAACGACACTTTGGGTCGTTCAATATATCTGTAACTGTGATGCTATGACAGTCAATCCCCACGAATTCCATTCCGCTGGAAAACAGGTAATTTGGGGGTGTGACAGATTGGTATCAGAGCTTCGGTTATAGAGAACTAGGTTGCATCATTGACCCTAGACTATAACTACATCATCATAGCATCTCATCATTTCATCATAAGTGCATAGTTACTATACATGCGGTTTCATGCGCACATTTTGCGAGTTATTTACTTTCATTTCAAAATCGATTGTCACATAGATGCCTTCAAATACCCATCCCGTCATACTCACATCAGACTCCAACGTGGAGAATGCCCTGTCATTCCCTATCACAATTTTTACATCAGTTGACTTAAGACCGATAACAACGGATGATGAGACTGAACCCTTTGAGGAGGGCGAAGTTGCACCTACACCATCACGATCATTATTGATTCACCGTAGGATTAGGACAGTTTTAATCATTATGTCGGAACAGATTATACCATTTGGTAGAACTTATAGGTTTAGTCCTAATGGACCTATTTTCCTAACTTACCACTAGGATTTTCATCACCATCATTTAGAGCACCATCCGTGCCATCATATCTCATAGACACTACTCATACATATGACTTGCAACTTGAGAAGCGTGCATGATTTGACACATCATTACCATCTGTCACTAAGACTATAGACACTACACCATCTTATAGGTTTGAGGACTGTGAGAATTTCAAAGTTGTTGCTGCTAGAAAGCCTATTGCTCCTACACTTGAGACATGATTAGACCATCAACAGGAACAGATAATAAGTACCTTTCTATCTAATGTAATCTCTATCCCTTATTAACTCCACGATAATCACAACCATCCAACAAATCTTATTTCATGTTATTTTGTTATCACTTTATAAAATTATTTCACATAATTTTATTTTAAGCTATTTTACTACTATCTTAGGAAAATGGTTTCACAAAGTTCTAAAACAAGTTGTTTTGTTACCACCCTATAAATTGATTTTCAGTCATTTTATCAACTATTTACTACCATTATGCGAAACGATTTCCATGTTACTCTGAAAAATTGTTTGAGCCATTATTTTATAAAAAAAAAGGTTGAATACCATCTAAAACTTCGGAGAGATATTATACCATTTCAACAAAACCAATCATCGCATCATTTGTCCTCGATTATACATAGCCTGATCACCTATGTATAATTCAGAAAGAATTATGTCATGAAAGAAACAAGCACCTTTTCGAACTCCCTAAAACAATCTTCATTCAAAAGCAAAGTTTTGTAATCAGATAAACTATTCATAAACATTTCTTTTGTTAACACTCTATAGATACCTACACCATTCATCACTCACTCAACCGATAAGTTGAAACTTTACCAGTGAATTTTTTTTAGGAAAGAATTTCTATACCATTTACGAGGAGGATTCCTCGATACAAGAAAACAATGAAAGGATTTCAGAACTACCAACAAAGACTAGAAGTATGTAGTAAGATGTTTTAAAACTCAATAGAAATTTTAAGATATCACGAGACAATCCGAACCACTATCTTTGGATTAGAAGCCAGATTCTATCATTTCAAAAAGTACCAGCTAGACCGAGTTACAAGATTTAGTACGAAGTGAATACACACTAAGTAACACTATATAGATAGACCAAGTCTTCTAACTAAGACTGCAGAACATTCCATTAAACATAGCCTTAACAATATGTGAACTTCCCTACAATAAGTTTCCCTTATAGGAAAATTGAGTTAAATTAAGGTTATCGAAATAAACTTTCTCTAAGGCATTGTGTTCTCTAGAAATTCCAAATAACCTCACTTCCATACCAAGAAATGCAATAAGTGTGAACATATCGGACAATCAATGACTCTTCATCTACAAGTAAAATAAAAAAAACATTCTTCGACATAGTATGAGCTGAAATCTATGTTTTTGCTAGCATGATAACAATCTAGGTGATGAACTATTTTAGCAGCACTCAATATCGGAACAAATCTTGAAAATCAATCACCACACCACATCACCTAAATATTTAAGGTTTTGTGACTTGACAATATATAGCATGGCAAAATTTCGATAAGAGAAATTAGGAAAGACACCATCAAACAATAAACACATTAGGCAAGGAAGACTCAAGTCATGACATTCGCTAGAACTAGAAACGCGAGGAATCACAACTATTACCCATAATCTATTCTTTTCAATAAGGTCCTTTTCGACAGGCTTAACATTTTGAAATTTGGCACGAGACACGTGGTATCAATTTCAGTTGTACCTATTATAAGCTATTCGATTCACCTTAGACTTCTGACAATTATTTCAAGATTTCCATGGAACCTACTAGGACATGAGTGCCGCCTATTATTCTCAGCTCAATGGTCAAAGCGAGAGAACAATTCAAACATTAGAAGATATACTCAAAGCATGTATGATTTTCTAGAAATTATTAGGCAAATCATTCTTCATCGAACAAGTTCCCTTACAACAATAGTTATCACATGAACATACTGACTGCACCATTTGAGGCACTCTATGGTTGAGGTATCAATCACTTATTCATGGGACAAAATCAGGAAAGTCCAACTCACTAGCCCCTAACTCATTCATGAAACAACAAAGAAATCGTATAGATCAAGAATCAATTACAAGCAACAACAAATAGATAGAAAAGCTACGTCGATATACGACGCAAAATATTAGAAATGTGTTCCATAAGTCACAAATCATTAGAATTTCAAGTTGGCAACAGAGTTATGTTGAAAGTCTCGCCTTGGAAAGGCGTGGTACGATTCAGAAAAACACGGGAAGACCCGATGCGACTCAAATATCCTCACTTGTGATTTTGTGAATATCACTCTGTGATATTCTGAATATCACTCTGTGATATTATGAATATCATTTTGTGATATTCTGAATATGAGTTTGCGATATTCTGAATATCACTTTGCGATAGTATGAATATCACTTTGCGATATTATCAATATCACTTGTGATTTTCTTGATATCACTGTGTAATATTTTGAATTTATTTCTTACGTGTATGTGTAGCAAAGTAGGAGGCAATTCTTTTCTTTCTTTCTTGTTACTGTCAACGAATCAAAACCAAAAAGCCACAAACACAAATGAAATCCTTGGTCTTCTATCCTACTCATGCGTGTGGTATGGAACAAAAGAAACACAAAGGACATGCTAAGATCTTATTATATCAACCTAGGCATAACATGACAGTGATATTTTGAATATCACGTATGATTTTCATGTTACAAAACATTAGTTGAAAATCACTTGTTATATTCAAAAAATCACTTGTGGTATTCAGAATATCACAAGTGATATTCTGAATATCACAGAATATCACTTGTGATATTCAGAATATCACATAACATCACTTGCGATATTCACAGTATCATTTGTGATATTCAGAATATCACTTGTGCTATTCAGAATATCACTTGTGCTATTCAGAATATCACTTGTGATATTCAGAAACATATGAAAATGTTTGAAAACGGCCGAAAACATTTAATAACGGACGAAAAAGGACGAATATGTATGAAAACGTAAAAACACGTATGCAAACGGACAAAAACGTATGAATAATTGAAGAAAACGGGCGAAAACGTATGAAAATGGACAAAAACGAATGAAATCGGGCGAAAACGTATGAAAACGGACGAAAAATAGATGAAAACGTATTGAAACGGACGAAAACGTATGAAAGGGAAGAAAAAAAAAACGCGAGTTAAGAAAAACGTAAATAACCTGAATTAAAAAAAAAACAAACAAAAGAAAACGTGAATATTAAAAAATGCGAATTTTGAAAAAATTAAACGTGAATATTAACAAAAAAACGTTTATTAAAAAAAAACTTTTGTAACAAATGCGAATTTTGAAAAAATTAAACGTGAATATTAACAAAAAACGTTTATTAAAAAAAAACTTTTGTAACAAAAAACGTGAATAATTAAAAAAAAAAACAAAAAAAAAAGAAAAAAAAAACAAAAGAAGAAAGAAAGAAAGAAAAAAAAACAAAAAGACAATAAAAAAAATATGAACTTAGTTTTAGACATATTAAATCTTAGGTTAATCCCACCATTAGATCAAACTAAATAGATGGTGAGGATTTATCCTTTGGTAAGCATCAAAATAAGAGTAAGCATTTGAAAATTCCTCTACTTTATAATAGGTATACGTATGAGTAAAGCCACCTAATAGTCCTCGGACAAGTTGACAAATATTGGACGGCTACTTGGTGCTTAATGTCGATATATCTTCTCGATGGATTTTATGCTCGTATTAATTATACATTTTTTAATTATACAGTATGTTGATAATAGTAGGAAAAATCTACTAATGGATAATGAACATTCGCAACACCTAGACAATCACGAATTGGCCGGTTTTTCAAATAAAACATCTTTTATATAATTAAAAAAAAAATATTAGTGAGAAATTTTCATTTCTTAAGGAAATTAATTCATACCTTATTTGGTAATATTTTATTTATTTATTATTATTTTTATTTTAAAATATTTACTAAAAAACTCAAATATTCCGGATTTGAATAGTTAAAAAACCGTTCTTATATATAGTAAAAAAAACATAAACGTTTAAATGTCAAAAGTATAAAGAAAAAACTTAGTAAAAAGCGGGTGTGATTTTAAAATTATTGGTGTGTAATGTAAATAAATAAATTAGTAATCAAATTTTTAAAAAATACAAATATATAAAACCCGCGCCATCGTGCATGCACGAATATTATAACTAGTTAATTGAAAACAGAAATCCAAATCAAATGTGTGATTTTTTATTTTATTTTTTTAACATAAATATGTGATCATTTGACCAAATATAAGCATGCAAACAGCAATAAAGATAATATTATATGAGGAAAGTGAATATGAGGTTGTTAGGCATCTAAGCTTATATGAAAAACTTACTAAAACTACGTCGTATTGTTTCAAAACTACGTAGTTTTGGTTAATAGACCTCAAAGTAAATTTCCTAAATCCACTCAATCATAGAAATGGATGCGTTTTTTTCTTCAAAGTATTCATATCAAAATGAAACTCGTATTTTGATATGCTAAAAAATGAGACCAGGCCCACGATTACTAGTAACGAACACAATTTATATTCGTATTATTCGTTTTTAATCATGAAGATGAGCAATAAAATTGATTACATATTCAGAAACAAAGTATAATGAAATTATTCATTTTGAATGTTAAGTAAGATTACTCAAGACAATGTAGTTTTGATGAGTTTTTCATATAAGCTTAAATGCCTAACAACCTCATATTCACTTTCCTCATATTATAATCTATTTATTCTATTCTATATCTTCAATTTATAACTTATATTTCAATAACAAGAATAAATAGGCTTAGCCAAGTACTAATTAAACGTCTAAATTCATGTTATTGGAGCAAATGACTTGCATTTGATCTATCCGTGACCAATAATCATGTTAAATGCGAGCTAAAACCAGTCAAACATTTTTGGATATAATTCCAAAAGAAAAAAATTATACCTGCAACAATTTTGAAACAAGTTCAAAAAGTTAAGCAAATTGATTTTAAAGTAACGTTAATTTTAGTGGTGTAGCTAAGCGAACGGAAGTTTTGTGCGAAAACTTATACGAGAATTATATACGATTGTCAAAAATATATTATACCAACTATTGAAACCAAAAACATAGTATTTTGGTGATCTATCTTGAGTTTTAAGTTTTAACAAATATATACGACATAAAATTGTACAACGTTAATAGTTTTTTTTTAAGAAGTGAATTTTCAGGCCACATACATCTAGCGAAATATATATTTTGAGACCTCTAAAATTTGAAATTTTGTACGATAACATAACTCGCACACACGTTTATATATGGCTCAGAACTTAATCTAGAAGATACCGAATAACATAATATTTAATATAGTGTTAATCAAATTATTGGTTTCCAGATGTTCCAAGTTTTGTTTTCGCTGGAAGCACAAAAACAAATGCTTTACTCGATAAATACGTAATAAAATACACACAGAATAATATTTTAATAATAATAATAATTGCAGGGTTTTTTTTTGAACATAATAATAATTGCAGGTTAAACAAATGTATAAAGCCACAAAACCAGTGCATAAAAACCCATAGAAAAGTTAGATGTCCCCACTATGATTCAAAAGACACCCGTGAAGCCTGTGTGTCCCAATCAAATTCTTGCTGGCATCAATCAAGCAGGCCTCACTAATTTATTCATTTAATCATGACAAAATTACACGGTTGGTCCCTGTGATTTGCTCGTATTGCAAGTTTGGTCCCTAAGTCATTTTAATTACCTCACAGATACCTATTTTTGAAACGTTGCACTCTTTTAGTCCCTAATTTGGATGGCCGTTAGTGCAGTCCGTTAAGTGTTTTGCGCTGTTAGTCCTTCGTTAATAAATTTTGCACCGTTAGTCCTTATTTTTTAAAATATAGTTTTCCACAGTTAGTCCCTCCGTTAATAATAGTTATCGCCCGTTTTTTTACGTTTTTGTCCATTTTCGTTCGTTTTTTATCCGTTTCCCCCCGTTTTTTTACGTTTTTCGTCCGTTTTCTTTTGTTTTTTTACAGTTTTTGTCCGTTTTTCTTACGTTTTATCCGTTTTCCTTACGTTTTTATCGGTTTTCATCCGTTTTTGTCCGTTTTTCTAACAATTTTCTTAAATTTTTATCCGTTTTCTTACGTTTTGTCTGTTTTATTTCGTTTTTTGCTGTCCGTTCATCCGTTTTTGTCCGTTTTTCGTACGTTTTTTATCGGTTTTCATCCACTTTTGTCCGTTTTCTTTCGTTTTTGTACTATTTCAACATATTGAAAATTTTTTTCCAAAAAGAAAATCAAAATTGAAAAAAAAATAATTGGAAAAAAAATATTTCCGAAAAAAAAAATTGAAAAAAAATTAATAAAATTCAAATTTCAAAAAAAAAATTGAATAAAAAATTTCAAAAAAAAAAATTGGAATAAAAAAAATATTTTTCAAATATATATTTTTTTTCAAATATTTTTCAAATAAAAAAAAAAAGAAAACGGACGAAAAACGTAAAAAAACGGGGGGAAACGGATAAAAAACGAACGAAAACGGACAAAAACGTAAAAAATCGGGCGATAACTATTATTAACGAAGGGACTAACTGGGGAAAACTATATTTTAAAAAATAAGGACTAACGGTGCAAAATTTATTAACGAAGGACTAACAGCGCAAAACACTTAACGGACTGAACTAACGGCCATCCAAATTAGGGACTAAAAGAGTGCAACGTTTCAAAAATAGGTATCTGTGGGGTAACTAAAATGACTTAGGGACCAAACTTGCAATACGAGCAAACCACAGGGACCAACCGTGTAATTTTGTCTTTAATCATATTGAGTATGTTTCAAAATATAGTTTTTACTTTTTAAGGTGAAATGTTCGATAGTCTTTAGGCTGGAAGGCAAGGAAGGTGTTCACTCACCTTACACATCAGCGCCACGTCAGCTTTCTTCTCTCTCTCTTCCACTCACTTTCACTCACCTGTATGCGGACAAGAGACTCACTTCCACTCACCTTAACTCACTTTTTTTTTATAAAGCAAAAGGTAGAAATTTGGTGGGGCACGACTATCAACTAGGTGAACATTTCACCTTAATTTGCATTGAACCGATAAACTCACGGGTGACATGTTTGGCTTGGCATGGAGACTCACCTTACCCTTACCACTCACCTTACCCTTGCCATCGAGTCTTATTTATCAAACAACTTGTCAAAATAATTTTGACTTAATAGTGCATTTATCATTTTCTTTTTTACTGACATTTGAGCAAATTTTGCACTTTATCAGTATATTTTGTTTGCACTTTGTTATCTTTGACCAACGACAGTGTTGCAGTTAATTTCAACATTTAATTTTTACCAAATTTAATGTTTTATCACATGATTTGACCATGTTTTATGTTTAAAAAAGGCATTTTATTTTTTTCTAGAGGTTCAAAATATAAGTAAACGTAATACTCGGTAGTTCGAAAGTCTTATTGTGGTTTTACACAAAAGTCTTGTATTGGTGCATAAAAAATAATTTCCAACCCCTATATTGGAAAAATGAGCTTTAACTTAGGTAAACAAATTATGTTATTGATTATTTTTACTAGACAAGTCAACTTTTCGTATTGACCAAACAACAAGCCAATTAAATCAGTCTATCTAAAGTTGTATACCTCGATCTTAACGTGACATACATGAAAATAAACTACTCTAACAACAAGATAAAATGGAAAGGAATATAGCCCTAAGCGAGAAGATTAGTAGTTCTGATTAGATCAAGAAGATTTCAAAATTTACATTAGTACAACCCCTTACCTAATCAACATATTTTTTGGAAAATTGAAGCTAAATTAGCACAAAATTAAAATCAAAAGTAACAAAGAAAAAAAAAGGTAAAAAGTTGTTAAATTTGGTGGCGACATCATCTCCTACATTTGAGCATCAAATCCTATCTCCTTTCTAGATCTCTTCTTCAAATTCAAAACATCTGGAATCACAATCCCACAAAATTAGCAAAAAGAATAATAATAATAATTAAATAAAACAAGATTCTAACGAAAATAAAGCAAACAGATTCATACGTACAAAAGCAAAAAGTAAGACTAGGAACAATTCATAAGCGTAACAGCCGGAGTATATTACTTTAATTCCCTTTTAAAATTGTAAATAACTAAAAAGGAGGCGAATTAAACTCAAATTCCATTATTTACTCGATTATAAGTACTACTTTTATGAAAGGAATAAATATATTAATGTACCGTCATTAGCACATGATTTAGCGTACCCATCCAATTAATCACACAAAACTATCATTCAATGTTCTTGGCTAGTAAATTAAATCACAAAAAATGTACACCCGCAGCGCTAAACAACCAAAATATTTACACAAATGTTAAAAGGAAAAAAAAAAATCAGATTCACATGAATTCTAATAAAAACCAAAACACTAACCTTAACAACAACACAAAAACATTAAAACCTTAAAAGAAACAAACAGATCTAAACATACCTTCAGTTTTACAGTCTGGAGGATCTTCAAACAAAGACAAAGACAGCTGCTTATGAGCTAATCCAATATCAAACAAAATAAGCCCAGATTTAGGATCATCAACAATGATATCCTTAACAGGCAACCATAAAAACAGCTCTTCCTGTGACAACCCTTCAACATTTGTTAAACTCCCGTACGTTAGATTAGCTCTAACCGTACTTTCATAAAATGCCATCGTATCGAACTTTGTTAAACATGGCCCACGTAAAAATACTTCTAGTAAACCTGTATCATATAATGTGAATGACTCAACTTCTTTGGGGAACAAGCCAACTGGTAAGCCTTTTGATTTTAAGAGATCATGGATTGATGATTCTGTTACTGATTGTTGGTGTTTTTGTGAGTGTGTTAATGAAAGAAGTGATAGTGCACATAGTAAATGTAGAAATGTGTGTGAAAATGAAAATGCCATTGGCGATGAGAGAGAGAGAGAGAATGAGAGAGATGATTGAAGGTTTTTTCTTTTTATAAAGTTAAGGGTTGAGTTAGATGATGGTATTTAAAGAATTGTGTTGTTTTGACGAAAATGGCCTTGGTGTACATGTCACGTGTTTGGTCAAACTAAACGAAAATCGGTGTATAATATCGAGATTTTATAATTATTTTAAAATAGTTATAGTTGAAATATTTTAATTAATTGTTTTATTAAATATTTATGCATACAACATCTTTTATATAATAAATGAATTATATTATTTCGGAGTAATTTTGTTAATTCATTCTAATTGAAAGAATAATTAGGCCAATAGGAGAGCTCAATTTTGCCACGTAAACAAAATCGTGTGATGTGATTGGTTAATAAAAGCCAAAATTAAATTGATTTTGGTCAAAATTTAATAAATTTGGTGGAGAAATTTGGTTGAAAAAAAAACACATAAAAATTTAGGTGTCAAATGTGTAAAAACAACAACTTAAAAAAAGATGAGGTAATTAATAAAAATTTAGTGGTTGAATTTTTAAAATTTATATAGAGTTAAGTGTAATATTATTAGCTTTCATATATTTTTTAATAACTTTGGATTATAAACAAATACCCCCTTATACATTATACCCTTTATACTTTCTATCTTAAAAAAATACAATGTATATGTTGTTTTTTAAAATAACAACATATAAATTTGCATAAGATTATAAGTATCAATTTTATTACTATATGCGTTCAGTAAGGACTCATTTATTTCATTTTTAAAAGTTTAACGTATGTGGATACGAGTTTACATTTTAAATACTGCTAAATTACTGAAAACAGGAATATAATTATCAAATTGTAAGCACAGATTAATTTAATATAAAAACAAATATACACGATTGTACTTATAACAATGACTCATGTAATTCTTATTAATTTATATAAGGATATCTAGAAAAACATTTTTAAAAAACTATAAGGAGTATACTTTAACTTTATCAACGATCATTATGTGCTATTAAACTTGCATCAAGTATACAACATAATATCAGTAGTGAAACTTAAATAACAACATCAACATCTTTGTCAGCTAAATAAAATTAAATCTTGAGTTACCTAACAGAGATTTTTACAAATATTTTACCAAATTCTAATGGATATTAATACATAATGAAAAACTCGTGTATAAGTATTAGTTGTACTTATATCACAATTTTCATGAGAAATTCTTATATGTGTATATACTGAATTAAAATATTAAAATAAGATTGATTTATGTGTAAGTTTCATGCGTGCACGAAACTTATAACTATATAATTATATGCAATTATATTTAAAGACACAATATTCAGTATTATTACAAAATAAATTTTTTTTGTCAAAACCCTGTGCGTGCACATGTATTATAACTAGTAAATAATTAAATTAATACACAATAATTCAACTTCAAATTATTTGTAAATGTATCAAATGTATAAAAACATTTAGTGAAACTAAAAATGATTTTAAATATATCAAATGTATAAAAAAATTTAGAGAATCTAAAAATGAAATATGAAAGCAATTAATTTAAGCATTCATATTATTCTACAATATTTTTTTTTATTGTTTTTTTCTACAAAGCGTTATATATATTTGAAATGATAAGTATACAAAATATGTATTAAATGTGATTAACAAACTTTTTAATGATGGTTATAAGACAATTTTTTTTTAAAACAAGCCAAACTTTTTTTGTGGGAAGGTAAAGAAAATAAATATTAAAAGGTACTTTAAGTATAATACATTTCTCATTTTTAATTATTTTTAGTTTAAGTAAAATTACTTTCTCTTTATATTAGTATAAATATAGATAATTGAATGCTAGCAATAAATCAAATTGGGTTGACAAAAGAGCTTGAGTTTTTATGAGGCAAAAATGAGTTTTTTATATTAATTAATAAAACTCAAAATTAGTAAAGCTTTGGTCAAAATTGTATCAGATCATTTTAATAAAAAAAATGAAAAGACACATGGCCTTGAAAGTTTTAATATGATCATTATATTTAACTTCAAGCCTAAAACTTTTTAAAAGTGTCCAATCTTAATTTAAAGTTTATTGATTTAACTTTAAAATTTCCAATTTCCATAGTTTAAACCTATATGATAGAATGTATCCAATTTTAAAGGCCCATTTGGCATGAGGTATTCACTAGGTTTGGATTGAAAGAATATGTTAAAAACTTGTTTGGTATCATTTATTTTCTCTCTTTTCATTTAAATTAAAATCAAAATCCAAATCTTAATCCTAAACTCATCTACAAACCAAACGAGCCCTAACTTTTACTGGCAAATATGTGGCTCAATTATGCCACATGACAAAATTGAGATTTTCTAGTCATCCAGTTTGGCAACTGCCAAATATTAAGTTTTATGAAATAGCTCCAAAGTAACATTTTCCTTTAATATATAAAAATGTTATGCATTACATTTTAATTTTTCTTCTATAAAGTTTTGTTTTCAAACTATCATTTTACATTATCTGACTTCACATATACATAAAACTAGTTGTCAAACCTCGCGCGAGCAAGTCTTTTATATCATCAATTTCCAAAACTTTGTTAGTATGTATATACTTTTATATAAATTACAGTATTACTTTAGGATTATAACTTTTGGATTGCAACTTGAATGTTTTTTTAGAATGACAATCTTATACAAATATAAGTTTATTGTAATATATGCTTATATGCGTTATAATCTCGTGATGCATTAAAACCCACATGATTCAGCTTGATATTTATATCTTTTACTTTCAGGATTTTATAATATTACTATAAATTTAATAAAACATCAATAACAATAATTCATAATATTAATAACAGTAATTTTTAAAGAAATTTAAAGTACATGGGGTATTCATATAACTTATAAATTTTCTAAAAATATGAAAATTGAAAATTTTATAATTAAGCTAGTAAAACCGGAATTAAGATTACCCTTTTTTGAAAAGTTTAGGATGTGATTGTAAATCGTGTTAACCAATCGTAATATAACGTTATTTAACACTAAAGTCTAATATCAAAAAGATTAAACCAAAAGGCCATGCGTATTGACAAAAATTAACATGATTCAATATATCAATTATATATTGATCATTAAATTTTGTCTTTTATTGACATATAAAAACTCTTTATTCTGTCTACACGATAAAATTAAGCTCTCCTATTATTCCAGCTTTGAATTAGTTTTTTACAAATCTTTTTTCTTATATTGTATTAAGGATTTCCCTAACCAATGTATACTTTTTAATCGCTGTCTAGCTAAAAATAAAAAATTTAGATAAATTAGTATTCAACATTGACAAGACTTACCGTACAATATATATATATATATATATATATATATATATATATATATATATATATATATATATATATATATATATACATATATATATATATATATATATATATATGTATATATATATATATATATGTATATATATATATATATGTATATATATATATATATGTATATATATATATAAATTTTAGATCAAATAAGATCAAACTTAAAGTTTTTAAAATGAGATCCAACTAAAACTTTACTATATAAGATACCAGATTTAAAAAGTAAAAATAAAATAAAATTAGTATTGAGGTAGTTTATTGTTGATGAAAATAAATAACTATAATATCGCAACTATAATTATTTGTTGCAATAAAATATCGTTTTTATGAACGGATATGTATCTATTTATTATTAAAATATGAGAGTTCTTAACCATAAACCGCGCTCGATGCAAAAGTTGAAAGTCTCATATATGATGCAAAAAGTGATTTTTGTAACAAGATTTTACGTCATACACTCATACATAACAAGTCTAGTAATTATTGGAAGATGGAGAACCAAATGATTACAAGCTAATTATTGATAATAATATAGCAACTTTTACATAATTAAATATGGTTAGCGTGACAGGGTAGCATGTCTATGTCCCCATGCAATATTTTTCCCACATGCTTGATTATATCAAGAGAAAAGGCTAATTTAAAAAATTTAAAACTCTGTTAAAAAGTTAGAACCTTTGTAAAGCTCCACCAATTTGCCCATATCTAAAAGAAATTTGCTACATCCACATAAAGTTTACACAAAAAATCCCCACTCGCTGACATGTCAGCGGGTGATTGGTTTTTTGTGAGATGTGGATCCTACAAAAAACCAATCACCCGCTGACACGTCAGCGAGTGAAGATTTTTTGGGTAAAATTTATGTGGCTCTAGCATGCCTCTATCTAAAAACCCCAACAAATTTTGTTTTTATGCTCTCGTAATTGAAATTGAAAAACCATAAGGACTGATATATCTATAATGCATATTAAAAGAAGGGGGAATTGCATATATATCTCTGTAAAGCCTCAAAATTACATATATATTCAACCAAAACTCATAATTGCATATATATAATTCCAAAGCTTTAAAATTGTTATATATATCTACCCAACACTCATAATTGCATATATATCCTTCCAAAGCCTTAAAATTATCATATATATATCCAAATGATTATTTTAAGTACATTTAATAGAAAAAAATGTCTAAAAATTATAAATGATATATAAAATAAAGATTATAACTTTTTCTTTCTTTTTTTTTTTACAGTTACAAAATATCTTTTTATTATTATTTTTTTAACAATTACAAAATATCCTTAAACCATTTTTTAAGAAAAGAAAGAGCAATCATGTTCGGCAACTCAACCATGTTCGTTATCGACGAATCTTGAATAATAATATCAACTATATATCCATATATATTATATATCTAATATATATATATATATATATATCAAATGACATAATAAAATTCAAACCAATAAAAAGATATTTTGTAATTGTAAAAAAATAATAATAATAAAATAATAAAATAAGGTTATAATCGTTATTTTATATATCAATCAAAATTATTAGACATTTTTTTCTTTTAACTCATTTGAATATATATATGACAATTTTAATGTTTTGGAAAGATATATATGCAATTATGAGTTTTGGTTGGATACATATGACAATTTTAAGGCTTTGAAAGGATATATATACAATTATGAGTTTTGGTTGGATATATATGAAATTATGATGCTTTGGAGGGATATATATGCAATTCCCCCTTAAAAGGAAACACATTTTTCTTAAAACGTACAAAATAAATAAAGTTGTTTAACAAAATACAGATACTTATAAAAGACAATATATTTTATTAATTATTTAAATACTTGTTACACTTGAGAACTTTTATGAAAGGTACTCCATTATAAAAAAACTTCAGTAAAAACCCTTTTGTTGTACTTTTTTACTATTTGTTTTACTTTTCACACCTCATAACCGATTAAAGGCTTGGCATCTCTAATCTTGTTATGTTCTACGTTTTAATAACCGTACCATTCAATCTACAATAGTTTCATCTTTAATTTAATATCGGTTTTGACATGGTTTCAACTTTTATTTCGAAAACTCAAATTGAAATCAATAACCAACAAAATTATGTGAAACCTTGGCGACTTTCTACGATGGCTACGATATAATAATATTTGCCAGCTTATCCCATCCACTTGTTATGATGTCTGAGTAAACTATCATGTTAGTCACGTTAATCTAGGCAAACATGCGATTATGGCGATAAACATTCAAAAATGAATTTTGTCACGTGAGTATCATATGACATTAATTTTCCCTCCCTATATATATATATATATTAAACAATAACCTTACCCCCTTCAATAGTCAATCCATGGCTAACATTTGTGTTGGTGCAAATATGTACATATATCTCCTTTATGTTCTAATGATGATAAAAATATATTAAACGACATTCAAAATCGTTAGCAATAGCTCAAAAATAAAGCAAACTAAGACAACACGTCCAGCACGATGGAGTCGCGCGCCAGGCTCTGTCTTGCGCGCTAGGGTTTTCAAAGTTGACCTTCTTCAACCCCGACAACGTTTGTTCTTTCAATACAGGTTTGTATATGATATTTAAGATGTCCTGTAAGTTTTATAATATGTAGTGTGTCCAAAATAGAAGATAAGGGACTTAAGGTGCCAAACGGTTAAAGTAGTGCAAGTAAAATATCTAATGGGAGGATTCTAAAGAATCCTGCCATTCTCTACATTTTTTAAAGGGTGTGTTTAGGTCCGGTTTTTGTGAAGGGAAAGGGAGGAGAAAAAGCTAAAATGGTGATGAATCCATGAAGGGGTTTTGGATACCCTATTCCAAGGGTTAATTCCTAACATCCATCCACTACAAGTAAGTAATTCTATCTTGATGATTAATAAGGCTACGAATTATGAGAAAAGTGAGAAGTCATCATATGATCAAGGTGAGATCATATGATGATATAGGAATGCAGATGAATATGTTTGATGGGCTATATAAACCCTTGATCATGGTATTGATGTATTATGTTAATAGGTTTTGATTTTATGGGTAATGATGATGATGATGGAAGACGGATGATGATGATGACGATGATGATGATGGAAGATGATGATGATGATGTCCCTAATAGGCTTAGCTTGGATTTAAGGTAAGCAAACTAGTTATAAGATGATTTTATAATGATTTCTATGCATTATGTGTTTATGTGAATTGTTATGTTAAAGTTAACGAATTCTTTGAATATATGTGTTTATGTGAAAGTGGGTATATGGCTAGTTTGATGTGTTAGACAAGGATGGATTAGGAAAGGAAAGTTGATGCTTTAAGTGGCTAAGGTATGTATGTTAATGGTTAAGTGATGTGATTGGATTTATGCGAAGATTAGAAGATTGGTAAGAAAGTAGAAGCTTAGGTAGGTACCAAGCTCAAGACAATGTTGTCCCCCCCCCCCCCCCCCGGATTGGTCTTTTAATGTTTGTAATGTATCGTCAAGTGTTATGGTGTATGTCAAGGTTTATGAAGTGATTGAGTTGTCAAACGGTTGTCTTAAAAGAGTGATTAAAGTGTTTAGATTCAAGGTTAAGGGGGTGTTTGGATTAAGTGTAATTATACCCATTTTGGGTTGTAAAAGGGTCAATTGGTTATGGAACTAGTTTAATATGTTATGTTAATGATTTTGGTTAAGTTCGGTATGTAAATTAAGTTCTAAAGGTCGTTTGTTGTGAAAATGGGCTGAAACGGGTTTTGGTACAAAACCCGTCATTTTGCAAAGCACGTTCTCGAAGGCCAAATGGTAAATGTTTTAACATGGTATTGATATTTATAATGTAATTATGAAATCTGGAAAGTTTCGTTAAGTTTTGAGTCTTTGAAGTCGATTTTTCGGAAATGGAGTAAATATAGTCTTATAGATTATTTTCTGCAGTGAGCATATGGCCATATAAAATTTCCAGCATATAAGCATATGGTTACTGCAGTAAGTTTAATTAAAGGGCATATGACCGGAATATGGCCATATGGTATTTTCAGCATATGGCCATATGGTTGTCTCGGAAAGTTTAATAAGGGTATATGGCTAGCTTATGGCCATATCAAATTTTAGCATACGGCCATATGCTTATGTCAGAGTATAAATGGAGTATTTTTAAGATTTTTTCGATTTAAAAAAAATCATATCTTTTAAACCGTAAGCCTTCACAGGTCGCGACACCCACCGTTTCGAAAGGAATTGAGTCTAGTTTCATTTAAAAATAGTTTGAAGGTCTGAATGTTCATATATTTGTGTCAATGGTAAAAAGAGTAACATAAGGCATGATAAAGTTGGGTCGTTTCTGCGTTAAAGTCAAAGTTTTTGGTCAAAGCATTCACGGGGTGTTACAAAATGGTATCAGAGCTTCGATTTAAGTGAATTAGGTTTTCCTTTGGTTGCCTAAACTTAAATCACTCGTAGAAGCGTTGAACATAGGTGTAAGAAATGCTAAAGATAAATGTTTAAGTAGAAGAAGGAATATGTGGTACGTTATGTGAACTTAAGTTGATAAGTGTAGTATGTGTTTTATAAGGTTAATGTGTATGTAATGAGAGTCTGTGGATGACTTGAAGTGCATAAGTGATTGGTTAGCCGTGCACTTCGGTTAGTGCCGGTGATTGTATTCTGATAAGTGGTATTATAGATGGGTTAACAAGTGAACTTAATGTATTAACATTTAAATTATGGAACATAGTAAGTGTACTAAGGTATAACGTGTAAAGATAAGATAAAATTGGAACACTAATTGCTAAGTGTTTATTGACATGAGGTTAAAGAATGAGGTTAGGAGATGATAGCATGAAATGATGTATGGTTCGTAAGATATTAATGACCAACATATGGTCTTATTGTATTTGGTAGTCTATGATTGATGTTAAGGTGGTTTAGAGATGGGTTAATGGTAAGATAAGGTATATGAAGTTTAAGACTTAAAGTATGAATCTGAATATGTAATAATGATAATGATGTTGTGGCATGTAGTAATGAAAGTAAGATTGGAATGACACATTGATTATTAAGTGTCTAATAATATAAAAGTTATAGAGCGTGATTAAAGTATGATGCTATGTAAAAGACGAGATAGAATGGTATCGCCTAAATGCGTAGATAATTAAAGAGATTTGTTAAGGGAATGAGAATGAGGATGTGGTGAGCTAAGCATGTGAGTAAGAATGTAATAATGTGTTGTGAAAACTAAAACGTGATAAGAGTGTGTAAATGACTTAAAGCATGAAAGAATAATGAATGATGCTAATGAATGTAACTTAACCTATGTAAGGTTTAAATCTGGATAAAGTTGGTAGACTAAGGGTAATGTAAGATGTGGTAATGATTAACGCGGGTTAATAATGTAAGTTGTGATGAAAAGTGTAACACATATAAAATGTGTAAATACAAAAAGCGGGTTTTGTATACCTTATGACATTTGGTAAAACTAAATGAAATAAATGAGGTAATGTGTGTGAGTTAAAATGTGAATGCCTTGGATCTAGGATGAAATGTGAAAGGTTAAAGATGGCATCCTTTAGGATGGCCGAGCTAATGATGAATGATGGTATCCTTGAGGATGATCGAGCTAATGAATGTGAAAGAATCCTTCGAGATGTCTTAAAGATCCTTCAGGATAAAAGTATTGCCTTCATCGGCAAGGGGTTGCCTACATCCTTGGCATGTAAAATATCCCTAAAAAACGAATGTGGTAAAGATATGGATCCAAGTCTAAAAAGTTAAAAGGTATTGTGAAGAATAAAAAGAACGAAAAGATTTAAAAGCTAAATGTGTAATGGATGGGTACGAGTATCTTGTTGGAAGTGTGTAAGTAGGACAATTTATGATTTCTTTATTCAAATGAAATGGGACGCCTTTTCATTTAAATAAATAAGTCGTGAATCGCCGAACCATGAGTTTATGTTTCTTGGTTTCCATTTTTTGGGACGCCTCTCCATGTAAACGAAGAAGTGTAAATAAGTGGGCTTACGTAGTCCTGACATGGCATGAGTAGGGTGAAGGGTAGAAACAGGATTCTAGAAATAACTAGAATTCGTAAGAACTAAGATAGGTAGATAGAGAAATAATTGAATATCGGCCTTAGGTGGGAGACATCATGTAAAGCCTATGATTTAAGTGTCTAAGGTGTGAGTCATATGATTGAGGAAATATATTAGATGTTATAAATGGCTTGTGGCTTGTTATGAGCAATGACAGTGGTGGTCATAACTTGAATGGTATTTATTGAGAAGGAAGTTGAGATAATGAAACGTTATAGTATAAATGTTAACGGAATAATGAAATGACTATGGAAGTATTAGTAATGTGTTTGACTTATGAAAGTCAATTTAGTGATTGCTCAAGTGACATGTAGCCCTTGACGAGAAAGTTTGGAATGAAAAGAGTTAGTAAATCATGTGAAAAACATAGGAAGGGCTAAATGGAATATATATTGGTGGTAAGAATTATGTCACAGATGACATAAGGACTAAGAAGAAATGAATGGCTAGAGAAGTTAAGTGAGAAATTGAATGGGTAAAGGGTGTAAAGTGTGTTAGAATGTGACTAGATTTTCAAGATCACTTAGATCATTGCAACTAAAGGGAAGAAGAACGGGAACTATTAAGTATGAGGTGTGCTATGAGATTATGTTTTGGTTGGAAATAGATGAGAGATTTCGGGGACAAAATCTAAATAAGGGGGATGATATTGTAACACCCATTTCCTAGATACAAATAGGCCCCACTTTAGATGATACTGACTAAGGTTTAACATGATTGGTTAGCCAACGAATGTTATAGCCAAACCTGATAGTCAACCTAATGGTCAAAGTATGTGTTGTATAGTATGGAAAGTATTATGTGGCACAAATAGAAAGGAAATAGACTCCATGGACTTAAGTGGTCAAGAACTATAAGTGTTATAGTATGTAGTGTGGAAAACTAGAAGGGGGGGTTGAATAGTTTTACCAATTTAAAACTTCCTTTTAAATATTTAGATCGACTTATGTCAATCTATTTGGTTGTTTATGTTGGACGTTGATAGATAGATATATAAACGTGTAATGAAAGATAAAGAGTAAAAAGCACATCACCACGACACAAGTATTTATAGTGGTTCGGCTACAAGGACACCTTCCTTGCCCTACTCCACTCCCCGATTCACCTACTCGAGAGTTCGTAGCACTACACCAACTCCTTATGGCGGAGAAGCCTTCACAACGTCGCTTAACCTTTTTCCGGTACAAAGCTAAATACCGAGTTCCTTCACACCAAGGCGAACCACACCTAACACAACGTCGCCTACCCTTTATACGGTGCTAGGCTAACCACCGAGTTCTTTCACACCAAGGAGAACTAATCCTATTACAACGTCGCCTACCCTTTATAAGGTACTAGGCTAAGTACCTAGTTCTTTCACTCCAAGGTGAACTACACCTACACAACGTCGCCTACCCTTTATTAGGTACTAGGCTAAGCACCTAGTTCCATTCCAATGGAGGAACTACTACCACACTATACCAACGACTAATCCCAAAGGAGATCTACTCCTTTACAACATCATCAAGGATATCAATATCCTTGGATCTAGTACTAGTCTATCTTGTACATCGAAACACACCATATTGATTGTACATCTAAGGCACCTTTCACTAATGCCTTTAGCTAGATCTTCAAGACACCTTTCACTAATGTCTTGTGGCTAGATCTTCAAGACACCTTTCACTAATGTCTTGTAACTTGGCTTCTAGGCACCTTTCACTAATGCCTACAATATGGACGATCGACACCTTTCACTAATGTCTTCGTCTTGACCCTTGAGACATCTTTCACTAATGTCTTCAACACTACACTTCTTAGAAGTAAGAAAAGAATCATCAACAAGAAGACTTCAGTAGCCTTGATGATGAGGAAGCATGGCAACTCTTGGACTTGAGCTTGCTCGACTTCAAAGGTGGTGATCTTGCCTTTAAGAGGAACCTAGAAGACCACACAAAAAACAAAAGACAAACTACATAGATCTCTTGGATCTGAGGTTAGAGAGATATAATACTTGGAGAGAGTATGTGTGAAAGTGGTAAGCTAAAAGAAATAAATGGCTCACTATTTATAGAGAAAATTCTCTACTGTTCCCCGGATCCCACGGATCCCTTCCATAAGGGATCCGTCTAGCGTTAAGCTAGGGATCCGTGGGACGCTCCCTTTTACCCATGGGTATTTTGGTTATGAGTCATGGGTTGAACCATGGATCTTTAGCTAGATACAATGTATCTCTTGAGTGCAATGCACTTGGTCACTTGGGTATAGGTTGATCCATGGGTTATGGATATTATCCATGTATGATATAAGCATGATGTCATGCAATGGGTTATGGGTCAAGCTCCATGGGTCATGGGCTTTGGGTTGTACCCAACTACATTCAATGTATTTGCCCAATGGGTTATGATACTTAAGTTTCTACCCATTTATATTACCCAATATACTACATACTAGTTATGTGTATATTTTACCCAAATATGTAAACACTAGTTGTTGTACATATGTAATATTAAATCATAAAATCACTTATACTTGTTTTAGTGTTTTATGTGAAAATGTGAATATGTTAGAAACTATTAGTTCAAACCATTTACGTATTTTATTTGTTTCGTTAAAATGATTTTACGTTTGTTATCGACAAAACATTAGAAGATCGTAAAATATAAATAAACGTTTTTACGGCTTATTTGTATTATCATGCAGTATGGCCAAAATAGAAGATAAGGGACTTAAGGTACTTAAGGTGCCAAATGGTTAAAGTAGTACAAGTAAAATATCTAATGAGAGGATTCTAGAGAATTTTATCATTATCTAAATTTTATAAAGGGTGTGTTTAGGTATGGTTTTGGTGAAGGGAAAATGGTGATGAATCCATGAAGGGTTTTTGGATACCCTATTCTAAGGGTTAAGTCCTAGTATCCATCCACTATAAGTAAGTACTTCTATCTTGATGATTAATAAGGCTAAGGATTATGAGAAAAGTGAGAAGTCATCATATGATCAAGGTGAAATCATATGATGATATAGGAAGGAAGATGAATATGTCTGGTGGGTTATATAAACCCTTAATCATGGTATTAATGTATTATGTTAACAGGGTTTGATTTTAAGGGTAAAGGATGATGATGGAAGATGAATGATGATGATGATGGAAGATGATGATGATGAAGGAAGATGTTGATGATGATGTCCCTAATAGGCTTAGCTTGGATTTAAGGTAAGTAAACCAGTTATAAGATGATGTTATAATGACTTCTATGCATTATGTGTTTATGTGAATTGTTATGTTAAAGTTAACAAATTGTTTGAATATATGTGTTTATGTGAAAGTGGGTATATGGCTAGTTTGATGTGTTAAACAAGGATGGATTAGGAAAGGAAAGTTGATGCTTTAAGTGGTTAAGGTATGTATGTTAATGGTTAAGTGATGTGATGAATTTAATGTTGATGTATAATGTGTGAATGAATTATGATGTTATGTTATAATCCTTTTACTTACTAAGCCTCATGTTTACGATTTAAGTGTTTAATGTTTTGTAGGTTGTATTATGAGGCTTTAACTTGGACTAAGGTCTAAAGTTGGATTTATGCAAAGATTAGAAGATTGGTAAGAAAGTAGAAGCTTAGATAGGTACCGAGACAATGTTGTACCCCCCGTTGGTCTTTTAATGTTTGTAACGTATTGTCAAGTGTTAAGGTTTATAAAGTAATTGAGTTGTCAAACGGTTGTCTTAAAAGAGTGATTAAAGTGTTTAGAGTCAAGGTTAAAGGGGTGTTTAAATTAAGTGTAATTATACCCGTTTTGGGTTGTAAACACGTCAGTTGGTTATGGAACTAGTTTAATATGTTATGTTAATGATTTTGGTTAAGTTCGGTATGTAAATTAAGTTCTAAAGGTCGTTTGTTGTGAAAATGGGTTGAAACGGGTTTTGGTACAAAACCCGTCATTTTGCAAAGTACGTTCTCGAAGGCCAAATGGTAAATGTTTTAACATGGTATTGATATTTATAATGTAATTATGAAATCTGGAAAGTTTCGTTAAGTTTCGAGTCTTTAAAGTCGATATTCCAGAAATGGAGTAAATATAGTCTTATGGATTATTTTCTGCAGTGAGTATATGGCCATATGAAATTTCCAGCATATGGGCCTATGGTTACTACAATAAGTTTAAATAAAGGGCATATGACCAGAATATGGCCATATGGTATTTTCAGTATATGGCCATATGGTTGTCTCAAAAATTTTAATAAGGGTATATGGCTAGCATATGGCCATATCAAATTTCAGCATATGGCCATATGCTTATGTCAGAGTATAAATGGAGTATTTTCATATTTTGTCGATTTAAAAAAAATCATATCTTTTAAACTGTAAGTTGTCACGGGTCGCGCCACCCGCCATTTCGAAGAGAATTGAGTCTAGTTTCATTTAAAAATAGTTTGAAGGTCTGCATATTTTTATATTTTTGTCAATGGTCAAAAGAGTAACAGAAGGTATGATAAAGTTGGGTCGTTTCCGCGTTAAAGTCAAAGTTTTTGGTCAAAGCTTACACGGGGTGTTACATACATGGGGGATTAGCAAGAGGCAATGGCTATTTCTAAGCAAGAGACAAAAACAGGTCCTGGACCCACCAACCAGGACAGCGCATCGTAACCCGTCTTTGTGTTCTTGCCTATAGTAGCATCTTGTTATGTTAAACCTCACCTCTTAAGTCAAAGTACCCATCTACAATGGATACCTAAATCCGTTAAACCGCAACTTTGATATTAACATGAAATGCCCATGCTAGATTCTTTTTCTCTTTTTTTACACTAGGTTAGTTTTAGTCTAAAACATACTCTTTTTGATCCTTGAAAATGGCTCATTTCCCATATACTATTATTTGGGAGGTTTTACTCTAAAATATACTCATTTGTATCTAAAAAGAGTCCATTTTCTGATTTCCTGTACATGATCCCCTTTTGGATTCAAATCTAATTTAAACTAAACACAACATATACATTAACTTGTAAAAACTATACATAACACTTATTATTCGACTAGACCCGCACATCAGCAAAAATGGGTCAAAATGGGTAAATTTGGCACTATGCCAAACACCCCTAACATATAATGTACTAAACTTTGCTACTTGCAAATCTGGGTTTTATAAACCAAAAGATACAAATATTTCCTAGGGCGTTTCTTGGTATTAGAAGGGGTTTAAGAATAGATCATTTGCCCTCGAGCTTCATGATGCAGGTTTTACTGACCAGGTCTTAAATTTATAGTGTCTCGTTATACCTATGGTCTACCCTAGTGCACTAACGAGCAGTGTACCCGATCGTGTGTAGTGTAGTAATCGGTAAAGCCGAGGTCGTCCCAAGAGCTATGTGTGTTGGATTATTGCTAAGTCTAATTGTCACAGAATAATAATAGTTTCGATAGGGATTTAATTAATTAAACTACTAAAGCAGAATAGAATAAAACAGATAAATGGTAAAGGGAAATCAATAGAGGAAAGTGGTGCTAACCTAGTTAATCCTCCTAGCTAGTTATGTCTACGTCTACTTACTTCCAATTACTTCAGGTGGGGTCAAATTCGAGAGGACAACATTTGGTCAATTCGCCCTAACCTATCAGCAAAGATGCCACCACAGGAGAAATCAGGCCAAGTCATAAGTCCCGTTGTTCTTGGTCCCCTAAGCCAAGTCATTAAGTACCGCTACATGCTAGATTTATAATAGTGAATGCCCGCCCGTTTGGAACTTAGACACGCACCCCTAATTCTTAAGTTCATCCAAATGATAGGTGATCGGTTGGTCAAATCGCACAAGTAGAAAGGGTCGTCAGTTGGTCATATCTTACCCTTCCTCGTCTCATCCGCTCACCCTAGGGTCAGGTTGGTCATATCTCCTAGACAATTGGCCTCTATCGCCATTCAAAACTACCGAACCAAGGGTGGCTACCAATAAACTATGCATGCATACACTTAGAAATAATTGTACGGAAGTAAAGTAAACGAAAACAAAACAATTAAGGAATCATAACTAGGCTAGCACCAAAAGGTGCTTAGCGGCTCATATTAATCATGCAAACCAATTCAATATTCAAAGGTATGAAATACATGAATTAAAAGTAAAAGAAATATAAAACGCTAATGCTTATCGTAGTGGAGTGGTTTCTCCCTTGGAGATAGCTCCGTATGCTCCTCTAGACCTGCCTTGAGCTTTTTCCCACGTTCTCGAGTATTGTGTGTGGAATGGAATGAATAGAAATCTGGAATTCAGTGGGGTATTTATAGGCGGATCGAGTTACGGAGTAACCAATATAGGAGTTACGTAACCTTCTATTTCTTAGTATAATGCACTAGATCTGTGGTTACTGGTAACCTTATGAATGGTTACGCCGTAGTCTTCAATAAACTTCGGTTACGCCGTAATAGATGCAGATAATTACGATGGTATAAGTATCGCGGCGTGGGAACCTCATTTGACCTATTGTAGTTACGTCGTAACCTTTGGGAATGGTTACGCCGTAACCTTCTGATAAGTTGGCTTTTTGAGTCACGCAATAGTTACGGCGTAATGTGAGAGACGAGTTATGCCGTAACTTCTTCAAAATAGCATATTGTGATAAATCTTTAGATATTTCTCCAGTTCCGCGTCTCTTTAGCTCCAATGCTCGTAATTTACGTGAAAGTGGAAAACAATGGAAAACAAGCGTAAATCCATATAAATGATATAAATTACAAGCATTATCGGGAAAATTGACACTTAATATTCAGGACTATTTGATGTTATCAAATATCCCCACTTGAACTCTACTTGCCCTCAAGTAGACCTTATTAGAAAGATTCCTAAAAGATATCTCCCATAACCTGGAAAATATGAGTTTAAAAATCCCTTATGCTAGAATAAAACAAAGCCGAACACCTCACGAAAGGGGAACAAAACACTTAAATCTCTCAACTATTCTAAGTGTCAATTTCGGGGTGATCACTCAATCGCACAGTCATAGCATGTATTCTATCATAAGCTTGGCGGTTACACAAATCTCCACCACTAGAGTTAAGGGCTAAACAATTCTCGAAGGCAATATGGGTAGACACGACAAAGGTTAAGGGGTGACTCGTCATTACTAACATGTCACGGAGAAGTGGACAAAATCAATGATACATGACCAAATCCATGGCTAAGACACCAAAGATTGCTCCTTTGCATCACCTAGACACGATTCATGACTAAAGGGTAGGATAAGACATAAGATATATAATTGGTGTAAAATAAAAAACAAGCAGGTAGTCTAAATCTATAACCAAGTCATCACCACTTACCATCCGCCCAAAGTTCAAGCTTTGAAGTCAAGCAACCGGATCATGAAATACAAGGTAGATGTGTCATTAGAGGACGTCGTGATGGGCACACTATCTTTTCTCCAATTGTTGGCATAACTACCAACTCCAATCTTCAAATGTGACCGAGGTGGCCTCCTCGATACTAAATCAATAAAGCTCATACTACAGTGCTTATAACATCGCACTTGCAATAACATAACAACTATATTTTTTTTTTATTTTTTTTGTTTTTTTTTCGAATCATCATCATTGTTTTTTCAACAAAACAATAACATAACATAATATCCCCCCACTTGTGATGAACAATGGGAATTCGGGGGGTCATCAATGATTTTCAGAAATGTTGTCGATGAAAGCGTGATTTCCGAACCTTTCCACTCGAACCTTGAACTTAGGCAAATTATGACTTCCCAATTACAAATAAAGACTACAGGGTAGGCTAAGGTGTATAGGTGTATCGAAACAATATATTGGGTAAGCAAAATGAAAGGAATGGCTCAGAAGCGTGAATCTAGGGGTATCTTGCACTAAAGATGAGTGCAACAAAAGGGTTTCATACGGGGGTCAAAAAGTCGAGGTGACTAATCGATAGACACACAATGGTAGGCTGTTTGGGTGATAATCCTATAATATTGCCTTCTAAAACTGAAAAGTCCAAATACATCGAGCTAACTCAACATACCTCGTCTATGGTCTCGAAATGATGCAAATGCCAAGTTCTAAAGTTTACAAGCTACCGGCACACTCATAATTTGGTGGATTTGGGATAAAATATTGGAAACGGATAAGGCTAATCTCACCATATAATATCAAGGGTTGTATGTGCTCGGCTAAGGTCTAATCTAGTTAGGTTAAGAAAAACATGTCAAAATTTTAAAAATGGCATAATTTTTCAAAATAAGCTAGAAAAATGAGAGCTAAATAAAGTTCAAGAGATAATTCTACTCCCGTCCCTCCACTTGAATTGTACAAAGTCCCTTTTGTACTAGGCATAAAATAAAGGTGAAGAGAAATGTAGAATTAGATCGAGAACTTCCCTGAAATTTGCTCCATAAAGAAGGAAGGCCCATGAAAAAGAGGCGTGCCTTTGTATAAGCATCGTGAACAAACTTCAATCCCTGAAATCACACTACCGACAAGCATAATTCTAAAATAAAAAATGAAAAATGAAAAAAAACCTAAATCACTTTCGTAGGAATCACGGTTGCATTTAGCGAATGCAACAAGCCTTTTAAACCACTTGGTGTCCCAAGTGGACGAGTGAAGTCTCGTGAGGGTTTACAGGGAACACACCCACAAAGTTCATTTAAAATACTAATACAAGGTTATTGTGTTTTAAAATGAAAGAATTAAATCAGAGGAAAGTTATGTCGTAACTCTTTTGAGGGAGTTACGCGTAGCAGCAAAACCTGACATAAGTCGCAAGCGAGTGGTTACGGCGAAACCACTGAGATGGTATTACGCCGTAATTGGTAATGCGTCAAGAATTCTGCTGCTAAAGGTTGGTTCTGGCGTAATCATCAAGATGAGTTACGCGTAACTCTGTCAGATCATCAGCTGCAGCGACAATTAGTTCTCGTTTCCCTAAAAATAGTTAGAAAACACAAAACCTACGAAATGGAAATAAAACAAAAGAAAGGGATAATGGGTTGTCTCCGAAAGAGCACTTTTCTTTATTTGAAGTCTTTAAGTTAGACTCAGAGCCGCGGGGCTTCTATGGGGGCCTTTGGACTTGGCCGACCTTTTCAATATCTTTCTTCAAGTTATTCCGGATCCAAGTGACATTGGGAGCTGTGCGGTCGTATTCCTTGATTCCCACTTTCCGAACCTTGCAAAACTTTTCATCTGGTCCCAAGTGATACCTAGTGAATACGATCTTTTCGGTGACAATAGGTGGAGGTTTTCTATATTGGATCCCAAGTAGTTTTCATATGTTTTGCTCGTACTCTTCATCATCGATGTTAGTCATACTTACCTTGTACCGAGGTTCTTTGTTAGTGGTTCCCTTAATGCAGTAGTCTTTAGTTTCAATTGAGTTGTCCACAATCCCATAATCGCAATCTTTTCTTGTGTCAGTCTGGTTATCAACTGTTGAGTTACCAGTATCGTGAAGATTCTCATGATTATCTTCATTCATGCAGTCCTTCCAAATTTTGTTTTTAGTGGATGTATCCACTTTTCCGTACTTGATTTTCACCCAATCGTTAAATCTTAATCTACCTGACCATTGCACCTCGGTACGTTTATGGTCAGTTGTTGAATTCCAAAGAAATTCGTCGGTTCCTACTCTTTTGTTATTACTTTCTCCATTACAGATGTCATTGTAAGGATTACACGAAGCCCAAGAATCTCCATTAGCGGTTTTAATCATTTCGAACCAATGCTTTCGACCAATGAGCCCCTGGCCAGCGGTTGTCATCTCGTGATTAATCTCATTGTGTTTACTGAGACAAGGATCAGTCCATATTTTCCTTTTATCATCATCGCTGACCTCTCCATACTTAATTCGTATCCAAACTTCGAACGTTATCTCTTTGTCATTGGTTGAGGACCATAAGTATTTGTTGTTTTTTGTTCTTTCCTTGTCTTGTCCCCCGTCACAGACATTTGAGTAAGGGTTGCATGAAGCCCAAAGATCAAATCCCTTATCGTGGTCAATAGGGATAGCTTTACACCAATGATATTTTAATTTGGGGAAGTGCTTGTACTCAACTTTCTGAACTTCTTGCCATATTTCGTTGGACTCGTTCTTCGTATTGTTTGATGTGTCATCGAGTTGTGTTCTTTCATTGTTGAATTCCTTGGGTTTTCTATCCTGCATGTTACGATGATTAGAAGCACAGTGCTTGTGTGTGAAGGAAGGAGGAATAGTTTTGCTTTTTCCTTTCTTGATAACACAAACAGTTTCGACTGGGTGACATTTTCCAACGTCATCCATATTTAGTGTAAGCTTTCTATCGTTTATTTTTAAAGTGATGATTTTTTTGAAAACATTAATCTTGGCACGAGCAGTAGCTAGAAGGGGTCTTCCCAAAATTAAAGGAATGTCGAGGTCTTCTTCCATGTCTAAAATGACAAAGTCAACAGGAAGAGTGAAATTATTAATTTTGATAAGCACAATTTCAACAATTCCTCTAGGTATACTAACCGTTCTATCAGCCATTTCAATAGTCATGCAAAGGAGTTTGATTGGGCCTAGATTCAATCTTTTACACATAGAGAAAGGCATAATACTAATACTAGCCCCTAAATCAGCTAAAGCATTTATATTATGTAAATTATTAATAGAGCAAGGGAGAATGAAACTTCCTGGGTCTTTTTCCTTGAGAGGGATTTAATTTAGGATGACTGCAGAGCATCTAGCGTTTAATTTAACTTCGTTTCCCATACCAGCTTCATCATCTATTTGTAATTCAACCTTTGGCAGACTTGTCTGGTTGCATATGGCTTCATCTTGTTTTTTCAATCCGGAGAGCTCCTCTTGATCGTATCTGAAAGGGGTACAGAGGGGTTTTTCATTGCTAGAGTAAATGGCATTGCAGGAGCTATCATCGAATGAATTGTCTTGATCAACATCATTTTTCACAATCATTCCCTTGTTGTTCTCCATATTCTTATTTTGTTCTAGGAGAGCGGTTCTAGAATCATGGAATTTCTGGAACAATGCGTTCCTTTTGGCTTGCCGCTTATCATCTTCCTCAAGATATTTTTTAATTGATTCTTCGAGCGAAGCATTTCTAGCCTTGAATGAGTCATGATAAATGGATTTCCCTTCTCCATACATAACCCTCTCGACACGGGGTTTTATAGGGAAATCACTGGTTTGGTCCCAGTCTTCACTTCTATTGCATCCAATCCGAATAGCATGAACATTTTCCTTGAGCTTCTTCATATCTCTTCCGAGGTTTTCCAATTTGCTTGCAATGGACGCAATGCTTATTGAACCTGTCTTAGCGCTATGGTTGCCCCCATCATGCCATTTTTGAGAGTGATCGGCAAGTTTCTGAATGGCTTCTATTGCAAGAGTAGGAGTCATGTTCGGGATAGGTCCTTGATAGTCCAGCATTTGCCTTGTAGTTACGTTAATTCCTTTGTAGAAAATATTGACCTTCTGCTGGTTGTTCAGATCATGTGTAGGACACTTGTAAATGAGATCGTTGTATCTATCCCAGGCGTGATACAATGTTTCGTCATCTTCTTGTTTGAAATTATGGATCTCCAAAAGCTGGTTAGAAATCTTCGATGGTGGACAATATATCTAAATAAAGTGCTTCTTAAGTAACGCCCAAGTATTAATTGCCCCGACGGGCAATCTTTCGATCCACCTTCTGGCAGCTCCAGTAAGAGTCATAGGGAATATTCTTAGCATAACAGCATCATGAGACATGCCTGAATGTTGAAAAGGCTTGCGATGTAAAGGAACATTTTCGACGTGCTCATATGCATCTTCGTCCTGCTTTCACGAAAAATGGTTAGCGCGAAGCTTCCTCATAAATTGGTCTTTGATTTCGAAATGGACATCCGCTCCAATTGCTGGTCTTACGAGACCCGGCCCTTGTTCTGCTCTTGTCAATGCCAAGTATTCCTCAAGAGTGAGGTCATAGATGTTAACAACTTCCATGGTACCTGAAAACTTGAAATATGATCGTGAGAATAGTTTTAAAACGAAATGAAAGACTTAATATCAATCCTAATATAACTCCCTGGCAGCGGCGCCAAAAACTTGATGCAGGTTTTACTGACCAGGTCTTAAATTTATAATGTCTCGTTATACCTATGGTCTACCCTAGTGCACTAACGGGCAGTGTACCCGATCGTGTGTAGTGTAGTAATTGGTAAAGCCGAGGTCGTCCCAAGAGCTATGTGTGTTGGATTATTACTAAGTCTAATTGTCACAGAATAATAATAGTTTTGATAGGGATTTAATTAATTAAACTACTAAAGCAGAATAGAATAAAATAGATAAATGGTAAAAGGAAATCAATAGAGGAAAGTGGTGCTAACCTAGTTAATCCTCCAAGCTAGTTATGTCTACGTCTACTTACTTCCAATTACTTCAGGTGGGGTCAAATTCGAGAGGACAGCATTTGGTCAATTCGCCCTAACCTATCAGCACAGGAGAAATCAGGCACACCGTCATAAGTCCTGTTGTTCCTGGTCCCCTAAGCCAAGTCATTAAGTACCGCTACATGCTAGACTTATAATAGTGAATGCCCGACCGTTAGGAACTTAGACACACACCCCCTAATTCTTAAGTTCATCCAAACGATAGGTGATCAGTTGGTCAAATCGCACAAGTAGAAAGGGTCATCAGTTAGTCATATCTTACCCTTCCCGTCTCAGTTCGCTCACCTAGGGTCAGTTGGTCATATCTCCTAGGCAATTGGCCTTTATCGCCATTCAAAACTACCGAACCAAGGGTGGCTACCAATAAACTATGCATGCATACACTTAGAAATAATTGTACGGAAGTAAAGTAACCGCAAACAAAACAATTAAGGAATCATAACTAGGATAGCACCAAAAGGTGCTTAGCCGCTCATATTAATCATGCAAACCAATTCAATATTCAAGGGTACGAAATACATGAATTGAAAGTAAAAGAAATATAAAACGCTAAAGCTTATCGTAGTGGAGTGATTTCTCCCTTGGAGACAGCTCCATATGCTCCTCTAGACCTGCCTTGAGCTTTTTCCCACGTTCTCAGAGTATTGTGTGTGGAATGTAATGAATAGAAATGTTGGAATTCATAGGGTATTTATAGGCCAGATATGAGTTACGGCGTAACCAATATAGGAGTTACGCCGTAACCTTCTATTTCTTCGTATAATGCACTAGATCTGCTGGTTACGGCATAACCTTATGAATGGTTACGCCGTAGTCTTCAATAAACTCGGTTACGTCGTAATAGATACAGTAGTTACGACGTAAGTATCAGCGGCGTGGAACCTCATTTGACCTAATGTAGTTACGTCGTAACCTTTGGGAATGGTTACACCATAACCTTCTGATAAGTTGGCTTTCGAGTCACGCAGATAGTTACGTAATGTGAGAGATGAGTTACGCCGCAACTTCTTCAAAATAGCATACTGTGATAAATCTTTAGATATTTCTCCAGTTCCGCGTCTCTTTAGCTCCAATGCTCGTAATTTACCTGAAAGTAGAAAACAATGGAAAACAAGCGTAAATCCATATAAATGATATAAATTACAAGCATTATCGGGGGAAATTGACACTTAATATTCAGGACTATTTGATGTTATCACTTCACCGAAAGCTAACTTGCACCTTTTTGCCCTTGAGCTTGGTATCACTAGATTCACCTATAAGAAAATATAATAAAGCAACGTAATCATAAGCGTAGTGAGATAAATCATATATATACATAAAATGATAAGCATAACATGGCAATGATACTAAGGCGTTTCTTCATAAGTACTTCCCTCGCTAGGTAAATACAATGCTCGTCGGTGTTTTTACTCCATATCAAAGTCCTTTATTTATCTCTTTAATGCTATGGGCTAAAGGCTTGATCCTCTATCTCATAATGATGATTTTGCCATGTACTTTCTAGTCGTCCACTTAGGACATCATGGACCCACATTGGTTCCATATGGTTACATGTACTCTAGTCGTCCACATAGGATGTCTTATCCCTTTTAAGGAATTATCTTCAACATGGTGTGCTATTTACCCAATAAGGGTGTCTATAGTTTACTTTAAATGGCTAATAAGCCATATAAGCATGCTAGTCATCCACATAGGACGTTAAAGCCCCACTTCAGGACATGAGGTCGTCTGAGGGCTCATTTCATCCACTAAGGACGTCTAGGTTACACTTTGGAAAATGTGATCACAATATAGCATATATCATCAACCTAAGATGTCTGATTCTCTTTTGGGTCATAATTCCTACTATTATAAAATCATCCACTTAGGATGTCTAACTCCATTTTCAGAGCATAACTATATTTATATTAATCTTGTCGTCCACTTAGGACGTTAAACAACAACCAATCATAAACTTTACTAAAACATGTGAATAATACTATACTGGTCACTACGGGTTGTCTTGACCTGTTTATAGATTTTCATACATAATTTGCATCACGGGATTCATTACTACACATGAAACATATATACAGTGAAACCTTTATAAATAATACTCGATAAACTAATAACATCAATAAAATTAATAATTTGTCCGGTCCCAACTAGGGACTAGTTTAAATTTGAACCCCAATCGATAAAACTATAAGAAAATGATTTTTTTGAATCCCAATGTATATATATTAGTCTCAACATAATATAAATTAGTAATTACTAAAAGGGAAAATGAGGCAAATAGACCACGCGCCCTGAGGCTTATCACTTTCCGGACCACGCTTTTTTGCGTTATGAAAATGGACCAGTTGCCCAACGATTTTCTTAGAGCCAACCATGGGGTGCCACGTGTCCAACAAAGGTATGACAGAAGTACATATTTTGAATGTATTTGGCATGTATTGTAAGGTATTGTTCTTTGAGCAACCAAAATGTATTTTCGGGCAACTATATATTATTGGGCAACTTGTATTTATACTCGAGGATATTATGGTCATTTTACAGTGGTTGTATTAAAAAACTAATACTAATAACTGAGACACGTACTCACACAACATCACGCGCAGACACACACAATCAAACATCTTCTTGTACAATTTTGAAATTAAATGGCTTCTACAATTAAACATATTCTTCTACATCACGCGCACACACTCACACACCACATCTTATTCATAGAACCCTCTAACCCCTAATTAATTTTACTGTATAATTCCGTATGACTAAATTAAAGTTGTACAATTGTAAAATTGCAGTTCGTTCTACATTGAAGTTGCTTCCAGATATTAAACTCTGTTTGTCAAAGAACGAAAACCGTGAAAGGTTGTTCAGGCAAACAGTTTTTGGTCCATGGTTGGATATAAAGTCGTGCGATAATGAGTGCCTTCTGATGCATTACGTTTTGCAACATCAGGTATATGTTTCTAACATCTCGTCTGATTCCCCTCCACTAACATTCCAAATTGGGGATCATTCGTTAACGTTTGGCCGGAAAGAATTTTTAACAGGGTTTCGATTTGGCAAAGTTTCAAAACCAATTAAACGATCCAGCGCATTTTTCGATCGTGTATTTTCTGAAAAAAAGAGTAATGGTATAACAAATGTACATGCCATTGATATTTTGGAACTTGTTAATGACGGAAAAAAGGATGGAAAAAGGTGGTTATCTCTTTCTGATGAGGATCTTTGTTAGGGTGTGTCTGTTGGTAGCTGCAGACATGGTGTTTATGGGAAAAGAAGACAGGAATTTCATCCATAAACACTTATTGACCTTGGTTGACGATTTTGAAGTCTGGAATGTATTTCCTTGGGGTGAATATATGTGGCATAAATTTTATCGAAGGACTGCCAATATTGTTCATATACACATAAAAGATCATCTGTTAAAATTGAAAAAGAAACCAAAGTTCAGTGCCACATACAATCTATACGGGTTCGCTTGGGCTTTCAAGGTTAGAATTTTCAGTAGTTTGTACTAATGTACGAATGTCTAACTTTGATAACATATTTCTTTAGAAAACAGGTTATTAAAAGCTTTTTATTCTATTTTGTTGTGCTATTACTTATTCATTTCAAAAGTACCTATAAATAATGTTGTTGTTTTATTGTTATGAAATGTTGGTGTTTTGTTCGTATACAAGTTAATATAAAAGTTAGCCGTAATTTAGATTACAACAATGTTATAACACTTTTTAGTTTGTGATTTTTTTTAATTGTAACCATAAAGGTATTGTTTCATCCTAAACAGGTGACCTTTACTTTGGTAAACATTGAAACATTTTTCAAAAATGATATATGCATAACTACACGTTTTAAAGATGACAGTTGTGGCTATTACATATTTGGATTTTGGAGAGTTATCCTAAAAGCTCACTTTGGTGGGTGAAAGAAAATAAGGTCATTCCACGTAGTCTTGCTTGGTTAGGACTTTCAAAGTTTTAGAATGCGGACTGTTGTAACCTCTTTGGACCGGTATGCATCACACAGTCTTACAATGCTGACCACACTAACTTGTACCTAACTTTCTTCACAAAATCAGTAATTGTATATTTTTTGGTTGTTAGGATTCAACTCCCATTGCTGAACTTTCTGCAACACAAGCTGAAATGAAGCAACCGCGGTGTATTGCCAGTGCCCAATTTATAGATGGTTTGTCTATTCCAGACACAAACGCTGGTGAGAAGACGGCAGAGCATTCGAATGAATTCGCCGACGATATCAATTTACACATGGGCATGGAAAGTCAACGGCAGGGGTTATCTGAAAATGAACTTTATCTCAACATTGAGCAACCACCTTCTTTAAATGGTGCACAAACGGGGACCACTCTTTCAACAGGGGCTCTAATACGTGAGTTAGTGGATTTGAATAAAAAACTTATGATGATAGAAAACGGCATTCATTCGGTCAGAAACACACCGGTTGTACTTGATGTGTTTATGACTGTGAAAAGCAGACTTTCAAAAGTACAGTAACTTTTGGGTCTTAAAAATGATGCTGCCTTTGTTCCTGATCAATCTAAAAGTTGTGCCAATACAAATGACTCTGCCGTTAACCTTGATGATCCGAAGGTTTGTATTTACTTTTCAGTTTACCTTCAATGTTTATACCAAACCCAAATAATTGTTCGTGTCTACACTTATATCAAACCTTGGTCGCTACAGGCCACGTCGTGTCATATCTTAGGCCCTAACGAGGATAAGGTCGTCGATGCAGACCATGCAACGGACATTCACAATGATGATGGGCTTAAAGAAACACAACCATGTAACCTTGGGATTCTTGTAGATGCTTGTGCCATGACCCAAAAATGTCCGGCTATGGAATATGGAGGTGAAGGTAGTACTCAACTTCAACCAGTTGCACCTAACAAGGAAAAAAAACACCCGATGACCCCATTATTGTATGTTAGCTTTCACTTACAGTTTAAATATCAAGTATAACATATGTCCCTACTTATGTATATATATTTAAAATTCAGCAGGAACCGGATTGTGGTAACGATTGGTCGTCTTACATAAACGATGATAAAGTTTCAGGTGATAATTCTGTAGATGCAATGGATTGTGATAATGAACACCAAGATGTGGTTCAGAAACAATTTGTTGGGGAACCTGAACCCGTTAACAATATTTTTGGTGTGTAGACAGAAGAAGGAACACCAACCAATAAAGCTCTTGAGGTATCTACATTATCAGTAAAACAACGCCGATAAATAAAAGATTTTAATGTGTTGTTTTTAACATACTATATTTTCAAATCTCAGTTTAAAGACAACAACCTGCCATATGTAAATGTGGTTGGCCAAAATGACACACCTATGTTGGGACCTGTTTCCTCCGAAGATAATTTCAACAAAAGCGTCGATAAAACATTGTGTGTTCCGTCATTAGATTTAATGGATTGTGATGGGATGTGGTTGAGAAAAATTCGTTTGTTGGCCTTCAATCCAGTAACAATGATGTTGCTGTGGTTAGCCAAGAAGAAACACCAACCAAGAAAGACGTTGAAGCCCCTGAATCTCAGGTTAAACCCAACAAAGTGTCATTTGCAAATGTGGTAGGTCCTAATGAAAAACCTTCACTGGAAGAACTTTTCTACGATAAGAATACGAACACAAGAAAGAGATCAAATTGAACGACAATCTCAGTAAAAAAAAGGGCATTCTAAAACATTATACGAAGTTGGTTGGGTCTGTCAAATCGCCAAATGGGCTATCAAAAACATCAGCTACTCCTTGCCGCCGTCTTACAAGATCGCACGGTGTCATTAACAAGGCTATTATCCCGGCTGCCGGTTCAGATGTAAAGCACCTTATTAAATTGTAACGAAAATGAATATTTTTTGTATGTCTGCTTATTTTTTTAGTATGTTTTCTGGAAACCCCAAAACGCGTCCAGTTAGTCACATCTATTCGCCCACAATTGAACCGTTTGTAGAGGTAGGTTCTGTTTGTTAATCCACTAACATTATTATCATTGGGTTAATGTTCTGCTATATATATATATATTTATATATATATATATATATATATATATATATATATATATATATATATTGTTTAGGAACTTTTACGACACCCGAAATGCAACAAGAAGAAGGTTACTGTGCCTGATTACCTTCACAACTATTTCAAGCTAAAAAAACCATTACTTTATACGTTTCCTTGGGGCTCCGGTGCCGTTGTTGCTTATAGGGGTTTTTGGGTAGCCTTGGCATGTGTTGTAAGATTGCACCGACGGGTGGCTTAATGAATTAGTGAGTAAACCTGATGCCTATCTGGTCTACTACACTTGTTTATTATTTTGTTTTGTTACTTAGGAACCGAATGTTAACAGTTTTGATTTGCTTTATATGTCCGTAGCACTTGGATGTATGGGTTGATTTGATGTGGTTGTTTAGACCAGCCGATGTAGATTGGGCTTTGGCAGGGTGTAATTTCTGCACTAAAATCCTAGATGGCAAAATGCCTACCACTTATTCAGATGGCACAACATACCCTGTGGCTTGGCGAGATGTTGAAAAGTTCAGTTTGGCAGACTCTTACCGTACATATAGCACTATTGATATAAACAGCTTATAATATTTTGTAATTGTTTTATATATCAGGTGTATTTTCCCGTGAATGAAACTGAAAAACAATGGGTACTCGGTGTGTTCCATATCCGCACTGGAGTTGTTTACCTTTATGACTCTCTCGGGTCAGCCGGAGTAGGTGCACGGTGGTGGCGAGGTTTGAAGAGAAAGTTACAAACACAGCTTAAATTGTACCTAACAAAGGCTGGGGTACTGCATAGTAAGGGCATATCACCGGGGGATTATATAATCACATACCAGTGTCCAAAAGTCCCATAACAATCAGACTTATATGGCGATTGCGGAGTATGGGTGTGCATTATTTTGTACAGATTGCTCTCTAACCAGCCTCTGGAAGTAGACGACCCTCTTCAAATAGCGTTAGCTTACCGTGAACAGATGCTTGAATACTTCTGGAAGCACAAGGTTGAATACAAAAATTGTTATCGGTCTTTCAAGGTACGACCCTTAATGTCCGTTTGACCCATAATTATTGTCAAATGTTGACTTGTGAAGTATTTTTCTTTCAACTTTTACTATAGGTATTTTTACTTGTTTTATATATTAGTCGATTATTATATTTTTTTTAACTCAACGTCATTTCTTTTGTTAATACCCGTGCACATACACAAAAGGCCTATGGTTTGCCCAATTCTTTATGGGTTATGTATACTTTATTAATATTTGGTATATAGCATAATTTAATATTTGGTTGCCCTAAAGTACATCACGATACATTTCCTTTAATGTCTTTTGTTCCCAATCCCTTTCTTCAATACAAATCTTTCTTATTTTGTTTAACAAAATCTTTCTTTCTTCTTTTGGTCTATTCACTTCATATATTTATCCCAATCTTTCTGCATTTGATAAACAAAAATGTCTGACAATATCCTACTGGATGTTCAACTAGATATCATCCGTAGGCTACCTCCTAAGTCTATACTCCAATATTTCGTAGTGTTTGCAAGTTATGGAAGGCTAGTATAGATTGTGGAAGCTTCATCTTTAACTACGGTGTTCGTCGTAATGATGAGTGTTTTTTTACGCTAAAATTAGATCAGGGTCAGCAAGGTTTTATGTTAGCTTTAGATGAACAGCTAATCGCTACGCCACTTCATATAGATTTAATGCTTTCATCTATGATTGCAGTTGGAAATTCTAATGGTCTTTCGTGTTTTGTTTATGGTTCTAATCTAATGTCTGTTATTTGGAACCCGAAAATCAAAAAATCACTTGCAATATTTGTTTCGTTTTACACGCATCAAATTGAATGTCAACAGATTTGTTTTGGTTTTGGCGTCCGTCCGGACACTCTTGACCCGACGATCGTGAAGGTCTCCTATCCTGTTTTCCAAAGTGGTTTATGGTATGTGTCTGTCTTTTCTTTGAACTCGTTAAGGTGGACACGCCTTGAAAATTTCCACCCCCTCGTGAAACAATCAAATTGAAACGTAAAACTCAGGCAGTTGTAGGTCGTTTTATCTATTGGACTGGGAGTGAAAAGTTAATTAATGAGGATGGTGTTATGTACAAGATTTATATGTTGATTTCTTTTGATTTGGTGACCAGCCAATTTAAAGTTATAGTCATACCGCAGATTTTAAAAAATGAACTCCCAGTTCCATTCTATGTTTCCGATCTTGGAACCTCTCTAGTCATTTCTGGGATGATCATTGGTGAAGGTATGCCATTGTTTTGCGGATGGTTGTTGGACGTGAATGGTTCTTCCATAAGATCATTTAGAAGCCTTTTCGCCATCCCTAGCCTAGTTTCGGTTCATTTGCTTGGGTTTACAAAGCATCAGGCTCCAATAGTGGAAGCGTACAACGGCAATCATTTGGGCCACTCGGTATTTGTGTACAACCAAGAACTTGAATTATTTGTCACCATGAGAATGATAGGAGATGCTGGATCTTTCTACATTGCCCCATACAAAGAATCTCTTCTTTTATTAAATCACACAGAGCGTGCTGTGTTTAGTATGTTTTATTTGTAACTTACCATTCTATTGATCTTCCTTTTAAACATTATCACTTTACTTGGTTAATGATATATGAAGGGCATTTTCAACAATTTTGTTCGCCTGAAGTTAGCGATCATGCTTAATGGGAATGAAGCTTCGTGGTTTTAGTACGCTGTGTGTATGGGAAGGAAGCATGAAGTGGTTAGCTTTTTCTTCCTACTCGCTAAATGTTATAAATCAAGTGGTTATATAATATGTAACCATTAAACTTATAATTATGTAGTAATCGTAATATGTAGTAGGTTGTCTGTATGAAACGTTGTATGTCAACGTATTTACTATTTCCTCTGTTATGTAATCCCATTATCCATTTTATTTCATCTGGCAACTAGCGCTTGTTTCCAAAAATAATTTGGCAACTAACTTTTGTACGTAGGGCAAGGAGTCCTTCTAGTCGCATACCTTCGTATTCTACAATCTACTAATAACTACCAACTAGTGACTATGCACACTTACCAAAAACAAATTTAACATTCAACACTAGTACAATTTAACTAGCAGTTGTAAGTTTAATACTAGCAGCACTAAACGACTATGTGCTTATTCAGGACCAGAATAGTAAGCGCAACACCTACACAAGGCCACCAGAAACACGGCCATACACAACATCATTAACAATTGTTTCATCATTTCGTTGATGTCTTCTATCACTAGAAGTAGTTAAAATAGCTAGCAGTTGTAAGTATACAACCAATTCAGTTTTACTAGCAGTAGTAAATATAACTAGCGGTAGTAAAAATAACTAGCAGTTGTAAGTATACAACCTATCTTCTCTCACTAGCAGTAGTTAAAATAGCTAGCAGTTTTAAGTATACTACTAGCAGTTGTAAGTATACAACCACTTCAGTTTTACTAGCAGTAGTAAAAATAACTAGCGGTAGTAAAAATAACTAGCAATTGTAAGTATTCAACCAATTCATTTGATAATTTGAGATATTTAATTTAAGTAATCGAGCATAAAAGCAGTGTAGCATTTTTTTACGTTTAGAAATGTCGCATATAGCTCAAAATAATCAACTAAAATGAATTTAACTCTACACATCTGATAACCTGATGCCGTTATGTGCTTACGTCAAAGTGAAGACGTTGCTAGAATAAGCGATGGTCTATAAAATAGTTTTGTACGTTGATATAAAAATGTAGTCGAAGGCATTAACAATTAGGCAATTATATTTGACTTAATTATAAACAGTTTAAAGTGGTTATATAATATGTAACCATTAAACTTATAATTATGTAGTAATCGTAATATGTAGTAGGTTGTCTGTATGAAATGTTGTATGTCAACGTATTTACTATTTCCTCTGTTGTGTTATCCCATTATCCATTTTTATTTCATCTGGGCAACTAGCAGTCGTTTCCAAAAATCATTTTGGCAACTAACTGTTGTACGTAGGGCAACTTCTTTTCCCTATAGACTAATTTATAAACCAAGGAGTCCTTCTAGTCGTACAAGTCGTATTCTGCAATCTACTAATAACTACCAAGTAGTGACTATGCACACTTACAAAAAACAGATTTAACATTCAACACTAGTACAATTTAACTAGCAGCACTAAACGACTATGTGCCTATTCAGGCCCAGAATAGTAAGAGAAACACCTACACAAGGGCACCACAAATACGGCAATACACAACAACATTAACAACTGTTTCATCATTTCGTTGATGTCTTCTATCACTAGCAGTAGTTAAAATAGGTAGTAGTTGTAAGTATACAACCAATTCAGTTTTACTAGCAGTAGTAAAAATAACTAGCGGTAGTAAAAATAACTAGCAGTTGTAAGTATACAACCTGTCTTCTATCAATAGCAGTAGTTAAAATAGCTAGCAGTTGTAAGTATACTACTAGCAGTTGTTAGTATACAACCAATTCAGTTTATAATTTGAGATATTTAATTTAAGTAATCGAGCATAAAAGCAGTGTAGCATTTTTTTACGTTTAGAAACATCGCATATAGCTCAAAATAATCAACTCAAATGAATGTAACTCTACACATCTGATAACCTGATGACTTTGTATGCTTAAGTCAAAGTGAAGATGTTGATGTTTTTAGAATAAGTGATGGTCTATAAAATAGTTTCGTACATTGACATAAAAATGTAGTTGAAGGCATTAACAATGTTGGAATCACTCATAAACTAGATTTCATGTGTTAGTAATTAATATGTAATAGTTAGCTTAATATGGCTTTTATGTTAGTAATCATGCCAAGGCTTATGTAGAAAGCCCATGAGCCTTGGCCCAAGCCCATAAAGGAAAGGAAGGGAACTTGCATGTTGCCCTAGTTCCTTCCTATAAATAATGCTTGTAAACCCTCACTTGAGGGTTGGTTGTTCAATTCACTCATTCACTCTACGCATAACTCTTCATATATTATCATACGTGTGTGTGTGTTTGTTCATCCAATCATCTCTTCTCTATTACTTCTATTGATGCTTGTGTTACAAATATGGTGACCTAACAGTGGTATCATTCGCCAAATAGTTGGGTGAAAAGTTTTTTTTGTTTTTGAAGCTATTTTTGATCTTACGCGTAACTCTCGGTTCACAAACTTTGTCACGCTTAAAAGCTCATTTTTTACACTCTTCAATCTAAGATTCTTGTACTTTCAACGTTTTTAGGTGTTAAAATATCTGTTTTTGGCAAAAAGTTTTGAACTTTACGTGTATTTCATTGATTCTAAGATTGATTTTAAACGCGTGTTCATTCTTACGCGTAACGTGTCTACAAGTTTTGGATCATCAAGTTTCACACTTTTGTGTTATTTTGGTGATATTGAAGCTGTTTCATCACAAAAATCTGGTTTAGAAACATCTTTGGGCAGAAATCAGTTTTTGGTTAATTTCTACGCGTAAGAAAACCCTAATCTTACGCGTAAGTTATCCGTGGTTTGATCTTTAGTTTTCGTGGTTTACTCAGTGTTTTCTTGCTTGGATAAGCCTGAAAACACTTCGACTTTGGATATCGTTTACACTGTGATAGTGTAAAGGATTTTTTGGGCAAAACCCTAATTTTACGCATAAGCTCAAACTTATGCGTAGATGTGACAATTGGCAAATTTAGGGAGTTTATTTTAGGTAACCGCATTACGTTAAACTGAACCGAGCTTTGCCTTTAACACTATTTTTATAAACCATGACTTGATTTTATATCGTCTATTGGTTTTTACGATTTATTTCATTATTGAATGAGTTATCGTATGAGTTTTAACTCTATTTGGTAGGCACTATTCGATTCGGCGCTAGAAAAACCTATAAACGAGAAAGATTGTAATTTTTAGACCGTAACTCGAAAATTGACAAATAAATAGTCAAAAATCATGGAAAAACGTAAATAACGATGTTAGAAAGTTGAATGAACGTCGTGGGACACTCGGGGGACAATTTATGAGCTCGGGAATGGGTAAACGAGATAGATACGAAAAATTACAACCCGAACCCTCCCCTTTTAATTGTAGCCTGTGCCCCCCTCCTAATTTAATTATTTTGAGGTCCCTAAGTCCCATGTATATAAAGGGTCATCCACCCTCACTTCCACCTTTCATTCTCTCATTAAAAACACACACAATACACCTTTCTCTCTCAACTTTCTCTCACTAAAAACCCTAATCACCACACCACCACCACCGCCGGCCACTTCCGGCCACATTCCAGCCACACGGCGGCGTGTCACCCTACACCACCTCCACCATCTTGAAGCTCTCTTTCTCCTCTTTCCAACCATATATAACAAGCTCCATTTGGACTTCAATAACACCTTCAAATCCTTGAATCAAGATTCGTACTTTTAGTTTTTCAAAGGGCTTTTGCGATTGGTGATTAGATAAGGTAAAGGGAACATGTTTTGAGCTTGATTGGGCAATAAAAACCCACGAATTGAAAATTAGGGTTTCGACCTAATTTTCATAATTGGGGCTTTTGGTTTAGACATGAAATTAAAGCTAATTAGTGATGAAATAAATAAGTAATTAGTGTTTGGTACATGTGTGGTGTAGTAATTTGATGAGTTTTGCATTTTAGGGTTTAGTTGCATATTTTTGATTAAGAATTGTTGATGGGTTTTGTGTTTGGAGCTTGAATGATTAGATTTGAGTGTTGTAGAATTGATTTGGTTGTGTTTGGATGGATTTGGCATGGTGGACGAGCCACCTTGGGCTCATACGGGGCTCATGAGGGGCGTACGAGACCCACATGGACCTTGGGTCTGGGTCGGGTCGATTTGGTAGCTTATTGATAGGCTTTGTTGAGGTTTGGATGAGACGCGTGGAGCCGAAAAGCTTTTAGAAGCTTGTTTGGTTCACATGGTCTTGACCGCGACCGTGTCATGACCATTAGGGTTATAACATTGGTTTCGAGTACTTTTGGTTGATTGATTGGTTGGCGAGATTGTTTTGAGTTGGTTTGGGATTGAATTGCGCTAATATGACTTTTAATTTGGACTTGATATATATATTGTTGACTTTGAGCTACGTCGGTGTTACTTTGACTTTGTAGTCAATAGTTGACTCCAAAAAAGCCGTAACATGGACTTTAGTATAATTTGGACTATTGATTGATTAAAAGCCGAGAAGTTATGAATCGTGCTGGTGGACTCGAAACGATTAATGATATGAGCTTAATATTTGAATTTGACGAAATATATATAAACATGAAAATGCTAATAGAACTATGAAATGTAAATAATAATGGGCTTTTGTACCAAAAATGTTGATAACAAGTCTTATCTTGTTATTTACTATTTTTAAACGGAAACTAACGACTAAATTGGAAAGGTTTTGCAATAATTAAGTTATTAACGTTTCGAGTACACGTTTATCAATAAATGTCAATTGTAGACATTTAATATTGGTTTAAGTATTAATTGCTTACGTTGTGTGCATGGGCTACGGATAACCTAGCATTAATAGTGTTGATCCACGTAGGTAGCGGACTTATTAGGTTGACGAATCTAATAAGAGCCCGCTAGGTACGTCGGGTAACCTTATTAATGGGTGACTTATCCTTATGACTCTTTAGGATACGATTTATTTATGGGATAATAAGCGACACGAATAAATAAATGGGTTTATCGAGTTGACGAATTCGATAAGGTCTACTATTTATTCCGAAACTTATTGAACTATGGAGCTTATCGTTTAGACGTCTCATTGTGTCGCATTGAGTCATATATTGTGTTGAATGGAGTTGCATATTGTGTTGCGAAGCATAATATATGGGTTGTTTGAGTGCATTCATAGCATCATATTGAGTCGATACACCCACATGAGGAATACCAAACACTAGGATTAAATGGTGAAACGAGACATTTTGAAAATAACGAAATGGAATACATTGGGGTAAATAACGTTGATGTTGAGGAATGTATATATTAAATTTGGTCTACATTAATAGGTTGTGCCGAGTCGATAGTTGCTGTGCCGTGATACCGTTATCTCTGCTAGTGTTTATTTGTGCGTTGATTGTGCGCTGATTGCTTGAGGTGAGTTTCATAGCCCCACTTTTATCTACGTTTTAACTACGTTTTGAACTACTTTGGGGTGAGAATCATGCTGCTGTTTTTGGACCGTGAAAACTATTTGGATTTGCTTATGTGCTTGACTCTATAGATAGACTGTGCGGTAGTTGTTGCCTTAGACTAGGTTAGAGCTATTCCTAGCTAAGAAGAGACTTCTACCTTGACCTAGTCCGGGGTTGGAAATTGTTCAAGATTTTGCCACAACAGTGCTGGACTAGAGTCACGGGGGCCCGAGTAATCCCTGGATGCGGGATTTGATTGGAGATCCGGGTAGGATCACGTGTGAAACGGTACTTATCTATCTTAGGTCTTGCATAGCAAATCAACTCCTATTGTTCCACTATGATTTTTTTGAACTTAAACCTATGAACTCACCAGCGTAAGCTGACCTTTTAGCATGATTTCTCAGGTATTTGAGAGATGTTTGGATTACTTGATCAGTGGAAGCTTGGCATGGAGGCGTGGTTCAAGGATCATTTCTGACTCTGATAAACTATGGGGACCTATTTTATTAAACTATGTTTTGGGCCTAATAATTATACTTTCGGATTAAATGTTTGAATATTTGATTTGGGATTGGTTTTAAATGGTTAAATGGTTATCTTTTTGCTATACTTGTGTGCGATACCAATCCAAAAAGTAACGCCCCGAAAACTTGATTAAGTCTTCCGCTGTACCGAGATTTGGGGGTGTTACAGATTGGTATCAGAGCTCAAGGTTATAGAGAATTAGGTATTTTATAAACCCTAAACTATAACCACTTTTAAGAAAAATTGATCCTCGACCGACGCACGCCCGCTTGCCAAGCCGAAGCTTCTTATTTGATTATGGTATGAACTATGATTTGAATTATGAGATACGGTTATTGGTTTTTGGAAATGAGAAACGGTTATTAATTTTGGAAATGAGATACGGTTATTGATTTTGGAAATGAGATACGGTTATTGATTTTGGAAATGAGGTATGATTATTGGTTTTGGAAAATGAGATGTGATTATCGAGATATTACGGTATCGGATTTGAGTAAACGGTATATTATGATTCTGGAGTTTTGAACTCGATTGATTTGATATGTGATTATGTGATGGAACGAAACTTATGATTTTGAACTCGATTGATTTGATATATGATTATGCGACGGAACGGAACTTATGTGTTTTATTTAAAGGCATATTTTTAGTAATGCGGTACCTACACTTTTAAAAGCTTTCGTTATGTGATATATGTTTTGGTTGAGTTGATGCGCTTATTAAAAATAGTTGTTTCGAACACTTATACCTACCCTATGCCATTGTCACAGACTATGTCTTCACTAGCTTTTGATGTGTCCGGGAGGTCCTTGTGAAAGCTAGTTCACCAGCATTGACTCTCATGACGGTTACGTAGGGTGATCCTTATGAGATTGCCCGTCACACTAGTTCATCATCATCAGATCGTCCTAGTTTGTCTAGGCAGCTCACTTTACATCAATTCTTAGCGCGAGCACAGACCCATAGGCTTTCTTATTGCACTGCCCGCATGTCTGTGAGACCACCATCATCACCTATTCGTTTAGAAGCATCACCATGTCTTAGGAGGCCTAGATCTCCTAGTGTACCACCTCAGGATTTACCTGCATAGAGACTCCGACTCATGGACTCTTCCCCTATGGATGAGGGAGAGGAGGAGCATGAGGTCGAGGAGGAGGATGAGATTGAGGAGCAGTATATAGATGAGGATGAGGATCCTCAGGAGGAGGATGATGAGGATATCCCAGAAGGGGGTACTCCTCCATTACAGAGTCCTGCACATTCTCCAAGACCAGGTTCCCCTTTGCATGAGCCTGAGTCCCCTGGACAACCTTTAGACATTGACTCGCTACCTTACTCACCTTATATAGGTAGCCCGTTAGGATCTGAGATACCATCAGAGATTGCTTCTGAGCCCGAGGAGTATGGAGGTACGGGTCTGATCTGGAGGAGGATTATATCCCTAATATTAGTCTCGAGGTTGTCGATCGATTAGATGGAGTGACAAGGACTGGTGCAGAGGAGTTGAGGATAGATTTGACCAAGGTAGAGAAGAAGTCAATGGCCCTAAGAGAAGGTCTGTCGGGACTCTTTGAGCAGGTTGGAGACCGGCATAGAGAGTGCTTAATAGCCTTGGAGGCAGACCAAGCGCTTCAGCGCAAGGTCGATGGTTTGGAGAAGGAGGTCATGAATCTTAGGAAGGATTGCGACTCTCAGTGTTTGGGGATTTTGTCACTATGGAGAGTGATGGATGATGTTTGGAAATCATTTAGGAGTGCTCGTAATCGTGGCTAGATTGTACTAGATTCATGGTTTTGTACCATCTTGAAACTGAGTAGTACTTGGTTCGAGATGTAGGGTTATCCTAGTTGTCTTACTAGTACCGTTATTAGGATCGTTTTTGATTTCTTCGTATCCTTCCATGTATTTACACTTTTGAAACCTACGAGTTATGGTTATGGAAACATGCATCCTTTAGTTATGATGCGGTATCTGATTGTTTCGCTTCGGTATAGCGTTGTCCTTGTTGACCTTGATTATGATATTGAGCGTTATTTAGTGATCATTGGAACCCAACTCTATTTTAGAGCGTAAAATTTTGAACTTATGAAACCGTTCTTCTTGCCTATAGAATGATGGCAACAAGACGAAACTCGCTTAGGAACAACCGAGCAGCTCCTGCTGCTTTTGTTGCCCCTAGTCGTAGAGGTCGTCGTCCGGCCCCGACCACACCACATGTTGAGAACCCTAACACTGATAACCCAGCTGTAGAAAACCCGAATGTAACGCCGTCTGAGAATGGTCTGTTCCACAAAACCCTCCACCGTGAACCCAGCCACATTGACCGGCCTAGTGACGCAGCGTGTCGCTGAACTACTAGCTGAGACTAATCTCTCTAACACCTCTAGTGGAACCCCAATGCTGAATCGAAATCGAGGTTGTACCTACAAAGAGTTCCGATTCTGTGGTCCCATTGAGTTCGGAGGAACTGAGGGAGTAGTTTACCCACTAGGTGGTTGGAGAAAACTGAATCTGTGTTTGCCGTTAGTAATTGTGATGAGAATTGCAAGGTTAAGTATGCAACCTTCACTTTGAAGGACGAGGCGTTGACTTGGTGGAATAACTACCACAGATCAGTAGGAATTGATGTAGCGTATAGTATGACTTGGACTCAGTTTAAGGCTCTCTTGATTAAGACTTCATTCCTAGGAATGAAGTAAAGAAGTTAGAGAGTGAGTTCTGGAACCATAAGGTTAAGGGTACTGACATGGCGACTTATACTCATCTTTTCCAAGAGTTATCGTTGCTTTTCCCTGAAATGGTTCGCACTGAAGAACTTAAGATTGAGAGGTATACTGATGGATTGCCTTTAGCTACTTGAAATGATGTCATCGCTGCCAAGCCAGTTAATTTGCATGAGGCAATTGCTGTGGCTCAGCGTTTGATGGACTCTTATGTACTGGAAGTAGGAGACAAGAGTAAGAGTGATAGGAGTGATAAGAGGAAGAGGAACGAAGTTGTTAAAGGGAATGGCAACAAAAGGCAAGAGACCGCCAAAGTGTTCGCCATAGGAAATGGAGATAAGAAGGGTTATGAAGGTAGTAAGTCTGTGTGTGGTCGTTGTAACCGACACCACCATGGACCGTGCCTGATTGTGTGTAGGAATTGCTCTAAGGTAGGACACATAGCCAAAGACTGTAGGTCTCGTCCACTTGCTGCAGCTCAAACTGCACAAAGTGCGGACTGGAAGACTACTGTCACCTGTTTTGGATGTGGAAAGAAGGGACACTTTAAGATTGAGTGTCGAGAGCCGTGGATGAGAGGAAATCCTGGTAATGTAGGAGGATTTGCTAATCGAGGTGTAGGAGGTAATGGCTTAAACCCTGTGAAGCATGAGGTTGTGGAAAACCAGGGAAACAATGGTGCTAGAAATCAGCAGAGAGACGTGGGGGTAGCGCGTGTTTACGCTATTGGGAAGGAAGCTGGTGAGGACCCTAACGTAGTTATGGGTACGGTCCTTCTCAATAATCTCTATGCTTCCATACTATTTGATACCGGTGCGGATATGAGTTTCGTATCCACCAACTTTATGCCATTACTAGGAATCTCCCAAACACCTCTAGGGTTTAGTTACGATGTGGAATTAGCAAATGGGAATAAAGAGAAGATAGACACCGTAGTTCGAGGTTGTACCTTAAGTTTCCTAAACCACCCGTTTAGTATAGACTTATTGCCAGTTACCTTAGGAAGTTTTGACGTTATTATCGGAATGGATTGGTTGTCGAAGAACGGTGCACACATCATTTGTGATGAGAAGATTGTGCGTTTACCGTATGGCGGAAAAGTTCGAGGATACAAGGAGATCGGAGTGACCGTGGAAGCCTTTCCGGTTGAGCATCATCTATTGTATTAAGGCCCATAAGTACATCGATAGAGGAGGTTGTCTTTTCTTGGCTCGAATTTCTGAAAAGAAAAGTGAGGAGAAGAGTGAAAGACACCTTATCGATGTACCCGTTGTTAGAGAATTTCCGGATGTGTTTCCCGCGATCGCCAGTGGGATTCCACCTGTCCACAAGTGGAATTCCAAATAGAGTTGATACCGGTGCGACCCGTAGCGGGCACCATATCGACTTGCTCCAAGAGAATTGGAGGAACCTGCTTCAAATGCAGTTGCGAGTTGTCGAGAAGGATTCATTCGACCAAGTTCGTCACCGTGGGGAGCACAGTGTTGTTTGTGAAGAAGAAGGATGGATCGTTTCGGATGTGTATTGATTATAGGGAGTGGAATAAGTTGACGGTGATGAACCGATATCCGTTACCTAGAATAGATGACCTATTCGACCAACTCCAAGGAGCTAGTGTCTTTTCTAAGATCAATTTACTATTTGGTTATCACCAGCTTAGAGTTCGAGAGGGGGATATCCCTAAGACTGCGTTTAGAACCCGTTATGGACACTATGAATTCCAAGTGATGTCGTTTGGTTTGACCAACGCACCAGCGGTTTTCATGGATCTCATGAATCGAGTGTGTAAGCCATACCTAGATAAGTTCGTGATAGTATTCATAGACGACATCTTGATATACTCTAAGAGTAGTGAGGAGCACGAAGAGCAATTGAGGCTCATTTTAGGATTGCTGAGAGAGGAGAAGCTATATGCCAAATTCTCTAAGTGTGAATTTTTGATTCCGTCCGTGCAATTCTTAGGTCATGTGATAGATAGTCGAGGTGTTCATGTTGACCCAGCTAAGATTAAGGCCATTAAGGAATAGGCAGCTCCTAAGAACCCATCAAAATCTGGACAGCTTTCTAGGGTTAGAGTGCTATTATAGGAGATTCATTGATGGATTTTCCAAGATAGCTAAGTCACGACCAAATTAACTCGAAGGATGTTAAGTATGAATGGGGAGAAAGGAAGAAGAAGCATTTCAACTTCAAGGAGAAGTTGTGTAGTGCTCCATCCTAGCTTTGCTGAAGGAAGCGAATTTAATTTGTCGTGGTAATCTGCGACGCTTCGCATAAAGGCTTAGGTGGTGTTTTGATGCAACGTGAGAAGGTGATTGCTTATGCATCCCGACAACTTAAGAAGCATGAGAAAAACTACACCACCCATGACCTTGAGTTAGGTCTTTGTCAGTGTTTGCTCTAGGATTTGGAGACATTACTTGTATGGAACCAAGTGTGTAGTATTTACTGACCATAAGAGCTTGAAGCACATCTTAGATCAGAAGGAACTAAACATGAGACAACGTCATTGGTTGGAATTGCTTAGTGATTACGACTGTGAGATTCGTTATCATCCTGGTAAGGCTAATGTTGTGGCTGATGCACTTAGTCGCAAGGAGGACATTCCACCCCTACTTGTTAGATCATTAGGAATGACCATTGTTTCGCCCTTACCATCTCAAATTTTAGCCGCCCAAGCAGAGGCATTGACGGAAGACAACCGTCCTTATGAGAATCTTCATGGAATGGTAGAAAGTGAAAACGGCTTCTTGAAGCGCTCCGCGGAACTTTATGCTTCAGAGACGTAGTGGATACCATTTCATTGCGGAATCCGTGAGTTGATTATGCACGAGTCGCATAAATCAAAATACTCTATTCATCTCTGAGCGATAAGATGTATCAGGACTTTAAGAAACTTTACTGGTGGCCTAATATGAAAGCCGATATAGCTCAAGATGTCAAGAGTGCCGACTTGTTCTAAAGTTAAGGCCTAACATCGAAAACCATCGTAACTTTTAGTTCAACCTGAATTTCCAGAATGGAAATGGGAGCGAATAACCATGGACTTTATCACTAAATTACCGAGAATAGTTAGCGGCAATGACGCTATCTGGGTAATAGTTGATCGCTTAACTAAGTCTGCTCACTTCTTAGCTATTAGTGAAACCGATAGTCTTGATAAGCTTGCTCGATTGTATCTTAAGGAGATAGTATCGCGTCATGGAGTACCGATATCTATCATTTCCGATAGGGATAGTCGTTTACATCCCACTTTTGGAAGTCATTAGCGATGCTAGGAACGAATTTGGATATGAGTATGCTTACCATCCACAGTACCGGATGGTCAAAGCGAGAGAACCATTCAAACTTTAGAGGACATGCTTAGAGCTCTGCTTGTTATTGATTTCGCAAAGGCCGAGAGACACCTCCCTTGGCCGAATTCTCTTACAACAATAGTTATCACTCTAGCATTAAGGCCGCCCCATTTGAGGCACTGTATGGCCGAAAATGTCGTTCTCCTGTTTGTTGGGCTAAAGTTGGCGAGAGTCAACTTACTGGTCCTGAACATGTCTTAGAAACCACTGAGAAAATAGTACAGATTCGTAATCGGTTGCAAACCGCTCGAGATAGAAAAAAGAGTTATGCAGAAAAGAGACGTAAACCTTTAGAATTTCAAGTTGGAGATCGTGTTATGTTGAAAGTTTCTCCTTGGAAAGGAGTGATTCGTTTTGCGAAACGTGGAAAACTCAATCCCCGATATATTGGTACCCTTCCAATCCTGGAAAGAATCGGACTGGTAGCATACCGTCTGGAGCTACCATCGGAATTGAGCGGTGTACACAATGTCTTTCATGTTAGTAATCTTAAGAAATGTCTTTCGGAGGAAAACATAGTGGTTCCTTTAAGAGATATTCGTATTGATGAGAAATTGAATTTTGTTGAGGAACCGATTGAGATTATAGATCGTGAGATTAAGAGGCTGAAGAATAGCCATATTCCGATTATTAAGGTTCGTTGGAAGTCCCGGCATGGACCGGAGTTCACTTGGGATCGTGGAGGACGCTTTTCCGTAGGAAGTATCCTAAACTTTTATGACATCAAGCAACTCGGTGAAACCCGACGGGTTTCTTCCGGGAGCGCTGACAATTGGAAAATTTAGGGAGTTTATTTTAGGTAACCGCATTACGTTAAACTGAACCGAGCTTTGCCTTTAACACTATTTTTATAAACCATGACTTGATTTTATATCGTCTATTGGTTTTTATGATTTATTTCATAATTGAACGAGTTATCGTATGAGTTTTAACTCTATTTGGTAGGCACTATTCGATTCGGCGCTAGAAAAACCTATAAACGAGAAAGATTGTAATTTTTAGACCGTAACTCGAAAATTGACAAATAAATAGTCAAAAATCATGGAAAAACGTAAATAACGATGTTAGAAAGTTGAATGAACGTCGTGGGACACTCGGGGGACAATTTATGAGCTCGGGAATGGGTAAACGAGATAGATACGAAAAATTACAACCCGAACCCTCCCCTTTTAATTGTAGCCAGTGCCCCCCCTTCTAATTTAATTATTTTGAGGTCCCTAAGTCCCATGTATATAAAGGGTCATCCACCCTCACTTCCACCTTTCATTCTCTCACTAAAAACACACACAATACACCTTTCTCTCTCAACTTTCTCTCACTAAAAACCCTAATCACCACACCACCACCACCGCCGGCCACTTCCGGCCACATTCCGGCCACACGGCGGCGCGTCACCCTACACCACCACCACCATCTTGAAGCTCTCTTTCTCCTCTTTCCAACCATATATAACAAGCTCCATTTGGACTTCAATAACACCTTCAAATCCTTGAATCAAGATTCGTACTTTTAGTTTTTCAAAGGGCTTTTGCAATTGGTGATTAGATAAGGTAAAGGGAGCATGTTTTGAGCTTGATTGGGCAATAAAAACCCACGAATTGAAAATTAGGGTTTCGACCTAATTTTCATAATTGGGGCTTTTGGTTTAGACATGAAATTAAAGCTAATTAGTGATGAAATAAACAAGTAATTAATGTTTGGTACATGTGTGGTGTAGTAATTTGATGAGTTTTGCATTTTAGGGTTTAGTTGCATATTTTTGATTAAGATTTGTTGATGGGTTTTGTGTTTGGAGCTTGAATGATTGGATTTGAGTGTTGTAGAATTGATTTGGTTGTGTTTGGATGGATTTGGCATGGTGGACGAGCCACCTTGGGCTCATACGGGGCTCATGAGGGGCGTACGAGACCCACATGGACCTTGGGTCCGGGTCGGGTCGATTTGGTAGCTTATTGATTGGCTTTGTCGAGGTTTGGATGAGACGCGTGGAGCCGAAAAGTTTTTAGAAGCTTGTTTGGTTCACATGGTCTTGACCGCGACCGTGTCATGACCATTAGGGTCATAACATTGGTTTCGAGTACTTTTGGTTGATTGATTGGTTGGCGAGATTGTTTTGAGTTGGTTTGGGATTGAATTGCGCTAATATGACTTTTAATTTGGACTTGATATATATATTGTTGACTTTGAGCTACGTCGGTGTTACTTTGACTTTTTAGTCAATAGTTGACTCCGACAAAGCCGTAACATGGACTTTAGTATTATTTGGACTATTGATTGATTAAAAGGCGAGAAGTTATGAATCGTGCTGGTGGACTCGAAACGATTAATGATATGAGCTTAATATTGGAATTTGACGAAATAGATATAAACATGAAAATGCTAATAGAACTATGAAATGTAAATAATAATGGGCTTTTGTACCAAAAATGTTGATAACAAGTCTTATCTTGTTATTTACTATTTTTAAACGGAAACCAACGACTAAATTGGAAAGGTTTTGCAATAAATAAGTAATTAACGTTTCGAGTACACGTTTATCAATAAATGTCAATTGTAGACATTTAATATTGGTTTAAGTATTAATTGCTTACGCTAGGTGTGCATGGGTTACGGATAACCTAGCATTAATAGTGTTGATCCAATGAGGTAGCGGACTTATTAGGTTGACGAATCTAATAAGAGCCCGCTAGGTACGTCGGGTAACCTTATTAATGGGTGACTTATCCTTATGACTCTTTAGGATACGATTTATTTATGGGATGATAAGCGACACGGATAAATAAATGGGTTTATCGAGTTGACGAATTCGATAAGGTCTACTATTTATTCCGAAACTTATTGAACTATGGAGCTTATCGTTTAGACGTCTCATTGTGTCGCATTGAGTCACATATTGTGTTGAATGGAGTTGCATATTGTGTTGCGAAGCATAGTATATGGGTTGTTTGAGTGCATTCATAGCATCATATTGAGTCGATACACCCACATGAGGAATACCAAACACTAGGATTAAATGGTGAAACGAGACATTTTGGAAATAACGAAATGGAATACATTGGGGTAGATAACATTGATGTTGAGGAATGTATATATTAAATTTGGTCTACATTAATAGGTTGTGCCGAATAGTTGCGTGCGCGATACCGCTTATCTCGCTAGTGATTATTTGTGCGTTGATTGTGCGTTGATTTCTTGAGGTGAGTTTCATAGCCCCACTTTTATCTACGTTTTAACTACGTTTTGAACTACTTTGGGGTGAGAATCATGCTGTTGTTTTTGGACCGTGAAAACTATTTGGATTTGCTTATGTGCTTGACTGTATAGATAGACTGTGCGGTAGTTGTTACCTTAGACTAGGTTAGACCGTTGCCTAGCTAAGAAGAGACTTCTACCTCGACCTAGTCCGGGGTTGGCAATTGTTCTAGATTTTGCCACAACAGTGCTGGACTAGAGTCACGGGGGCCCGATGATCCCTGGATGCGGGATTTGATTGGAGATCCGGGTAGGATCATGTGTGAAATGGTATTTATCTATCTTAGGTCTTGCATAGCAAATCAACTCCTATTGGTCCACTATGATTTTGTTGAACTTAAACCTATGAACTCACCAGCGTAAGTTGACCTTTTAACATGATTTCTCAGGTATTTGAGAGATGTTTGGATTACTTGATCAGTGGAAGCTTGGCATGGAGGCGTGGTTCAAGGATCATTTCTGACTCTGATAAACTATGGGGACCTATTTTATTAAACTATGTTTTGGGCTTAATAATTATACTTTCGGAATAAATGTTTGAATATTTGATTTGGGATTGGTTTTAAATGGTTAAATGGTTATCTTTTTGCAATACTTGTGCGCGATACCAATCCAAAAAGTAACGCCCCGAAAACTTGATTAAGTTTTCCGTTGTACCGAGATTTGGGGGTGTTACAGTAGAACTCTTTACGCCTAAGATTTTCTTACGCCTAAGCATTGTCTTACGCATAAGCTAATCCTACGCATAAGTTTTCTACGCCTAACTTTCAGTTTATGCCTAACCTTAGTGTTTCTCAATTCTTACGCGTAAGCTAATCCTACGCGTAAATATCACTTTTACATGTACGTTTGGTGTTTTTACGCATAAGCATTACTTTGCCTTAACGTGGTTTCTACGCCTAAGGATACTTCATCAACAACGTTTCACTCGACTAAAAAGATCCATTTTACAACACAAGTTTTCAAGATGTCTCTACCACCATACTCTAACTACTTTCCTCATGTGTATCCTCAACAACAACAACAAGAACAACTTAGTCCACAACATCAACAATTTAATCAACAACAACAAATTTATCAACAACAATTTAATCAACAACATTATCCACAACAAGGAGCAATTCAACCTCAAATGGTTCAACCACCACCTAGTCTTCAAGTACAACGTTACACAAACGTTTACAATCAACATCCATCAAGGAATACTATGAAGGAACCAACTTGGTTTGCAAAGATGTGTGAAGCTTTAAGTAGCCAACAATCTATTCATGAGGCAGGATCACTTGATAGACCTCCAATGCTCGTTCTCGGAAACTATGATCAATGGGTGATTAGGTTCTTTAGGTTTTGTGATCTAAAGAAGCCACATGGAAAGTTCTTAAAGAAGGTTATCCCGAAGGTCCATTTCAGATGCCTATTGTCGTTACAACCGGAGATCCAAATGCTATTCCACCAAGAGATGATCTTACAAACATTGCAACAAGCCGTGTCGCACCTTTCTGGTGATGAACTTCTACATTTTTAAGCTGATGAGCTAGCAATGCAATATATCCTTTTAGAATTACCCAATCCAATCCTTTGAAGTGTTAATGCTCAAAAGACTGCAAAAGAAATATGGGAACATATTCATCTTCTCATGGAAGGCACTGCACTCAATCAAGAAGACATGGAATCCAAAATCTACTTGGCTTATGAACATTTCATGATTGAACCAGAAGAGACATTAGAGTCATATCATCATCGATTCTCAGACATCATCAATGACTTGGACAAACATAACATCATTATGCCAAGAATTGCAGTCAACACTAAGTTCCTAAGTAGTCTTGGTCCAGATTGGGAAAAGTATGTCATTTTCATCCATCAAGCTAAAAATCTCCATCATGCTTCATACGGATTGTTGTAAGACTATTTGAAGCCTCACCAAAAAGAAGTTGACAAAGAAAGGGCTATCCGTGGACTCCTCGCTCCACCGCCACTTCCGGACAATCAACAACTTGCTTTGTGGGCTCAAACTAGTTATCCTCCTCAACCTCGCTCCTCAACCAATTGCAACAATTACACCATATGACCCGTCACAACAACAATCTCAACAAAATCAATTGGTTCCATACAACAACAACAATGATCAAGCACTTTACAATGAAGCTAATGAGGACTCAGATGCTTTCGATGCATTGCAACAAGGATTTGTTATGATTGCTAAAGCCTTCGGCCGGTATACAAACAAATCCAACAATCGATTCGCTCCTCCTTATCAAACACAAGGAATCAGCTGTAGAACAATGGACGAGTTGAAGTTCGAATCGTAATTATGGTCGCCGATGGAGGTGGTCAAGGGTTTATTGCTATTGGAAGGAATAACATGGGTGCTCCACAACAACAGAGAGCTCAAGTGGTTGAACAGGGAATGCTCGAATGGGATAAATGGTCTTCGCTGATACAACAGAATGAGAAGGGTCACCTAGCTAATGCATGCCCAAAGCCGAGGACTAGAGGAAGTGCTTATCACAAGGAGGCTTTAATTTTGGCTCTTAAGGATAAAGCTGGTGGAACCCTCACAACCAAAGAACAGAGCTTTATGGCGATGCGACTCGGATGATGATATGGAGGACTTGCAGGCTAATGCAGCAGTGATGTTGATGGCACAAATGCAAGCTCTCCAAATGAGTGACACAGCCCAGGTAAGACACTGATGGCTTGTCTCTGTAAAACCCGAACAAACCATATTCATCATCGATCTAATATCTCAACCAACATCCTGATCCGACGAGGCTCGCATGTTCAACATGAGCCGCCCACATCTCATTCTCGACGCATTCTCAACTAGACCCCGTCGTTACATTTGATGATCAAGATGACCTTATGGGTACCTTTGATACTCAAATTGACTCCGTGGTCATACTTGAGGATCTGAATAGTGATCATGTCGTGACTCACGTTGAACACGCTGAACCTTTGTCTAATCCGTGATGTTGATCTCTTACTTCAAGACCAACAATCCCGAATGGAAGAATGTTGTGCACTAAACCAGCAATTACACAGTAAAAATGCACTGTTAACCAGGGATATTGAATGCTTAAAAAGGCAACTCAATTTTTTCAAAACTCAAGAAAAACGTGAACAAGGTTTTGAAGCCGCTTTTGCTAAATCACAACAAAACGAAAAATCATTAGAACGACAGATACGTGATCTAGCCGCATCGAAGAATGCTTTGTTGTCTCAAATAGAACAACCAAAACATGAACATAAAAAACAACTTAACGCTCTTACTTTAGAAACTCAAAAACCCAAGGCTGAGTTGTTAACTTGTCAAAAACAGTTCTCTGCATAAAAAAGCATTCAACGAAACGAATAGATGATCATCTTGAAGAAATCATCGGCTTACAAAACAAACTCAAAGAGTTTCAAAATGTTGTTTATAAACATGGTGAGTTAATCACAACTATTCAAAAGTTTACATTAAAACCCAATCCAAATGGATATGGACCGAATCTTGCTGATTACAAACCAAAGCTTTCAAACAAAGCATTCAAACCAAACCCAAGTTTCCAGCAAGGCAATACAAAATTGATGACTCTATTATGAGTGTTGTTGAATATCATCGTCAAGAGGAATTAGATGCATAAGACGAGAGTCGATCAAAATTAGCAAATGTTGTTTATAACAAACCATTTAACTATTCAAAGCTGTCACTACTCGCCGAACAAAAGGATACTTCTAACACACCTTGGGTTATCACACCTAAGTCTGAGTCTTCAAATGTTGGTCCCCAACCAAATTATGCACAAATTAATGGTCCTTTACCTTCACTCAATGAAGTAAAATCAATACCCGAAAATCGTCAAATTCTTAGATATTTTGACATTTTCACTTCCGACATCAAACTTTTAGAACGTGAGATTGAATTTCATTCTGTAATAAAAGTTGAACATTTTCAATCGCTCAGCACGAGAACAAAGAGATATTTTTCATAAAAGAATTTTACCTCATGTTAAAAATTTGAAAAATTGTGCATTGTATTGGGAAAGGTACTTTCATAAGGAACTTGGATTAATGAAAATCGTTTTCGAGAAAACAGAAACATCGATTTCAAATACAAAACGAAAAAGAAAATGTTACGTAAAAGATGTTGATCGACTCTTGGAAGATGTTATCCGTCGATATCCATAATGTTGTGTTACTTCATTCTTTTGCACATGCATTTGATTATATCTCTCAACACTGATTCTTGTAAATGTTGAGAATACTGATTTTGTGTCACAAATCAAGTCTTTAAAAGTTGAAAATGAATGATTGACAAACGAGCTTTCAAATGCAAAACGTCATCTTCAATGGTGTCAAAAAGATTGTCATTCTCGTGAACTCGCTTGACAAAACAAAATCTCTCAGCCAAGCAAAACCTTTAATTCAACACTGAAAGCAACCGGATTTTGAAAACGCGTCTTTGAAGTGTCAAATCTTAAAATATGAACAAGAAATCTCAAAAATAAAAAGAACCATAATTGTCATATCTCGATTTACTCAAAAGACTCGCTAAAGCCAAAAGACCTTGATGATCATCTTGCATACATGAAAGATGTCTTACGACGAGATGGTCTCACTCGCATCGAAAATCTTAATTTGTTACACACTATCCATGATCTTAAGGCAGAGGTGGTGAAACTTAAGAAAGATAAGGATAGTAACACATAGTATCTCACCAAACATTCAAAATGACTCTAGAACATCTAATGACAAACCACAAGAAACTAATGTGCTACCTTCTACTGAACAGAATAATTGCTCTTTTCCCAACGCCCGACTTCACCGCTTAGGAGCAATACAAGGAAGAATAGAAAGTTGCATAAGAAAAGAACAATAAAGAATGTCAAGTAGAAAACACCCTAGGACTTTAAATAAAACTCAAGTTGCACCCACTTTAGATATTGCGTCTGAAAAATGTAATGGAAAAAAGTGATGTAAACTTAATGCTGAACCTTAAGTACTTTTGATGTTAAGTCTGAAGCTTCTTGTGTTATATGTCGTAAAAGTATGCTTTCGGATTGTCATGATAAATGTGTTGCTAAAACTATCTTGTCTCGCTTTAACGGAATCCTAAGAAATGAAATACCACTAGGCCCACTAAAGCTTCTAAGTCCAGTGCTTGGTAAACCGCCCTCTTTAGATTCTAAGAAACGCATTGATGTCCCTGTGGCTCCCTTATCACCTCCAAGGAAAGTAGTACCACCTAGTGCATTCACTAAGACTAAAGCAAAGACTAGTTGGAGATATGAAATGGTTACATAATACACTAGGATTTAAATGGATACCTAAAATCATTGATATGTGTGTTCCTACTATAACGCCTCCGAACCCTCTAACTCTTCGGGTTCCACATCTACTTCTATTCCATCCTGTCGCTGTGTGTAATGCAGTGATACATCATCCTTTGGATTTTGATAGCGGATGTTCCGACACATGACAGAAATCTCAAACCGTTATCAAACTTTATTGCAAAGTTCATTGGCACCGCCGATTTGGGAATGATCACTTCGCAGCCTATCATGGGCTACGGAGATTACATCAATGGTAAACATAGAAATTAGCAAGGTGGTTTATTATGTGGAAGGTCTCGGTCACAATCTCTTCTTAGTAGGTCAGCTCAGGATGGAGATTTGGAAGTTACTTTTAGCGAGAAAACTTGTTTCATTCGTGATCTACAAGGAAACGATCTTATGTCTGCACCCGCAACTCAAGTTTATACACAATCTCAATGCAAGACATGATTGCTTCATCTCCATCCGCTCTCCCTTTCAAAGGCAACATCTACAAAATCTTGGCTATGGCACCGACGCCTCTCACATTTAAACTTTCAAACCATAACCAACCTTGCTCGATACAAACTTGGTGAAGGTCTCCGAGATTCTCGGTATTCTAAAGATCACCTATGTTCAAATTTCTGTGAACAAGGAAAAAGCACTTGTGCTCATTTTCCTTCAAAGATGGAACAGAGCTCTCAAGATGCTTCATCTTCTTCACATGGATTTGTGTGGTCCGATGAGCGTGCGTGACGATTAATGGCAAACGCTACATCTTGGTAATTGTAGATGACTATTCCGCATGGACTTGGGTTTATTTTCTTCGAGGTAAAGATCAAACTCCACATAATCATCACCTTTCACAAAATTCAAGTTCCCTAACACCGTCACAAATTCGAACAGTGACAAAGGAACCGAATTTGTGAATCAAACTCTTCGTGAATATTATGAGAAAGTGGGAATTGAGAATCAAACATCAATTGCACGTAACTTTAACAAAACATAGTTGTTGAAAGACGAAACCGACGCTAGTGGAAGCCGCCGTAACGATGTTAATCAATGCTAAACTTCCAGATGACATTGTGGGCGAAGCCGTCTCAACTGCATGCTACACTCGAATCGCCAATGATTACAAAACGCCACAACAAAACACCTTTGAGCTTATCCACAACCGAAAACCGAATCTCAAACACTTTCATGTATTTGGATTCCTTTGCTACCCGAATAATGATCGTGATGAATTTGGAAAGCTCAAAGCCAAAGCTGACATTGGAGTCTTTATTGGATACCGTGACAATTCTAAAGGTTACCGGATCTCGAATCGTCGTACAAAACAGATTATGGAAACGATTCATGCAAATTTCATGAGCTTTATGAAATGGCTTCGAGCATAACAAATTGGAACCCGATCAAAACCGCTTAAACTTCCTCAAACCCCATCATCAACCAAACCAAGCCCCACTTACTCGTCAACAAATGGAAAAGCTATTTGCTCCTCGTTTAGTAATGATATTGATGAACGTGTTCCGTGTGTATCCAATGTTTCCGCTGCTCAACCTGCTCATATTCCAATACCCGATACACTGCTACAACATCCAGCTGTGAAGAAGCACCACCGTAGAGACTCTACAACAACAAATTGAACAAACTGATCCAACGACGAACCAAATTGATGATGTTCTAACAATGAAGTACCCCACCTCGCAGATTTTGATCCATTCTTTAACCCGCTTGCTAATGAGATCGGCTTACCGACATGTGGCGGAATCATCTACATGCCATTTGAATCCTCCCAATCTGCAGAATGTATATCAACATCAACCTTCCACACATCGATGGACGAA
>OU343223.1:265779747-265801464 GCA_910596185.1 Chrysanthemum makinoi
GTTTGTTTCAATATTAAGTGTTGATTATAATGTTATTTTAAAATTGCTTGTCTACTTATTATGGATACATATATTGAACTGATAAGACTATATTTGTGTTATATGATTGAGATGTTTTGCTAAACTTATAATTTCCATTTTGGGCTCAACATAATATAAACCATTATGGTTTAACTTATAAGTTATTAACGGACTATATATATACATATATGAGATTGGACAAAAATTATTAATATTGGACTTGAGATTATTAGACTACATATTGGATTATTAAGTAGGCTTAGACATTTGGACTGTTGGATTATATTGGACTAACTTTGGACTAAATTTTGGACTATTAATAAAATTATAAACACAGTCGGGACTATATATATTTGACATATATTGAATTGATACTAATTGGACAATCTAACATATTTTGGACATATTTGATTATTAGACTCATAAGATGGAGCGGTGCCCGTTGGATTATTATCATGCTATTAAATATAATACATGTGTTATAAGCTTTATCTGGTGGCGTGCGTTTGTATTGAGTCTATAATTTTCAAACCACCACACGAACTATCAAACTAAACATTTTACAAACATTGATACGAAACTTCCACGAAAACTAAAACGTAATAACTTTTGAAACTCATACGCATTGAGTACTACTTGCGTGTCATATACGAGACACATTACATATTTATTAGGTTGTCTTTGATTCCTTATCGTCATGCTTTATTTGACATCGCTTGCATTACCTTATTCACTAAACACTAAGGTGAGTTTTCATAGCCCCGTCTTTCAAATTTATACATTATTTCAATCCTCTGAGGGAGAATACATTGCACATCATTTTATTACGATACCAAGTATATCAAATTCATTTACATTGCTTAAGTTACCTCATTGCCAATTAAATGTCCCCATTTCATAATCATGAACCGTTAATTCGGAAGCGAGGTGAGTGAATAGATCTATTGAGGGTGACTCCATCGGGTTGGTGGTCCCAAGCGGTCAAACGGATGCATTTCATTTTTATCATTATTAAGTTGTTTGGCAAAACACTCTGTTGGGTGAACATCGGTCCAGCTTCGGTTGTCATGTGCTTATAGCAATTGTAACATTTTTATGTGACATATTTGTCATACATGGCCTATACTTGTGGTAGTCTTATAAAACATTTACATAAACTCTATGAACTCACTCAACCTTTGTGTTGACACTTTTAGCAATGTATTTTCAGGTATCTAAGGCATATACTTCATGGCATGTGAAGGCGCATGGAAAATATTTTGAAGACGATGCACATATTATCATTCGAAAATCTTTACAACTTTTATGTTGTACTTTTTATTATTATATAAACTTGTGGGACCTCTTTGTAAACTCTGATATTTTAATCGAATGATAATTTATTTCAAAACGTCTCATTTAGAGTCGTTTTCTGTAACTTGTTATGTGAACTATGAAGTAATACCCCAGTGACACAATCTTCCGCTGCGAAAATTTTGGGGGTGTTACAGTACCGCTACTAAGGAATCAACAGAGCAACAACAACAAGAGTCCGAAATCAAGTTCGACTTGAAGAAGAAGAGGAACAAGATAAGAATGAGAAGATAACAGATGAAGACATTGAGCAAGCAGCTAAGGAAAGGGCTGAAGAAGAGGCTAGGGAAAAGGCTTAGGAAGAAGCTAAAGCTCAAGAAGAAGCTGATAATTATTTTCAAGATAATCCTGAACACAACCCTGAAGAAACTTCTGAGCCACCAAAAGACCCAGAGACATCTCATGACTCATCCTCATCTGATTCATCATCTCATTCATCACCACCACCATCCAAAGATACTACCACCAAATCATCATCTCGATCAGTCAAGAAACCCACCGACACTTGGGCATCATGTGCCAAGACCAAGATTGTCAAGGCTGTCAAGCAAGCAAGAAAACGAAGCGTGGTCAACAAGAAATTGAATCGGCTTGCCGTGAGTAAATTTACTTCAAAATGTGATGAGCGAGTTCTCGGAGAAAGAGACCCGGATTCCAATTCCTCAACAAGATATTGAGTTGAGATGGACAAGGCGTTAGGGACTACACTCATAAGTTTCTTCTCCGACACCGTCCCTGAGTCACAAGAGAAATGTTTGCAAGACAACTCTACCCATATCTGATGTCATTTGTCAACAATGCACTTTTAACAACACCCGGCAATGATGCATCCGACCAGTTCCACCTCTGTTGTCACGAAGAAGATTTGATTTCAAAGCGATTATGCAGATGTCTTCCCGATCGGAGCGTTCAATTCTGATGAATCAAAACTTTTTGAAGCATTACTTGCATATCAAGCTGAAGCAAACACGCAAGGAAGGAGGCGGTCAAGATAAAGACCAAGAGGCGGCGATGATCGCGAACAAGGATTACGAGCCTAAGCGTCAAAAGAAAACGGCGAATCTCCTCATGCCTCCCACCACCCCCAAGGACCACCACCACCACAAGCTCTTCACAACGACCTCCCGCTCATGATAAACCTCAGGACTCTGAGTCTCTACCACCAAAGGAGAAAAGTGGTGACCATTTCCAATACACCGGTGGTGATGACGAAGAGATTCTGGAGGCCCAACAACCGCCCTCATCAAAACCATCAACCAAGCACCAACCAGCATCATCCTCCAACCCACAGAAGAAGAAAAGTCTACCACAGTTGTATCTTGGTTGGATGAAGATCCTGCTTGAAGAATCTGACGGTTCTCTAAGCTTGTTGATGCCACCCCTCAATTACGAAAGGCCAAGAACGGTAGATGGTCGAACCATGGAGCATGTCAAGATTATTCAGGAAAAGTTTAAAGTGAAGAAGATGACAAAAGGTGAGTTACACCGAATCAAGAACGATGTGTTTCAACTGCTTAAGGACAGCTCCGATAGTGCTATTGAAGTCGAATATCATCTCGACAACATCGCACGAGCTATGTCCAACAACATTGATTGGCTCACCCCTGAATCTAACATCGAGTTCACAAGACCAGATAAGGCTCCATAATTCACTGACTGGACCAAGCCACTACCAACCATTGGTCGACCTGATCAACCAAGGATTCCATACCAATACTTCTTCAAAAACGAACTGGAATTTCTTCAACACGGTAGCGATGTAAGCAAGAAATACGCTATGTCACTCAACTTTAACATCCCGTCAACCGTCTTCTCCAATAATGTTGCCATCGAGGAAGAAGCCACAAGAATGTTTGTCGATAATGTGGTGAATTATGATCTCGATGCATAATATGGCATTCATCATTGGCCTGAACGAAGAAGACTATACTACAGAAGCTGCCAAGTTCTAAAATCAAACAAAGAGGTGTACAGTGACAAATGGATCATTGCTATTATGAATGTTAGTCTGGCTACAAAGTGGGGTTACTCATTCCTGGAGAAAATCACCGTCAAACGCCAAGATGAACAAGAATATGATCTTACTGAAGCTGATTTTTCGAGATTGTCACTCAACGACATTGAAGACATGTATCTGGCTAAGGTACAAGGTAGGATGAGACATTTCTCCACCAACATTCAGCTCCAGTACATCACATCTTTGTTGATATTCATTAGAAGCAAAGTTATCCAAGAACGTGTTGAAGATCTTCAACTAGCCGTGGAATCATAACAGAAACAAGTCAATCTCACCAAACCGCTGCTACACTTCCCCAATATCAACCGACTCTCTCAGTACACCATTATGAAGAAACCAACGTTTGGAGTTGTTTACCGCAGTGAACTTCACCACAACTGTTTCATGGCGTACAATGAGCTTCACAAGTTTTGTGATCACACTCTGAAGAAGGTTTGAGATGGGTTTGCGTATCGCCTAAAGGAGATTCATGAAGGCATTGAGTCGAAGAAGTGGTGGAATTCTAGAGAAAAGAGGGATTTGAAGAAGATTATCTAGTGGATTGATGAAAGGTTGTTTCACCGGGATCAGATGCGGAGGCTAGAGATCTTTGTGGGTGGAAGAGAGAGCTTCACTCTTATTGTAACACCCCCAATTTCGTGATATGCAGCGGAATTCAAACTGGGTGTTACTTCATGGCACAACAGTTATAACAATAGAAAACGTACTCTAATGGAGTCGTTTCAAAAGATTTGTCATTCGATTTGTATAAATATCAGAGTTTACAATAATGAGGTCCCAGATGGTTCCAAGTTTACAAAATACATTAAATTGGTTTTCGAATGATAATAAAATTTATAGCCCTCTTGAGTATCCATGCTCCTCCGTGCCAGCCTCGTATAATATGGACCTGAAATACATGCTTAAAACTGTCAACACAAAGGTTGAGTGAAATTGATGAGTGCGTATTCACTCATCATTTTAGGTCAAATCTGAGCTGCAAAACATTTAAAAACACTTCGAAATGCATCAAAATACTGAAAATATCTCAAAATTGTGTTTTATATGTTTCAGATGCAAAATGTTTAAAATCAGATGAAAAACGAACAAAGTTTGCATAATTGGCAGTTTCAGTCCCCCGTCTCTCAAAAATTGACAGAAATAGTCCCTGAGCACGTATTTTAAAAAGAAAAGTCACCAAAGGTCCTTTTGAAATCATAAGTTGTCATAATTAATCCTTTGGTGAAAAATGTCAAAAGTTTTGAGAAATTACAAGCTTGGTCCCTTAATTTTCAATAATGGCAAATATGGTCCTTGTACTATTGGATAATGTCAAGAATGGCCCTTGGAATAGGATTTTAGATATTTCATGTTTTGTCCACAGGGAATTGAATTGGCGATTGGTCCCTAAACTACTAATGGTTTTAACACTAATCCTAAATCTAATAACTATACTAAAACCCAAGTCCAAATCCTGCCTAAGCCCACCCAAAGTCCAATACTCTGACCCGTTTACCCCATCCAGACCCGGTCAATTGATATAACAACCCAACACCCACCTCTGTCTTCTCCACTTCCCGCCCAATCCACAAACCTAGAACACGGTTCCCAAAACTCTTTTCCTTCTCCCCAAACACTCCACCTCCATATCACCCCATTACCCGGCCAATCCCATCTCCCAATCCCACTCATCCCCTTCACCCAAGACAAAGTCACGAGTTACCCATTCCACCCTGGCAATCCTAGGTGCACAAGAAGCCATGAATGGCCAAGATTAAATGGAGTGAGATCAAAGGAAAATGGATGTCCAGGATTAATGCAAGAAGAAACACAAGAGCAGATGAAGACCCAAAGAGCTTTTAGTATAAATTGAAACATGTAGCCATTTGATAAGGCAGTCTAGTAATTATTGTTCTAGTCCATTTTACTTAATTGTCATTTCCTTTTAATTGTAATTTTCATATTTCAGTTTAATGTCATTCAAGTTATTTATTCCAAATTTTCTTTTAAGCAATTTTATTTGATGATTTCCAGATTCTGTCATTCTTGTTGAGTATTGTCTTGAAAGTTGGTTTAAGCTCACTTGAGCTTTTGGGTTAAGAAAACAAGCTCTTCTTTTAGGTATCACAACCTCAAAACTTTGTTTCATGGTTTTCTGCCATTAAGGCAGTGTTTGGTTCAGTGGAATTTTTGGGTCAAAATTCAGTTTTTGACCCACTTTTGAATTTGAAAAGGTGTAATGCAAGTGTCAAAAAAATCAAATGATTTTGAAGTTGATGATAGTTTTCAGTAGGTAGAAAAGAAAGTTTGGGTAGTTTGCTGAAAATAAAATTTTTAATTACATTCCTTGGCAAAATTTTTCTATGCTACAATAGTAGCATTAGCTCAGGCTTCCTTGGGTTGCAGCTTATTTATAAGTTGTAAAAGAGCCCAAACTTACCCTCAGTTGCTTTTTATTGTATCATCATGTCATGTTCTTAAAGTTATTTCACTTGGTACTTAGTTTAGAAGCTTACTGCACAATCAGCAGTTGTACTGCTGATCTTGCCTCTTTTTCTCAGTATAAATCATCTCTAAATGGTGCTAGTCGTGTTTCTATTGAGCATTTGCATGGCCAACGATCCTTAGTTTCAGCTTTGAGCATTTAAGTCATCCCTAGCATAGTTAACATTAAAGTAAAAAAGGACTGTCTTTGGCCCATTCTCTGTTCTGTATCAGTTTCTACTCCCCATTCAACACCTGTCAACAGCTTATTTTTGAGCTGTTGTAGTGTTTCTCTGGTCATTTAATCTGAATTCGTTGCATCTCATCTGTACTAACCTTGTTGTTGAAGTTTGGTTTTGGTTTGGAAGCTTGTTGCAGAGCTTAAAAATAAGCTCAAAGAAGCCACATTAGGACTGTTGAAGGCTGCAGTGCAGCAGCACGGGTATTAAACTCCATCTTTTTCTTGGCTATTTCTTGGTCTCAGCTTAGTTAGTGATCTTTTAACCTCTTATTTTTAGGTACTTTAGATTATAGAGTTTAGATCTTAGCTTATTAGGTACCCCTTAGTGCTCATCAGCACATTCCTTTTGATTGATTCGGATTTAGTTTAGTTTTAGAATTCCATTTAGTTTAGCCAAAGCCAACTGATTTCCCCATCATTTCATTGATTTAAGCTTATCTTAGACAGATTTTAGCATGAGTTAGCTTATTTTTGCATCCCTTAACTTATTAAGTGATTTTCATAGGTTAGTTAGGCCTAAGATAGTAGCATAAGGGTGTTTGGTTTTTAACTTAAAAAGGTGTTTGTTTGTATTCTGTCCAAAACAGTGAGCAAAAAGCAGTTTAAACTGCTTATTGACAAAGTTTCATAAACAAAGATTTCACAAAAATCACTTGTTTGATTAGTCCCTTGTTGAGTTGCAAAAGAAAAAGTAAAAAAAAAATAGTTTTCAAAAAGTGGGAGCCAAGGGATTCGAACCATGGTCTCCACACTCAAACCCCATCACACAACACATTAACCATCTGCGCCCTTGGGACTTGTCTCACAAAGTCTACACAAACTAATCCTTTATGGACTTGTAAGCAGTTTTGAATATAAGCACTTTTTGGCTTATTTTCAGCTTATTCTCCCATACAACGTAGTGTTTTCTTATTTTTCCTGGATTAAGCATTGATCAAAGTAGTTTTTGTGATTTTTCCAGATTTTTCCAAAATAGTTTAGTATTTTTAATCATTTAATTAGTGTTTATTAGTTTTTAATTCGTAGTAATTAATTTAAAAGTCAAAAAAATATTCCGCTTTTTCCTAAAATTATTTTTAGTCAAATAGAACGTAGGAAAATTAATTTCACACCCGTAGCCCTTAAATTGCAAAAGTTTTACGTTTATGGCTCGGGTTGTTTTCCCGTTTTTACGTTATTGCATTATAGCACCCTAGGATGTAATTTAGCGTTGTTTTATTGTTTCTTAGGCTTAGTCGTAGTTTATTTAGTGTTTTCTTTGTTTTACATGCTTTATTTTCATTTCCGTTCTTTAATTTGTAGCGTAATCACAATTCCAAAATTCGTTTAACAATTCAAGTCCTAATCACGAAACTCAGCGACTCCGTCAATTTCACACCTCGTTGGGACACGACCCGGGAAATCACTTTTCGGTATCACTTTTATCACACCCGTGAGGTTTGGCACGTTGACCTTTTTCTTAAAGGGTCGATTTGTCGAATCTTACGGATAATTTGATACTCGTTGATATTTGTGTTCACACACTCACTTCACAACGAATCAAATTTTGGCGCCGCTGCCGGGGAGGTGTGTTGCGACAATATCGTGAAGTTTTTGCGATTAGTGACTTGAAGAACCTTCCTCGTGAAGTTATTTGCTTTCCAAAAACCCAAAAACCCAAAAATATTTTCCTTTTCAAAAATTTATTTTCTCTTTTATGTTTTTTATTTATCAAAACCCCAAAAATATTCTTCTCATTCCTCTTATTCGTTGATTCTATTTCTCTTACCCTCTTTCACCGTTTGATTCTATCCTTCGTATCTTCTCCACCATTTGATTCTATTTCTTTAACCCTCTACATGTTTAATTCTCATGGCGACGATCGATTATCGTCGTTGTTTTCATTGCAAAGGACGTATGGAAGAGGATCAGCTTTATTGTCAAAATCACGAATGTTTATGTAAGCGGTGTGGTAGGGCTGGTCTTGAGCAAATATTGCTATTGGTGCGAATTATCCGATAAAAATTCTCTCGATGATTCTCCAAGTTTTTCCGACAACCAGCCACAACCCGAGATTTGTTCTATTGTTTCTGAACCCAAACCGTCTAGAATTGATCAAAATCTTTCGCGATTTACGGTTAAGGTTAAGAGAAAAAAGCAAGAACCGGAGACCAAAGCGAAGTGGTGGAAATTGCTAGCTCTAAGAGCACACCATTTGTCCCACCTCCGGAATCTTCAAAACTTTTTTCGGACGAAATCATGAACATACTTCAAAATTGCTTGAATGAACTTCGTCAAGATTCAATTTCGGGAAATACCGTTTTACCTACCATTTGTGAATTTGTTGAACCCTCGATTCCTACTCCCGTACCCGAGATACCTTCGTTCGATCAAGAGTATTGCTACGGTTGTGGAGACGTGTTACCGAAAGGTCTCCGTTGTTACAAATGTATGTGCGAGTGGTGTGGAAATTATCTCACTAATGGATTTTGTTCGATTTGTGCCGAGAATTCATTCGCTTATGATTCTAATCCAAATTCCTTCAATTATCCACAAAATGATTTCAACTACCCTCCACGAAATTCACAACCACAACCGTACTATCAAGATTTCAATGATTCATCGTTTGAACTTCTCTCCCCAATACCCTCATTGTGCTAAGTGTGGGGGTCCTCATGATGATTATCAATGTCAATCGTGGAATCAAAATTACTATGGACCTGATCCTTGTTATAACACTTCTGGATTTGACCACATCCAACCCCACAACTTCCGTCATTGATCAATTTCCTCGTTATAATTCTTGAGGAACTTTCGAGGAACAAGCTTCTCGCGAAAGATTTCTAGCCGATGGAGCGGCAGCTCAAAAGCTTCTCCTATTTACGAAGCTGCTCAACAAGCGTCTCTATTTAACGAAGCTTGCCGTCTCGATGACGAGGATGAGGAAGATTGGGAGACGAAAAGGGACAAGGTGCATATCTCAAGCCCACAAAGTACGCACATGTCCACTCTCGCCCTCATATTGCCTACCTACCATAGAACCGGATAACCTTTTAATGGGGGCGAGCATCTTAGCATTTTTCGAAACGGAACCGTCTTATCTTGAGAACCTTGTCCCAACCCCAAGTGAGTCCGAGGATATGTGTAATGAGCCTCTCGATGATGATTCTTCTCCCCACCCGAAAGAACATGTTGAGGTGATTTACGAGTCTGAAAACGATTATACATCGTTTGATGATTCGTTATCATGTGGAGACATCGAGTATGTGGAGGAAATTCCTTCTGAGCTCGTCAGCTTGGAAGAAGTGAGAGATATTGATCCCGATGATCTTGATATGGACGGATTTTGAAGCGGATGATGAAGATATTCTCGTTGTGTCCGAGAAACCTTTTGCTATGGCGTTCACTAATCCTCTGTTTGACTTCGATTCTGAATTTACTTTAGTTTCGGATAATCCCATCTTTGACATTCAGAATGAGGATAGTGACTCTTACATGGAGAACCTCGTTATATCTCCATCTTTTCCCGAAGAAAAAAATAGTGGCAATCCCCCGACGTTAGACCTTCTCGAGGAGTTTGCCGATGAACTCGCTCTCGTTGATCATTCTCCACCGGGAGATGATGATGCTCACTTCGACTTTGAAGCTGACCTTACCGAATTGGAAAATCTTATTTACAATTGGTCTTCGATAATTAGTCAAGTGACACTCTTATAGAAGAGGTCGACTTTCTTTCTCCGGATGACTCGATACCTTCGGGTTTTTAGAGTGACGATTATGGCTTAGGTCCATCATCCACTCATCCGCCTGCTAAACCGCCGATGATGGAACCTCTTCTAAGCCCGATACGGATGTTTTCATTGCTTCAGTGGTGGATAAGATTTCTGAACATTCCCTCAATGTTCCCCAATCTAATCTTTTACCCACCCATCCCACCCGTGATCAACTCATTGTCACTTTGCCTTCTCCTCCCATTTCTTCTCCATGTCTTAACTCTTACGGGAGTGAAGATACCATCTTTGATCCCGGCATTTCTCTTTCTTTTGAGCCGGTGATATCTCATCGAGTGGAACTTTCAGCACATTCAATGTTTATCCAAACCATTTGAATGAAAGTCCGATGGAGATTTCCTCTTCCACTTGCTTCCCCAAGGACAAATAAATTCGGGGTCGAGTCAGAGCTAGCGACTTCGGTTAACAAACTTGTAGCATAACATGGGTTTTCACCCGTGTGTACCACCCTAGTGTGGGGTAGTTGCCCCCCGCTGTTGTATATAAGTTTTCCAAAACTTTCTAAATAATGGCCGTAGTATTTCCCTTTTACGTTCTTTGTTTCGGCATAACCGCGGTACTTTGAATATTGAGGGCAATATTCATTTCTAAGTGTGGGGGAATTCTCACGAATTTTATCATATAATTATACCAATTCCCCCGTTTTTGGCCAAAAATTTTTTTTGGGAGTAAGTGTTTTGCACTTACTCATTTGGTTATCATCCGCCATATGCGTAAGACAAAAGATTAGCTAATCCAGAGCAAGCGGCTCTTGGTAAAGATATCTCAAATCCGTTTATGGCTTGCAATTTGCCCAAAATTGTATGGTATTCCACTCACCATATCCTAAAAAGTGAAGAGTTGGCTAGCCCGCAAGTTTATGGCTTGTGGTAAAGGCAGTTGGAAAACCATAATTGGTAATCAGCTCACCAAAGATAATATTGATAATTTATCTAAGAGTTGGCTAGTCCATAGCAAGCGGCTACGGTAAAGACAAATCAAAACCGTTTGGTGGTTTGCTCAAAATCACATGGTTATCGGTGTACCATAGTTCTTACTTGAACTGAAACATTTGGCTACTCCAGAAGTAATGGCTTTTGGTAAAGAGACTCAAATCCATTAAGTTTTCTCAAAAGATTGCTAGGGACTAGCAATGTTTTAGTGTGGGGATTTGATGAGTGCTTATTCACTCATCATTTTAGGTCAAATCGAGTGCCAAAACATTTAAAAACACTTCGAAATGCATCAAAATCTGAAAATATCTCAAAATTGTTTTTATATGTTTGATGCAAAATGTTTAAAATCAGATGAAAACGAACAAAGTTTGCATAATTGGCAGTTTGGTCCCGCTCTCTAAAAATTGACAGAAATAGTCCCTGAGCACGTATTTTAAAAAGAAAAGTCACCAAAGGTCCTTTTGAAATCATAAGTTGTCATAATTAATCCTTTGGTGAAAAATGTCAAAAGTTTTGAGAAATTACAAGCTTGGTCCCTTAATTTTCAATAATGGCAAATATGGTCCTTGTACTATTGGATAATGTCAAGAATGGCCCTTGGAATAGGATTTTAGATATTTCATGTTTTGTCCTGGAATTTGAATTGGCAGTATTGGTCCCTAAACTACTAATGGTTTTAACACTAATCCTAAATCTAATAACTATACTAAAACCCAAGTCCAAATCCTAAACTGCCTAAGCCCACCCAAAGTCCAATACTCTGACCCGTTTACCCCATCCAGACCCGGTCAATTGATATAACAACCCAACACCCACCTCTGTCTTCTCCACTTCCCGCCCAATCCACAAACCCTAGAACACAGGTTCCCAAAACTCTTTTCCTTCTCCCCAAACACTCCACCTCCATATCACCCCATTACCCAGCCAATCCCATATCCCAATCCCACTCATCCCCTTCACCCAAGACAAAGTCACGAGTTACCCATTCCACCCTGGCAATCCTAGGTGCACAAGAAGCCATGAATGGCCAAGATTAAATGGAGTGAGATCAAAGGAAAATGGATGTCCAGGATTAATGCAAGAAGAAACACAAGAGCAGAGATGAAGACCCAAGAGCTTTTAGTATAAATTGAAACATGTAGCCATTTGATAAGGCGATCTAGTAATTATTGTTCTAGTCCATTTTACTTAATTGTCATTTCCTTTTAATTGTAATTTTCATATTTCAGTTTAATGTCATTCAAGTTATTTATTCCAAATTTTCTTTTAAGCAATTTTATTTGATGATTTCAGTTCTGTCATTCTTGTTGAGTATTGTCTTGAAAGTTGGTTTAAGCTCACTTGAGCTTTTGGGTTAAGAAAACAAGCTCTTCTTTTAGGTATCACAACCTCAAAACTTTGTTTCATGGTTTTCTGCCATTAAGGCAGTGTTTGGTTCAGTGGAATTTTTGGGTCAAAATTCAGTTTTTGACCCACTTTTGAATTTGAAAAGGTGTAATGCAAGTGTCAAAAAAATCAAATGATTTTGAAGTTGATGATAGTTTTCAGTAGGTAGAAAAGAAAGTTTGGGTAGTTTGCTGAAAATAAAATTTTTAATTACATTCCTTGGCAAAATTTTTCTATGCTACAATAGTAGCATTAGCTCAGGCTTCCTTGGGTTGCAGCTTATTTATAAGTTGTAAAAGAGCCCAAACTTACCCTCAGTTGCTTTTTATTGTATCATCATGTCATGTTCTTAAAGTTATTTCACTTGGTACTTAGTTTAGAAGCTTACTGCACAATCAGCAGTTGTACTGCTGATCTTGCCTCTTTTTCTCAGTATAAATCATCTCTAAATGGTGCTAGTCGTGTTTCTATTGAGCATTTGCATGGCCAACGATCCTTAGTTTCAGCTTTGAGCATTTAAGTCATCCCTAGCATAGTTAACATTAAAGTAAAAAAGGACTGTCTTTGGCCCATTCTACATTACTGTCGGTTTCTACTCCCCATTCAACACACTTTGTCAACTTGACTTATTTTTGAGCTGTTGTAGTGTTTCTCTGGTCATTTAATCTGAATTCGTTGCATCTCATCTGTACTAACCTTGTTGTTGAAGTTTGGTTTTGGTTTGGAAGCTTGTTGCAGAGCTTAAAAATAAGCTCAAAGAAGCCACATTAGGACTGTTGAAGGCTGCTTGATCTGCAGAGCGGGTATTAAACTCCATCTTTTTCTTGGCTATTTCTTGGTCTCAGCTTAGTTAGTGATCTTTTAACCTCTTATTTTTAGGTACTTTAGATTATAGAGTTTAGATCTTAGCTTATTAGGTACCCCTTAGTGCTCATCAGCACATTCCTTTTGATTGATTCGGATTTAGTTTAGTTTTAGAATTCCATTTAGTTTAGCCAAAGCCAACTGATTTCCCCATCATTTCATTGATTTAAGCTTATCTTAGACAGATTTTAGCATGAGTTAGCTTATTTTTGCATCCCTTAACTTATTAAGTGATTTTCATAGGTTAGTTAGGCCTAAGATAGTAGCATAAGGGTGTTTGGTTTTTAACTTAAAAAGGTGTTTGTTTGTATTCTGTCCAAAACAGTGAGCAAAAAGCAGTTTAAACTGCTTATTGACAAAGTTTCATAAACAAAGATTTCACAAAAATCACTTGTTTGATTAGTCCCTTGTTGAGTTGCAAAAGAAAAAAGGTAAAAAAAAAATAGTTTTCAAAAAGTGGGAGCCAAGGGATTCGAACCCTGGTCTCTCTCAAACCCCATCACACAACACATTAACCATCTGCGCCCTTGGGACTTGTCTCACAAAGTCTACACAAACTAATCCTTTATGGACTTGTAAGCAGTTTTGAATATAAGCACTTTTTGGCTTATTTTCAGCTTATTCTCCCATACAACGTAGTGTTTTCTTATTTTTCCTGGATTAAGCATTGATCAAAGTAGTTTTTGTGATTTTTCCAGATTTTTCCAAAATAGTTTAGTATTTTTAATCATTTAATTAGTGTTTATTAGTTTTTAATTCGTAGTAATTAATTTAAAAGTCAAAAAAATATTCCGTTTTTTCCAAAAATTATTTTTAGTCAAATAGAACGTAGGAAAATTAATTTCACACCCGTAACCCTTAAATTGCAAAAGTTTTACGTTTATGGCTCGGGTTGTTTTCCCGTTTTTACGTTATTGCATTATAGCACCCTAGGATGTAATTTAGCGTTGTTTTATTGTTTCTTAGGCTTAGTCGTAGTTTATTTAGTGTTTTCTTTGTTTTACATGCTTTATTTTCATTTCCGTTCTTTAATTTGTAGCGTAATCACAATTCCAAAAATTCGTTTAACCAATTCAAGTCCTAATCACGAAACTCAACGACTCCGTCAATTTCACACCTCGTTGGGACACGACCCGGGGAAATCACTTTTCCGGTATCACTTTTATCACACCCGTGAGGTTTGGCACGTTGACCTTTTTCTTAAAGGGTCGATTTGTCGAATCTTACGGATAATTTGATACTCGTTGATATTTGTGTTCACACACTCACTTCACAACGAATCAGAAATTCATAGAGTTTGTTTGATGGTTGAACACATAATGTTTGTGTGGGTTACGTTGTTATACACCCATAATGTTTGTAGTGTGAGTTATAAATTCACACCAATGGTTTGAAAACCAAAAGAGTTATTATTCACTAAGCATCATGCAATCAAGGCGTTAACTTGCTGTCATAAACTGTTGATACGTGCCCTTAACAGGTAAAATTGCCGTTTTACCTAATGTATTCAAATATAGTGCGTTTGTTTACCGGACCGGGTCAAACAAACGGGATTCGTCAATCCCGATAGATTTATCTACAATATTCGCGCTCACTTCACTGGTGATTAATGATTCATGACTAGGGACTTAAGATTGGCAAATCACGGTAACTTAGTGCAAGTAAAATAATCAGGATAAGTATAGAATTTGAAAGCAATGTGTTCGGTTTAAAATAAAGCATGTATCTCCCCCAAAGAGTTTGTAAAACAAGTATTAAAAGAGTAGGGGCTATGAACTCACCTTAGAGTAAATGATATCAAGTGTATAATGAGGATGATGGATATGCCGTGAGAACTTCTACGAGCAACCTAGAATAGAATGTTGCGACTTAGGTTTGGAACAATGTTTAGGAAAACATAAACCATCCTATATACGTCTCAATGTTTATAGTAAGATCTTTAATATGTGAAAACATATTTAGTTTATATATATCGTACTACCGTTCGGGCCATCATAATTCAGAGGTCATGCATAAAGCGTTCGAGGAGCTAGGACACTTTAAATCGTAAATCCAGCAACTCGTCGATACGTTTTACTCAAATGAAACCCCTCACATGAAGTTCCCTAGTGTTGTAGTGCTCAATACGTAAAATATGTATTTTGATTACTTGATTACATTATATATTAAGAGTTTATAAATACAATAAATAAACTAACAAAGTTTATAAGTATTTAAATAAGTTTGAGTCTTATAAATACTTACCTTAATATAGAATGCTTGAGTATTATGGAAAAAGGAAATATAAGCGGAGCTTCGACGTAGAATTTGCAATCCTTGAAAACCCAAGGCTATTAGAAGATTATAACAACGCCTTCTTGAAACCTCCAAGGATAATAGAAGATTATAACAACGTCCTTTTGGAGACTTGAAGTTATTTGAAGATTATAACGACTCTTTCTTGAAAACTTCCAAGAACGAAGATCAAGCGCTAGTTTTCTTCAAGAACACATGAATGTTCTTACAAGATCTATAAGAAATGCCTTTAGGTTTAGGACTTTAGGTGTTAAGAAGGGGTGGTGCAAGATAAAATGAAGGTTTTTGCTTGGTATTTATAGGATGAGAAAAATAGTTAACTATATATTGGGTTAAAAACTAACCATGGTTAAAATTACACATGTAAATGATCTAAAGGAAGTATGCTTAGGATTTTGACACCAAGATGATGACTCCACTCCCTAATTTCGTTCATGATAAGGTAGGATGACTTATGTGGTTAGTTTTGGTATTATCTTGGTTACGGAGTGAGTTTTGGTTCCGTTAAATGCTAACCGAAGCCATAAAACGTAAAACCGGGTATCGTTAAAATACGAAACTTGTAGGAATGATGAAACTCACCATTATATTCCATATAAAAATATAAAATGGGTGATAAGTCTCATTGGGTGCAAAAATGCTGCTTAAAGGTGGAAATACGGGTCAAAAAGCGCGTAATCGCAGTTTATCAGAAAAGAATGAAATTTTAGGGAAATGATCGTGAATTTATTTAGAGTAGAATAAAATTAGTCCAAAAGTGATATGAGATGTCAAACTTTGGTTTTCGTCATACGCGGGATAACTTACAGTTATTCGTGAAGTTTAAAAGTTACGCGATTTAAGCAAAAACATTAGAATACAAGCTTAATTTCTTTATGGTCAAAGGAAGAGGGAAATATGTTTGACTTTTCCAAAAATGTAAAAGTGTCAAAAACATATTAGAAACGGTGCTGAGGAATCGTTAAGTCTGGGATGTCAGTAGAATTGTTTAAACGTAAGTTTAGTTTTATTACATCTGGGCTTATTTTTAATATTAAAAATAATAAATCTTAAAAATTCTCAAATTAATCATGAGTGATCTAAAAATTTATCTGATGCGAGGAAAATTGACAGAGTTGATTTTCGTTATGCGCGTGATGAGTAAATGGTGTTCCGACCAAAATGAAACTTTATAACGATGTTTTCTTAATAACTTTTGCGAAAATGATCTAACGACGGTCGAAATCGCAGGATATTACTAGAATAATTTATCTTACGACAATATGAAATAAACGTTTTACGGATGAATAGTAAAAGTGAATAGTAAAAGTGAATAGTAAAAGTGAATAGTAAATTCTCGAAAATGAAAAGTAACCTAAAAATGCGGGTGGTTACAGTCTCACCCCCTTAATGGGAATTCCGTCCCGGAATTCAATGTGTGTTACTCGATGTTGAAGTGTCTAGGAATATGAGGGTGTATACGCCGAATCCTAGCCTTTGCGTTTTCAAGTTTCTGGTCATAGAATGTATTATGTACTATGTGGCTTAAGTTAATCACTTAAAGGGTTTTGTTAAAATCTTATAGAGTCCAATATACCTCAAGTTTGGCTTTTCCCGATTCTCAAAACGAATCATATCTTATTGTATCGAGGCTATCAATAAAACCTTAATTTCTAACATGGAGTTTTTGGTGATAGTGTGCGGCATGGAGCCTAATTTATATTTGTATGGTTTCCTTAGTTGTTTCGTGGGTGATCTCTGAACACCTTAGTCCAGCAAATGGTTGACTGACACTTTCGTCTATATAGTGCCTCAAATGGAATAGTTTTGTTGTTGTTAGGGTAACTGTTGTTAATCAAAGGTGTAAGATATTGTTTATGTGAAACGGTTTGTAATGATGTGATAACTGTCATTGTAGGGAAAGTTTTGCTAGTGGCAAGTGGTTATCCAAACCATTTCCAAAGTTGATCCTGTCTTAGGTGGTTTCGGGATGAAGGCTATATCGTATAGTGTTTATGACAACTAGTGTTTGAAGGAACGTGATCTTGTGAAGTTTTACATCTTGAATTTCAATGAGGTTTAGATAATGATGTGTCATGTTGACGATTAGAAGAGTGTAGCATACGCTTACCATTATTCTTAAGTAGAGATGTAAAGTTTGCTTTAAAATCATAAGTGAATTTTAAAGGAATATGGTGGAATGATATCCTTGAGACTTAATCAGGCTAGAACTTCTAAGAAATGACGAGAAGATTTGATGACTATCCCAAGATAGTAGTTCGGATTATCTCATGTATGAAAATTTCAAGAATGAAATTAGGTAGTATAAATGAGATGTTAAGATTTTGCTGAGTGGTAAGACACTATCGTGTCTCTAGATCTTTTTAATGAATTCTGGTGGTTTATCGAGTTTAAGTAGGAAATCAACCTGAATATAACACTTGTATAACTGTTCTCAGTGTTTGAAAAATTTAAGTCGAACATAGTTAGTCAGACTCTGTTCCACTATCCCTAGGCTAAATATAGGTGACTAGACTATATTTAGCCGAGGTTCGATAAATTTTCCAAATACCTAAATTAGGTATACTTGTGATATGTCCATAGCTTTTGAGAAATTGTCCACTAAGCAAAGGCGACATCAAACCATTCAGTTGCAAGTCCTGGCCATAAAAGACTTGTAACCTATGTTTTCACATTCCATTGCATAGAAGATAGTATGGGTAGATACGTGTGGAAAGGAAATCTTAAGTAATCCTAAAATAGTCCATACTTGGCTAGAATCACGAACCTTTAACAATGAAGGTTTCAGAAGAGAATTTTGATGAATGTAGAGAGTGTTGCTGAACTTCAGCTTTTGTAGATGATGAGCAGTTTATCTTTTAGAAATCCCATTTCTTGTATTTCCATTAGGGAAATTGATAGACTATGACGGGTTTCATGTAAAACAATATCATATAATGTTTATAAGAAACTTTTTAGAGACTATTGTATAACTTACAATATCTGAGGAGTAGTTGAGACCATTGTGCAACTCACAATGTCTGAGAAATAGTTGAGACCATTGTGTAACTCACAATGTCTAGGAAATAATAGGGACCATTGTGCAACTCATAATGTCTAAGAAGTGATGGAAAGATCATTGTGTAACCCACAATGTCTTGAGAAATAAATGAGATCACTGTAGGATTTACAGTGTCTGAGAATATAATAGAGACCACTGTATCTCACAGTGTCTTGAAAAATGAATGAGACCATTGTATCTCACAATGTCTTGAAAGTAGGAAAGACCATTGTAATGAGTTACAATGTCTTGGATAAAGTTTCGTAATCCTAAAATGCACGAGTAGATGCATGATTGGGAGATTGGAAAAATATGATTGTGCCGTAATGCCTTAGAATAGGCATACGCAGATATGTTTAGTCTATCGTTTAGCTAAAATGATTGAAAATAAGTCAAGTGTATATATCAATATACTAGTATGTTTGTATAGCTTAAAATGCCAAAAAGTCACATAATCGTCTGGAGGATGGAAGACACGGAGAACGGAAGGCTATAAAATGTTTTTGTTTGTAAAAGTAGTTATAGTTTAAGTCTCAATTAGACCCGTTTCTCTATAACTGTGTCTCTGATACCAATCTGTAACACCCCCAATTTCGTGATATGCGTGAATTCAAACTGGGTGTTACTTAGGTAGCACAACAGTTATAACAATAGAAAACGTACTCTAATGGAGTCGTTTCAAAAGATTTATCATTCGATTTGTATAAATATCAGAGTTTACAATAATGAGGTCCCAGATGGTTCCAAGTTTACAAAATACATTAAATTGGTTTTCGAATGATAATAAAATTTATAGCCCTCTTGAGTATCCATGCTCCTCCGTGCCAGCCTCGTATAATATGGACCTGAAATACATGCTTAAAACTGTCAACACAAAGGTTGAGTGAAATTCATAGAGTTTGTTTGATGGTTGAACACATAATGTTTGTGTGGGTTACGTTGTTATACACCCATAATGTTTGTAGTGTGAGTTATAAATTCACACCAATGGTTTGAAAACCAAAAGAGTTATTATTCACTAAGCATCATGCAATCAAGGCGTTAACTTGCTGTCATAAACTGTTGATACGTGCCCTTAACAGGTAAAATTGCCGTTTTAACTAATGTATTCAAATATAGTGCGTTTGTTTACGGACGGGTCAAACAAACGGGATTCGTCAATCCCGATAGATCTATCCACAATATTCACGCTCACTTCACTGGTGATTAATGATTCATGACTAGGGACTTAAGATTGGCAAATGCGGTAACTTAGTGCAAGTAAAATAATCAGATAAGTATAGAATTTGAAAGCAATGTGTTCGGTTTAAAATAAAGCATGTATCTCCCCCAAAGAGTTTGTAAAACAAGTATTAAAAGAGTAGGGGCTATGAACTCACCTTAGAGTAAATGATATCAAGTGTATAATGAGGATGATGGATATGTCGTGAGAACTTCTACGAGCAACCTAGAATAGAATGTTGCGACTTAGGTTTGGAACAATGTTTAGGAAAACATAAACCATCCTATATACGTCTCAATGTTTATAGTAAGATCTTTAATATGTGAAAACATATTTAGTTTATATATATCGTACTACCGTTCGGGCCATCATAATTCAGAGGTCATGCGATAAGCGTTCGAGGAGCTAGGACACTTTAAATCGTAAATCCAGCAACTCGTCGATACGTTTAACTCAAATGAAACCCTGCATGAAGTTCCCTAGTGTTGTAGTGCTCAATACGTAAAATATGTATTTTGATTACTTGATTACATTATATATTAAGAGTTTATAAATACAATAAATAAACTAACAAAGTTTATAAGTATTTAAATAAGTTTGAGTCTTATAAATACTTACCTTAATATAGAATGCTTGAGTATTATGGAAAAAGGAAATATAAGCGGAGCTTTGACGTAGAATTTGCAATCTTCAAAAACCCAAGGCTATTAGAAGATTATAACAACGCCTTCTTGAAAGCTCCAAGGATAATAGAAGATTATAACAACGTCTTTTTGGAGACTTGAAGTTATTTGAAGATTATAACGACTCTTTCTTGAAAACCTCCAAGAACGAAGATCAAACGCTAGTTTTCTTCAAGAACACATGAATGTTCTTACAAGATCTATAAGAAATGCCTTTAGGTTTAGGACTTTAGGTGTTAAGAATGGGTGGTGCAAGATAAAATGAAGGTTTTAGCTTGGTATTTATAGGATGAGAAAAATAGTTAACTATATATTGGGTTAAAAACTAACCATGGTTAAAATTACACATGTAAATGATCTAAAGGAAGTATGCTTAGGATTTTGACACCAAGATGATGACTCCACTCCCTAATTTCGTTCATGATAAGGTAGGATGACTTATGTGGTTAGTTTTGATATTATCTTGGTTACTGTGAGTTTTGGTTCGTTAAATGCTAACCGAAGCCATAAAACGTAAAATCGGGTATCGTAAAAATACGAAACTTGTAGGAATGATGAAACTCACCATTATATTCCATATAAAAATATAAAATGGGTGATAAGTCTCATTGGGTGCAAAAATGCTGCTTAAAGCTGGAAATACGGGTCAAAAGCGCGTAATTGGGTTTATCGAGAAAAGAATGAAATTTTAGGGAAATGATCGTGAATTTATTTAGAGTAGAATAAAATTAGTCCAAAAGTGATATGAGATGTCAAACTTTGGTTTTCGTCATACGCGGGATAACTTTACAGTTATTCGTGAAGTTTAAAAGTTACGCGATTTAAGCAAAAACGTAGAACGTACAAGCTTAATTTCTTTATGGTCAAAGGAAGAGGGAAATATGTTTGACTTTTCCAAAAAATGTAAAAGTGTCAAAAACATATTAGAAACACGGTGCAGGAATCGTTAAGTCTGGATGTCAGTAGAATTGTTTAAAACGTAAGTTTAGTTTTATTCTGCTTATTTGGGCTTATTTTTAATATTAGAAATAATAAATCTTAAAAATTCTCAAATTAATCATGAGTGATCTAAAAATTTATCGATCGCGAGGAAAATTGACAGAGTTGATTTTCGTTATGCGCGTGATGACTAAATGGTGTTCCGACCAAAATGAAACTTTATAACGATGTTTTCTTAATAACTTTTGCGAAAATGATCTAACGACGATCGAAATCGCAGGATATTACTAGAATAATTTATCTTACGACAATATGAAATAAAAGTTTTACGGATGAATAGTGAAAGTGAATAGTAAATGTGAATAGTAAAAGTGAATAGTAAATTCTCAAAAATAAAAAGTAACCTAAAAATGCGAGTGGTTACACTTATGGGCGAACGTCAAGAGAGAACTCCCGGTGTTATTGAAGGATTGTCTGGTACTCCTTAA
>OU343223.1:265801564-265989024 GCA_910596185.1 Chrysanthemum makinoi
AAGGATGGATTTATGTTGTAACCGGATTTATAATTTTGGTGTGCATGTGTTACGTATGAAAACATAAATGGTTTTAGTTGTATTTCTCGAATGAAGGTCTAGGTGTGTGTTGGTCGAATGAATTGTTTGGGTCTTGAGCATGTTGAAACTGTGATGTCGGGTGAATATCATAGTGAGGGCAGTGTGCATGTTTTGGGTCGCGGACTACATGGTGTGGTCAGGGTGTGTGAGTACATGAATTCTGTTGTTGTTGCTCGTGATCTATTTACATATTCATACCGATACTATAAGATATGGGGTGAGTTCAAGGGTGATTGTGGGATCAATGTGTGGGTCGTTTGGTGTTTTGAAAGTGTGTCGGGGGAGATGGGTCATGGGTTAGTCGTAATGTATGTTTACTAGGTCGTAGTTGTAAGTTTTATGAGCCACGAACGAATATGAATATATATCGAGCATGTATATGGGAAATGCTTTGTGAAGCGTATTAGTATCTTTAAAATCAATTTATAACTATATTTTAGTTGTATTGTATATTTAAGTTTATTTACACTTTAAACCTTAAGTTTTGGTCATTGCCACATGCAAACCCTAGACTTTTGTGAATCGATATATTACAACCTTAAACTATCATAATGATAATATTGAGTTTTGAAGTTTAGTTACTTGTCGCAATAAACCCTAAACTATGGTAAGTTACATTTTAAACCCTAAACTATGAAAAGTTGTTATATTTAACTCTAATTTGACTAAATATGTATATGAACCCTGAAACTACTAATTCGGGAAACTTACTTAATATAGAAAGTTACTAAAAATGGAAAGTTTCTAAAAATAGAAAGAAACCCTAATTATGAATTATGAATAACTATGAGCACTAAAACTATGAAACAACTTTCTAGATATTAAACAATCATTATTCGTGTAGATCCGCGGAAGAAGGATTGAACTTTGTTTTCCTTGTGTGTTTCTAGTGATCTGCTTTACGGTTTGAGGTACAAATATTCTATCCTTTTTTAGTAGGGATTTCTCATGACTTTCCGATCCTTGACTTTATTTCACTTATGATATTCCATTACCATGATTCCCTTTGCTATGATCCTTTTGATATGATTCCTGATATGATCCTTTGATATCATTCTATTCGTTATGACATTCATTTTGCTATGATATGTTTCCGTTCAGTTTGTTATGCTTCGTTTGGTTATGATATGATATGATTATGCTTCGTATGCTTTGTTTCTTTTGGTTTCTCGAGCTAACTAGTCATGGAGGTACCATGACCATGTCATTGATGGCACCAATGGCATGACACCATCTGTGGCGGTGTGATTAGTCCACAGCGTCCCCATTTGTTATGTATGATATGTGATCACTTGGCCATTATGATATGTGTTTAAACTCGTCTTGATCAGGATACATATATGATTTGTTATGTGGAGGCGTATGGATGCATCCTATGTATTATGGTTTGTATGATTTAGTGATTGGTTGTGCGTGCCTTGCACCCTTTTTGCTTCTGGTACGTTGGAGCTAGCTACTCCTTGTACACCTATGATTTGACGGATATGTATGTATGTAGTGTCCTTCATGTGTCATGCTGGACGTTAGGTTATTCGCTTGTGGCAATATTCCAATATGATTCATTTTAATTCCTTATGATTGTCTAATTTGTATGATCTTGATCTCTTATTCTTGATGACTCATTTACCTTATGATATTTGTTCAGTTGATCTTTGATCTCTCATTCTTTTGACAGATGATATTTGTTTCAGTAGGAGCTTATGTTTCCCTTTCTCTATATTTATTTACGTTTTGATCATCTGTTTTGTTATATATATCTGTTCACTGGGATTTTAAAGCTTAAACGCATTTTATTTTCCATGCGGCAAGTAACAAGTGGGATGCTGGGCTTTGATAGGCTGAGAGTAGGAGCATTTGAGTGAAACGACCCTAGTTTCCCCTATCATTTTAAAGAACATTTGTTTTGGATAAATCATTTCTTTTAGACATATTGGATTATGTATTTCCTTTTGAAGTCATTCGTTTATATGACTTCCGCTTGCGTTTATATGCTTTGTATGAAACCATAATGGACATTTTGACCTGTGTCAGGTTAGGGTGTTACAACTTCAGAAATCCTTGTCTGTGTAGCCATAAGCTATATTCCTAAGCCTGCTAGTTTCAACATTAGTACTTGACCTATTTACATCTATAGCAAGTGCCTTTGTCACTTTTTAGGCAACAAGTTATTTAAAGTGGCTCGCTGCAAAGCAGGTGCAGCTTGTTGAGCAGTGCACGCTCGCTATGTACCGAGCTCGCTGGAGTAAAAGCCGCCGGGCGAGCCAGTGTGGTTAGGTGAGTAGAAGCAGCTCGGCGGGTAGATGCGGCTCTGCATAGAGTCACCATACTCATAGATACAATCACAACATACATAGATAAGATCACAACAAACAAGGATAAGATCACAATACACAGAGATAAGATCATAATACACAAAGATATAATGGAAACAACACGACCAACATAAACCGACATCATAATATAGTAATATCATAACCCATAATCATAGTTTAATACTTGGTGCATCATTCTTAAAAATAAAAATAAAAGTATAAGTTTCTTCATTAATCTACTACTAATCAAGTACTACTCAGTTTTGTAGCCTAAAATACATATCTACCCATATCTGATGCTAATCTATCAGTCTCCAGCCTAGGTCATCTCTCTAGCTTTGTCAATCGTGTCTCTGATCGCAATGCTCAAGTGTGTAACTCCTCAATCACTCAACGGTCTCTAGCATGAGCATCCTCCAACTCAATAGCTCTGGCCTTTTCCCTCTCAACTCTATCCTGTAGTGCTAGAATCCTATGGTACAAAATCCTTGAGGCGTCTCTCGCAACCCAATCGGTAGTGTCATGCCAGTCGAATCTGGCACGAAGATATGTAACTAGATGCTATGTGAACTCAATAATTTTTTTGTGGATTTCCGGAAATCTCTTTCATGTAGCTTAGCAAGGAAATTTTGAGTCATGGGTACACCAATCCAGCGGTATCTCTTCTAAATGACCCAAAACCAAGTCCATGCGGTCATCCAGATGGGTAATTTATGATGTGAGTGCTGGTAGTAGGTCTGGTATGTGCTGCTTAGCAGCAATAGCAGTAGTAGCAACATCAGTAGTAGTAACGACAGGAGTAGTGGTAGCAAAGATCATTAGTAGTAGCAGCAGCTTTAGCAGGTTTAACCCTAGAGCTCTCACCCCTCTCAAATGTGTGAAAGGGTAACTCTGAAGTAGGTGGCGGATGATGAGATAAATTTGGCCCTCTTCCGAAGGGGCATGTTCTCATCGAGTTTGTGATAGTGATGGTATGGGTAATGGTAATGCTGCTGGTAGTGGAGGTGATGGTGGTATGAGTGGGCGTTGAGGACACATTGTCTTATGACATCGGTACATAAAGATAGGTGCACTGGGTGGTGTTGATGGTGATAATGATGGTGAGACTAGTGGTGGTGCAAGTGGGCTTACCATGGTGCTAAAAGTATGCATCATGCGTAGCCCACCTGGGTTATACATGAAAAAAAAACCTCGGCGGGAACGCCCTCAGCATGAGGAAAGCTGAGTAGGTGGTGTAGCGTAGCAGGGGCTGATATGTGGGATGGGGGTAGTGTGCGGTGATGGTGGGGTCGGGGCAACCTTTTGAGACTCAAATGGTTTGTTCTCATCCTCGGGAGATGGGATGTAGTTCGGTGATGGTGGTACGGAGGCAACCTCGAGTCGGCCAGTGGCTAATCCCCTCCTCAAAGATGCTCGCCGTATCTGATCCCGCATGTAATCAAGAGATTCGAGTACGTAATATGGAGAAAGTAGAGTCTCATACTTTGGTCTCCGCGATTCTGAAGTTCAGGGCAAGGCCGGATTAATCGCTAGCCGGGAGGAAACGAATGGCCCCTACCTTTGAATTAAACGCATGCATGATGATGGAAATGGATGAGTCTCAGGTAACATCCCGTAAAAATCCCCCAGTCATTTGTAAACGCTAATCACTAAGTAATCTGTCACTATAGTTACTTAACCATTTTTACTGCATAAAATTTATTTTTTATATCTGCCATACCTAAAACGTAATCTCCTCAATATATATATTAAGTGATTCACATTTTGAACGAAAGCTCACACGCATTCACCTATATTCCAAAATAAAAACAATAACGAACCCAAGACACCCTTTTGGATCATTCCATCCAAATGTAACTACAAGTCCAAAAATAGTTATCCTGGGCTCGTTAAGTCACAACGAAGCTATCCATTGAATAGTCTCTCTTGTGGTGCTAAAAACGCATTAATCGAACCAAATGCTACTTCATGGACGTTAAATACAAGTATTTCAAGTAGTAATCCAAACACTCCTATAAGGATGATGAGTGCTTATTCACTCATCATTTTTACCCATCTAAGCCCACAAAAACGTCTAAAACACTAAATATAACCAAATATACCGCAGATATCCTGGAGTGTGTTTTATGTATTTCTGTACAAAGGATAGAAACAGGGCAAAAACGCATTTAAATGAGCTTGGAATGGAAAACGTGTTTTGCGATGCAGCCGAATATGGTTTTCTACATTTTCGAGCTCGATACATATTTGGGAGTGAGCTTGGGAATCGACTAAAACCTAACCCTAAACCCAAATCACCATTTACCCTTCTACCCGAACCCAAAATTACCATTTTACCCTTTTTGCAAAAATCCAAACTACTCTTTTTAAAACCTCATTTTTATTTTTTTACCAATTTTATTAAAAGTATTTTCTTTTCTCAAAAAAAAAAAAAAAAGAAAAGTTTTAACCTAAAAATACAAGTTTTTAATAAAAACACTTATCTTAAAACCCTTTTTAAACCCTCTCCCTTTTAACCATGAACCTTTTCACTTAGCTTTTGAACCTCTTTCCTCTTATTTTACCCAAAACGTAACCCAACTCTACCCAAACCCATATACCCATTTTGCCCGCCAAAACTTTTCCCCTCCAATCCCTTGTCTCTTGTCTCGCTACCTCACCAAGCTCTAAAAGCTCCCCCACATCCCACATAATTCACACCTCAATCCCCAACTCATATGAGGACACATATCTATGGACGGCTCAGATGATATCCTTGGTGCCCGTTGAATGGAAGGTTGAGATTGAAGCTAAGAAACACAAGTTGTCCATTTCTCTCATTTGTCTCACAAAAGAAGCACAAGCTCAAGCATTTGAAGACCTAGTAGCATACTAGTATAAATAGAAGCTTATTGTAGCCTTCAAAGGCATTAGGATTTAGTAGCTTTTAAATTAGTTGTTTTTATTTTCAGTTGTAATGTTTTAATTAATGAAAAATTTTATTTTGTTCATCAGTCCTTTATTTTCTTATTGCTTATTCTCATTTAATTAAAAGTCCTATTTTAAGTCTCAAATTTAGTTTTTACAAAAGAAAATCTAAGTTTGTTTTTAAAATCAGTTTTTCAAGTGTTTTACACCCCATCAAGGGGTGTTTGGCATTAGCTTATTTGTTATCAAAAAAATTGTCTTTTTACCCACTTTGACACTCAAAGTCAAAGTGGTTTAAGGTTTAAGCAAGTTTGTAAAATGAGTTTAACTTAGATCACAACAGTTTGCAAGTTTGGTTCTTTAAAAAAAATATATCTCATATCTGTTTCTGCATTACACCACTGAACAGCAACGTACCTGCTGATTCAGAGACCTTTTTTTACAAGCTTATTTCTCATACAAAACTTTTCAAGTCGGTTTTTCTTGCATCTCCTCATACCATTCTAGACATAGGATTAGTTTAGTTGCATATTAGAATAGTCTACTTTAGCTTAAATTGCATTAAAGTTCTGCTTTTGCCATTTCGTACTAGCCCAAGTAGCTTAACTTTTTGATTTTTAATTTGCTCAATACTTAGCTTTAGAGTCTAAAAATTGGTATGCTCAATCTAGGGTAGGTAGTGTAGTTAAAGCTTATTTTTGTGAATTTTTAGGTGATACTTTAGATAGCTTATCTTGCCCTCAAACAAGCCCCACTAGGCTGTTTTGTTGATGCAACTGCAGCCTTGGTTGTGCTTATTTTAAGCTTATTAGTTATTCCTTAGGCTTATTTAGATATAGTAGAGATCCTTTAGAGAAATTTCATTAGGAGTAATTAGATTTTAGCTTATTTCCTGCCTCTTTAACAGCTTATTGCCCCTTTGTATGCTTAGTCTCCTTAACAGCCCCTTAGCTTTTAGTTTAGCCTTAATTCTTCAAAACTGCTTATTCTCCCCCATTTTTCTGTTCCTTTAGCTTATCTCTGATCTTATCTTGCATGCTAGCTTATATTTGTTTTAAAATTGTTTGTTCATTAGCTTATTGTAGTTTATAAAGTCTGTTAGTGGAAGTTTGGTTTGATATTGTTGACTGTTGAGAAAAGAAGCCGTTAAACAGCTTATTTGAGCTTTTTGAAAAGATTAGTTTTTATGAAAAGTTGATTATTTTCATAACAAGTTGGTTTGCAAAAAGAAAAATTAAAAAAAAATGTTTGAAAAACGCCATTGCTGATTTGATCTCTCCGCCACCCAAACCACCACACCCACACCTCAAACCAACCTCTAGGGTCTTTCTTCGTTAAATTTTTGCACACTTAATATTTTAAATACAAACTCAGTTTTAAGTTATTAGCTTATTTAGCTTTTTAGTAGCTATTTCCAAAAGCAGTACCACCTTTTTATATTTTCTTTGAAATCAGTATCACTCAAAGTATTTTTAGTAAAATTTTCAGATTTTTCTAAAATAGTTTAGTATTTTTTTTAATTAAATTAGATTAAATTAGTTTTTAATTCATAATAAATAATTTAAAAGTCGAAAAATACCCGGCTTTTTTCTAAAATTATTTTTAGTCGTTTAGAACGTAGGAAAATTAGTTTCACATCCGTAGGCCTTAAATTGCATTATTTTCACTTTTTTAGGCTCGGGATTAGCCCGGTTTTTCCGCTTTTGCATTGTAGCACCCTAGGACTTAATTTAGCTTAATTTTATTGTTCCGTATGCTTAGTAGTAGTTAGTTTGTCATTTATTAGGTTTCCCTATCCTTAATTACTTTCCCCTAATTAATTGTAGAAAACGAATTAAAAACAATCAAATCTCGAACAATTCAAGCATTTTAATAACAAACCTCAAACGACATCCTCAATTCATACCTCGTTGGGACACGCACCCGGTAATCACTTGCCGGTATCACTTATATCACGTTCGTGAGTTTTGGCACGTTAACCCTTTTCCTAAAAGGTTGATTTGTCGATTCTCGCGTGTATCGTATATTTGGTATATTTTCTTACTACCGAATCAAATTTTTGCCGCTGCCGGAGGTTGTGTTGCGACAATATCGTTACGGTTTGACGATTAGTGACTTGAAGAACCTTCCTCGTGAAGTTATTGCTTTTTGAAAAATTAAAAAACACAAAAATATTTTCCTTTTTATTTTGTATATATATATAAAAGATAAAAATACCAAAAGATTTTCCCTTTTGTTTTAAATAAAATAGAAGACACAATCAATATAACATTCTCAACTTGAGTGTTATCATTATAAGTTCCCGAACCAAAGATTAAAAACTTGCCTTTGTGTCGCTCGTGATTTGGTTTACTTCTATCGGTTTAACAAACTGTGTGGGGGGTATAAGGACGGCCTGACATTAAATTGCGGCTGAAAAGAAGCGGGTTTTTAATACGCGCGACCTACTAAGTCTCTCCGCTCCTTTGTGCGTTTTACTTATAAAAGTGATCATTTCACGTGGGATTATTGGTTTAAGTTCACTGTGTTTTGCCTCGGTCTTGTTTTAATTGAAAGTGTTTTTGGTAGTGCATGCGCACTTGTTCTTCTAATTCTTCTAGTCCCCTTCTTGAACTCGCCACAATTCCGCGAAGACGGAATAGACGTCCCCCGCCAATAGTCGAACCCGAGATTCGTACTAATCCCGACCCCATTACCGAAATGGCGGAGGATAACCGTTCTATGTTGGAACAACTCCAAGCACCCACCGAGGGTTATGGAGAAGCTATCGTCGTTCCACCAATCGTTGCCGACAATTTTGAGCTCAAACACGGATTGATTAACTTGGTATCGTCAAGCCAATTTACGATTTGAGAGAGACGATCCTCACTCATATCCGCCACGGTTTAACAAGCTCACATCTACAATCAAATACCGAAACGCAAGTTTGAAGAAGCTATCAAACTACTTTTCCCTGCTTTCACTGAGGGGCCGCCCGGATTTGGCTCGAAAAACAACCCCCTCAATCAATCACCACATGGGAAGATTTAGTTTCAAAATTCACTAACAAATTCTTCCCACCACAAAAGACAACACACTTAAAAAATGAAATCACAAAGTTTACACCAAAATTTGATGAATCATTTAGTGAAGCTTGGGATCGTTTCAAGGACTTAATTCGTCAATGTCCTCACCATGGCTTTTCCGAGTTACATCAACTCGATACTTTCTACAATGGTTTGAATAAAAACGATCAAGACTCTCTCTCAATGCCGTGGTAATCTCTTGACACGCCCTACGAAAGATGTTGTCCATCATTGAGAACAAGTCTAAAGTCCGCACCTCACGGCAAAACCGATTGCTTCCCGAAAGAGTGCTTCACCTTCTTCGAAAAATGTCTCTAGCACGGATGCTAAGATTGACAAGCTTACCGATGCTATCCAAGCATTGGTTCTCTCAAAATCTCTTTATTCTCCATCTCCAAATCCACCCGCTCAAGTCAAAGCGGTGGCAACTACTTGTACTACTTGTGGTGGGCCTCATGCTTACTACAATTGTACCGCCACGATGGTAATCCTTGAAGCAAATGCCGTAGTCGGGCCTTACAATCAAGGAGGTAATCAATACCGTCCTCAAGTTGACCCGAGCTATCGTGTATAACAATCAAGGACCTCCCGTTTTCTCAACCTAACAATCAAAATAGGTTCAATCAAAATCAAGTGAAAGGGCAAAACATTCCATATCAAGCCCCGATGAACCAATACCGCCCCAAGGTAATCTCAATCATGGTTATCAAGCTCCTAATTACCAACCCCCGGTTGGCCCCTCTATTGAACTTTCCAACTACATTAAGTCTAATGAGGTTACAATTAGGAGTTTGCAAAACCAAATCACTACTTTGAGAAATGATTTCCAAACTTCAATGTCAAAACAAGGTAATGATTTAAAAAATGAATTGAACAAAACAAACAACAAAATTGATCAAAATCAAAACAAAATTGAGAATATGTTCAATAGTATGTGTCAAATGAATCAAGCTTCAACTTCTAAAACCCTTCCGGCTAATACGATTCCTAACCCGAAGGGAGAGTTGAATGCTATTGCCACCCGAAGTGGTAAGTCATATGATGGACCTTCGATGCCTACACCCCTCTCCTGAGGGAAGTAGAACGAGAAACCGAGGTGACCAAGGACAAGATGCATTCTACAAGCCCACAAAGTACAAGACACGTCCAACCTCCGGTAGTCCACATCCCCATTCCGGAGCCCGATGTTCCGAAGATTAAGCCTTCAATTCCTTATCCTTCAAGGCTTAATGATCAAAAGGCCCGCGACAAAACTAATCAACAAATGGAAAAGCTTATCCAAATCTTTCAAGATACACTTCGAGATTAGTTTCGCGGAGGCTCTCCTTCTAATGCCCAAGTTTGGTCTGACGATCAAAAGCTTGTTGAGCAACAAAGAAAAAATTTTCGAGTTGGCTAAAACTTCCTTGAATGAGAATTGTTCGGCGGTTATCCTTAAAAAACTTCCCGAAAAGTTAGGAGACCCCGGAAAGTTCCTCATCCCGTGTGATTTTCAAGGACTAGTTCAATGCTCCGCTTTGGCCGATCTTGGCGCGAGCATTAACTTGATGCCACACTCCATGGAAAAAGCTTGTTACCCCCACTCACACCTACATGTATGATCCTCGAGCTTGCCGACCGTACAAATTCTCGTCCGCTAGGTATAGCCGAGGATGTTCGTGAAAGTAGGAAATTTCATTTCCCCCCGACTTTGTTGTTGTCGATTTCGATGCCGATCCCTGAGTGCCCCTCATCCTTGGGAGGTGTTTCTTAAAACGGTCGTGCATTGATCGATGTTGATGAAAGGGAAATCACTTTGAGGGTAAACAAAGAAGCCGTAACTTTCAATGTTAACCAAGATTTGAAATCTATGCCTACCATTTGTGGTATTGATAAAGTTGAAAGCCGTGAAAACAAGGTGACAAAGGACCGGTGCTTCCTACTAATAACGGAAGTACCGAAAACGTCCAACCTAAGGTTATCCAAAATTCTTCATCTAGGATTGATCAAAGTCTTTCACGATTTACGGTTAAGAGATCTTCGAGTAAACGTGTTGAGCTTAAAACGATTACCAAGAAACCGGAGACCATAACGGAAGTGGTGGAAATTGCTAGCTCTAAGAGCACACCACTTGTCCCACCTCCGCATTCGGTTAATCGAATCGATCTTGTTGAACCTTCTTCGAGTGGAAATCCCACTCCCACTTCTCGACTCCATTATTTTCGATTCTTCCCTTCCCTCACCGCTTTGAGGGAAGTAACTTGAATTTGGAAGAGATCGAAGCTTATTATTTTCCATCAGAAATTGATGACGATGAATCTGACCCGGAGGGAGACCGTTTTCGTCTTGAACAATTACTTAGTGAAAATGAAGACCTGTTCCACCTCCCAAGAAATTGAAATTAAAGAAGTTGAGCTTTTGACCAAAAATCCTTCGGCCCGACCGAGGATTCAGCTATTGATTTACTTCTCGAGAGTTCGATGAACTCGCCGCCTTGGTCCTCTCCCACCGAGAATTGACAATGAAGTCTTTGACTTTGAAGCCGACTTACGTGAACTTGAGTATTTGTTGTATGGAGATCCGTCACTTGATCCTTCAATTGATAAGGAGTTATCTGATAAACTTGCTCTCACTCGACGATTCCATCTAAGAATGAAAATTTGAACGATGATCCTTTGGAAAATTTTGATGATCCATTCTTTCCCAAAAAATAGAAGAACTTGAAAGTTTCAATTGATGAACTTGTTGATCAAGATGTTCTTCATTCTTTTTTAACCGAGTGACTCCCTTCTCTGAGGATTTTACCGGTTGACACTTTCGATTCATGCCTCTCCGAGGATAAAGTGTTCAAACCCGGTATATACCTTCCAAGGAGTTCACTCTAAGAGAACTCAAATGTTTCAAACGCTTCGACCTAACCATGAACTCCTCTTCTCTATGGAGTTATTTGAGACTACGATTGTGCTTCCCGATGATCCATTAGTCCCTCGTCTTCCCGCTAAACCGCCGGATGATGGATTCATCTTTGATTTTGAACCCAATACGGTACGGGATCTCTAAGGCGGTGGGCAAAGATTTTGAACACTATGTTCTCATGCCTAAAATTTTGCCCACCCAACCCACCCGTGTTACCTCATCCGGAAATGAGGATTTCATTTTCGACCCCGACATCTCCATTCATTATTCTTTTGAGCCGGATATATCTCATCGGAGTGGAACTTTCAGCACATTCAATGTTTATCCAAACCATTTGAATGAAAGTCCGATTGAGATTTTCTCTTCCACTTGCTCCCCTATGGACCAATGAATTCGGGGTCGAGTCAAGCTAGCGACTCGGTTAACAAAACAGTAGCATTTCATGGGTGTCCACCCATGTTTCTATCTTTTCTATTTCTAACACTAAGTGTGGGGAAACCCCACTATTGTTTGCTTGTTGTGTGTTTGCTCTCTGTTTTCAGGATTCCCGTAGATCGTGATGATTGATGCTCCTGTTTTCAATCCACCACCAATATCCGATCTTTGCTAACGATTATCTAGGGATATCTTTATAAATCCTTTTGTGAAAAAGATTTCGTTTCCACACTTGGCTAGTAGTATTACCTTTTTCCGTTCTATAGTTTTCGGCTACGGCCGGTACTTTGAATATTGAGGGCAATATTCAATTCTAAGTGTGGGGGGGAATTCTAGCGAATTTTGATCACATGTGTACCTTCTAGTACCCTAGCACCCCCGTTTTGACCAAATTTTAAAAATTTATCGCTTTAAGTCAAGTATTTACATTTACAAGAAGTGCTTTGCACAAAAATAAAGCATTGATGCTTCGGCATTAATGGTAGTTTAGTCTTGATTCGGCTAGAACAAGGGAACTCCGACTCTGCTAGAGTGTTGATCTAGCTGCTCTCTTAACATTTAGGCTAAGGTTTTACGCGCTGTGCAAATGAAAATGCTAAGCGTGGAGTAGTTGGTTCTCTTTAGAGCTTATATAAGTAATCTATGGCTTTTTCTCCTAGAAGCTAACTAATTGACTAAAATACGTGCTCGTTGTCAAACTTTTGAACATTCAAATCGTCTTGTTACAATAAAAAGTTTTTAAGCAAAATTGATTTAGAGTCCGAGTTCAACTTTTTATTTAAATTTCCGAGAAAGCATACTTTCTTAAAATCGGAATAATGTTGCAAAATGAAAGTATCGTAAAGTGCTTGAATGATGCAAAAGTTGCAAGTTTAAAGTTTAAAGTCAAAAGTGAAGAAAAAAAAATAGGTGATGAAAAGGTTGAAAAATGAAAAAATTGAAATAAAAAAAAAATATGAGTTGCGTGAATAAAAGCAATATGTTGCTTATGAATAAATGTGCGAAACTTGCTTTTTCTTAAATTTAAATCGGAAGTTGAACTCGTATTCGTCAAAGTTGTCTAAAAGTTTGACGGTAATTTGGAAATCCTTGATTTCAAAGATCCCGAAAGCTCCGATACTATTCTCGAGGGTGAAAACCTAGCCTCCTTAAAAGGACAAGCTGAGAAGAAAGTCGCTACATGGAGTGATCTCACCTTTGAATCTCGAATTTCTAAATTGTCGTCGGTTGTAATCCATTTAGGTTTAGTTTTAACTTAACGGTAGCTTCGTAAATCTTTGGAATCGAATTCCCGATGATTCCGGTACTATTTCTCTGTGAGGTGTCAAAAGCCCGGTCACTTAAAACTAATGTTTTGGGATGTGCCGAGAAGAAAGCCGCTACATGGAAGAGGCCCTTTCGATCCTTAGACTTTCATCGTTTCCGATGGGTTAGTACTTTAGTTAAGTGGATAACAACCATAACAAATGTCGATTTCAATGGTCAAACTTTTGAAAATGAGCACAATCACTTAAAATTTATAAATTGCGGGAGTAAAAAGTTAAGTCTCGACTTACATAGATTATTGATATAAGTAGTGTTAGCATTTTACAAAAACGTTTAAGTTTAAGCTTGGTTTGAGAGTATCAAAAGAGGATGACGATTACAATTCCCCGGAGACACCCATTTTGCGTGAATCCCGTTCTATGATGCCATGTTTTGATAATCAAGCATGTTATTTATTTATGTTCAAATTTAAATTTCTAGTAGTAGAATAAAAAGTCGAAACGAGGTATACTTGGTATTTTTGATCCTTTCATTACTTCATATGATCCGATTGCTAGGGACTAGCAATTGATAGTGTGGGGGATTTGATGAGTGCTTATTCACTCATCATTTTTACCCATCTAAGCCCACAAAAACGTCTAAAAACACGGAAATATAACCAATTATACTGCAGATATCCTTGGAATGTGTTTTTATGTATTTCAGGTACAAAGGATAGAAAACAGGCAAACGCAGAATTGAGCTTGGAATGGAAAACGTGCTTTGCGCATGGCCGAATATGGTTTTCTACATTTTCAGAGCCCGGGATACACATTTGGGAGTGAGCTTGGGGAATCAGACGGAAAACCTAACCCTTAACCCAAAATTACCATTTCACCCTTCACCCGAAACCAAATTACCATCTTACCCTCTTTTGCAAAATCCAAAAACTACTCTTTTTAAAACCTCATTTTTTTTTTTACCAATTTTATTAAAAAGTATTTTCTTTTCTCAAAAAAAAAAAAAAAAAAAAAAAAAAGTTTTAATCCCAAAATACAAGTTTTAATAAAAACACTTATCTTTAAAACCCTTTTAAACCCCTCTCCCCTTTTAACCATGAACCTTGTCACTTACTTTGAACATCTTCCTTCTTATTTACCCAAAACAACCCAACTCACAAACCCATATACCCATTTTTGCCCGCCAAAAAACTTTTCCCTCCAATCCTTGTCTTCTTTCTCCTCTCACTACCTCACCAAGCTCCCAAAGCTCCCCCACACCCACATGGGCTCAGTGCCACCTTGGCAATCCCCAACTCATATGAGGACACATATCTATGGACGGCTCAGATGATATCCTTGGTGCCCAAGTGAATGGAAGGTGAGATTGAAGCTAAGAAACACAAGTTGTCCATTTCTCTCATTTGTCTCACAAAAGAAGCACAAGCTCAAGCACTTGAAGACCTAGCACACTAGTATAAATAGAAGCTTATTGTAGCCTTCAAAGGCATTAGGATTTAGTAGCTTTTTAAATTAGTTTCTGTTTTTATTTTCAGTTGTAATGTTTTAATTAATGAAAAATTTTATTTTGTTCATCAGTCCTTTATTTTCTTATTGCTTATTCTCATTTAATTAAAAGTCCTATTTTAAGTCTCAAATTTAGTTTTTACAAAAGAAAATCTAAGTTTGTTTTTAAAATCAGTTTTTCAAGTGTTTTACACCCCATCAAGGGGTGTTTGGCATTAGCTTATTTGTTATCAAAAAAATTGTCTTTTTACCCACTTTGACACTCAAAGTCAAAGTGGTTTAAGGTTTAAGCAAGTTTGTAAAATGAGTTTAACTTAGATCACAACAGTTTGCAAGTTTGGTCTTTTAAAAAATATATCTCATACTAAGTCAAATATTACACCACTGAACAAAGAACGTGCATCTGCTGTTCAGGACCTTTTTTTACAAGCTTATTTCTCATACAAACTTTTCAAATCGGTTTTTCTTGCATCTCCTCATACCATTCTAGACATAGGATTAGTTTAGTTGCATATTAGAATAGTCTACTTTAGCTTAAATTGCATTAAAAGTTCTGCTTTTGCCATTTCGTACTAGCCCAAGTAGCTTAACTTTTTGATTTTTAATTTGCTCAATACTTAGCTTTAGAGTCTAAAAATTGGTATGCTCAATCTAGGGTAGGTAGTGTAGTTAAAGCTTATTTTTGTGAATTTTTAGGTGATACTTTAGATAGCTTATCTTGCCCTCAAACAAGCCCCACTAGGCTGTTTTGTTGCTGCAACTGCAGCCTTGGTTGTGCTTATTTTAAGCTTATTAGTTATTCCTTAGGCTTATTTAGATATAGTAGAGATCCTTTAGATAAATTTCATTAGGAGTAATTAGATTTTAGCTTATTTCCTGCCTCTTTAACAGCTTATTGCCCCTTTGTATGCTTAGTCTCCTTAACAGCCCCTTAGCTTTTAGTTTAGCCTTAATTCTTCAAAACTGCTTATTCTCCCCCATTTTTCTGTTCCTTTAGCTTATCTCTGATCTTATCTTGCATGCTAGCTTATATTTGTTTTAAAATTGTTTGTTCATTAGCTTATTGTAGTTTATAAAGTCTGTTAGTGGAAGTTTGGTTTGATATTGTTGACTGTTGAGAAAATAAGCCATTAAACAGCTTATCTGAGCTTTTTGAAAAGATTAGTTTTTATGAAAATTTGATTATTTTCATCACAAGTTGGTGTGCAAAAAGAAAAATTGAAAAAAAAATGTTTGAAAAAAATGCCATTGCTGGGATTTGATCTCTGGCCACCCAGCTCACCACACGCACACCTCACCAACTGCCCTAGGGTCTTTCTTCGTTAAATTCTTGCACACTTAGATATTTAAATACAAAATTTCATTTAAGTTAGTAGCTTATTTAGCTTTTTAGTAGCTTATTTCCAAGCAAGCATCAACGTTTTATATTTTTCTTGAAATCAGATCTTACTCAAAGTATTTTTAGTAAAATTTTCAGATTTTTCTAAATTAGTTTAGTATTTTTTATAATTAAATTAGATTAAATAAGATTTTAATTCATAATAAATAATTTAAAAGTCGAAAAAATACCCGGCTTTTTTCTAAAATTATTTTTAGTAGTTTAGAACGTAGGAAAATTAGTTTCGCATCCGTAGGCCTTAAATTGCATTATTTTCACTTTTGGAGCTCGGGATTAGCCCTGCTTTTGCTTTTTGCATTGTAGCACCCTAGGACTTAATTTAGCTTAATTTTATTGTTCCGTATGCTTAGTAGTAGTTAGTTTGTCATTTATTAGGTTTCCTTTGCCTTAATTACTTTCCCGTAATTAATCGTAGAAAACGTAATTAAAACAATCAATCTCGAACAATTCAAGCATTTTAATAACAAACCTCAAACGACATCCTCAATTCACACCTCGTTGGGACACGACCCAGGTAATCACTTGCCCGGTATCACTTATATCACGTTCGTGAGTTTTGGCACGTTAACCCTTTTCCTAAAAGGTTGATTTGTTGATTCTCGCGTGTATCGTATATTTGGTATATTTTCTTACTACCTGAATCAAAGGACCTTTATAACTCTTACACTTATGAAATGTCATCTTTATAAGGTTTCTAATGCTCTCTAATAATTCATAAGCGATACCATAGCATTTGCTAAGGTTTTCAAAGCTCAAACGGACTCGAAAACGCTTAAAAACATCTACTTAATTTCCTATCAGCAATGCAACTTTGACTTTTGTAGAAAAATGGTTCAACTTTGACCAAGATTAGGAACTAAAGAATGGAAATTACAATGTAGTGAAGATAAGTCTTACACAAGTGATTGAATTTCTTGGAATGATGATGAAAGAGCTCCTAGGAATAGTAATATTGTGTTTATGGTCGTATATGAAAGAGTAAAGTGAGGAGTAGAAGTGCACAGTGAATATCAAGCACTTAATCTATTTACTGATGTGCCAGTTCCCACGAATCCGTTGAAAAAGGGATCCGGATAGTTATAGTTTAGGGATCCGGCTATTCAGTAGGAAAACACTTATAATGAGTTTGATAATTTTGACACGGAGTTTTTGAATTCGATTTTTGCCAATGGTTTTGCTCTGTTCTTAGGGTTTATCTATTATAGGTGTGATACAAGGTTTTGACAAGTGTTCGTGTTTACTAAACACATTTGACGAATTTCCCTTTTTATGAGTAAACCCTAATTCAGGAGAAAAGATAAGAATCATTTGAAATTCTATTTTAACATGATATAGATAATTTTGAATAGATGATATTGACATATATTACTAATGCAACACCAATATCTCTATGTGGGGAATGATGTATCAAAACTTTTGGTTAGCAAAAGTTTCTTTTCGAGGTAAAGATGTGTATTAACTGGTTTATAGTAATTTTTAGGGAAATCAAGCAAGAATACTGTTCCTGATGATATGATAAATATGAAGAACAATTTATTGGAGAATTTGTGACATTAAAGTTATTAAATCTACGAGTCTTTACATAGTATATATTCTTTTTACGATTTTTTGAAAATCATAGACGCGAAATACTTCATTAGCTTTTAAAATACGTAATCGTATTTTGTAAAAGCAAGTCGTGACTACTTTGGATTCTTCTTTGGGTGTTGACTTCATTTTTCCTGATGGAACGAAGTCGTTGAACGAATCCTAGCATGAAGATTTCTCAAAAGAAAATATTAGAATGATCTATCACTATCCAACATTTAAAATGTAAAGATTTCTAAAAAATGGATTTTTATTTTAAGAAATATCCTTCTTTGTAGTTTTCAAACATACACGGATCGTATCAAGTTTTTAAAGTACAACATACTCTAAGAAACTTGGTAACGAGGCTCTGATACCAATTGTGGAAAACTAGAAGGGGGTTGAATAGTTTTACCGATTAAAACTTTGTTTTAAAATATTAAGATCGACTTATGTCAATCTATTTGGTATGTGTGTTGGATATTGATAGATGAGCATATAAGTAAGTAATGTAAAAGATAAAGAGTAAAGGAACACAAAACCACAACACGAGTATTTATAGTGGTTTGGTTACAAGGACACATTCCTTGCCCTACTCTACTCCCCGAGTACCCCATTCTAGAGTTTGTAAGCACTACATAACACAAGCTCCTTAGTGTGGCGGAGACGCCTTCACAACGTCGCCAACTCTTTATCTGGTACAAGGCTAGACACCGAGTTCTTCCACGAGGTAGAACCAAACCTATCACAACGTTGCCTACACTTTATCCGGTACAACGCTAGATACTTAGTTCTGATGAGCGTACAAGGCGTGTTCGGGGTCAAAGGAACTTCCTTTTCATCGAGCAAGTTTTTTAACACCCTAGGCAGTGAACCTAATCGTTGTATTGTAGTATTGGGTAAGCCTCGGGTATTGATATCGTTCTCTAGGGGAATAGGAATGTTACTAAGAAGTGTACTACGCTAAGGTTGAGGTTGAGGAAGATTCTTTTTTATCTTTTTTTATATTTTTTAGAAAGCTAAGGGTAAAATCTCGGGGTTTGGATTTGGGGGGTGGTACATCTAACGATTACTTCTATCATCTAATTATCTAAACTATGGGTAGTCTATGTCTTTCTTATGTGTGCTTGTATGATGATTAAAAATGTGTCTACCTAGATACTATTACTCCCTAGTTATCTTTTATTGGTGGTTGAATTGTCACGTCCTTATTCTTAACGCGTTGTGTTTTCTAAGGTCGTAGGGTGTGCCTTTTTCCCTAACTCTTTGAGACTACCTTAAGGTTATTGCTTACGAGATCTCTAGATAAATTATAAACTAACTCTAAGGTTATCTTTGGATGTTTAGACTACAAATCCGCTAAGTGATTCATAAATTAAGGTTCACAAAGATTACTCAAGCATTTAAACACAACGATGGTCTAATTGCACTCCCAAGCCAATTACAATTAAGATAAGAGACAACTAATCAATAATTAATAACTAGGTTTCATAGATCTAAGCAAACACACAAGAAATTTAGCCGGACAAGTTAAACATGCAAGTATACACACATTCAATGGAAGACATAATGAAATTAATGAAGTAAATACCTTATCTTGATGTAAAATAGGGTTTGAGAACCCTAAGATACTGTCCAAGTCGGACTACAAACGTTTAGGGTTTTTACTCCACAAGTCTACCTCCTAAAATTCTAAAAATTCGATATCTATATATGATTTTACACTTGCGACGGCGTCGCCTTAGAGGTGGGACGCCGTCAGATCGCCGTCATTAGGGTTTTCGTCTTGGCCAAGCAATCATTGGGACGGCGTCACGTTGTAGTTGTGACGCCGTCGGGCTTCAGCAGCGACGTCGTCTGATTCTGGATCTAGGCCGTCTGAGATGAAAAGTCTTCGTGACGCCCTTCCTCTTCAAAGCCTGACGTCGTCAGGTGTACTTTAGCAAAAATCTACTGAGCCGTCAGAGATTTTATTTCGTATAAAGGGACGGCGTCGCCCTTTGATTGGGATGCCGTCAGGTGCAATTCCAGCAGCTTGAGTGTCTTCGATATATTGACTTTGCCATTTTCTTCATATACTCACTCCTTTTCATCCAAATATGCATCATTCCAGCATTTTTCTTCCAAGAGACCTAAAAAGTGAAAAGGAACGAAATTAAGCAGTAACGGATATAAAAGTGGGTCATTAAGAGCTTAAATGACCCCCTAAAACGTACGTTTTAAATCCTTATCAAATATCCCTACACTTGGTATTTACTTGTCCTCAAGCAAATGTGCTTTTGGCCAATCAATTTATAAGTTAAGGGGCACGAAGCATTGGTTTAACATAATTTACAACAAGTAAAAGCACCGCAATAGTCATAACAAGCACGGAAATTATATACTAGCACCTCATAAGGGGTGTTTGGATTCTCTCATCTCTCGGGTGTATATGAAACATAGTAAATGGAAATGGAAGATAAACACTCATTACCTGGTCATAGTACATATATTACCATAGGCTTGAGACTAGATGAAACATCCACCGCTTTGGCGTAAGCACCTAGGAACAACTATCTAAGAGGTCTTTAAAAGGGTTGTAATGTTAGGTTACGGTATGGAAACAAAGGGTTTGGTTGGATAGGCGATTTAGTGGTGGCAAGTAAAAAATCTTATGTTACAAGCATGAAAAGAATGGCGTTGCTAAGCCAAGACTCGGCTCACTAAAATCTAGATAACTTGAAACAAACAAACATAAATATAAAGATAGATGTAGGATGGTAGCTCGTATATATTTTATTTATTTATTTTTATTTTTTTTGCATACACTTTTACTATACCATCCTCTAAGATAACATCAAAATATAAGGGATTTATAGGAGCATCCCTACACTTGAGTTTTTATTACTCTAACACTAATTTGACCCGAATTGAAAAGATCAAAACACTTGGAGTATTTAATTATGTAAATAAAGGGAATTTGAATTTAACGTTCTTTCCCGTCACTCCATAAAATATTACTTTTACCCATGAGTCACAATCGTCCCAAAACTGTGTAGAAAAGATATGACTCGACTTAGCAACCATGCAAGTAACTAGATAATTGAACAAATGGTTTAGTATGATAACAATAATGCACTAAAGGTGAGTGCATACAAGGTAGGCTAAGGCGATTTGGGTGTACATTTGGGGGTGGATTGTAAACAATGCTCTTCACTGATATTTCGGAAAAACCGAAACATCACGAGAACCGCAAAAAGGATTGGCTCTGAGGGGTTAAATAGGGGTATCGTGTACTAAAGATGAGTACATCACAAGGGTGTGGGGTAATTACTCGACCGATGTGGAAGAAGTAATTATAATACGGGTATCAAACAAGGGTTATCCTAATGCCTCTTATCATTTAGTAATTCCTAACTACACAAGTGTAGTCTCACTAGCGATCTCGGAATGCATAACAAAACAAGTTCTAGAATCTATTATACTACCGGTACACTCTCGAAGCATTATAGGTGAATTCTTTAATTCCTATAAATCTAGGGGCGAACCTCACACTTTTGGGGTGGAATTTGAGTGGTAAACGGTTTTTATGCTAGTCATATAACTCCTATCCATGAGACGCTTTATTAAGACTAAAGTCCCACTCGTACAAATCATAAAAAATTTTAAATTTGGCGATAAAATTGCCCTAACAAATATTTATCATAGCTTATTACATAAATGAAATAGGACAAGACAAATATTCAAGGATAAGCATGGTTTCAAAGTTCCCGTTTTATTCTCCCTCCCTGCACTTAAACTGAACATTGTCCCCAATGTTCCCCGAGAGTATCAAAGTTACGATAAAGGAAGGTAATTAAAAGAGAAAGAAACTAGTACTCCCCTGATTAGCTCGGTAGGATCCGTGTGAAGTAGTGCTTAAATTCTTTCCCAAGAAGAATGTATACGTAATAAGCTCCATCCAATGTGTTTCTTCTTCTTGTTCAAAATAACCTGCACACTCATAAGAAAACGACAACCCAAAGCATCAAACCGAACAAAGAAAAATCACAACAAGATGTAATTCCAGACTTAAATAAGATATAATGCTTGTGGAATGGATGTTTGCAGATTTTTTGGAAAATTAAGACCTGAGAATTTCCAAAAATTTATAAGTAGCACAGAAAACGAAAAATTTTGATAAGCTGTTTCTGCTTAACCTGACGTCGTCAGGTTTTAATCCTGACGCCGTCAGGTTGTCATGACAGAAACTGGTCTGCTGCGTTTTCCTAGAAAAATTACATCTTTAGAATCTGGAAAAATTCCTGCAAAACATCCATTATGACTTGATACAAGCATTTGACTCTAACAAACACACATATATATCAATTTCAATTATCGTTAATCTCATTTTCATGTTTGATACGCGTACAACGCGCGTTCGGGGTCAAAGGAAACTTCCTTTTCTTCGAGCAAGTTTTTCAACCACCTAGGCAGTGAACCTAATCGTTGTAGTGTAGTATTAGGGTAAGCCTCAGGATTGTTATCGTTCTCTAGGGGAATAGGAATGCTAGTGAGAAATTACTACGCTAAGGTTGGGGTTGAGGGAGATTATTTTTTATCTTTTTTACATTTTTTAGAAAATTGAAAGGTACGATCTCGGGGTATTGGATTTGGGGGGTGGTACTTCTACCGATTACTCTACTATCTATTTATCTAATTAACTAAGCTAATGGGTAGTCTATGTCTAATTGATGTGTGCTCGTATGATGATTAAAAATGTGTCTACCTAGATACTATTACTCCCTAGTTATCTTTTATTGATGGCTGAATTGTCACGTCCTTATTCTTAACGCGTTGCGTCTTCTAAGGTCGTAGGGTATGCTTTTTTCCCTAACTCATTGAGGATACCTTAAGGTTATAGCCTACAAAATCTCTAGGATTCATAAACTAACTCTAAGGTTATCTTTGGATTTTTAGCCTACAATAACTCTAAGCGATTATAAACTAATGTTCACAAAGATTACTCAATCATTAAAAACACAACAATGGCCTATTGCAATCCAAAGCCAATTACAATTAAGATAAGAGACAACCAATCAATATTCAATAAATATGTTTCATAGATCTAAGCAAACACACAAGTAAATTAGCCGGACATGGTAAACATGCAAGCATACACACATACAATCGAAGACATAATGAAATCAATGAAGTAAATTACTTGTCTTGATGTAAAATAGGGTATGAGAACCCTAAGATACTGCCCAAGACAAACCAAAATCGTTTTAGGTTTTTACTCCACAATTCTCCCTCTCTAAAAGTCTAAAAATTCGAATTCTGTATATAGAGTTACAACTGCGACAACATCACTCTTTAATTATGACGCCGTCGGATCGCCGCCATTAGGGTTTCGTCTTGACCAAGTTAACTTTGTGACGGCGTCACGTTGTGGTTGTGACGCCATCAGCTTCATCTTCTGACGCCGTCTGAATCTGGATCTAGGCCGTCTGAGTTGTGACACCCTACTCTTTAAAGCCTGACGCCGTCAGGTACAAAATAGCAATTTCACTCCTGAGCCGTCACAATTAGAGGGACGGCGTCGCCCTTTATCCGTGACGCCGAGTCTTGGCTTCACAACAAGTATAAGCCCCGCAAAAGTTATAACAAGCACGGAAATTACATACTAGCACCTCACAAGTGGTGTTTGGATACTCTCATCTCTCGGGTGTATATGAAATATATCAAATTGGAAATGGAAGATAAACACTCATTAACCGGTCCTAGTACATAGATTACCATAGGCTTGAGACTAGATCAAACCTCCATCGCTTTGGCATAAGCACCTAGGAAAAAACGATCTAAGAGGTCTTTTAAAGGGTTGTAACGTTAGGCTTACGGTATGGAAAACAGAGGGTTTGGTTGGATAGGCAATTTAGTGTTGGCAAGTCAAAAATCTTTATGTTACAAGCATGAGAAGAATGGCGTTGCTAAGCCAAGACTCGACACTCTAAACTCTAGATAACTTTGAAACAAACAAACATAAATTTAAAGATAGATGTAGGATGTTAGCCCGTATGTTTTTTTTTCATTTTTTCATTTTTTTTTATTATTATTATATTTTTTTTCATACACTTTTTTTTTCATACACTTTTACTCTACCATCCTCTACGATAACATCAAACTATAAGGGATTTATAGGCACATCCCTACACTTGAGTTTTTATTACTCTAACACTAATTTGACCCGTATTGAAAAGATCAAAACACTTGGAGTACATTATTACGTAAATAAAGGGAATTTGAATTTAACGTTCTTTCCCGTCACTTCATAAAATTTAACTTTTCCCATGTGTCCCAATCGTCCCAAAACTGTATACAAAGCATATGACTCGACTTAGAAACTTATGCAAGTAACTAGATAATTGAACTAAGGGTTTAGTATTATAACAATAATGCACTAAAAGTGAGTGCATACAAGGTAGGCTAAGGCGATTTGGGTGTACATTTGGGGGTGGATTGTAAACAATGCTCTTCATTTATATTCCGAAAAACCGAAACATCACGAGAACCGCAAAAAGGATAGGATCTGAGGGGTTAACTAGGGGTATCGTGTACTAAAGATGAGTACAATGCAAGGGTGTGGGGGAATTACTCAACCGATGTGGAAGAAGTAATTATAATACAGGTATCAAACAAGGGTTATCCTAATGCCTCTTATCATTTAGTTATTCCTAACTACACAAGTGTAGTCTCACTAGCGATCTCGGGATGCATCACAAAACAAGTTCTAGAATCTATTATACTACTGGTACACTCTCGAAGCATTAAAGATGAATGCTTTAATTCCTACAAATCTAGGGGCGAACCTCACATTTTTGGGGTGGAATTTGTGTGGTAAAGGGTTTTGTGCTAGTCATATAACTTCCTATCCATGAGACGCTTTATTAAGAATAATGGCCCACTCCTACATGTCATGAAAAATTTTAAATTTGGTGCCAAAATTACCCTAACCGATATTTCTCATGGTTTATTACACAAATGAAATTGGACAAGACAAATAATCAAGGATAAGTATAGTTTCAAAGTTCCCCTTTTATTCTCCCTCCCTACACTTAAACTGAACATTGTCTCCAATGTTCCCCGAAAGTATCAAAGTTATGATAATGGAAGGTAATTAAAAGAGAAAGAAACTAATACTCCCCTGATTAACTCGGTAGGATCCGTGTGAAGTAGTGGTTAAATTCTTCTTCAAGAAGAATGTATGCGTGAAAAGCTCCATCCAATCTTATGTATCTTCTTCTTGATAAATAAAACCTGCACACTTTAAGAAAATAGACGAAACCTTCGCATAAAATCGGCAGTAAAACTATATATGACTCTACTAAACTAGGATATAATGCTTGTGGAATGGATGTTTGCAGATTTTTTGGAAAATTAAGACCTGAGAAATTCTAAAAATTTATGAGTAGCACAGAAAACGAGAGAAAGTTAAATAAGTTGTTTATGCTCCTCCTAACGCCGTCAGGTTGCAATCCTGTCGCCGTCAGGTCATCCTGACAGAAACTGGTCTGCTGCGTTTTTCTGGAAAAATTACATCTTTAGAATCTGGAAAAAATTCTTTCAAAACATCCATTATGATTCGATACAAGCATTTGACTCTAACAAACACACAGATATCTTTTTCAATAATTGTAATTCTCATGTTCACGTTCTTTTAAAAACGTGTGTAATCTTCCCTACACTTATCCTTTTTGTAAAATACCTTTATATGTAATTAAGACGAGGTTAAAGACAAAATAAAGCATTTTCACAAATTTAAACATGAGAATAAACAACTAATGAAAAGAAATATGACACACAAAAAAGCAAACAATTAAGCATGGGTTACCTCCCACGAAGCACTTTTCTTTATTTATGAGTCTTGTAGCTAGACTCGAAGTCGTGCCCCTACGTGACTTCATTACCGCTCTTTTTTGCTTTCACCAACCCTTCATCAAATGGTTGTAGACGTTGTTTGCTTACCGTGAACTCCTTCCCAACGTCATCTATTATGATAACGGTTTTATTTTTTAGATTAGTTTCTTTCACCGTATAAGGTCCAAACCATCTTGGCTTATTTCTTCCTCTTAATGCTTTTATTCTCGATTTATACAAAAGCACCTTCTCTCCATTCAAAAATTCCTTAGGGTTCTTTTGAGTTTGTGGTATTGAGGTAGGATTATTTCCTAACTTTTTACCACGCTTCCACAATGTCGCATGTAGCCCTTGAACCATGAAGTCTCTAAGCCCTCTTTCCTATTCGTTAATTTTCTTCTTAAGTGTATTGTTAGGGACCTGCGGATTCTCATCAGTTATCTTCTACATAATCTTCAAAGGATACCTTGGAACAATAGGTATCCTAACGTATCCCTTACCACTTTTGAGTATCATGATACCCTCACCGCATTTGATGGTTGCCTTGGCAGTGGCCAGAAAAGGTGTTCCAAGAATGAGTGGCATATTTCTATCTTCCTCAATGTCTATGATCACGAAGTCCACCGGATAGACAATATTGGCCACCTCAATTAGGACATCCTCCGCTATTCCTACGGGATAGACATATGTGTGATTTGCTAAGGAAAGTCTAAGATTGGTCTTAGTTGGCTCCTCCTTAGTCAATTTGCTAAAGACTGATAGCGGCATTATGTTTACATCAGATCCCTGATCGGCTAAGGCATTTATATTATTGATATCGCCTATGCTACATGGTATTATGAAATTCCTCGTGGTTTCTCGTTTTTTAGTCACTGGTTTTTTTAGAATCAATTCGTACATAGGTCCCATAGGCATGGTGTCATATTCATCTTCTGTTATTTCTCCTTCGAGGGCTTTCCTAAGAACCTCATTGTACCTAAAATTGTTCACTTGGTTAACAATTGTTTTCTTATTAATCTCGTGCTTAAGGTAGTATTCGATGGTCTCGGGTTCATCATTGGTTTCAGCTTCCTCCTTTTTCTTACTATCCTTGCTTTCCTTAGCCTCCTTCTTCTCAACTACTCCGCCTTCATCGGATACAATGGAAATGGCGTTAACAAACGAAGTGGGGGGAGGGTAATCATCGCTTCTCACTAGCACCTTCTCAGGAACCTTCGTCTTAGTATACTCTTTCACCAAGTTCATCATCTCCGTCATTTTTGCCTGCATTTCCTCCCTTTGCCTATAAACCTCATCTTTAAATTTTGCTAATCTCTCCGTATGGGCTGCCATGTACTCTCTCATTTGTTCCTTAAAGCTTGGTGATAGTGGTATTGGAGAAGTAGAACGGAAGCGCCGTTCGGAATTGAGATTTTACTCATGGCTTGGTGATTCAAAGAGAGGTGTTGGGTGGTTGTCGGAGTTAGCGGAATTAACCGTTGCTCGAGGAATTGTTTCAGGAGCTCTCTTTTGCCTCTCAATTAGATAATAGATCCTTCTCTCAAGAGCACTCATTTGCTCTTCAGTGATGTTGGAAGGCTCATGAGGAATTGATATGGCATTAACCACTTTAACGGGGGTTTCATGGGATTCACTCCAATTTTCGTAGCTTTGATCGGCAAGCTCTTCTATAATATCCCACAATTCTTCTATGTTGAAGTTGCTAAGCCTTCCACCGGCGGCTCGATCAATGGATCTCCTGGTGATGAAGGTGGTATGGTCATAGAAGATTTGGACTTGAAGCCAAAGATCAATGCCATGATGAGGGACTCTATGGAGCAAGTCCTTGAATCGGGTCCATGCCTCGTAGAGGGACTCGCCTTGAAGTTGTTGGAATGTCAAGATGTCCCTTCTAAGCTTAGTAGTTCTCCCCGGTGGGAAAAATTGGGCAAGGAAACGAGAAGTGAGATCATCCCAACTTGATATGGAACCGGCAGGAAGTCGCTCAAGCCAATTACTAGCTTGGTCCCGTAGAGAGAATTGAAAGAGACGCAAGCGCGTGGTCTCCCGACTAGTAGCATCGAGGTCGATGGAATCGATGATTTTAAGGAAATCCTTAAGATGCTGATTAGGATCTTCGGAACGAAGTCCATGGAATGCACATCCGTCTAGCACCAACCGGATGGTGTCGGATCGAAGGGCCGTAGTTTGAGCTTGATCGGGGAGCTCAATGGTGTTCCTATAGCCTAGGTTGCTTGGTCTAGAGTATTCACCAAGAGTGCGGCTTCTTGGCGGGTCATTTGGTGGTGGGTTGATGAGTGGTGGTTGATTATCACCTTCCATGACGAAAAGTGATAGGATTACGAACAAAGGTCACGAAGAATGGGGATAGACTGCGAGGAAGCTAAAAAATTAGAAAAAAAATCCTTACTTGATAGGAATCAAGCAAGGGAACCTAAACGAGATAGACTCGTAACTAGCTATTCTATTCCCCGGTAGCGGCGCCAAAAACTTGATACGCGTACAATGCGCGTTCGGGGTCAAAGGAAACTTCTTTTTCTTCGAGCAAGTTTTTCAACCACCTAAGCAGTGAACCTAATCGTTGTAGTGTAGTATTAGGGTAAGCCTCGGGATTGATATCGTTCTATAGGGGAATAGGAATGCTAGTGAGAAATTACTACGCTAAGGTTGGGGTTGAGGAAGATTATTTTTTATCTTTTTTATATTTTTTAGAAAATTGAAAGGTACGATCTCAGGGTATTGGATTTGGGGGTGGTACTTCTACCGATTACTCTACTATCTATTTATCTAATTAACTAAGCTAAGTGGTAGTCTATGTCTAATTGATGTGTGCGCGTATGATGATTAAAAATGTGTCTTCTTAGATACTATTACTCCCTAGTTATCTTTTATTGATGGTTGAATTGTCACGTCCTTATTCTTAACGCGTTGTGTCTTCTAAGGTCGTAGGGTATGCTTTTTTCCATAACTCTTTGAGGATACCTTAAGGTTTTTGCCTACAAAATCTCTAGGATTCATAAACTAACTCTAAGGTTATCTTTGGATTTTTAACCTACAATAACTATAGGCGATTATAAACTAATGTTCACAAAGATTACTCAATTATTAAAAACACAACGATGGCCTATTGCAATCCTAAGCCAATTACAATTAAGATAAGAGACAACCAATCAATATTCAATAAATATGTTTCATAGATCTAAGCAAACACACAAGTAAATTAGCCGGACATGGTAAACATGCAAGCATACATACATACAATCGAAGACATAATGAAATCAATGAAGTAAATTACTTATCTTGATGTAAAATAGGGTATGAGAACCCTAAGATACTGCCAAAGACAAATCAAAATCGTTTTAGGTTTTTACTCCACAATTCTCCCTCTCTAAAAGTCTAAAAATTCGAATTCTGTATATAGAGTTACAACTGCTACGACATCACTCTTTAATTATGACGCCGTCGGATCGCCGCCATTAGGGTTTCGTCTTGACCAAGTTAACTTTGTGACGGCGTCACGTTGTGGTTGTGACGCCATCAACTTCATCTTCTGACGCCGTCTGAATCTGGATCTAGGTCGTCTGAGTTGTGACGCCCTACTCTTTAAAGCCTGACGCCGTCAGGTACAAAATAGCAATTTCACTCCTGAGCCATCACAATTAAAGGGACAGCGTCACCCTTTATCCGTGACGCCGTCGGGTGTACTTCTAGCAGCTTGAGTTTCTTGATCTTGAATTTAGCCATTTTCTTCACATATTCACGCCTTTTTGTCCAAATAAGCATCATTCCAGCATTTTGCCTTCAAGAGACCTAAAAAGTGAAAAGGAACCAAATTAAGCAGTAACGGATATAAAAGTGGTCGATTAAGAGCTTAAACGACCCCTCAAAAGTGTACCTTTTAAATCCTTATCAATGTTCTTAAAAACATATTTGATCTTCCCTACACTTATCTTTTTGTAAAATGCCTTTATATGTAATTAAGACGAGGTTAAAAACAAAATAAAGAATTTTCACAAAGTCTAACATGAGAATAAACAATAATGAAAAAGATATATAAACACACAAATAAAAAAGAAAAACAAAAAAACATGGGTTGCCTCCCAAGAAGCGCTTGTTTTTGTTAGAGTCACGAACTTGACTCTACCCTTATTTAATGGATAAAGGGAAAGTTTTTCCTACACTTAAGCTTAAGTGCGGGTGATAGTAGCGATACACACCATTAGGGTGGAAATTTGCTACGTGAGGAGAGGGTGATGGATGATTTATATGCTCAAAGGGTTGTGCTCCATTCATTATAACTTTACCTAATTCTATTGGTGTAGCGGGTGAATCAAGTCTTTCTCCTAGAAATGGATCATCTTCTATCAACTTCAAGAGATTCTTAGTTAAGGATCCATCTTGACCTAATAAACCCGGTTTAAACCCATAATGTTTCTTGTTATCAACCATGATTGGGTGATGTAAGTGTGTAAGGTCATGGGTTACTCCTATATTAGCTTCCACTCTACATGGCTTAGAGTCTACTACCTTTATCAAGCAACTACCCGGACTATTTATTTTGATGGGTGGATTGGGGCCTAATTCAATTCCTATATTCACATCTAAAGACGAAAAATTGGGTAAGGCTTTTAGTTGAGGCTCCGGTTCATCAAAATTAGGAACTTCCCTAAGACTAAGAGAGAGGTCATGAAAAAAAGCATCTAAACCTACATTCTCTAGTGGTGTTTGGTCCAAAGGTTCTATATCAATCGGGGTTCCTATTGTCTCTTCAACTTCTTCCGGGTAAGTTATAGGTGGTGTGTGTTCCTCAAGTGATGGTAGGGCTTATGGGCTTGGAGTTTCCACCTCATTCTCCATTATATCTAGATCTGCTATATGTTCATCATGTGTTTTAGTATGATCTAACCCAAATACACTCCTAAGTATCTCAAATCCTTCTTTAGCCATTTCAAATTCTTGGTCCGATTCATAAGAATCATTCTCAAAAATTTGATCATTATGTTCTATTTACCTAAAGGATTCCTCATGCGTGTCATATGTTTTGAAATCTATCCCACACATGCAACTAGGTAGTTCAACTCTAACCATCTCACAATCTTGTTCGGGTTTAGGTTCCATGTTCTTAAAAACTAGGTCTTTTTGATCATGGTGCCTAAGATCGAATAAACCCTCCTTATCTGTAAGTTGTGATGTAGACAAGCCTATGATTTCATTCAACTGATGGTTTATTGTAACCACTCGTACTTTTCCAGATATTCGTTTTCGATAAAATTCATCTGTTTTTCATTTACAACTTCTCTGTGCTCGTTTGACATGAAAACGAGAAAACTATCATGTGAAATTTAAAAACTTAGACACAACGCGTATCGGCACATTTGTAACTTTGTTAAAACATTCAAATTGATCATTATTTCTATTTGCGAGAAAGTGGTTGAGTAAATACTCAATTTTATTGGAAAAATGATTTCGTGAACAATGGCGCAAGTTTCATAATTTTTCGAGTCCGTTTGCTAGTCCAAATATGTCCCGAATCGATTGTTTACAAAAGATTACATAAATTACGTGTTTGGTCCTTGTGATATTTTATCCTACCTCCCCTCAACTTGGACAATTGGCAAAATTGACCCCTCTAGGGGTGTAAATACCCTCCAACTCCCCTTCTCCCTCATTTTCACTTACAATTTTTCTTACACATAAATTATACTCTCTCTCTCTCTAACCCTCACCGGCCACCACCTCTATTTCCGGCAACCGTCGCCGGAAACCGCCACCGCCGTTGCCGGAAAACACAAACCTTACACCAAAAGATAGATCGTCATCTCACGGTTCTTTTGACATATCACACGCGCCTCTAACATCATCCACGCTCTCTAGATCTAATTTTTTTAGACTCGAATTTCTAGGGTTTCTAGCCTAGATCGAGTATTAAATGTTCTATGTTGTTGGGGTCACATCTAAGAGCCAACCACCGCTGCCGCCGCCACGGTTACCACTAGTTCTGTGTCAAGCCGCCGCCTCAACTGCTATGCGAGGTGTAGATGCGAGGGTTTTCAAGGGTTCGTTTAAGATTGGGTATGACGAAGTTCGTGGTTAGGGTGGGATTTCAGTGAAGTGTAATCGTGTTTAGGCTTTGATCAAGCTCGTGCTCGTCTCCATCTCCTCGTCTCTTTATTTTTGTGTCCCTCCGATTGGTAAGCTGTCACACCAATTTTTACTGAGTATTTCTTAAACTAAAAACCGGTTATGAGTCTATTCAATTGGGTCTCGTGAATGAATACTCGTATTATAAAATGATTTGATGATAAACTCATTTCGTGTGGTTAGAATTGTATTTCAAAACTGATATTTGATTTGGCTGTGTTGATATCGGGATGAGACTAGGACTCGTAAGGGTCGTTATTGATGTGGTTGGTTGATGTCAAAATTGATGTTGTTGTCAAAAATGTCGTGTAACAGTCTGGTCGAGAACCGAGGGGGTCACGGGTTTTGCTCACTAATGGTTTCTTTTCTTTTACTATCCGTATATCATGGGCATTTGTGTAAAGGAGAGTTGTGGTTGTGGTGTTAAAATTGGTAATGGGTCACTAGCCCATAAGTTAATAAGAGGGTGTGTTTGGTTATTAGTGTGAGTCTAAGCCCACTTAGTAAAATATGGGTGTGTTGATATTTATAACTAACGTTAATTATTGGTTTCGGCTCTCATGATAATGGTATGTTTCGGATTATATTGGGGGTTGCAACTTGGAAATGGGATATGTATTATGAATATTTCAGATACTAATGGGAAAAACGGTAACAATAATTAAAAAGATAACAATAGTTAAGGGATATATTGCAACACATGAGGCATTGATTTCTTGGACTCATTTACGAGCATTGTGACATTATATATATTGTTGGACAAGGATTGGACGTATTGGATTTACGGTATTAGTTATTTGGACATTATGGACCTTTTAGTACACGCGACGGAAGGGTATGTTACTCATAAGAGCTTAACATATCTGGACCCGAACTATACGAACGGTCGATAAAACTAAACAACTAATATATACGCGAATAATATGTTCAATCGTATATTACAAATTGTAACATTTGACGAATTGAGAAACTTAACGATAAATTTTGTATTATTCAAGAGTCATTATGACTTGGAAATGTCTTGTAAATGGGCACTTTATGCCAAAATTTCGTAAAATCTTTTATAAACTTAAATCATTTATGATTTCCTTAATATCCTGAAAACTTTTCAAAACTTATACGTTTTGACGATATATCAACTATTTGGGATTATGGGTAAACACCGAAACTTACCAATCAACTTGCTTGCTTGTCATAGTTATGAGTCATTATTTCCTCAACGTTGTTCTTATCGCTTTCTACTCGAGTTGAGTCTTGGTCAATATTACTTGACTATTCCTTATAATGTATTGGGATATACATTATGCTTTAGCGTGAGTTATACTTTTGGCGTGAGTTGTATGTCGAGTCTTGATTTCTTACCACCACACAAAATGTTAAAAACTAAACTTTTTGAGATATTAATACTGGAATTTTTGGAAACGTTTGATACGAGTATTCCACGAAAACTAAGACACGCTGTCTTTCGGATATTATATTATTTTACTTTTTTGAGACGTATTTTGAGATAATACGTATACTATTAGGTCGTGACGATATAGTACCTTTGTACTTATACTCTTTGGATATCGACGTGCCTTCCTTCATGATTTGGTTGTGCTTACTCTTTGATGCCAATCTTGTTAGTTGTGATTCTTGCGTTGCTCGTATCGAGGTGAGTTCATGGCCCATACTTTTACTTGCTTTTAAACTGTTTTGGGGGAGAATACATGCTCGTTTTTATTAAATGCAAATGTTCGATTTATTTGAATAAATGATTGTTACTTGGTTTGATGAAATGCGTGATATGGTTTAAATATGTTTTATGTGGACACAAGTGCTTGAACTATTTTGGATTGGACCTGAAAATGTTTTGTGAGCTATTACGTGCTAGGTTAAGGTTAGAAACCCAAGCGTTGTTATGAATTGTTACATCCTGGCTCAGGATGGTGCGAATGTTATGGATAGATCTATTGGGAATGGCCACCCCGTCTGGACTTTGGTTGCCCAACTTGCCAAGGACTTTACCTGGATTTGTGGATGCACTAACTTGCCATGACGTATAAACATGCGTTGTTAGTGTGTTTAGAGATAGTCACGGCTCGTGCTATCTAGTGATGGTTTCATGACTTAGCCTGCGTAATAGTTAAGCGTGCGTGACACTATATTCGTTGTAGTGTTTGAATTTTATATGGTCCAAGTGGTTGTTTATGAACTATTTTGCGGATAAATGTTTTGATACTATGAATTAGGCAGGGTATGCCTCGATTAAATTTGATTTGTTTATGAGAATTGATTTGCACTTGAAAACCTTGTGGTCCACCTTTCTATTCTTTTGCTTAAAGGTAAACCTTGTTTTCGCGACATTGTGGGCGTCACAATGATCGAAAGAATCTTTGAACTCGCTTTTAATTGTAAAACTCGTGTGACACATCATACACTATAACATCACACAACTATGTGTTACACTAGTATCTAATATAGGCAGTGATGCTTTTAGTCTGGGGGCATGGTGCATCACGACTCTGATTTTTGCATTTAGGGACCACTTATTTATTATGGGCCTATTTCCGTATTAAATTTTATTGTAAACATTGATTTTATTAAATAAATGAGTTTTCTTAAGAAAAACCTTTTATTCTATGCTTGTGTTGTGATACCGATTAGTAGCACCCAAAACTTGTATGCTTCCGCTAAAACCCGATTTTTTGGGGGTGTTACAGTTGGTATCAGAGCCTAGGTTATAGAGAACTGGGTAAATTTTCAAAACCTAGACTATAACCACTTTTATGACAATTTAACCCTATGACCGACACGTGCCTGCCTGCCAAGCCGATGCCTCACTTGTGACTTTGATTGCTAATATATTTGATGAGATGTGTGCCTTTCTATTGGATGAGTATATCCATTTATTTTCGCTATATGCTATAAGTATCTTCGACATACTTATGTTTACGCATCGTATATGTTGTAGCGTTGCGTCTCTTTCCCTGAACAATCTCAGTCCTCGCGTGTGGACACTGGTTTTAATCTTTTGAAAATGGATTTTTGGAAAGTGAAAGACATGAGGCTAGAGTAACTAAGTCAAGTGTATCAAAATTCATTGAACCTCGGGTGAATATAGACTGATCACCTATATTCAACCAGGGACAGTGGGACATAGCCTGATCACCTATGTCCGACTCAGAGGTGAATTTTGCGATACTTGGAGTAGTTATAATAGAATTATGTCCGGTTGGTTTTTAGTTTGATTTCAGGATATGGAAAAGTTTTGGTGAGTATACGAGCATGAAATTTTATAAAAGCTTTCCTTCACACACAACACACTGGCATCATAAATTCTTGTTTATCGTGATATTCTTCCTTTGTTATGAATCGCTATTCGCCGTCGTCTAATCATTATTTGACTTCGGATTATTTTTTGGAATCGTTGGAAACGTAAGACCTTGTTTTGAATCGGGTCAGGTTAGACCCGATTGGTCACAAGTTTGCATTTGGGTTGCGTGAAGTGGTAATAAGCTCACCGGGCTTCTCGGAATATTTGGATTCGATCTTGGCTATGTTGAATTTAGATTGTTAGATTTTGCGATTTTGGTTCCTATGGTGGAAATGGATTCGCTTATTCTCGTGGTTTTGTTTTGGTCCTGTTGTAGACGCCTCTACGCCAAGCCTTATCTGTGATTGATGATTATTCCATTGATGCTGTTCTTTTGATATTTCACCTTGCGCTCTATCGATGTGTATGCTTCTAGCATACTTTTCTTTTTGGAACCATCGTCGTTCAATTGTATTTAGAATTTGATTTGATATCGACTGGTAGTCGAATTCCTTTTGGAAATTATGACGTTGGATTTGAATGCTGTATCTTTCTGCGTTAAGTATTAAGTGCACTACGGAATCAATATATTGATCGCTAGTTGTAATTAATGCTATCCTTCAGAGTCGTACTCTGAATCTGCTTAACTCTCTTTTCGACGAAGATTCTGTTGGCCCAACAGAAACCTTAAGACTTTAAGGAGTAACTTGAACCGCGATCCTTGGAGCTGACGTCTAATCCTTCGCTCGCCCTTTGGGAATATCTGTGATTCTTGCTACCTACTTATGATATATTGAGCCCTGCCGTTATTGTCTTTCATACTGCTTTCAACTTTCCGACAAATCATTCAGTGGTCACCCTACAAAATGTTTTGGCTGCTGTATTATGAACTGAAACCTGGAAGTGAATTCCGCGCCTCCATCTGGGTAATTGTTGGTCGTGTCACCAAACCTACTCAGTTCCTACTAATCAAAGAAACGGACACTATGGACAACTTTGCTCACTCACACGTGAAAGAGACTTTTGTACATTATGGAGTGCCAATTTCTATCACCTCTAATCTGATAATTGTTTCACATCAAATTTTCGGTCATCACTCCAAGAGCCATGAGAACAAGTTGTGGTATGAGTACTGGGTAGCATTCACAGACTGTTGCCTGGAGTGAAAGGAACATCCAAACGTTCAAGACACCTCATATTGGTCGAAATCTCATATAACCATCGCCACGTTGTACGAGGTACTTCATGGTTGAAAATTTTTGCTCAACAATTTGTCGAATCGAAGTGGAGGATACCCAACTAGATATCCTAAAATTGTTCATGAAACTGTCGAGAGATTGTTTAGATCAAAAGCATAATGCAAACTGCTCACGATCATCAGAAGAGCTAAGATGGATGGAAGACATTTGAGACTCCGTGATTGGAGACGAGACTATGCTGAGATATCTCACCATGGATTGTGTGATGCGCTTAGTAAACGTGGAAAGCCAAATCTTTGTTATGCAAATTCTTTTAAGACTCTTGCTAGAGCTGGACTGGTAGCTTAGAGCCTTGAGCTACCGCCAGAACTTAGCTATTCATGACGTTTACATGTGCGTAATTTGAGGTAATGCCTCGCTGTTGAAGGAAATTGTTGTCCTTGCTGGAAGATATCCATATCGACGAACGCCTAGGCAGTACTGAGAAACCTATCGAAATCGTGAATCGCGAAATCAAGCGACTTGAGCAGAGTCGTTTTCCTATCTTTACTGATCAATGAAACTTTAAGAAATGTCCCGAATCCACGTGGGAACGTGAAAACGAAATCTCGAGAAAATATCCTTATCTCTTTTCACATCTAACGGATAACTCGAATTGAATCGCGAGGACGCGATTCCGTTGAGGAGGGAAGTCTGTAACCACTCGTACTTTTCCAGATATTCGTTTTCGATAAAATTCATCTGTTTTTCATTTACAACTTCTCTGTGCTCGTTTGACATGAAAACGAGAAAACTATCATGTGAAATTTAAAAACTTAGACACAACGCGTATCGGCACATTTGTAACTTTGTTAAAACATTCAAATTGATCATTATTTCTATTTGCGAGAAAGTGGTTGAGTAAATACTCAATTTTATTGGAAAAATGATTTCGTGAACAATGGCGCAAGTTTCGTAATTTTTCGAGTCCGTTTGCTAGTCCAAATATGTCCCGAATCGATTGTTTACAAAAGATTACATAAATTACGTGTTTGGTCCTTGTGATATTTTATCCTACCTCCCCTCAACTTGGACAATTGGCAAAATTGACCCCTCTAGGGGTGTAAATACCCTCCAACTCCCCTTCTCCCTCATTTTCACTTACAATTTTTCTTACACATAAATTATACTCTCTCTCTCTCTAACCCTCACCGGCCACCACCTCTATTTCCGGCAACCGTCGCCGGAAACCGCCACCGCCGTTGCCGGAAAACACAAACCTTACACCAAAAGATAGATCGTCATCTCACGGTTCTTTTGACATATCACACGCGCCTCTAACATCATCCACGCTCTCTAGATCTAATTTTTTTAGACTCGAATTTCTAGGGTTTCTAGCCTAGATCAAGTATTAAATGTTCTATGTTGTTGGGGTCACATCTGAAAGCCAACCACCGCTGCCGCCGCCATGGTTACCACTGTTTTCTGTGTCAAGCCGCCGCCTCAACTGCTATGCGAGGTGTAGATGCGAGGGTTTTCAAGGGTTCGTTTAAGATTGGGTATGACGAAGTTCGTGGTTAGGGTGGGATTTCAGTGAAGTTGTAATCGTGTTTTAGGCTTTCGATCAAGCTCGTGCTCGTCTCCATCTCCTCGTCTCTTTATTTTTGTGTCCCTCCGATTGGTAAGCTGTCACACCAATTTTTACTGAGTATTTCTTAAACTAAAAACCGGTTATGAGTCTATTCAATTGGGTCTCGTGAATGAATACTCGTATAAAAATGATTTGATGATAAACTCATTTCGTGTGGTTAGAATTGTATTTCAAAACTGATATTTGATTTGGCTGTGTTGATATCGGGATGAGACTAGGACTCGTAAGGGTCGTTATTGATGTGGTTGGTTGATGTCAAAATTGATGTTGTTGTCAAAAATGTCGTGTAACAGTCTGGTCGAGAACCGAGGGGGTCACGGGTTTTGCTCACTAATGGTTTCTTTTCTTTAACTATCCGTATATCATGGGCATTTGTGTAAAGGAGAGTTGTGGTTGTGGTGTTAAAATTGGTAATGGGTCACTAGCCCATAAGTTAATAAGAGGGTGTGTTTGGTTATTAGTGTGAGTCTAAGCCCACTTAGTAAAATAGGTGTGTGGGATATATTATAACTAACGTTAATTATTGGTTTCGGCTCTCATGATAATGGTATGTTTCGGATTATATTGGGGGTTGCAACCTGGAAATGGGATATGTATTATGAATATTTCAGATACTAATGGGAAAAACGGTAACAATAATTAAAAAGATAACAATAGTTAAGGGATATATTGCAACACATGAGGCATTGATTTCTTGGACTCATTTACGAGCATTGTGACATTATATATATTGTTGGACAAGGATTGGACGTATTGGATTTACGGTATTAGTTATTTGGACATTATGGACCTTTTAGTACACACGACGGAAGGGTATGTTACTCATAAGAGCTTAACATATCTGGACCCGAACTATACGAACGGTCGATAAAACTAAACAACTAATATATACGCGAATAATATGTTCAATCGTATATTACAAATTGTAACATTTGACGAATTGAGAAACTTAACGATAAATTTTGTATTATTCAAGAGTCATTATGACTTGGAAATGTCTTGTAAATGGGCACTTTATGCCAAAATTTCGTAAAATCTTTTATAAACTTAAATCATTTATGATTTCCTTAATATCCTGAAAACTTTTCAAAACTTATACGTTTTGACGATATATCAACTATTTGGGATTATGGGTAAACACCGAAACTTACCAATCAACTTGCTTGCTTGTCATAGTTATGAGTCATTATTTCCTCAACGTTGTTCTTATCGCTTTCTACTCGAGTTGAGTCTTGGTCAATATTACTTGACTATTCCTTATAATGTATTGGGATATACATTATGCTTTAGCGTGAGTTATACTTTTGGCGTGAGTTGTATGTCGAGTCTTGATTTCTTACCACCACACGAAACGTTAAAACTAAACTTTTTGAGATATTAATACTGGAATTTTTGGAAACGTTTGATACGAGTATTCCACGAAAACTAAGACACGCTGTCTTTCGGATATTATATTATTTTACTTTTTGAGACGTATTTTGAGATAATACGTATACTATTAGGTCGTGACGATATAGTACCTTTGTACTTATAGTCTTTGGATATCGACGTGCCTTCCTTCATGATTGGTGTGCTTACTCTTTGATGCCAATCTTGTTAGTTGTGATTCTTGCGTTGCTTCTTATCGAGGTGAGTTCATGGCCCCTACTTTTACTTGCTTTTAAACTGTTTTGGGGGAGAATACATGCTCGTTTTTATTAAATGCAAATGTTCGATTTATTTGAATAAATGATTGTTACTTGGTTTGATGAAATGCGTGATATGGTTTAAATATGTTTTATGTGGACACAAGTGCTTGAACTATTTTGGATTGGACCTGAAAATGTTTTGTGAGCTATTACGTGCTAGGTTAAGGTTAGAAACCCAAGCGTTGTTATGAATTGTTACATCCTGGCTCAGGATGGTGCGAATGTTATGGATAGATCTATTGGGAATGGCCACCCCGTCTGGACTTTGGTTGCCCAACTTGCCAAGGACTTTACCTGGATTTGTGGATGCACCAACTTGCCATGACGTATAACATGTCGTTTGTTAGGTGTTTAGAGATAGTCACGGCTCGTGCTATCTAGTGATGGTTTCATGACTTAGCCTGCGTAATAGTTAAGCGTGCGTGACACTATATTCGTTGTAGTGTTTGAATTTTATATGGTCCAAGTGGTTGTTTATGAACTATTTTGCGGATAAATGTTTTGATACTATGAATTAGGCAGGGTATGCCTCGATTAAATTTGATTTGTTTATGAGAATTGATTTGCACTTGAAAACCTTGTGGTCCACCTTTCTATTCTTTTGCTTAAAGGTAAACCTTGTTTTCGCGACATTGTGGGCGTCACAATGATCGAAAAGAATCTTTTGAACTCGCAATACTTTTATAAAAACCTATGAACTCACCAACCTCGTGTTGACACTTTTAGCGTGTATTCTCAGGTATGGAGGCGATGGTTTACTTTTGGAGGTGCTTGGGCAATGGCATGGCATGGTCATAGACGACTCTGATTTTTGCATTTAGGGACCACTTATTTATTATGGGCCTATTTCCGTATTAAATTTTATTGTAAACATTGATTTTATTAAATAAATGAGTTTTCTTAAGAAAAACCTTTTATTCTATGCTTGTGTTGTGATACCGATTAGTAGCACCCAAAACTTGTATGCTTCCGCTAAAACCCGATTTTTTGGGGGTGTTACATTTATGCTTAGGAAGATTTTCTCAAAAAATTTCCAGAGGGTCTCACTAAAAGGAGTAGATCTTAACAATGATTGTTGAATAGAAGCCACACAAGCAGAAAATTTATCAAATCCATCTAACCTTACACCCGTCTCCTTTTGGATATCTCTAAGATCACTCACAAATTCATTAGAACAATAAAAAGCAATCATATCTGTGAAATTCAATTGTTCCTCACTTGTTAATGATTCAAATGCAACTCCACTTGCCATAGCGACAAATGAAAAGGGTTTTACGAACACAAACACAAAGAAGGGGAATAGACTACAAGGAAGCTAAAAATGAGAAAAAATATTACTTGATAGGAATCAAGCAAGGGAACCTAAACGAGATAAAAATCTAACTAGCTATTCTATTCCCCGGAAGCGGCGCCAAAAACATGATGCACGTACAAGGCGCGTTCGGGGTCAAAGGAACTTCCTTTTCGTCAAGCAAGTTTTTCAACACCCTAGGCAGTGAACCTAATCGTTGCAGTGTAGTATTGGGTAAGCCTCGGATATTGATATCGTTCTCTATGGGAATAGGAATACTAGTAAGAAGTGTACTACGCTAAGGTTGAGGTTGAGGAAGATTCTTTTTTATCTTTTTTTATATTTTTTAGAAAGCTAAGGGTAAAATCTCGGTGTTTGGATTTGGGGGGTGGTACTTCTACCGATTACTTCTATTATTTAATTATCTAAACTATGGGTAGCCTATGTCTTTTTTATGTGTGCTCGTACGATGATTAAAAATGTGTCTACCTAGATACTATTACTCCCTGATACGCGTACAACGCGCGTTCGGCGTCAAAAGAAACTTCCTTTTCTTCGAGCAAGTTTTTCAACCACCTAGGCAGTGAACCTAATCGTTGTAGTGTAGTATTAGGGTAAGCCTCGGGGATTGATATCGTTCTCTAGGGGAATAGGAATGCTAGTGAGAAATTACTACGCTAAGGTTGGGGTTTAGGAAGATTATTTTTTATGTTTTTATATTTTTTAGAAAATTGAAAGGTACGAATCTCGGGGTATTGGATTTGGGGGGTGGTACTTCTACCAATTACTCTACTATTCTAATTATCTAATTAACTAAGCTAAGGGGTAGTCTATGTCTAATTGATGTGTGCTCGTATGATGAATAAAAATGTGTTTACCTAGATACTATTACTCCCTAGTTATCTTTTATTGATGGTTGAATTGTCACGTCCTTATTCTTAAAGCGTTGTGTCTTCTAAGGTCATAGGGTATGCTTTTTTCCCTAACTCTTTGAGGATACCTTAAGGTTATTGCCTACAAAATCTCTAGGATTCATAAAATAACTCTAAGTTTATCTTTGGATTTTTATCCTACAATAACTCTACGCGATTATAAACTAATGTTCACAAAGATTACTCAAGCATTAAAAACACAACGATGGCCTATTGCAATCCTAAGCCAATTAAAATTAAGATAAGAGACAACCAATCAATATTCAATAACTAGGTTTCATAGATCTAAGCAAATACACAAATAAATTAGCCGGACATGGTAAACATGCAACCATACACACATACAATAGAAGACATAATGAAATCAATGAAGTAGATTACTTATCTTGATATAAAATAGGGTATGAGAACCCTAAGATACTGCCCAAGACAAACCAAAATTGTTTTAGGGTTTTACTCCACAATTCTACCTCTCCAAAATTCTGAAAATTCGAATTCTATATATAGAGTTACAACTGCGACGGCGTCACTCTTTAATTGTGACGCCGTCGGATCGCCGCAATTAGGGTTTCGTCTTGGCCAAGTCAACTTTGTGACGGCGTCACGTTGTGGTTGTGACGCCGTCTGAATCTTGATCTAGGCCGTCTAAGTTGTGACGCCCTACTCTTTAAAGCCTGACGCCATCAGGTATAACATAGCAATTTCACTCCTGAGCCATTGCTATTAGAGGGATGGCGTCGCCCTTTATCTGTGATGCCGTCGGGTGCACTTCCAGCAGCTTAAGTGTCTTGATCTTGACTTTAGCCATTTTCTTCACATATTCATGCCTTTTCGTCCAAATAATCATCATTCCAGCATTTTTCCTTCAAGAGACCTAAATGGTGAAAATGAACGAAATTAAGCAGTAACGGATATAAAAGTGGTCGATTAAGGGCTTAAATGACCCCTCAAATGTGTACCTTTTAAATCCTTATCAAATATCCCTACACTTGGTATTTGCTTGTCCTCAAGCAAATGTGCTTTTGGCCAATTAATTTATTAGTTATGGGCATGAAGCATTGGTTTAGAACAATTCACAACAAGTATAAGCCCCCGCAAAAGTCATAAAAGCACGAGTACATACTAGCACCTCACAAGTAGTGTTTGGATACTCTCATCTCTGGTGTATATGAAGATATCAAATTGGAAATGGAAGATAAACACTCATTAACCGGTCCTAGTACATAGATTACCATAGGCCTGAGACTAGATCAAACCTCCATCGCTTTGGCGTAAGCACCTAGGAAAAACTATCTAAGAGGTCTTTTTAAAGGGTTGTAGCGTTGGCTACGTTAGGGAAAACAGAGGGTTTGGTTGGATCACGATTTAGTGGTGGCAAGTCAAAAATCTTTTATGTTACAAGCATGAGGAAGAATGGCATTTCTAAGCAGGCTTCGACACTCTAAAATCTAGATAACTTTGGAATACAAAAGAAACATAAATTTAAGAGAAATAGATGTAGGATAGTAAAGGGAATTTTTAATTTACGTTCTTTTCCGTCCTCCCATAAAATTTAACTTTTCCCATGAGTCCCAATGCGTCTCAAGCATACAAAGGATATGACTCGACTTAGCAACTTATGCAAGTAACTAGACAATTGAACTAAGGGTTTAGTATGATAACAATAATGCACCAAAAGTGAGTGCATACAAGGTAGGCTAATTCGGGTGTACATTTGGGGGTGGATTGTAAACAATGCTCTTCATTGATATTTCGGAAAATCGAAATCGAGAACCATGCGAAAGGATAGGCTCTGAGGGGTAAAATAGGGGTATCGTGTATTAAAGATGAGTACATACAAGAGGTGTGGGGTAATTACTCGACGATGTGGAAGAAGTAATTATAATACGGGTATCAAACAAGGGTTATCCTAATGCCTCTTATCATTTAGTTATTCCTAACTACACAAGTGTAGTCTCACTAGCGATCTCGGGATGCATCACAAAATAAGTTCTAGAATCTATTATACTACCGGTACACTCTCGAAGCATTAAAGGTGAATGCTTTAATTCCTATAAATCTAGGGGCGAACCTCACATTTTTGGGGTGGAATTTGAGTGGTAAAGGGTTTTGTGCTAGTCATATAACTTCCTATCCATGAGACGCTTTATTAAGACTAATGGCCCACTCCTACATGTCATGAAAAATTTTAAATTTGGTGCCAAAATTACCCTAACCAATATTTCTCATGGTTTATTACACAAATAAAATTGGACAAGACAAATAATCAAGGATAAGCATAGTTTCAAAGTTCCCGTTTTATTCTCCCTCCCTACACTTAAACTGAACATTGTCCCCAATATTCCCGAAAGTATCAAAGTTATGATAACAAGGTAATTAAAAAGAAAGAAACTAATACTCCTGATTAGCTCGGTAGGATCCGGTGTGAGTAGTGGTTAAATTCTTTTCAAGAAGAATGTATGCGTTAAAAGCTCCTTCCAATCTTATGTATCTTCTTCTTGATAAATAAAACCTGCACACTTTAAGAAAATAGATGAAACCCATAAAATGGTTGGTAAAACTATATATGACTCTACTAAACTAGGATATAATGCTTGTGGAATGGATGTTTTACGGGTTTTCGAAAATTAAGACTGAGAAATTCCAAAAATTTAAGTAGCACGAAAACGAGAGAAAATAAGATAAGCTATTCGCTCCTCCTAACACCGTCGGGTTGAAATCGATGCCGTCGGGTTATCTGTGGCGGTCTGCGATTTTCAGGAAAAATTCTGGAAAATTTATATCTTTAGAAAAATTCCTGCAAAACATCTATTATGACTCGATACAAGCATTTGACTCTAACAAACACACATATATATCTTTTCAATAATCGTAAATCTCATGTTTACGTTCTTTTAAAAACGTGTGTAATCTTCCCTACACTTATCCTTTTTGTAAAATACCTTTATATGTAATTAAGACGAGGTTAAAGACAAAATAAAGTATTTTCACAAATTCAAACATGAGAATAAATAAATGAAAAGATATATGACACACAAACAAGCAAACAATTAAGCATGGGTTGCCTCCCACGAAGCGCTTTTCTTTATTTATGAGTCTTGTAGCTAGACTCGAAGTCGTGACCCTACGTGGTCTCGTTTTTCATCCTCAATGAAAACTCTATTATTGACAAAGTTCTCATCTACTCTATACCTAGGCCCGAGGGTCAAGCAATCCTTATAATAAAGTCTCCTTTTCTCCCACATGAAGCTCGAACCTTTTTCAACACTGTCTTCGCTCTTTTCCTCAAAAGCTCTAATGTTGTCTCAAGCTCATAGGGATAGGGTCATATCCATTCATTTTCCAAGGCATCTTATAAGTGATCTCATCGTTTCCTTCCATAAACCTAATCGTTCCTTCGGATTTGTTATAGCTCATTTTAGACTTTTCAACAAACGGTTTTCCTAGCACAACTTGGGACAAGCTAAAGTCAATGACACATCCTATGTCTTCTAGGACCACAAAATCAACTAAGTAGGTGAAATTTCCTATAAAGACATGTACATCCTTGACTCTTCCCACAAAATTGCAAACCCCACCCGGATACTTAGGGTCTCTCCTAATCTTAAGTCGCTCATTCATAATGTCATTGTAAACAGCTGATGACATCACATTAATGGGAGATTTTGTATCTATGTAGGCATGCTCTACATTCCTATATCCAATCATACAAGGGATTTTGATGTTCCAAGGATTCCTCTCTAATCATTGGGCATATCTAATGATGGTGTCGAGGATTGTCGATTATGTATTGGTGGTAAGCAACCTCTTCCTTAGTGGCGTAAAGATTGAAGTAAGCACTATCCTCCTCATTCACATTTTTATTCACTAAAACATTTTCCGAACTATTGCTAATCATAGAGCCAACAAGCTAACCACTTTTTCAACGACATCCTAATTGTACTGTCAAATACTCTTTGTAAATCTTGAAGATCGTTGTTCCTACTCATATATCAGTTGCGGCGATTGTGTTGGTCAGTGGGTTGTGGTTTGAGTGAAAGTGGTTTATTTGGTGGTGGGTTATTGTTTGATGGGTTATCACCTTCCATGATGAAAAGTAATAGGATTCACGAACAAAGGTCACGAAGAAGGGGGATAGACTATGAGGAAGCTAAAAAATGAGAAAAATCTTACTTGATAGGAATCAATCAAGGAAACCTAAACGAGGTGGACTCCTAACTAGCTATTCTATTCCCCGGTAGCGGCGCCAAAAACTTGATACGCATACAACGCGCGTTCAGGGTCAAAGGAAACTTCCTTTTCTTCGAGCAAGTTTTTCAACCACCTAGGTAGTGAACCTAATCATTGTAGTGTAGTATTAGGGTAAGCCTCGGGGATTGATATCGTTCTCTAGGGGAATAGGAATGCTAGTGAGAAATTACTACGCTAAGGTTGGGGTTGAGGAAGATTATTTTTTATCCTTTTTATATTTTTTAGAAAATTGAAAGGTACGAATCTCGGGGTATTGGATTTGGGGGGTGGTACTTCTACCAATTACTCTACTATTCTAATTATCTAATTAACTAAGCTAAGGGGTAGTCTATGTCTAATTGATGTGTGCTCGTATAATGATTAAAAATGTGTTTACCTAGATACTATTACTCTAGTTATCTTTTATTGATGGTTGAATTGTCGTCCTTATTCTTAGCGTTGTGTCTTCTAAGGTCGTAGGGTATGCTTTTTTCCCTAACTCTTTGAGGATACCTTAAGGTTATTTCCTACAAAATCTCTAGGATTCATAAACTAACTCTAAGGTTATCTTTGGATGTTTATCCTACAATAACTCTAAGCGTTATAAACTAATGTTCACAAAGATTACTCAAGCATTAAAAACACAACGATGGCCTGTTGCAATCCTAAGACAATTACAATTAAGATAAGAGACAACCAATCAATATTCAATAACTAGGTTTTATAGATCTAAGAAAACACACAAATAAATTAGCCGGACATGGTAAACATGCAAGCATACACACATACAATCGAAGACATAATGAAATCAATGAAGTAGATTACTTATCTTGATGTAAAATAGGGTATGAGAACCCTAAGATACTGTCCAAGACAAACCAAAATCATTTTAGGGTTTTACTCGACAATTCTACCTCTCCAAAAGTCTGAAAATTCGAATTCTATATATAGAGTTACAACTGCGACGTCATCACTGTTTAATTGTGACGTCGTCGGATCGCCTTGATGGGGTTTCATCTTGGCCAAGTCAACTTTGTGACGGCGTCGCGTTGTGGTTGTGGCGCCGACGGCTTCATCTTCGGCGCCGGTCAGATCTTGATCTAGGCGTGCGAGTTGTGACACCTACTCTTGAAAGCGGCGTCGTCGGTACAAAATAGAAATTTCACTCTGGCCGTTGCAATTAGAGGACGGCGTAAGCCCTTTATCTGTGGCGCCGTGGTGCACTTCAGCTTGAGTGTCTTGATCTTGACTTTAGCCATTTTCTTCATATTCAGCGCCTTTTCTTCAAAATAAGCATCATTACAGCATTTTGCCTTCAAGAGACCTAAAAAGTGAAAAGGAATGAAATTAAGCAGTAACGGATATAAAAGTGGTCAATTAATGGCTTAAATGACCCCTCAAAAGTGTACCTTTTAAATCCTTATCACTCCCTAGTTATCTTTTATTGGTGGTTGAATTGTAACGTCCTTATTCTTAACGCGTTGTGTTTTCTAAGGTCATAGGGTGTGCCTTTTTCCCTAACTCTTTGAGACTACCTTAAGGTTATAGCCTACGAGATCTCTAGATAAATCATAAACTAACTCTAAGGTTATCTTTGGATGTTTAGACTACAAATCCGCTAAGTGATTCATAAACTAAGGTTCACAAGATTACTCAAGCATTTAAACACAACGATGGTCTAATTGCACTCCTAAGCCAATTACAATTAAGATAAGAGACAACCAATCAATAATTAATAACTAGGTTTCATAGATCTAAGCAAACACACAAGAAATTTAGCTGGACATGTTAAACATGCAAGCATACACACATTCAATGGAAGACATAATGAAATTAATGAAGTTAAACACTTATCTTGATGTAAAATAGGGTTTGAGAACCCTAAGATCTTTGTCAAGTCGGACTACAAGCGTTTAGGGTTTTACTCCACAAGTCTACCTCCTAAAATTCAGAAAATTGGATTTCTATATATAATTTTACACTGCGGCGTCGCCTTATAGGTGGAGCCGTCGTCGGTCAGTCTTTAGGGTTTTCGTCTTGGCCAAGTAATCGTTGGACGACGTCACATTGTAGTTATGGCAGCGTCAGGCTGACAGCGTCGTCGATTCTAGATCTAGGCGTCTAAGATGAAAAGTCTTCATGGCGCCCTCCTAAACTTGGCGCCGTCGGTGTATTTTGCTATAAAGTCTACTGAGTCGTTAGAGATTTTATTTCGTATAAAGGGACGGCGTCACCCTTTGATCGGGACGCCTTCAGGTGCAATTCCATCAGCTTGAGTGTCTTCGATCTTGACTTTGCCATTTTCTTCATATATTCACTTCTTTTCGTCCAAATATGCATCATTCTAGCATTTTGCTTCCAAAGACCTAAAAGTGAAAGACGAATTGCTTGATACTGGATATAAAAGTGGGCAATTAAGGGCTTAAATGACCCCCTAAAAACGTATGTTTTAAATCCTTATCAAGTTCCATTACAAAGAAGTAATTACTACCCAACACTACACCACTACACAACTATCGAAAGGAGACACACTCCTTGTTACAACACTAGAGAGGATATCAACATCCTATAACCCAAACTACACAACTTGTACATCGAAGCACCATATCAAATGTACAACTTCGGCACCATTCACTAATGCCTTCAACACGACCCTTCGACACCTTTCACTAATGCCTTCAACACAACACTTCTATGAAAGGAGGAAAGAACTATCAACAAGATGCACTTCAGTGGTCTTGATGATGACGAAGCTTAGCAACTCATGACTTGAGATTGCACGTCTTCAAGAGGTGGTGATCTCGCCTTTAACAGGAACCTAGAGAATCACACAAACATAAAATGACATAGAATGATCCTTTAGATCTGTTGTTAGTGAGGTTAGAAATACTGAGAGAGTATATCTAAGTGGTGAGCAAGAGAGAAATGTCTCGCTATTTATAAACAAACATGTCTACTTTCCCACGGTTCCTACGGTTCCTCACCAAAGGGATCCAGCTAGTGCAAAGCCTGGGATCTGGCTACTGGGTCAGTTTAGTTCGAATTTCGGGTTGCAAACCGGGTTATGGGTTATGGCTAATAGATTATGGATACCCAACAAGATGCAATGTACCTAGTCATTGGGTTATGGATCATGATCCATGGGTATGGGTTATGGACTTTGGTTTTAACCCAACAATATTCATTGTACCTTGTCAATGGATCATGAGTCATGGGTCATGGGTTATTGACTTTGGTTTTTACCCATTACTTATCCATTGCAACATATACAAAGTACATATTCATTTCTATAAAATGTAAACATTAGTTGTTATACATATGCATTTCTATAAGATGTAAACAATATTACTTGTTAGTGTTCTATAAAAATGTATTTGGTTCTATAACTTATTTACTAAACATGTTTTGATATAGTTTTAATATGTTTAGTAAAAGTGTGTTAGTAAACTATTGGCTCAAACCATTTACGTATTTTATTTGTTTCGTTAAAATGATTTTACGTTTGTTATCGACAAAACATTAGAAGATCGTAAAATATAAACAAACGTTTTTATGATTTATTTGTATTAACATATATGATGATAAGTGCCACATTCGAATGAAGCGTATAAATGTTGAAGATGTACCTATAAGCGGAAAGAATATTTGGTTATTCAAAGACAGGATTATGAAAGAAATGGAAATGGAGGATCTCTTCAACAAGACAACGTAAAAGCTGAAGATGAGTCTAACTTAAAGACTCTAGAATAAGCGGAAAGAATATTTGGTTATTCAAAGACGGGATTATGAAAGAAATGGAAATGGAGGATCTCTTCAACAAGACAAAGTAAAAGCTGAAGATGAGTCTAACTTAAAGACGAGAAGTGCTTCCCGGGAGACAACCCGAAATGTTATTTTATGATTTTTTTTTATCGAGTCTATCAGACCTGGAAATCGATACGGCGTATGCATAATCATGGATACGGTGTATTGACCGTAATATCAATCTTTTCTTTTTCCTTGCATTTATTTTTAAGAACTTTTTGTCAATTACTTTGATACGACATATCCAAGATTTTGGATACGACACATGAAATTTATGACTCGTATTTTATTTGTTTTTTTATTCCAGGCTTGCTACGACGTATCCCATACCATGGATAATGCTTAGCGACTAACCTGATGAGTTTCAATTTTTATTTTTCTTTTAATTTTTACTTCACTAACCATCGATTATCGTTGACACGCTAGCTGTGATTTTCATGCATATTAACAGAGGTGGGGTACTAAGATTACGAACGAAGTGGTGGTTCACATAAATATGATTTATTTTTCATGCGTTGTAGTCATGCTGGCACCCAGATACCATTTCACACAAGAAAATAAAAAGTTGCTCACATACGCATCATGGAGGATCATACCGTGAAAATTTCAGGGGATTTTTCGTTCTAATTCTTTATATTTCTTGTATTTAATTTTCTATTTACACAACGAAGACGCTGTTTATCTTAAGTGCGGGGATGGAGAATTTGAATGCTATTTGTCCTTAATTTTAAAAAAATATGCCTAATATATGTTTAATTATTTAAAATAAAATAGCATGTTTTTGTGAACTCAAAAGTTTCATAAGTCGCATACATAACCTTTATTTCCATATTGTGAGGATTGAGCCTATTCCGTTTCCACTATTTTACCTAAATTCCACAAAAATTATGAGTGTGCCGGTGACTTATTGTAAACTTTAAAACATGGCTTGGTAATTCGAGACCACCACAACGAGTATTAGCATATAATTGGAGTGACTTGTCTAACTAGGTAAATATCTAGGATTACACCCAAATAGCCTATGTCGTTTACATGTTATGTGATATTAACTAACTACACTGGTTAGTTAACCCCCGTATAAAACCATTTTTTACTCTCATTTCTAGAGTAAGATAGCCAAAGAAAAACCCTCAGATCCATTCCTTTCATTTCTTACACCAATGTTAATTTGTTTCATTACACCTATACACCTTAGCCTACCCTATAGATTAAAGTTCGTGGTTGGTTACTCTTTTGTGCATTTCCTTTGTTCATGTGTTTCTTATCTTTGGTTAGGTCGGGAATTGCACATTGCAATAGGGAATGTGATATTAGTTATTTTTTATTTGTGTGTGTTTACGGCTGTCACTATTATTTATATATATGAAGTTTTGAAGTAAAAAAAATTGTGAGATAACCGGTTCGTCTAAACTGAACTGATTCTATATTTTGAGCTAATCGATTATTCGTTGGTACGTATTATAAACCAACAATGTAAAGTTGTGTAATAGTGGTAGATATTGCCACTATTTGATTGCAAAGAGTTGGTCGTTAAAGGAATGCCAACTAAGGTTTGTTTTGAGAATGATGATTAAAACATCACTGAGTCTAATTCATGTCTACCTACTAAAGCGCGAGTTTCCGTGTTAAAGCGTGAGTTAGTCTATGATTTGTGTCTTTTTCATGGGAAGGTCGGGAAGTAATTACCCACATGTTTGTTATTGCTTGGACTTAATCTATTTGTTTGTTATTCTATTTTATACCAATTATATGTACTTCCTATACCTTACCATTACCAAATTACTTTATCCGTTGTTAGCTTTCGAGCATCCGTATACACTAATGGCTTTGTGAAAATATCTAATGCATTAATATTTTAGTGACCATCCAGTTTTTTAGTAATCAAATGATGCGCCATTGATCTAGTGTGTATATTTTGGTGACCATACGTTATGAAAATAACGCGCCAACGATCCAAAATATATTATTCTAGTGATCATCCATTGTTTGAGTAAATCAAGAATACGCGTCAGCGATCTAATATGTTTTTGTATGAGATGTTTAAACATAAGCCTGGTACAACCCTTAAGCCTTATCATGATTAACCCAATTTACCGCTTTAGACTTGTTACTCATTAGCTTTAGTGGTGGAGATGTGTATCCTTGCCAAGCTTATGATAAAATACTCATCATGACTGAGCAATTGAGTGAATTACTTAAATGTTACCACATAGATTAGTTGAGTGATTTGAGTGATTTTATTTATTTTTTATTTCGTGAGGTGTTTAATTGTGCACTTGAGACTACACTAATAGATGCTTAATTAGAAAAATCCTAAACGAATGTTTATGGTACATTTTCATAATATTTATCTAAAGCTTACTTAAGACAAGTAAAGTTCAAATGAGGGGATATTTTATGACATCAAATAGGGTCATATTAATAGCATCATTTATCCTATGCATATTGCTTGTTTTAAATCATTATATACAAGATTTGATACTGAATCGCTTAAATGTTTCAATCTCATATATTTACAAGCAATTGGTGAAAGTTAGCAATAATGGACGTGTTTTGAAGTAAATTGATCAAGTTCGATAAAGTTCACAATACATACAAGAATACGCCGTATCATTCTACACAGATAAGCCGAATATCAAGACTTGGACGATTATGAAGACCATTTTCTGACATTGAAGTATACGTCGTATCCAATTATTGGATACGCCATATGAAACTTTGGTCAAACAGAAGAATGAGCTTGTTTTAGTCTAGATACGCCGTATAACCTTATCAAGATACATCGTATCCATCTCAATGACTTCACCAGATTTCCAAGACTTAGAAGACCTGATACGTCGTATCCATCTCTATAATACGTCATATCAGTAAAGCGTTGTACGAATATTCTGTAATATAATAATCTTGGACCCCACGCGAAATTACCTTGATATGCCGTATCGAACAAATCCGATACGCTGTATAGACTGTATTTGAAAAGTATAAATAGAAAACCCTAAGTCCGGTTTTCAGAGAGCGCATAACCACCAAGTACGAAACCAGAGACAAAAGAAGACCAAGAAGGTCCTGCTAGTGCCATAATTTCATAGGAGAATTCACTTAATTTGTTTACACTTTAATTGTTTGGTTAGCGTATTTTTCTCTTTCAATTTATACTTGAATCTTTCTGAACATGTTATCATGTATTATGACTGAGATTATGGGCTAATACCTGTAGGTAATAGCCAAGTTTAATGAATATTTGATGTTTTGATTTGTTTCTAATTGGATAGTCTACTTAGTCATGCGCATTGATTACGTTTATTGCTTCATTCATATTTTTTAATATGTTAATGTAAGCCCTGAGCTGATAAATGGTAAATTGATAATCATTAAGTTTCACTTTATGCGTATTTCGACTAATCGTGACAAGATTAGATCTATTGAGAAACTTAATACGCAAATCTAGACTTTAGGGGCTGCCTAAATTTAGGTCAGAAATGCCTGGTCGTGAGTATCGTCATTAAAGATCTAAGACTAATCATACATCTTATATGACTAAAATTGGTTAATACGTTTTCCTTACTATCGGCTTGACCTCTTCTTTTATCTGTGTTTCAACTTGTGTGTGTTATCTGTCTCATTACATTTATAGTTTTATTAATCTAAACCACGTGTCAGTCTCTCAGGCTGAAAAACCCTTTTGCTGCATTAGAATTAGGTTTAATTAGAGTAACTTACATAATTAAAATACTGATAGATGTAAGTGTTAACTTTCCACTCTTAGTGATCGACACCCTACTTACCAACTAGCTCACCATCGACCGGATAACTATCTGTTAGTGTTTGTTATAGGTAAAGTCGACAAAATATAAATTTAAAACTTGAATATATAAATTACCTACACACAACGACACATCAAATCTTAATGATAAAGTGGGCAAATAAAGTAATCTGGGTTATCGGGACTTAGGCCAGTACGTAACGGGTAATGTACTTGTGTTCAAGCGTAAAAATAAGCATGTATTCTCGCCCCCAAGTAAGAAAGGCTAAGTGTAAACGTGAGGCTAGGAACTCAGCTCAAACGGATGATAAGTATCGGAAATAGTGAAGTGGCACGCAAACGAGGCAAAACCCTAACCGTGGCCTAATTAAATTTTAACGGGTCTTAGGTCGCAAACATGATATGTATGTCATGCATATGCATTTTATAAGTTTTTATCACCAATATATGTTGCGTTTAAGTTTTATAAGTACAAGTACTTTGTACGTCAAAGTGTGTAATTGTAATAGTTTTGACACCAAATCAAATATTTCCGTGTTAATTAACTTTAATAATCAAGTTATAAGAGTTCACTCTCATCTTTATTATTCGTATTGAATTAATACTCCCTTTTATAATTAATAAAAAGTTATAAAAATATTTCGTCTTTTAGTCGGATTCAAGTAATGTCCATCTTATTATTTATATAAGTCTACTTTGCCTTTATGTCGCTTTGAAAATAACAACTCTTCTATTATTTATAAAATTTCATATAATTAATTTTGTCTTTTTGTGATATTTATAAATAATATCCATTTTTATTATTTATAAAAATCTATATATTTTGTTATAAAAATCTATAAATTCAAATAATATCTGTCTTTTTGTCGTATATATATATACATTGTTGTATATATAAATAAACGCATCTTTCTCGTCTTTTTGTCCGTTTTTAGTGATTCAAGCGGTCACGTTTAGCTTATAGAGTCTAATTTCTATTGTTTTGGTCAAATGTTAAAATCACTCAACCTATTTTTCTGTAATGACCAATTTAGGACAGCCTCTATGTCATTTTTCGTAAAAACTGTTTTTAGCACATTTTACTACTTTAATCACTACAAATCACAACTCCAACTACACTAATCCCTTCCACCAATTTTTCTTCATCTAAAATACACAACAACTTCAACCAACCTAATTCCCTTCCACCAAATTTTCAAGAGCAATAATCATAATAAAGATATAATAATTTATTTCAACACATAAAATCATGTTTTTAACACATGAAATCATATTGTTGCTTACACTTTCTTTTGAGCACATTATTTTTCACAAACATATTAGTGGTGACAAATTCTTATGTAAATGTATATATGTATGTAATCAATGAAAAAGAATGAGGTGAAAGGTTTCTTACAAGGATGTGATGATGAGGATGATATGAACACAATTGAAGCACTAACAAACCCAAATCCTACAAGATTGCTACTAACCCAAATTCTTGCAACACTTAACTCAAATATTACCCAAAAAATCACCTCTGCAATGATCTTGTTACTTCCAAATACCCAAGAACCTTACGTACTACCTTAAACCTTCTTGAAAACACTTGAACAAAATTTGGAAATGGATTTGGTGTGGTGTTATGTTCTTGGCCGATTACAATAGAGAGGATGAGGGATGTTTTTGAAGTTTTGTGTTGTGTGAAGTAGGTAGTGTGTTAGTTTAATAAAATTCACAGTGTTAAGCTTGAATACACAATTTTAGATCTACTTTAGTGTGTGTTTATAGTTTAGGAGAATGTCACATATGTGTGTTGTTTAATGTGTGGCCGGTTGGGGTATAGGAGGGGGGATGAGTTGGTTTTTGGTGTTATCAAAGTTAGCATGAAAATGTTATGGATTTGGATAGGGTTTGTAGGATTTTTGGATTACATGCGTGCATTTAGTAAGTGTAGGATGAGATTGGATGTACTTTCTGATGAAAAGTTGTTAGTGGAAGTTTTTGTAAAAGTAAGTATATGTTAGGGGTATATATTGTAAGTATAGTGACTAATATGCATGCACTAGCTTAAATGTGTTTTACGTAGACGGTTTGCGTAAAAATAATAATGCATGTACGTAAGACTTATGAAATGCTCGTAATATGTTTATTGTGAGTAGACTACACTTAGTCTAGCGTTGGTACGTGTTCTATGACATTATATGTTGTGTGCGAGATAACTTCTCGGCTGTGAATTAAATGTAAACGTAAGCTTTTAAGATTTATAAGTCTCGTTATACCTATGGTCTACCCTAATGCACTAACTGGCAGTGTACCCGGTCGTGTGTAGTGATTCGCTCCGAACGGTCTATCTTTTATTACACAAGTCAACCACTTGTGAATGGTCAACCGTAATAAAAGCCAAACAGCTTGAGAACGCAATGCAATTAAGTCCAGAGGAGTTTAGTGTTTCCCCGGGTCGTTAAGTCCCAACGAGGTGTGAAATCTGTAATACAACGAATCTGTGATCGAGTGATATTGAATGGGAAAAGGTTTGATTGATTTGGAATATTTATACCTAAAGAAAAAGTTTGTAAATTACAGGGGCTTAAATGCAAATTAAAGAAAATTAAAAGCTAGATTATATTAAATAAACGTTATCACTATTTTTAAAATCGTTTAACGTTTATAATCTAAAACTTACGTTTAAATTAAAAACTACGTAACGTACAAAATAAAACGTAAAAATAAAGAAGGAAAATACCTACGGATATGAAAAATACATTTTTACAATCCTAATTATACTAGAAAATTATTGGAAAAAGAAAATTATTTTTAAAACTATTTATCTAATTATTATTAATTAAAAACTATTTTAATCTAATTAATTAATTAAAAATACTAAACCATTTTATAAAAATGTGCAAAAATCACAGAAATTACTTTACACTATGGGGGACCTAAGAAAAATAAAATGGGATCAACAGCTTATACGGATAAGGCATTGGAATAAGCTAAAACTTATAAGCCTAAACTAGCATACGACCTTAAGTAATAGATGTTGCAAGAAATAACCAAGACAAGACCCAAGGGCGCATGGTCATACAGGTACACACTATCACTTTGCCAAAGGTGGGAGGTCTCAGGTTCGAGCCTGCCTCCCCAACCTTTTTGCTTCTTTTATTTTTTTAGATTTTTGCTTTTGAAACTTGAAGATGAAATCAAATTAGGAAACTTTTGTAAAAACTTTTTGAAAGAAACAATCTTAATAAGCTGTAAACAGCCTATAGGCTGCTGTTGGTGACATATACTAAAACAAACACCCCTTTAGCAAACTTTTAAACTCAAATAAGCATGTGAGCAGTGGAAAATGGTAAATAAGCAAAAGGTTATGACAAATAAGCTAGAACATGCTCAGATAAGCTACAACGAAAGCATAATTAAGGGGAAATCAGTTGGCTTAATAAGCTAATCTAGGGGAACCTTAAGCTAAGGAAAATGAGTAAATAAGCAATGCAAGATCATAAAATAAGCACCTAATGAGCACTAAAGTTACTAATCCTAATCTAAGTATACTAATTGGTACCTAAAGATGCGAATAAGCCTAAGTTGCAACCTAATTAGCACTAAATAAAGGGTGAGGGAGGTCCTGTGAGACTTGAGAAAAACATGTAGGGGCTTGACTTCAATGGCATAAATAGGTAACCAAATAAGCTCAAAAGTTAAAAATAAGCTAACAAATATTGACCTAGTGCTACTAACTACAAGTATAAACCAAATCTAATCTTAAGTCTAACTCTAATCAATCTAAAGTTAAAAAAGATGGGCGGTGGGGAGTGTAGAATGCGAGATAAGCAGAAAGAAAACCATCAAGTCTTTTTGAAATCTGAATTTATGACTTACACTTTCACCAAATGACTTGCAAAAGACTTCACCTTGATTTGAGAACCAAAATGGGTCAAAATATGACTTTTGACCCAAGAATAAACCAAATCAATCACCCCTTAACTATCTCATTTGCAATTTAAAACTGATTTAGCTATCTGAGGCCATAGAACTTGATCCTAGAAACTAAATAACTTAAAACTAATCTAATAAAGCGGATTCCAAGGTAAAATAAGCATTAAATAAGGTGAATAAGAAAATGGCTAATTTGGACTTTTTCTTCATTTTTGGCAAAAACTAATTTAGCAGTTATACTACGAATTAAAAGCTAACATCTATGATTATAGCAAATAAAGCTGAAATCTAAAATAAGCAACAAATTAAGTTGTGCTACTGATGAGAGTTGACTTTTGTTGACTTTTCTATACTTTTTTTAAATTGCATTTAAAACCAGGAAACTTATTTAATTCTATTGATTAGGCAAAAATAAGGTTGAACAAAGTAATTAGGACTATTATAACAATTTAAATGGGACAATTCTTGAACTTGATTTTGGCGGGAAGATGAACAAAGCGTGAAATGAAATTACTTGCAGAAAAATCTTAAATTAAACTTGAATTAACTTGTAAATTACACAAAGCATGAAACCCAGAAATATTTAACATTCAAAACTAAGCGATTACAAGAAAAATAAAAGAAAGGTCTAAAACAAGTGACACTTGCTACTTACGTCTTCATTCTCTTTTATAGCCATCCAGCATGTCTTCTCTCTCATTCCTAGCCTTTGATTTAGTCGGTTTGATCACGACCCTTGATTTGCGTTTTGGCCAAATGTTTAGGCGGGCGATGACTTGGGGCGAGGGAGGGTGTAATAAATGTTTCGTTTGGTGAGGTGGAGGTGATGGGTGGAGTGTGATTTGGAGGTGAAGCGTGCAAGTGTTGCGAGAGAGTGGGTGAAGATGGTGGGAAAAATGGAGGGTGGAATTTGGGTGGGCGGTTTATTATAAACCGTGGGTTGGATATTGGTAATTGGGCGTGGGTATAAGGTTGGGTTGGGATTGGTGTTGGGTATTATAAAAGGGTCTGGTTGGATTTGGTATTAGTAAACAAGGACCAAAGTTGCAATTCAACCAAACTTGAGGGACCAAAACTGCATTTTCAAAATTTATTATAAGGACCATAAATGACAACTTTATTAACCAAGGGCCATAAATAATGTTTTCCATTTTTGAAAATCGAGGACTTGTTTGCCATTTTGAAAGTTGGGGGTAGCGCCAATTATGCAAACTTTGTTCGTTTTTCATCTAATTTTAAACATTTTGCATCTGAAACATATAAAATACAATTTTAGGATATTTTAAATATTTTGATGCATTCGAGTGTTTTTAAATGTTTTATGATTCAGATTTGACCAAAAAATGGTATTTACACACTCATCAATCCCCACACACTAAACTATTGCTAGTCCTAGCAATCTTTTGAGAAACAATGGATTGAATCTCTTTACAAAAGCCATTACTTACGGAGTAGCCAATTGTTTGATTCAAGTAAGAACCTTGGTACAACGATAACCAAATGATTTTGAGCAAATCACCGACTTTCTAACAGTTTGATTTGTCTTTACCGAAGCCGTTTATACGGACTAGCCAACTCTTAGATAATATATACTATCTTTGGTGAGTCGATTACCAATTACGGTTTTCCAACTGCCTTTACCACAAGCCATAAACTGCTTGGCTGCCAACTCTTCACACTAATTAAAGATATGGTGGTGAACACCATACAATTTTGGGCAAATTACAAGCCGTCCACGGATTTGAGATATCTTTACCAAAGCCGTTTGCTCTGGATTAGCCAATCCTTTTGTTTATTAGACATGGCGGATTGATAACCATATCTTTGAGTAAGTGAAAAACACTTACTCCAAAAAATTTTTTTTGGGCCAAATGGGGAATGGGTGGTATAATTACATGATATAAATTCATGAGAATTCCCCACACTAGAAATGAATATTGCCCTCAATATTCAAAGTCCGCTTTATTACTACGGCGAGAGCGTAAAGGGAAATACTACGACCATTATTTGAATTTTTTTTTTAAAAACTTATATACAACGGCCAGGGGCAACTCCCCCACTTAAAGTGGTACACGGGTGAAAACCCATGTTTAACTACTTTTTTTTGATTACCGAGTCGCTAGCTTGACTTCGACCAATTAATTGGTTCATGGGGAGTAAGTGGAAGAGACAATCTCCATCGGACTTTCATTCAAGATGTTTGGATAAACATTGAAGTGCTGAAAGTTCCACAGATGAGATATAGAGATCCGGCTTACAAATAATAAATGGAAATGCGGGTCAAAGATAGTGTCCTCACTCCCGAGCGAGTGAAGAAGGAGGAGAATCACCGGTAGGTGAAGAAAGAAGGAAAATCATGATGACGATCATGATAAGATCTTCTTCCTCGGGATCAAATGCGGTTGCACTCGTTTGGATTTTATCGGTTGAGCTCTTTGGTTTGGAAAGCATCTCGGGAGGGAGGGTTGGAAAATTTGTCATAGAAATACAAACTCTTATGATTGAGAACTTTTCCCCCCGATCATGATTTTTGCCATCAAGTGATCATACTCAGTAGTCATGATATGAGTGAGTTCAAGGCGAACTTCTCATGAAGAAGAATCGATGAATTTGTGAACTCTTGTTCCATTGTGGACTCATTACTATCCTCAATCGAGTATCAAAGAGTGGATTCTCAGAAATTAAAGTGAATTCAGAGTCGAATTCAAATAGAGGATTGGTGCAAGTAGCTTTGAATGTTTCAGGAACAAAGTGATCAACATTCTCTATTGAAGATTGATGGGATAAGTGAGTGAGCGATCATTATCAAGGAGACTTTCGGTCTCTCCCGGATCGGCTTTGAAATCAAAGAGACTATCATCACTTCCGATGAAAGTGGATTGATGTGAGTGAGTTCATCGGTGAACTCCTCAAGAAGATGATCGGCATCGATTTGTGGAAGTGATGCCTCAACATACTCAATGTTTCCATAAGAAGCACGGTCTTACCATCAGGAGAAAGTCTCAAATTGATCGTTTGAACACTCAAGAGGGAAGAAGAATCACACATATGATCGAAATTCCCTGTGACTCTCGGGATTGGGACAAGGTTCTCAACACTAGACTTTATGAATTCGTCAGATTCCTTTGAGAACGGTGTCAAGCTCGTCCCCATGTTGAGAGAGTGAGTGGGAATATCGGGTGTGATAATAACAATTGAGGGAGTTGAGAAATATTATCTTTAAAAGGATAAAAACTCTCCTCGTCATCATCATATAGACGCCTTAAGAAGGGAGCATTAGAGCGCATGCTCTAGGATTAATCTTCCCTAGATTTGCGAGCCTCGTTCTTCTTTCAGCAATTCTCCATGGTTTTTTCACCACTCACTTGATTCTTAAAGTTTTGAATCATATCATCAAGTGTTTTCATTGCGGTTTCAAAATTTTGGGAAATTCCTTTGAAACCTTATTTCAGTGGAGTTTGAACCGTATGGTCTTTGTGGAGGTTGGAAATTGTCAAACGAAATAGAGTCATGATTGTTACAAGGAAATGGATTCCCTATTTGACAATCGAGCTGAAATTAGGGACCTCAGCGAGTAACTACTTATGATAAGCTGTTGAGTGGGTAGTGGTGGATATTGGTCATAACAAAGTTCGAGCATCACGGAAAAACTGTTCATAGACAAGCGTGTTTCGGATTGACACTCAAATCCTTGGTGAGGACCCCCAAAATTCCGCAGCTGATTATGTTGATTATATGAAGATAAGTCGGTTGGTGGGTAATGGAAAAGTTTGAGGGTCGTTAAATGAGTTGGTTAGGATCATAATCAAATGAATTCCTCGAACCACAAAACAAACAACTCCCGTTTCGAATATCATTACCACCTTTGTACACGCGTACACCGTGACATGGTGAACCAAAAGGGCTCACCACAACCGACACAAGGAATAAACGATTCCATGAGAATAGAAGAAGTTAGAATCAAATGGATAGAGGGTAAAGGGATAATGAATCAAAAAGGGTAAGAGGGTAAAGAGAATATTTTGGTATTTTTGAAAAACATGTTGTAAATATAAGAAGAAGAAATCTTTTTGGGTTTTGTTGTTCGTTGAAAACTTGAATAAAATAAAAAATGTTTTTGTAATCGATCCGTCAAGCGAATTAACTTCACGATAATTTTGGTTTTATATGAAAATAAGGAAATATGGACAAAGATGGTAAATATACAATGGATGTATATTCAACAACAATGATGCTACAAATTCGTAGTCTGCAGACACCTCCCGGCGGCTACGCCATTTTGTAACGGGCGATGACTTGGGGCGAGGGAGGGTGTAATAAATGTTTCTTGTTTTGTTAGGTGAGGTGGAGGGTGATATGGAGTGGAGTGTGTTTGGAGGTGAGGGGTGGTGAGTGTTCTTGAGAGAGTGGGTGAAGATGGTGGGAAAAATGGAGGGAAAAGGGTTAATTTGGGTGGCGGTTTTATTATAAACCGTGGGTTGGATATTTAGTAATTGGGCCATGGGTATAAGGTTGGGCGGGATTGGTGTTGGGTATTATAAAAGGGTCGGTTGGTTTGGTATTAGTAAACAAGGACCAAAGTTGCAATTCAACCAAACTTGAGGGACCAAAGCGCATTTTCAAAATTTATTATATGGACCATAAATGACAACTTTATTAACCAAGGGCCATAAATAATATTTTCCATTTTGAAATCAGGGGACTTGTTTTGCCATTTTTGAAAGTTGGGGGCTGAAAGCGCCAATTATGCAAACTTTGTTAAGTTTTTCATCTAATTTTAAACATTTTGCATCACGAAACATATAAAATACAATTTTGGGATATTTTCATTATTTTGATGCATTTAGAGTGTTTTAAATGTTTTGCGATTCGATTTGACCAAATAATGAGTATTTACACACTCATCAATCCCCCACACTAAACTATTGCTAGTCCCTAGCAATATTTTGAGAAAACTTAATGGATTTGAATCTCTTTACAAAAACCATTACTTACGGAGTAGCCAATTGTTTAAGTTCAAGTAAGAACCTTGGTACAACGATAACCAAATGATTTTGAGCAAATCACCAGCTTCTAGCAGTTTGATTTGTCTTTACCAGAAGCCGTTTATACGGACTAGCCAACTCTTAGATAATATATACTATCTTTGGTGAGTCGATTACCAATTATGGTTTTCCAACTGCCTTTACCACAAGCCATAAACTTGCGGGCTAGCCAACTCTTCACTAATTAAAGATATGATGAGTTGAACACCATACAATTTTGGGCAAATTGCAAGCGTCCAGCGGATTTGAGATATCTTTACCAAGAGCCGTTTGCTCTTGGATTAGCCAATCCTTTAGTCTATTAGACATGGCGGTTGATAACCATATCTTTGAGTAAGTGAAAAACACTTACTCCAAAATTTTTTGGCCAAAATGGGGAATTGGGTGGTATAATTACATGATAAAATTCGTGAGAATTCAGGGGTATGGCGTTGCGAGAGTGGGTGAAAGATGGTGGGAAAAATGGAGGGAAAAGAGGGTGGTGGGTTGGGTGTTGGTTTATTATAAACCGTGGGTTGGATGATTTGGTAATGGGCCATGGGTATAAGGTTGAAATTGGGATTGGTGTTGGGTATTATAAAGGGTCGGTTGGATTTGGTATTAGTAAACAAGGACCAAAGTTGCAATTCAACCAAACTTGAGGGACCAAAACTGCATTTTCAAAATTTATTATAAGGACCATAAATGACAACTTTATTAACCAAGGGCCATAAATAATATTTTCCATTTTGAAAATCCGGGGGACTTGTTTTGCCATTTTGAAAGTTGGGGGCGAAATAATATGAAACTTTGTTAGTTTTCATCTAATTTTAAACATTTTGCATAAAACATATAAAATACAATTTTGGGATATTTTAGTATTTTGATGCATTTCGAGTGTTTTTAAATGTTTTGCGGTTGATTTGACCAAAAATAATGAGTATTTACACCTCATCATATCCCAGCACTAAACTATTGCTAGTCCCTAGCAATATTTTGAGAAAAACTTAATGGATTTGAATCTCTTTACCAAAAGCCATTACTTCTGGAGTAGCCAATTGTTTTCATTCAAGTAAGAACCTTGGTACAATGATAACCAAATGATTTTGAGCAAATCACCAGCTTAGCTAAGGATTTGATTTGTCTTTACAGAAGCCGTTTATACGGACTAGCCAACTCTTAGATAAATTATCTATATTATCTTTGGTGAGTCGATTACCAATTATGGTTTTCCAACCGCCTTTACCACAAGCCATAAACTTGCGGGCTAGCCAACTCTTCACTAATTAAAGATATGATGAATTGAACACCATACAATTTTGGGCAAATTGCAAGCCGTCAGCGGTTTGAGATATCTTTACCAAGAGCGTTTGCTCTGGATTAGCCAATCCTTTTGTTTATTAGACATGGCGGTGATAACCATATCTGAGTAAGTGAAAACACTTACTCCAAAATTTTTTTTTTGGCCAAAATGGGGGTGGGTGGTATAATTACATGATAAAATCGTGAGAATTCACGGGGTATGAGCGTTGCGAGTGGGTGAAGATGGTGGGGGAAAATGGAGGAAAAGGGTTGTTTGGGTGGCGGTTTTATTATAAACCGTGGGTTGGATATTTGTAATTGGGCCATGGGTATAAGGTTGGCGGGATTGGTGTTGGGTATTATAAAAGGAGGTTGGTTTGGTATTAGTAAACAAGGACCAAAGTTGCAATTCAACCAAACTTGAGGGACCAAAACTGCATTTTCAAAATTTATTATAAGGACCATAAATGACAACTTTATTAACCAAGGGCCATAAATAATATTTTCCATTTTTGAAATCCCGGGACTTGTTTTGCCATTTTTGAAAGTTGGAAACTGGCGCAATTATACAAACTTTGTTAGTTTTTCATCTAATTTTAAACATTTTGCATCTGAAACATATAAAATACAATTTTGGGATATTTTCAGTATTTTGATGCATTTCTGAGTGTTTTTAAATGTTTTGCAGTTCAGATTTGACCAAAAATGATGAGTATTTACACACTCATCAGTAGTATTCGGTAAAACCGAGGTCGTCCCAAGAGCTATGTGTGGATTTATACTAAGTATAGGTGTCACAGATTTTAATATGATTTTAATATGGAATTAACTAATAAAGCAAATAAAGGTTGAAAGATGTGATCAATAGAGGAGAGTGGTGCTAATCTAGTTACTCATCCTAACTAGTAATGTTTACGTCTAATTACTTTCAATTACTTCAGGTGGGGTCAAAGTCACTAGGACAGCATTTGGTCAGTTCGTCCTAACCTATCAACAAAGGGTCCCACTGGAGAAGTCAGATGTCCCCTCATAAGTCAGTGTTCCTGGTCCCTAAGCCAAGTCATTAAGTACCGCTACATGCTAGATTCATAATAGTGAGTGCCCGGGCGCTAGCAACTTAAACACTCACCCCTTACTTCTTAAGTTCATCCAAACGGTAGGTGATCAGTTGGTCAAATCGCACAAGTAGAAAGGGTCGTTAGTTGGTCATATCTTACCCTTCCCGTCTCAGCCTACTCACTTAGGGTCAGTTGGTCATATCTCCTAAGCAACTAGCCTCTACCGCCATTCAAAACTACCAAAACAAGGGTAGCTACCAATAAACTATGCATGCATACATTTAGAAATAATTATGCAAGTAATGTAAGCAAAACAAAACAATTAAGGAATCATAACTAGGCGGCACCAAGAGGTGCTTAGCGCTCTATTAACTATAACAATCAATTCAATGTTTAATGTTACGAAATACATGAATTGAAAGTAAAGAAAAGATAAAAAGCTAATGCTTATCGTAGGGGAGTGATTTTTCCCTTGGAGATAGCTCTGTATGCTCCTCTAGATGCCTTGACTTCTTCTCACGTTCTCAGATTGTTGTGTGTGAAATGGGATGATTTGAAATGCTGGAAATCGTGGGGTATTTATAGGCTAGATCACGGTTCTGGCGTAACTATTAAAAGGATGCAAGTAACATACAATTCTTCGTAATTTGCACTAATAATGCTGGTTCTGGTACGTAACCTCTGGAAGGAGTTACGCCAGTATCTTCAATAAATCTTGGTTACGTAGTTGATGCATGAGTTACGGTAGTAATAGTAGCGGCCGGAATCTCATTTGACCTAATATGGTTACGTGTAATCTTGGATAGAGTTGCCCGTAATCTTCTGTTGAGTTGGTTTTAGAGCACGCTTTGGTGCAGTAATGTGAGAGAGAGGAGTTACGCCGTAACTTCTTCAAAGTGAGCATACTATGATAAATCTTCAATAAACACTCCAAATCCGCGTCTCTTTAGCTCCAATGCTCGTAATTTACCTGAAAGTGAAATATAATGGAAAACAAGCGTAAATCCATATAAATGATATAAATTACAAGCATTATCGGGGGAAATTGACACTTAATATTCAGGATAATTTGATGTTATCACATCCTAAGCTTTTTTGGCACGCACACATCACTTCGTTAGTAAAGTTAGCCACCATGCATTCCTCCATTAACATTATCTGTCAATGAGGACTAACGATACAAATTATTTCTCTGTTATCTCCTAAAGCAAGAGAAAATATTTGCGTCGTTAGTCCTCAATTTTTTTGCATCATTAGTCAGATTTTATATGTTTTCGTCCGTTTTTTCACGTTTTCATACGTTTTTATCCGTTTTTGTCTGTTTTTTACATTTTTATTCGTTTTCGTCCATTTTTTACGTTTTTTCTGTGTTTCTACCTTTTCGTCTGTTTTCTTACGTTTTCGTCCATTTTTATACGTTTTTATACATTTTCGTCCGTTTTCTTACGTTTTATACATTTTATTAGGTTTTTACACGTTTAGTCCATTTTTATATGTTTTCACCCATTTTTATACATTTTTGTATGTTTTCATACGTTTTCGTATGCTTTCATACGTTTTATGTCCCTTTTTTTTACGTTTTCGTCATTTTTTTTATGTTTTTTGTCCGCTTTTAAACGTTTTCATCCATTTTTTAACGTTTTTTTCCGTTTTCGTCCGTTTTTATACGTTTTCTAACGTTTTTGTTCGTTTTTATACGTTTTCATCTTTTTTTACGCTTTGGTCCATTTTATACGTTTTCTTTCATTTTTATACGTTTTCATCAATTTTTTATGTTTTCATACTTTTTATCTGTTTTCGTTCGTTTTTGTCCCTCTTTTTACGTTTTCATCAGTTATTTACGTTTTCGACCGTTTTGATATGTTTGTGTACGTTTTCATACGTTTTCGTCCATTTTTTTATCCCTTTTCGTATGTTTTTTACGTTTTCGTCAGTTTTTATCTGTTTTCGTTTGTTTTTTTAACGTTTTCATACGTTTTCATAAGGGTGCAAACAAGCCAAGCTTTTATCAAGCAACTCGAGCTCGAGCTTGAGCTTGACTCAATCGAGTCGAGCTTTTATCGAGCTCAAGCCCGAGCCAGAGCCTAATAAGCAAGCTCGAAACACATAATGAGCCTATCTCAAACTTTTAATAGCTCGAAACACATAATTTCTGAGTATACATATTTATAAAAACAACTTAAAACTAACGTGAATATTGGCATACTAATTAAATATTTGTATGAGGACGATTTAAACCCTAATTCTCCCGAATGTTTTGAATAAGTTCTTTTCTCTCAAGCTTATCACGTATTTTATTGAATTTATTGAAGAGGTTGACAATCAAATTTAATGTTTATATATGAATTCAAGCTTTTTGAACCTTACTTGAGCCTTATACGAGCTGAGCTCAAGCCTGAATGATTAAAGCTCGTTAAGCTATCAAGCCAAGCTCAAGCTTACCTTAAGCCAAGCTCAAGCCCTGTCAAACTCTAGCTCGACGTGACTCGATTACACCCCTACGTTTCCATCCTTTTTAATACGTTTTCATCCCTTTTTATACGCTTTTAAACGTATAAAACGGACGAAAATGTAAAAAACAAACGAAAACAGATAAAACTGACGAAAATGGATAAAAATGTATAAAAGCAGACGAAAATGGATAAAAACATAAAAGAACAGACGGATATGTAAGAAAGCGGACAAAACATAAAAGCGAGAAAACATAAAAAAGGACAAAAACGGATAAAAAAAATGTATAAAACAGACGAGAACGTAAAAAAAGGATCTAAACGTATAAAAATGGACAGGAACGAATAAACATGTATAAACCGGACGAAAACGTAAAAAAAGGGACAAAAATGGATAAAAACATATGAAAATGTATAAACGGACGAAAACGTAAAAAAACGGATAAAAACGAACGAAAACATAAGAAAACGAATGAAACGTATAAAAGCGACACAAAGCGTAAAAAGCTGAGAAACATTAAAGGGACAAAAACTTAAGGGATGGCATTATAAAAACGGACGAAAATGTACGAAAATGGACGATAATGTAAAAAACGGACGAAAACGTAAAAACTGGACAAAAGAGGATAAAAACATATGAAAACGTAAAACAATTGACGAAAACGAATAAAAACGCAAAAAAGGGACAAAAACGTATAAAAACGGACTATTGATATTTTCTCTTGAGAACTAACAGTGAAAATATTTTCTCTTGCATTAGGAGATAACGGAGAAATAATTTGCACCGTTAGTTCTCATTGATAGATTTTACTAATGGAGGAGTGTATGGTGGCTAACTTTACTAACGGAAGGGTGTGTGTACGCAAAAAAAAAGAAAAAAAAATAAGGATGTAAAATTAAGGAACAATGGAAAAGCGCGTCGTGTATTTTGGACTTTACTCAAATTATAAATTGGGTCAAAAGTAGTAGAATCTTGAAATTAATCAAAAGAGCCAGGTCAAATCAAATCTGCGCCCGAGCCCAAACCTAGTTCCACCGGGACTTTTTGGTTTCCATACCAGGAAACTCCCAAACGAGATCATGTGAACCCTTTCGCATCCTTTCTTCCAAATCGAGTTGCAAGGTGCAGAACGGTTAGTTTTTTATTTTCAGCGTTTTCTTAGATGCCATCACTTGAATAGCTTATGTTTGATCATACTTAATTATATAGTATATGCATGACCTTAATCTCATCAACGTAGCAATTATATGAAATAAAACATAGCAAATAGCAAGATGTCTGATATTTATTTATTATGAGAAACACAATTCATATATTTATGTTGTTTAACAACATCTAATGGAACTGAAACATACTACTTGATTATTACTTGGACACTAGTTGACGCAAACTGGACAGCATTTGCAATGCGATTGTTGTAGATGTATGCAACATTAGATACCCACCATTCATCGCTCATTGAATCGCCTTGCTCACCTTCGAATTCTTGAATATATATTTTTTCCAAGGCCTGACCATTTCGAAGAAGAAATTTTAAAAACTCTACCTCCACCGCTCTTCCAGAAAACCCATATATGGTTACAGTGTTGACTGAGTACTGCAGACATGTGACTGCTGAATCATGTGTTTCCCAGAAGTTGTTTTCTTGAAAGTCGTAAATTTCTGCCAATAATTCCGGCTATTGATGAAAAAAAAAAAAAAAAAAAAAAATCAGTCATACAATCTTAGCAGTTCTTGGTGATTTTTTAAGAAGTCTATGGTTAAAGTTCTCACCGGTATAACACTCTCGGGCACATTAAACATATCTATACTGATAGTTAGTGTCTTCAGATTTGAGCAACACTGTAATAGGTAATCTATCCCCGGGAATTCTTCCTTGACGAAATTGAGAATAAGCTTTAAATTTCGTACACTGTGAAACTGAAGCAAGTATTCAGAACCAGATCGCCATCTAGATAGAACCTAACAATCAAGTACAATGGCAAACATTGAATAAATTATTTACTCTGTATTATATAAACTTACAGGAGACAGTTTCAACCCATGTAATAATAACAAGCCAAACGGGTAAAATTAAGAAAAAAAAAAAAAAAAAAAAAAGAAAAGAAAGAAAAGGCATTGCTAAAAAGGGAAATTAGTCAAACGGTTACCTGAATGCACCAACTGGATAAGACGAGTTTTGCACAATGGTGTAGACTGTTTAACAGTGAGGACAAACGGACTCCTGCTTCCTGAGGTGCATCTGGGCAGTCGATGTCAATTTTCAGAGACTGTAACTCATTGGCATTTCTAATGTGGAATTCTTGAAGGCCAACCCCCTTGAAGTGAAATTCCATAATCTGTGGTGTGATAACATCTACTTTGTATGTTAACCACCTGGTAGTCATACAATCCAAAATATATAGATACTTGATCGTGAGGACTTCATTACTCACAAAGAAGTCTTTCCCGAATACGCACTTTTCCACGAATAGGCTTAACAGCATAGGGAATTTGGAGAGGAAGTTTGTAATTTTGTTGTCAAGCAAGGCGACATTTCTCAAACACAAGTATTTGAGGGACTCAAAAATTCCAAATTCGCTTGTGCTAAGCTGGCAGTATTGCAATGACATAGCTGAGAGCAACTTTGATACAAAATTTTGACGCGGCAAATAATATAGGTAGCTAGTGTTCATATGCATTACTCTCAAACCTCTGATCTCATAATACTCGAAAGAGTTGCTTTCGTCAAAGTTCACATCGAGGTTTTCAATATCTTTTGTAAACATAAAGTCTACCCATCTTTTTAACATGGCCACACCCCATGAATGGTGATAGTAATTTATTGCAAGGCGGAAAACCTTAATTGTATAGCCCGAATGTTCAAGGAGAGTTCTGCTCACAAATCGACAAAATCTATCTCTTGGTAGTTCTATGTAGTAAAAATAGCATTCCACAGGAAGAACGTGACCGTGAAATGCACCACAACAATGACACGTCATGTGTCCAGTGAATCGACTTTTTGGTGCCTCAAAGTCCAAGACGGGTGCATGGGTCCATAGGTTTTTAAATGTCTTTGAAACCAGGCGCATGAGTATCCATTGCTTAAAAGGCAAAAAACTTAAAATGAGGAATAAAATAGGATCCGGTAAATGAGTCAAATGATCAATCTCAGAGTCGTCCTCTTCGGCCCTTTTTTGACTATCATTTTTGTTGATGGTGCTGAAGGTATCTCCACTGGTTCTATCCATCTTATTGGTGAATAATTATTCTTCTTGATCAGGATCTGTAGACAGTAGATATATAGTCAGATGGACTGATCGTATATGGGATCTTTTATAGGTGTCGTTATATTCAAGTTTAGATTTTTATACCATTGGTCTCTTGGTCTTTATGTTTTATTATTGTGTGTGTGTGTAATTGTTATGTGGACCCATTAATAGTTGTAATTAACAGTGTCTTTGTGATGAATAACTTCGTAAATACATGAAAAGATAATGCAAATTACTTATAATTAACAGTGTTATAAGTTGACATGAGTTTCTGGGCTTTCTGTTGATGGGAGAAGGAAACTTACAGCAAATAACCATAATGCTTAACTTAGAGATAAAGGGACATTATCACAAATGCTATACAAATACATGAGGAAACAGGGCATATCCCTGAGAACAAAAATATAGAGCTATTTGAAGAAGCTTTAGCCTACCATGCAAATGAAATAAGTCTTCTACCAAAATACTTCTAAATCATCAATCCTAATACCTAAGCATTTAGTCTATGCTATGTTGCAACACCGGTGAACGAAAGGAGCCCAATTTTGTGTAAAACAACATAATTTTTTAAGTTTCCCCCCAGAATATCATATAACATTGGTTTATAATAAATTTTGGTACAGTAATTCCCAAAATTATATGAAAACAGAAATATGAACTCAATAAGAAACACTTCAACCAAGTTACATAGTTGTCTATTAAAAATACTTGATTATTATTTTACCTTGTGAAGGCATATTTAGTTGTGTCATATTATATATAAAAGTATATATCTTCGCTTAATAAGATCATCTTATCATACTCATAAGTACACCCTTAATAAATTGACATAGTGTTATAACTTATAAGTTTTCCGGTGATGGAAACTATAAACTTAGTTTGTTGGTCCCGATTTTTGGGTAAAACTAATAACACCATTCGTTTTACCCAATACCCATTTGACAACTAATAACACCATTCGTACTTTTCAATGCTTATAATTCTTATTAGAAATGAATCAAAAAATTACAAGGGATGGTTGCGGAACACTATCCCGATTCAGATAAATCATAAGCAGTAACTTTTACAAATAGTAGTTGCATACGTGTGGGTCAAATAGATAGTGGTAGTGTTACAGGGCATTCTTATCAATTACACATGACTATATATGATTTTTATCTTTCGTAGGACGAGTCAGTTACGTTGTCAAAGATCGGGCAATAATCAGCCTTACTACTATACTAAATAAGGTTATGAGAACAAGTAGTGGAGGTATGTCTTTTAGTTTATATGAACAGCACACAAGTAGTTTATTTAGGCTATGGTGATCTTAAATGGAACACAGAATAGGTATGAAATATAAAATTTAAAAAGTCAAGTATTCAAAAAACAGTTTACTCTTCTTTTTTTGTTTGGGGATTCTCTTATAAATCTCTCCATCTTATAGATTATTCCGAACATAGACTCAATGACTAAATCATTAGATGCTTGACACCAAAATCTACATCAGATTTTACTATAGTGCAATGAACAATAATAGAAACAGAAAAAATCTCTAAATCTAGCAACATTAAAAATATATGGTTCCTGCAAGTATATCTGAATTGAAAATCTGATCTAAACATTCTTTTAATGGAAATTTACCTTGCGGTTTGATAAATCAAGCCAAAGAAGGACATCAGCGCTGAGAAGGAGGAAGAGATCGGAAGGGATTAGAGGACAGTAAATGTGAATGTGACTACTTGAGAGTAATGAGTTGAGGTTGATATAAAGAGTGAGTGGGTAGAAGCGGTGAAAATGGATGTAAAAGCTCCGTAATACCCTTACGGAAAGTATAACGTGGCTTCAAGTGAATCCACTTAGTAAAATGTCCAACCACAATTAGTAATTGCACCGATACACATTACTTTTCGGTACTTATCTTTACAAAACTGTTTTAGAGGGTGTTTGGGATTGCTTACTGTAAGGCCTTATTGCCTTTTTTTTTAAAGGACAAAAGCCATTTTGAGTTGTTTGGATTGCTATGGGCTTATGGCTTATCTGCTTATATTATGCCATAAGCAAAGCTGAAATATGAAATTCTAAACGCCCCTTTATTAGCCATCATATGCTAATCCTGTAAAACATCATGTGATTAAATCAAACATCATGTGATTAAATCCTGAGAGCAATCAACATAGCATTCAAGATGTCACAGTAATTATGAAAATCACAATTTATTTAGTTATGTTGTTAAAACGAAAATGGAACAGAAACATACTACATAATTATAACTTCGAGATAGTTGATGCAAACTGGATAGCACCTGTTATTTTAATTGTTGTAGATGTTCACATTTGATACCCACCATTCCTCACTCACTGAACCGGCTCCGTCACTTTCGGATTGTTGAACATATAGTTTTTCTAAGACCCTTGCATTGCGAAATAAAATTTTCAAAATCACTACCTAAAGGGTTTGTCTAGTAAACCCTTACATGGTTATGGTCTTAAGAGGGTACTGGAGACATCCGACTGCTGAATTATGTGATTCCAAGTAGTTCTCTGCTTCAATATCGAAGATTTCTGGGAAGAATTGTGCCTAATGTAAATTTAAAAAAAAATTAAAAATAAATAACATTAGTGTACAATCATAAGCAGTTGGGGTGATTTTTTTTAGTTGAAGGCTTTGGGTAAAGTTCTCACCCATATGACACCTTCGGGCTCATTATCCATATGTAAAGTTGATATGTGTCTAAATACACATATATTTGTATTATAAAAACCCACAAAAACAACCAAAAACACACAAATGACTCTCAAAATGATACAAATTCATAAAAATGTGTTTTTATATGATTCAGGTACAAAAGATTGAAAAACAAGTGAAAATTGATCAATTTCACAACAATTGTCGTTTTCAGTCCCTGGAGTTACATAAATTGTCAAAACTAGTCCCTAAAAGTTTTAAATGAATGAAAAGTCAACTTAAGTCCTTGGGAAAGCAAAAATGTTCACAAAACATCCACTGGATAAAAGTTTTCACAAAATGGCAATTTTACCCTCAAGTTACAAAATTGGCAAAAATGGTCCCTGGGTATTCTAAACTTGGAATTTTACAAATAATACCCTTGTACTATGCATGATTGAAAATTTGGAACATTTTGATAAACTTTTGGGAAATTACACTTTTAGTCCCTCAAAATCCAAAAATGACATTTAAGGTCCTTTTAACTTTTAAAATAAAGTTTTATGCAAAAAGGGTCCTTGTTCTATTCAAGTATGGCAAGTTTAGTCCTTGTGTGAAGTTTGGAAAAGCTACATTTTCAGTCCTTGAAGTTTGGTTAAGTTGCACTTTTGGTCCTTGTTTACCACTTAAACCAAACGGACATATTTTTAACATATCAAACCCAAATCCAATCCACTAACCGGTGGCCCAACATTAGCCCAAAACCCATGAACCTTGGACCTTGGTCTTGCACCTTGAGCGGGCCACAATTCCTTTTGACCCGGCCACAACCCATTTTGACCCCTCCCTCGTTTAATATTAGCTACGGTCAAACGAAGTCAAACCCAAGAAAACGCGCTCTAAAACCAGTGTTACTGTAGCAGTGTCTCTCCCAAGCCTGAAACATCAATACCAGTCATGGTTTTCCACTCTTTTCAACCCTCCTCCCATTCCATGTCCCCTCCAACTCCTCTACACTCCAAATACTCTTAATTGGCTCAACCAAATCCCTTAAATGATTAAACACTAGCTTCAAAGACTATTTTGGCCAAAAGTAAAATGGATGGTTGATTATTTAGAGCAATCAAGGGTTAGGATATGGTGGGAAATAATCAGAGTACAAGTGGGGAGATGTTTGGATATAAAAAGAAAGAGAAGGCAGAGGAAAGACTACTTTTGGCCTTAAGCCTTAGTCAAGTAGTTTTAGTTTTCTTTGCTTTTCTTAGTTTAAATGTCTTTTAATCTTGCAAATGTTGTATTTTATCTTAAATTAGTGTAATGAAACCTTTATTTCAGTTTAATTTCAGTTTCATCTCAGTTTCATGTTTTTACTTATTTCCTTTAAATTTCCATGTTATTCAAATTCTTGTTTACTAGTTGTTTTGTGGATTCTTTAAGCTCCATAAGCTCTTGACAAAAGCTCATTCAGTTTTTAGATTCATTTAAACAAGTTTTAGTCTTTTAAATTCAGAAAATCAAGAAAATCCAATGAAAATTACCTTGTGGTCCAATAGCGGTCTTTGGGGAAAAGGCTAAGGCTGGATGGTTTTGGTTCCTAGCTTGCTGACAACAAGCTAGGGTGGTTTCTTACCCTTGGTATTCATCTTAACATGATCACTTGTAAGTTCCATTTTACCAATTTTTGAATTTTCTTTGTTTCTTGTTTTAGATGCTATGATTTTTATATTTACGTGTTTAATTGTTGTTATATAGTGATATTATAGCTTAATATTAGGTGTTTATGTTTTGGAATTCATTGTGGCTTGAAATTACATTTTAACTGCCAAAATATTTGCTTTTGAAAATCCTAGACCTAGACTCTTGTGACTATTTGTTTAGGTTGAAAAAGATTTGGTTTGACACACTAAAACCTCTGGATTTGATAAATCATGTTTACACAGTTGGTTGTTATGAAAAGTCCAATGTTATCTCTTTTATAGGATTGTTTGGATTTCTGATATAGCAGCATCCGAGTTTGTTTGTTGTTATGTGTTGTTGTTTTATATCATAATAGTACCTAATAGCTCAGTCAAATCATAATATTAAGTCCTTGTTTGTATAAAAGTCAAATTTAGCTTTTAACTCTCTTATACTCATGCTGTTAGGATTTTGCAATACAAATCTCATCCGCAGTGATGCATAAGTTGTTAAGTTAGCTTTATTTCATGTTCTTGTGTCTTAATATATCATATATAATCAGTAGATTAAGTTTTAAATTCATTTTAGTCAAACTTTTCAGTTCTTGTTAAGAGTCAAATTTCTCAAATAGTTTGTTTTGATTAAAATCTAGAATTTTATTGTGTGCTCATTATTGAGTTTTAGCTTTAATCCTTTTGGAATATAAATATTTAGCTGCTTAAGTAAATTATAAAAATAATAGTTTAAATTTTCTCAGCTTTTAGATAGCTTGTTCATTAGCTTATTTTCATTACTGATACGTTTGCATGCCCTGCACCATGGTTTTCTTTGTCAAAACCATGAGCTTGCATAAGCTCATGGATTAGACTCTAGCTGGTGTACTTGGCTTATTTGTGTAGCCTTTGTAGCTTAGTTGTAATGTGTATGCTTATTTGTCCATATTTAGCTTATTTGCTTAGCTTAATCTATCCATCTATATTGTCCCATTTTGTCCACTCAACTGTAGCAAACAGTTGAGTGGGGCTTGGTGAATAAGTTCTTATAAGCTCCTTAATGAGCTTGAGATTGTGATTCTTGGCTTTGTGAGAAGCTAAGCAATCCATCTCAATGTCTCGGTTGAGTTGAGCTTATTAGAGCTTATTGGATAAGTCATAAATAAGCTTGATGTTTGCCCATTCACAACAATGGACTGCTTATGCAGTCCATTTACACATTTCCTTCAAGCTCTCATAAGCTCAATAGTGATCACTAGCCTGTGTGGCTTGGCTTTTTAGGAAGCCTAGCAACCCAACTTGTTGATCATGTGCTTAATTTTCACATTGTAGCTAATTCACTAGAACGCAACTTGTATTAGTTTTGTCCCGACACTCGGCATTCACGACTTAGTTTGGTGAGTCGATTGGTGCGAGCCCATCTTCATAAGCATCTCATAAGCTCATCAGTGGGTCCCACTTGATGAGCTTTGGCTTTTTGGAAAGCCAACCCTCGACTTGCTTCCCCATTCTTATTTTGCCATGATAAGCTTTAACTATTAGCTTAATTTGGCATTCAAAAGGTATGCAAGGGGTGTTTGGTTCATTGTGCTTGTAGAGCTTATGAGCTTATTGCTAGCTTATAGGTGAATCAAGTGCACATACTTGTTCATACTTGTCTATATAGCTTGTATATATATATTTTTCACTTTCTTTTTCTGTGGGGAGCTTATTACAGGTCCTTTGAGGCCTCAATTCCATCCAAGTCAAGCCAAAAGCTTGATTGTCTAAACCATAAGCTCACACTTTAGCAGTCCATTTTTCTTGTTTATATTGTTGCATTGGACTGATGTATATCCTATTTTGCCTTTTGTTTTATCTGTATAGCTCTTTTTGAGCTTATCATGAGCTTAAGCTCCAACAGTCAAGCCAAAAGCTTAACTGCTGGGCTCATAAGCTCATGCTATGCTTATTTCTTGGTTTGTATAGCTTATTTTTCATCACATATGTATAATATTAGTACTTTATAAGTCCAGAAAACAGAAAACCAAAAAGAACTCAGTTTTAAGCTAAGTGATAGCTTATAGTTATAAGCTTATTTGCCCATTAGCTTATTTTTGTACATAAGCTGCCATTTTTATATTTTTCTTTAGATCTTATATTTATTGTAGAATTTTGTAAAAAGTTTCAGATTTTTCTTTTACTGTTTAGTATTTTTAATAATTAAATATTAGTTTTTAATACTTTATAATAGTAAATAATTAATAATAAATAGTATAATTGTGTAAAAAATACATTTTCAGTTTCTAAATTCATTTTATTATATTTTAGATTTTTCAAATTCTTTATTTCATTTATTTAAGTTAATTTTATATTTTCTTATTATTTAATTCATTATTAATACATTTAATTCATTTTTAATTTATATTAATTAATTTAATTGTGTAAAAATTTATTTTAATTTTCTAATAATTTTCTCATCTTTTTAGGATTCTAAAAATATAATTTTCACATTTGTGGGAGTTGTATTGGACTGAATTCACGTTTATTTTGTACGTTTACGTACAATTTCAGTAAACGTGCGTGTGTAGATTTTAATCGGGTAAACAATTGTAAAAATAGAATTAAAATGACTTCAAAATTTTGATATTTTTATATTTCCTTAGTATAATTATAATCCTTTTCTTATTTCATTTTTGTTACATTTATGTAATTATTATGTATACATATATGGTTTAGTTGTTAGTTTTCTTAACTTTTGTATATACTTGTAAATTATAGTTTAATATTTTAATTATATTTAATTTGCATTTAAGTATTAAGCCTAGACATGCAAATCTCTACTATAGTTATAGTCGTTTTGTTTTTTAAAGCGTTTACGTTTTAGTAGCGTCGTTTGTATATCTTTTGCGTTTTAGGTTTTAGGATTATGCGTTTTTAGCGGCATAGGCTGTGAGCTATTACTATTCACATTCAGTGTTAGTCAATCAGATTCCTGTTTTTTGTACATTCTTGATCATATCATTTTATCACAAGTCATTATATTCAGGATATCACACCTCACGGGACATACGATCCAAGGATATTTTAATCTTTGGTAAACTTGCATTTCTCTTTAAATTTGTCTAGCTTTTAAAGAAGGTAGTCTGGACAAGATCAAATTTTGGCGCTATTGCTTTTCTTGAGTGTGTCTTTGCGTAGCGTACTTATGTTTTATATCTATCTCTTGTATATATTATATATAATATATTTCAGATTTCAAAAACAATATAAAATACAAAAACATTTTTTCCCTTTGCACAACTTGCCCTTGATTTGATAAGTCCCTCAGTTACAACATTTGGTTGTTGGTACATTTTTCTTGAGCTCTGTCAGACCAGGATTCCCTTTAGGTTGTTAGGAATTTCTTTTGTACATATATATATAAAACTTCAAAAATACAAAAATATTTTCCAATTCTTTTTATTAAATCAAAAATCAAAAAGATTCTTCTCGCTCTTTCTAAGTTTCTTTCTAAAGATTCTTAGACTCATCTTAATGATGAATATTCATAATGCGTGAGTGGCAATCCCACTCCAATTTCTCACCCATTCTTTGAGTGGCAATCCCACTCAGGTTTCCCATGAACCATTTAATTGAGGTCAAGTCAAGCTAGTGACTTGATTATCAAAACAAGCCACACTATATGGGTTTCACCCATATTTCGTCTTCTTCTCTCTTCTACCACCTAGTGTGGGGGTAATAACCCACTGTTGTAAAAAACTTTTGAAAATTGTAAATATTAAAAAAAGAGAATAATTGTTGTGTTACCCCATTTAGTTTTGAATATTGGGGACAATATTCATTTCTAAGTGTGGGGGGGAAATTCTGGCGAATTTGATCATAAATGTACCCTTTTAGTCCCTTTTTCCCCAAAATGGCCAAATTTAAAAAATTTTTTTTTAGTGGAAGTACTATGTACTGAACACAACAAATGGTAATCAGTCCACCATGTTTGATAGACTAAAGGATTGGCTAATCCAGGAGCAAACGGCTCTTGGTAAAGATATTTCAAATCCGTTTGTAGTTGACAACTTGCTAATAAGTTGTATGGTAATCAACTCACCATATCCTAAAAGTGAAGAGTTGGCTAGCCGCAAGTTTATGGCTTGTGGTAAAGGCAGTGGAAAATCCATAATTGGTATTCGGCTCACCAAAGATAATTCGATAATTTATCTAAGAGTTGGCTAGTCGAGAAAGGTGCGGCTTACGGTAAAGACTAATCAAATCCGTTCTGACTTATGATTTGCTCAAAATCATTTGGTTATCGGTGTAACAAGGTTCTTACTTGAACTGAAACATTTGGCTACTCCAGAAGTGATGGCTTTTGGTAAAGAGTTTTTTAAATCCATTAAAGTTTCAAAAGATTGCTAGGGACTAGCAATAGTTTAGTGTGGGGATTTGATATGTGTCTAAATACATATATTTGTATTATAAAACCCACAAAAACAACCAAAATCACACAAATGACTCTCAAAATGATACAAATTCATAAAAATGTGTTTTTATATGATTCAGTACAAAAGATTGAAAAACAAGTGAAAATTGATCAATTTCACAACAATTGTCGTTTTCAGTCCACGGAGTTACACAAATGTCAAAACTAGTCCCTAAAAGTTTTAAATGAATGAAAAGTCAACTTAAGTCCTTGGGAAATCAAAAATGTTCACAAAACATCCCGGATAAAAGTTTTCACAAAATGGCAATTTTACCCCTCAGAGTTACAAAATTGGCAAAAATGGTCCCTGGGTATTCTAAACTTGGAATTTTACAAATAATACCCTTGTACTATGCATGATTGAAAATTTGGAACATTTTGATAAACTTTTGGAAATTACACTTTTAGTCCCTCAAAATCCAAAAATGACATTTAAGGTCCTTTTAACTTTTAAAATAAAGTTTTATGCAAAAAGGGTCCTTGTTCTATTCAAGTATGGCAAGTTTAGTCCTTGTGTGAAGTTTGGAAAAGCTACATTTTCAGTCCTTGAAGTTTGGTTAAGTTGCACTTTTGGTCCTTGTTTACCACTTAAACCAAGCGGACATATTTTAACATATCAAACCAAATCCAATCCACTAACCAGTGGCCCAACATTAGCCCAAAACCATGAACCTTGGACCTTGGTCTTGCACCTTGAGCGGGCCACAATTCCTTTGACCCGGCCGCAACCCATTTTGACCCCCCTCGTTTAATATTAGCTACGGTCGGCGAAGTCAAACCCAGCGGCTCTAAAACCCGATTATTCGGTGTTCGTAGCGTGTCTCTCCCAAGCCTGAAACATCAATACCAGTCATGGTTTTCCACTCTTTTCAACCCTCCTCCCATTCCATGTCCCCTCCAACTCCTCTACACTCCAAATACTCTTAATTGGCTCAACCAAATCCCTTAAATGATTAAACCTGCTTCAAAGACTATTTTGGCGCCAAAAAGTAAAATGGATGGTTCTGATTATTTAGAGCAATCAAGGGTTAGATATGGTGGGAAATAATCAGAGTACAAGTGGGGAGATGTTTGGATATAAAAAGAAAAGAGAAGCAGGAGGAAAGACTACTTTTGGCCTTAAGCCTTAGTCAAGTAGTTTTAGTTTTCTTGCTTTTCTTAGTTTAAATGTCTTTTAATCTTGCAAATGTTGTATTTTATCTTAAATTAGTGTAATGAAACCTTTATTTCAGTTTAATTTCAGTTTCATCTCAGTTTCATGTTTTTACTTATTTCCTTTAAATTTCCATGTTATTCAAATTCTTGTTTACTAGTTGTTTTGTGGATTCTTTAAGCTCCATAAGCTCTTGACAAAAGCTCATTCAGTTTTTAGATTCATTTAAACAAGTTTTAGTCTTTTAAATTCAGAAAATCAAGAAAATCCAATGAAAATTACCTTGTGGTCCAATAAGCAGTGCTGGGGGGAAAAGGCTAAGCTGGATGGTTTTCTGGTTCCTAGCTTGCTGACAACAAGCTAGGAGTGGTTTCTTACCCTTGGTATTCAGTCTTAACATGATCACTTGTAAGTTCCATTTTTACCAATTTTTGCATTTTACTGTTTTACTGTTTTAGATGCTATGATTTTTATATTTCTGTGTTTAATTGTTGTTATATAGTGATATTATAGCTTAATATTAGGTGTTTATGTTTTGGAATTCATTGTGGCTTGAAATTACATTTTAACTGCCAAAATATTTGCTTTTGAAAATCCTAGACCTAGACTCTTGTGACTATTTGTTTAGGTTGAAAAAGATTTGGTTTGACACACTAAAACCTCTGGATTTGATAAATCATGTTTACACAGTTGGTTGTTATGAAAAGTCCAATGTTATCTCTTTTATAGGACTGTTTGGATTTGCTGATATAGCAGCAGTCCAGAGTTTGTTTGTTGTTATGTGTTGTTGTTTTATATCATAATAGTACCTAATAGCTCAGTCAAATCATAATATTAAGTCCTTGTTTGTATAAAAGTCAAATTTAGCTTTTAACTCTCTTATACTCATAACTGTTAGGATTTTGCAATACAAATCTCATCACAGTGATGCATAAGTTGTTAAGTTAGCTTTATTTCATGTTCTTGTGTCTTAATATATCATATATAATCAGTAGATTAAGTTTTAAATTCATTTTAGTCAAACTTTTCAGTTCTTGTTAAGAGTCAAATTTCTCAAATAAATTTGTTTTTGATTAAAATCTAGAATTTTATTGTGTGCTCATTATTGAGTTTTAGCTTTAATCCTTTTGGAATATAAATATTTAGCTGCTTAAGTAAATTATAAAAATAATAGTTTAAATTTTCTCAGCTTTTAGATAGCTTGTTCATTAGCTTATTTTTGATTACTCTGTGTTTGCATGCCTGCACCATGGTTTCTTTGTCAAAACCATGAGCTTGCATAAGCTCATGGATTAGACTCTAGCTGGTGTACTTGGCTTATTTGTGTAGCCTTTGTAGCTTAGTTGTAATGTGTATGCTTATTTGTCCATATTTAGCTTATTTGCTTAGCTTAATCTATCCATCTATATTGTCCCATTTTGTCCCTCAACTGTAGCAAGCAGTTGAGTGGGGCTTAATGAATAAGTTCTTATAAGCTCCTTAATGAGCTTGAGATTGTGATTCTTGGCTTTGTGAGAAGCTAAGCAATCCATCTCAATGTCTCGGTTGAGTTGAGCTTATTAGAGCTTATTGGATAAGTCATAAATAAGCTTGATGTTTGCCCATTCACAACAATGGACTGCTTATGCAGTCCATTTACACCATTTCCTTCAAGCTCTCATAAGCTCAATAGTGATCACTAGCCTGTGTGGCTTGGCTTTTTAGGAAGCCTAGCAACCCAACTTGTTGATCATGTGCTTAATTTTCACATTGTAGCTAATTCACTAGGGCTGCAACTTGTATTAGTTTTGTCCCAACACTCAGCATTCACTGACTTAGTTTGAGCTGAGTCAGTGGTCTGAGCCCATCTTCATAAGCATCTCATAAGCTCATCAGTGGGTCCCACTTGATGAGCTTTGGCTTTTTGGAAAGCCAACCAGCTCAGCTTGCTTCCCCAATTCTTATTTTGCCATGATAAGCTTTAACTATTAGCTTAATTTGGCATTCAAAAGGTATGCAAGGGGTGTTTGGTTCTGTTGTGCACTGTAAGAGCTTATGAGCTTATTGCTAGCTTATAGGTGAATCCAGTGCACATACTTGTTCATACTTGTCTATATAGCTTGTATATATATATTTTTCACTTTCTTTTTCTGTGGGGAGCTTATTACAGGTCCTTTGAGGCCTCAATTCCATCCAAGTCAAGCCAAAAGCTTGATTGTCTAAACCATAAGCTCACACTTTAGCAGTCCATTTTTCTTGTTTATATTGTTGCATTGGACTGATGTATATCCTATTTTGCCTTTTGTTTTATCTGTATAGCTCTTTTTGAGCTTATCATGAGCTTAAGCTCCAACAGTCAAGCCAAAAGCTTAACTGCTGGGCTCATAAGCTCATGCTATGCTTATTTCTTGGTTTGTATAGCTTATTTTTCATCACATATGTATAATATTAGTACTTTATAAGTCCAGAAAACAGAAAACCAAAAAGAACTCAGTTTTAAGCTAAGTGATAGCTTATAGTTATAAGCTTATTTGCCCATTAGCTTATTTTTGTACATAAGCTGCCATTTTTATATTTTTCTTTAGATCTTATATTTATTGTAGAATTTTGTAAAAAGTTTCAGATTTTTCTTTTACTGTTTAGTATTTTTAATAATTAAATATTAGTTTTTAATACTTTATAATAGTAAATAATTAATAATAAATAGTATAATTGTGTAAAAAATACATTTTCAGTTTCTAAATTCATTTTATTATATTTTAGATTTTTCAAATTCTTTATTTCATTTATTTAAGTTAATTTTATATTTTCTTATTATTTAATTCATTATTAATACATTTAATTCATTTTTAATTTATATTAATTAATTTAATTGTGTAAAAATTTATTTTAATTTTCTAATAATTTTCTCATCTTTTTTAGGATTCTAAAAATATAATTTTCACATTTGTGGGAGTTGTATTGGACTGAATTCACGTTTATTTTGTACGTTTACGTACAATTTCAGATAAGCGGCGTGTGTAGATTTTAATCGGGTAAACAATTGTAAAAATAGAATTAAAATGACTTCAAAATTTTGATATTTTTATATTTCCTTAGTATAATTATAATCCTTTTCTTATTTCATTTTTGTTACATTTATGTAATTATTATGTATACATATATGGTTTAGTTGTTAGTTTTCTTAACTTTTGTATATACTTGTAAATTATAGTTTAATATTTTAATTATATTTAATTTGCATTTAAGTCGCCTAGACATGCAAATCTCTACTATAGTTATAGTCGTTTTGTTTTTAAACGTTTACGTTTTAGTAACGTACGTTTGTATATCTTTTGCGTTTTTAGGTTTCGATTTATGCGTTTTTAACGGCATAGCGTGACGAGCTATTACTATTCACATTCGGTGTTAGTCAATGATTCCATTTTTTGTACATTCTTGATCATATCATTTTATCACAAGTCATTGTATTCAGGATATCACACCTCACCAGGACATAAACGATCCAAGGATATTTTAATCTTTGGTAAACTTGCATTTCTCTTCCGGGCTGTCTAGCTTTTAAAAGAAGGTAGTCCTGGACAAGATCAAAAGTTATAGTTAGTCTCCAGATTTGAGCAACTTTGTAATAGACAATTTATTCCTGGGAATTCTTCCTTGACGACGTCAACATCTAATTATAAATTTCTTACTCTGTGAAGCTGAAGCAAGTATAAAGAACTAGACTGCCTTGTTGATAGAACCTAACAATCACAATGACAATCATAAAAAAATAGTTTATCCTATAGAATTACAGGAGTTAGTTTCAACCCACATGATAGCAAGTCAAATAGGTAATATATAAAAAAATAGATTGCTAAATGAGAAATGAGTCAAACAGGATGAGCTTTGTGCAATGGTGTAGACTGTTTAATGAGGACAAACGCACCCCTCCTTCCTGAGATCCATATTGGTAGTCGATATCAATTTGCACCAACAATAACTTAATAGCATCTCTTATGTAGAATTCTTGTAGGTTAATACTTAAACTGCATTTCCATCATCTGTGGTCTTATAATATCTACTTTGTATGCAAACTACCTTGTTGTCATACAGTTGCAGATATGTAGATACTCGATTGTGAGGATTTTGTTACTCACAAAGAACTCCTCCCCGAATACACAATTTTCTGAGAATAGGCTATACAACATGGGGAATTTAGTTAGAAAGCTTGTAATTTTGCTTTCAAGCAAGGCGACATGTCTCAAACCTAAGCACTTATTTTGCTGAGAGCATCTCTGATGAAACATGTTGACCTAGGGGTGTAAAAAAAAGCGAAGAACCAAAAGTAACAGAAGAACCGAACCGAGTATTAGAACCATGATCCAGTTCTCGGTTCCTAGAATTTAAAATTTTCGGTTCTCGGGATGGTTCAGGTCAGAACCGTCCGGTTCCGGTACTTTCCCGAAAAGAACAGACTCTTTTGAAAGTATGGAGTTTTAATGGGTTGTTTTGGACTTTATGTACATGCAACTTAAAAAACTGTAGGAAAAAACACCTCCCCCATAGGAATTGACAACTCTGTAACCTAAACCCAAAACCTCATCAAAAATAAAAATATAACCTTTAATACACCAAACTACTACTGTTGTTCTTCAATTATTAATAGCATTCAAAGATTTAATATCATCATCAACATTATTCTTCAACATGGAAGTAATCTACATATAATCTCTTTTTCTTTTTATCTTGATCATGTGAATTGAATTGGGAATTTGTTTATTAAAGTCGTTATCGGATAAAAAACAACAACAATAACTAGATTAATTATATGAAGTGCACATGATACTTTCAAACAATTATAAACTTATGTTTTGTGTTTTTGTTTATGTTAATTTAAACAATTGGAATTCTTAGAATGATTTGCATTGTTTGAGAACTTTTTTTACGTTTGTGTTGTTATATCATGTTCTTTATGAATGATCGACAACGAATTTTGAATTTTTTAAACACACTTTGGTACTTGTCGGGAACTACTGGAAATTCTTATACCGGAATCCAATCGAAGAAGTTGGTACGGTTCTCGGTTCCAATTTTTCCCTATTTTCAGTTGTCAGTTCCTCGGTTCCGGTTCCAGCACCAGGGACACCCTTATGTTGACGAGGCAATAAGTATAGGGATTTAGTGTTTATCCGCTTTAGTCTAGGACCTCTTCTTTCATAATACTTGTGGGTGTTGCTTTCGTCGAATGTCACGTCAAGGTTTTCGATGAATCATGAACGGATCCCAAGAATGCTAACTTGATAGTTGAAAGCAAGACGAAAAACCTCTATTGTATATCCTGAGTGTAACAGATGGCTCTACTCACAAATCGACTAAATCTGTCTCTTGCTAGTTCTGTGTAGTATATACAACAGTCATCCATAAGAATGTCACCATTAATTTATTGGAAACTCGAAGGCCTTTTAGGCTTATATTAGTTGAAGAGAGGAACACTTGAAGAATTTTACAATGTAACTTTATTGCTTATGCTTTTCTTCTTGCTTATAATGCTTACACCATCTCATATTTATACTAGTCTATGGAATGTTCTAGACTCGAGATATTCCATGAAAATTCTTACATCATCTAGATTATTCTTAACACATCATCATACTTATCTGCACCTAATTCTAGATAATTCTTACTAAATATTTCTATCACACTTTGCTCAATATTCTAGACACATCTATGGATATTTCTTATGATCATTCTTCGTCGTTCTAGAAGCTTCTTTATCATGGGCTCAGGCTTTTATGGATAGTACAATCTTTATTGGACTAAATCAAGTTTACGATCCAACACCCCCCTTTTAACTTGATTTACCGACTCCAAGCATTATTCGTTGTCTTGATAAATCTTTCTCGTTGAGCGGCTTGGTAAGGATATCTGCAACTTGGTTTTCGGACCTCGTATGTATCAATTGGACATCCTTCCTTGCAATGCACTCTCGAATAAAGTGATAACGAGTGTTGATATGCTTACTTCGATCATGGTAGACTCGATTTTTTAGCTAATTCAATGGCCGACTTGTTATCCACGTAGATCTCAGTCGCATCTTCTTGCTCCATGTGTATCTCCTTTAGCATACTTCTAAGCCAAATTGCGTGACATACACACGATGTTGCAGCTATGTACTCCGCTTCACAACTTGACAAGGTAACAATATGTTGCTTCTTTGAAGATCATGTAAAAGCCTTGTTACCCAAGAAGAATAGGAATCATGTTGTACTTCTTCCATCGTCTTTGTTTTCATCCCAATCATTGTCGCTATATCCAACAAGCTTGAAGTCTTCACTTGTTGAATAAAACATACCATAGTCTATGGTACCTTTGATATTACGGAGGATCCTCTTCGCAATCTCCAGATGTTTTGTCGTAGGCTCTTCCATGAAGCGACTAATCAATCCAACCGCAAAGAGTATGTCGGGTCTGTACATGTCAAATAGCGCAAACTTCCAACGAGACTCTTGAATAGAGTTGAGTCAACCACTTCTCCTCCGTCGTGCTTAGAAGGCTTTGCCTTATGTTCTACGGGGGTGCCAACGAGATTACATTTCTCCATGCCGAACTTCTTTCATATCTCCTTGGCATATCCTTCTTGACTTATGAAAATTCTTCATCCGTCTGCTTCACCTCAATGCCAAGATAATAAGACCTAAATCCTATATTTGTCATCTCGAACTCTCTCATCATTAACTTCTTGAGTTCATCAATCATACTTAAAGAATTTCCTGTAAAGATTAAATCATCCACATACAAGCAAACGAGCAATATACTTCCATTTCCAAATTTCACGTAAAGTGCATATTCACTTAGGCATTTTGTAAAACTATGTTCTTGAAAATACTTGTCAATTCTAGTATTCCAAGCACGTGGTGCCTGCTTTATACCATATAAGGCCTTCTTCAACCTTAGCACTTTACCTTCTTTCCCTTTGGCAACATATCCCTCAGGTTGCTCCACATAAACTTCTTCTTCGAGAAGTCTATTTAGAAATGCAGACTTCACATCCATTTGGTGGATTTTCCACCTATATTGAGCAGCAATAAAAAATAATGATTCTAATAGTTTCTAAACGAGCAAAAGGAGCAAATACCTCTTCGTAGTCGATCTCATGCTTCTGCTTGTAACCTTTTGCCACAAGTCTTGCCTTGTACTTCTCTACTTCGCCTTTGGCGTTTTTCTTGGCCTTGTATACCCACTTGACTCCAATAGTCTTTTGGCCTTTTGGAAGGGTCATCAACTCCCACGTATCATTCTTCACTATTGACTTTATCTCCTCGTCCATGGCTTGTCTCCATTTCTTACTTTTCATAGCCTTTTCAAAAACTAAAGGTTCACAATCAGTGTATAAACAAAGAAGGGGTATCTCATCAGTTACCTCGTAGAGCTCCTGCAAACTTCTTGTCTTTGGTTCTCCTTCACTTGAACTTGAAGGTGAGTCTTGGGTTGGAGTTGGACTTTGAGGTTGTTGGACTTCTTCACTTGATTCACCTGTATCTTCTCAGTCATAGGAAGAAAGTCATACATTTCATTTTCTTTGATGCTCCAATCCCATGCTTCTTCTTCATCGAAATCCACGTCCCATCTTACTACCACCTTCCCTGTGATTGGGTTGTAGAGCTTATAACCTTTCGACTCCTTGTCGTACCCAATGAACACATGCTTCTCACTTCAATCATCAAGCATGGATCGCCTTTGGCTTGGAATGTGGACATACGCTATGCTTCCGAATACCCTTAGGTGAGAGACGGTAGGTTTCAACCCATTCCATGCTTCTTGTGGAGCCTTGTTTTCTAAACTCTTTGACGGGAAACGGTTTAATAGATATACTGCACAATCAACCGCTTCGGCCCAAGACTCCTTTGGCATTTTCTTACTTTTCAACATGCTTCAGACCATATTGAGAATGGTTCTATTCTTTCTTTCCACCACTCTATTTTTTTGTGTGGAGTAAGGAGCCGTTAGAAATCTCCGGATCCCATTATTCTCACAAAATTTTTTAAATTCTTTTGATAAAAATTCTCCACCTCTATCGGATCTCATGGGTTTAATTTTTAAACCTTTCTCCTTTCAACCATAGTTTTAAATGTCCTAAAAGCTTCAAAAGCTTGGGATTTTTCTTTTAGAAAATAAACCCAAGTCTTTCTTGAAAAGTCATCAATAAAAAGCATAAAGTAAAGATTTTTACCATCAGAGGGTGGAGTAATGGGACCGCACAAATCTGCGTGAATTAGTTGTAAAGGCTCTTTAGCTCTTGATGTCGCTTCTTTCGGGAATGAACTCCTAGCATGCTTCCCAAGAAGGCATCCTTCGCACACTTGATTGGGATGATCAATTTGATCTAACCCTTTCACCATTCCCTTTGAGGATAATAAATTTAAGTCACCAAAGTTTAAGTGCCCGTACCTCATCTGCCAAAGCCACGAATGATATTTCAAACAACTCTTTAAGCACTTAGCTTCATCATGTTGAATGTTTAGAAGGAACATTCGGTTTTTAGACATAGGCACTTTTGCTATGAGCTTTCCTTCAGGATTTCTTATTGTTGCACTACGATCCTTGAAATGAATATCATAGTTTTTCTCTTAAAGTTGTCCCACACTTAAAATTTTACTTTTAAGGTTGGGCACATAGTACACATCCGAAATATATTGGTGACTTCCATCTTTTGCTCGGATAAGTATCTTACCTTTTCCTTTCACCGGTGCCTTTGATTCATCTCCAAAGGTGACATTACCTTTACTATTCTCCATATCCACGAACAAGTCTTCTTCACCCATCATATGGTTGCTCGCATCAGAATCTATATGCCATGGCTCTATCATCTCTTCTTGTTTGCCATGTCTTGCCATTAGCAAAGTAAGCTCATCTTTATCTTCTACCTCCACAATATTAGCTTTTTCTTCATCTTTTCTTGAGCTACTACACTCATGGGCATAATGACCATATTTGTGACAATTTTAACATTGTATATAGGGCTTACCTCCTCTTTGAGATTGATAGCCTCACCCACGATCTCTTCGATATGAAGACCATTGGTTTTCATCTTCTTTGTTGACATCTTCTCTTCCTCTTCCTCATCCTCGGCCTTGGAAACCACCACGGCCTTGAAAAATACCGCGTCCTCTTCCTTGCTCCTTTCTATGTAGAAAGCGTTTTTCTCTTTATTTGAAAGAGACCTTTAAGTATAAAGCTTGCTCCAAGGGTTCTTTCCCCCTTCTTTTCTTCAACTTCTCTTCATGGGCTTGTAAAGATCCTATGAGTTGATCAATGGTCATAGAGTCTATGTCTTTTGACTCCTCTATGGCCACAACAATGTAATCAAAGCTTGGTGGCAAAGAGAGAAGAATATTTTCTATCACCCTTGTGTCACTCAAGCTTTCACCATTTCTCTTCATCTCATTTGAAATGGTTAAGACACGAGTGAAATAATCCAAAATGGTTTCAGATTCCTCCATTTGGAGTTTTTCGAACTCTCCTCTAAGAGTTTGAAGACGTACCTTTTTCACCTTTTCAATTCCTTTGAAAGCATTTTGAAGGGTCTCCCACGCTTCCTTAGAAGTGGTTGCATTTGCAACTTTCTCGAACATCGCATCATCAAGACATTGATAGATGAGTGTAAGAGCACTTCGATCCTTCTTTCTTGCCTTTTGCAACTCCACCCTTTGAGTGGCACTCAACGAACTTTATCATCAACTTTCTCAACACCTTTCTCGACTATCCAACACATCATGTGAACCGAGTAACGCCTTCATTTGAATGCACCAAGTACCATAGTTGTCTTTGGTAAGAAGAGGAAATTGGAACAACTTCATTGCACTTGACATCTCAATATTCTAGCTCTGATACCAATTTGTTGGAAACTCGAAGGCCTTTTAGGCTTATATTAGTTGAAGAGAGGAACACTTGGAGAATTTTATAATGTAACTTTGTTGCTTACGGTTTTCTTCTTGCTTACAATGCTTACACCATCTCATATTTATAATAGTCCATGGAATGTTCTAGACTCGTGATATTCCATGAACACTCTTACATCATCTAGATTATTCTTAACACATCATCATACTTATCTACACCGAATGCTAGATAATTCTTACTAGATATTTATATCACACTTTGCTACAATATTCTAGACACATCTATGGATATTTCTTAGGTTCATTCTTTGTCATTCTAGAAGCTTCTTCATCATGGGCTCGGGCTTTTATGGATATTCCAATCTTTATTGGACTAAATCAAGTTTACGATCCAACAAAATGCACCACAACAGTGACACGTCATGTGAGTAAGTCGAGTTTTTGGAGCCTCAAAATTTATCACAGGTGCATAGATCCATAGATTTTTAATGTACTTCAAAACTGGACTCATTAGCACCCATTGCTTGAAAGGCAAAAAACAGAAAATTAGCAATAAAATAGGATGCGGTAAATTACTCATATAATCCATTTTAGAGTTTTCGTCTTCGACAATTTTTTTACTTTCATTTTTGTTGATGATGCTGAGGTTACCTCCACTGGTGCTTTCCATCTTCTTGGTGAATTATGAATCTTCTTGATCAGGATCTGTAGGTCAGAAGGACAGATCTTATTTGGAATCTGTTATACATCTCTCAATAAGGTCAACTTATCAATCCATATGTTAAACACAAATTAAGCAGAAATAATCTTCTAAGCTTTCTGGTGATGGAAACTATAAACTTGTATAAACAAAGAAGCAGAATTACAAGTCATAACTGATCACAAATTTATAGAAATATCATAAGGAAACAGGGCACACCAATGAGAAAATTTTTATTAGAAGTAGCTACGGATCACAAATTTCAATAAGGCTACCCCTCAAAGTGGTTTTTTATACACTTAAACCTAATATTGTTATTTATCATACATCAAGAATGAGAATCCAAATACACCCTTTTCTTTCATTTGCTATATGATACATAGTTGATTCACTGAATGAGCCCAATTTGTGGCCAAAATGCACCTTTTTGCTAATCATTTGATTGACATAAATTCAGAACCTTTAATTTCTACAAATAGTAGTTTTTAGGCAACTTACACAAAAGTACATGATGAACCCAATTATGAATACATACATGCGTGTGAATTAGATAGTGGTATTGTTACAGGGCACACTTATATAAAAATATTTGACTTCGATCTTTATCTAGTGAAGGCTGATTTAGTTGAAAAAGTTCGGACAATAATTAGACTTTCAACTAAATAGGGTTATGATAATGTGAGATGGAGCTAAGTGTTTTATTTTATTTGAAAAGTACACAACTAACTTGTATTGATTAGCATGATTTTGATAGTTGCATAGAAAAGGTGAAAAATAAATAGATAATTAAAAACTCAATTTTTAAAGATGATTTCCTCTTCGTTTTTGTTTTTCCTTCTTTTTCTTTAAGAATACCTTTTCACAGTTTTCTTTGTCTTAGAGATTATACAAAATGAGGGAAGGATGGTTGAGATTGGTTGTACATGTCAAGAGGAGACCACATACAGTGCTAGTAAGGAGAGTTAAAGGTCTGATACTCAGCGGCTTAAGGAGAAGGGGTAGACAAAATTTAAGTGGGAGGATAGACTTAAGCAGGATATGAAGGAGCTTCTCTTGTCCGAGGACATGTCATCTGATTGGAACGAGTGAAGAGATAAAATAAGAATAGGAGGTTAGACGAGCTAGGTTTTTGTGGTTTTATGGTAGTTTTTCTGCGTTTAGCCTCTATAGGCATCTCTTAGTAGCCTTTCCCCCATTCGTTTTAGGTTTAGAGCTCCATATTTTGTTCCTTTATGTTTTTTAGGAGATAGTAGCCCCCTTGTTTGTTTTCGCTTTGCCCGTAGTTTAGATCCCCGCAAGGTTGCCCATTCCTAGATCTTCGTTGCTCCCTTAGGTCTTGGGTCTAATTTGGCTTTTAGCCTTTTCCCTTTGCATTTTGCCTCTGCTCCTTATACGTTTATGCTTGTATGCTTTTATGTTTATGCTATTTCCCCCTTTGTTGCTTTTGCGTTTTCTATATCCAATATGTTGTGTTCTCATACAGTGTAGGCTTTTTTGTCCTTTTGCCTATACTCTCTTTAGATCTTATGATTATTTTTTTGTTCTATAGCTTCGTATACTTGTAGGCTTGCTTTTTATCCTTTGTCTTTATCGATTTCCTTATCTTTGCTATTGCACACATTCGCACATGCACTTTTTTCAGAGCACACCACACACACACACTTGCTGGAGGTCTTCCTGGAAGTAGTTTCCCTACTTTCATGTTTATCTTGAGGTAGAGGTAGGATTTTCTTACATTCTACCTCCTACATACCCCGCTCCGACGGGATTGGGTATGTTGTTGTTGCTGTAAAGATTATACAAAACATATACTTGATGACTAAATCGTTAAATGCTTGATATCAAAATCAAAATTAGATATACTAAAATGAAATGAACAAAGAAAGAAACAGAATAAATCAGTAAATGTAGAACATTATAAAGATTTAGGGCCTACAAATAATTTTTGAATTAACAATTCGATATGAATGTTTTCTTATAAAAATATACCTTGTGATTTGAGAAATCAAGCCAAGGAAGGACGTTAGTGCTGAGATGGAGCAAGAGATCGTAGGGGAGAATAGGAGAATGAATGTGAATGCGACTAGTTGGTAGTAATGAGTTGAGGTTGATATAAAGGGTGAGTGGATAGCAACGGTGAAAATGGATGTAAAAGCTCTATATTACCCTTACAGAAAATGTTAAGTGGTATCAAGGGAGTCTAGTTATCCAAATGTCCAACCCACCTTTAATGGTTGGCATTGATAGACATCATTTTTCGCTACTTATGTATTCTATTATGAACCTATCCCGTACAGGTCGCATCAAGCTACAAAGCTAGGTTTAGAACTCACTCCAAAAAGCTAGCTCAAAAGAGGAAGGGACACCTAGACTTTATAAGCTACCAACCAATCTCATATTTTGCCGAGGTAAAATCGTAATAGAGGGAGGTGCTACTTATTTATACTCCCAGAGAAGACATTAGTGATGTACATCATGTGGAAATGATGTTGAACTTTCCTTGGCGTGATAAGCAGGATGTAGTTCTTGTGGAGGTAGAGGTTTGTTTTGTTTTGTAGAGGCAAATGCCTTAGTGACGATCGAGGTAAAGATACAAGTCGGCGAATCACTGGAACTGTGACCACTGTAATTACCCATTGGGTAAAATAAATTTCTCTCTGATTGTCATGTATCCTTCATAAACTAATCTAGGCTCCACTGAACTTAGGAAATGTTGAAGACACGACATAGTGCACCGGAGGCGAACGCTCCTGAAGCACCTGCATGATACCAGTGGTGCTTTTTTGTGGTTCATTTCCTTTTGGTTCGATCCGAAGGATCATATATGACATCACAAAGAAACCAATAGGAGTGAGCTAACAAACACCAAAGAAAATCCAAAGAAAATGCTACATTACAAGAGACATTAAAGCCAAAACTAAATAAATAAACAATCACAACAAAGAGGACCTACACCAAAGGCATTTAACACTCATTCTTTTCTGTTCACAAATTTCCAATAAACTTTTCTACAAATCCAAGGGTGAGAAAGTGCATGGATCTTCATTAACATAGCTTTGGTGTTCAACTCTTTGTTTTCAAAATATTTTCGTTTCGACACATCCAAATCACTCAGGGGATTTACTTTGTTTGAATCTGCTTTCATGTTAGCAATTTGCAACTTTTGTGCTTGTATAAGTGTATTTTGTGTTTGTTTAATCACATATCCATATTTCAATGCTGTTTGGTGTGATTTTCTAACTTTTTACGTAAGGTACGTATTGGAGTTTGGGGTTGGTCAATCGTTTGGTTTCCCACGTTCGGTAAAGACCCCAAGGTAAATAAGTTTTTGCCCTAAATCTTCTGCCACCATCATGACTGGCTTTGTAAACGCGGCTCCCTCCTCACTCGACGTGGCCATAGAGTCCTATTTAATATTACCTTATTCATTACCAAGTTCTGCAATATGTTTAATTGGACCCTCTATGTACATACTTTCTGCCCGTTCAACATATTGGTTTCTCATTCCTCTCAATGCTTGCTGAATCTTCACCGGTTGGTGTCACATCACCACCTTATTCTCCTCAGTGTTTTGTTGAATTGTTGCCAACAGAGATGTGAGAAAGGCTCGTAGCTCTTCCAATTGGTCCAAATCCGCTTGATCTTATTATCCCATGTATCGTCAAACACCTCCTCACGTTTGTTAGCCATTGATTCAAGGGAAAAAAAATAACTTTTTTTCCTCAGATGAACAGAACAGAAATTCCAGGAGTGAAGAGTGTCTTCCGGTATGAACAGTAACTTACAGAATAAACTTTTTTTTTAAACCCTAGAATCGAACAAACCAGATCGATTAAGAGATAAAAAGAACAATAACGATAAATAAAGATAGGTGATCAACTTTCGAGAGGCCGATCTCTCTCCCAATAATGATATCAAATCACTAATTCATTCATAATAGTCAAGATATTCCTCACTACAACCCTAATACCATATTTATAATAAAATATGCCCTAGACTTAACTTGTTCACTAAGGGTCCGTTTGGTTTGTAGGTGGGTTTGGAATTGGATTTGGATTTGGATTCGGTATGAAAGAAAGTGATGAGAGAAAACATTAATAGTTATATAAATTATGTATTAGTTTGAAAAAGAAAAATATAAAAATAAGACTAATAATAAACAAATATGTGGTTGAAAGTTTTTAAGAAATAAAAGATAAAATTTGATTGGTTGATATTACCAAAAGACACTAGTAGAGGTAGGATTGAATATATCATTCAAAATGGTGGTCCCATAGAATCAAAATGATACCAAACAAGTTATTTCATGTTTCTTTCAATCCATATCCACCAATACCCATAAACCAAACGGGCCATAAGAAAATATAATAAAGGAAACTAACTAAATGTAATAAGGAATCTACTAAGAAGGTTCAAGAAGGTTCTTATCAATTGGTCAATGAAAACACTTGCTTATGGTTAGACCTTAACCCCACGATTCATTCATAGGGCCTAAAAGAAGATAACTGCAGTAATATAAATGCGTAAAGAATCAGCTTACCACCAAAGAGAAAATCTTAAAAACGTGAATTATCTAATGTAGATAATTTCATTCCTCAGTGGTTTCTTGACGGAACTTATGGTTACTGAACAATGTTAAGAAATAAGAACTTTGTTTTCCCTGCTATATCATTCTAGAAAATTCGAATTTTTGTTCTTTGCGTGAATTAGTGGAAGTCCTGATTGTCTGACTTTTAATCATTTTTTTCAATATTATAGATTTATTGCAATATCTTACATGCCTATTTCAAGGACAGCGACATTCTTACATACTTATTATTTATCCTGTTAGAAATATTTCGGCTTTTAAAATTACTATATTCTTATTATCATGATATCAAGAATCTTAAAACATGAATATGTTTAATAAATATAGGAAGTTTATACAATGAGTCACCTCTGCCGTGTACTTCAAAGAATTGAGGCAGATTAAAGACCAGCTATAATTGAGAAGATTCAAAAAGAAATTAGAATTATATGGAGGATAAAATAACTAGGGGTACGGTGTTGCTGGAAAGTAACTCTGGAAAATAACTATTTGGAAACCCTTGGGAGAATGTATTTTATCTATCGAGGACTTGGGGGTGACTGTTATATCACTATAAGTCTAGTTGCTGCAATAAAGTAACCTAGTAGTCCAGCTTATATGTCTATGTTTTTATTGATAATTTCATGTTATTTTCTAGTATTAAGCAGTTATGTAATTTAGGTAGTTAATTACTGCAAGCCTTGCAGTTACAATTGGTAAGCAGTTGCACTTGTCTATCTTATATATATGTGTTAGAGTTAGTAAAACCCATTAGTGTATAACAGCCCAGCCCATCAGCCCATTAGGGTTATTAGATAGCTTAGTTAATATCCTGTATAAATAGAGTCGTGTATCCTCTGTAAAGATTAAGCAATACAATAGTCTTTTACATTAACTTACATGGTTTCAGAGCTAAGTTATCAAAAGTCAGAAAATTAGGGTTCGTTTGTGTTTGAACCAAGGGAGTTCATTCGACAAACAATTAGAGAAGATTAGAATGGTTTGTATCTCACCTACTTTTCAGTGTGTCGGTTCTTCTTTAGTTTTGAGTTTATTGATTACGTTCATTTTGGTTTTGTGATTTAAACCAAGTTTGGGGTTTTGTCTTTTACGTGCTTGGATTGCCTTTTTGGTTTTATTACTTTGTTAAGGAACTTTTTTGAATTTTGGTTTGGTTCAATATGGTGGAAATCATAAGAATGATGATATACGTCTGCGGTAGTGGGTTTTACTGGCGATGTACTTCCGGTGGTAACACAATTCGCGATAATAAACTTGATGGCTCCAACTTCTTTGAATGGAGCAAAACTGTTCGTATTTATTTACGTAGCATTGGAAAGGCCTCTCATCTTGAAGATGATCCTCCCACAGATGTTACTAAGGATCAATGGTTTCAAAATGATGCTCGATTGTTTTCTGAGATAAGAAACTCTATTGAATCATCATTATTCCTTAATTAATCATTGTGAGTATGTAAAGGAATTGATTGAGTATTTGGATTTCTTGTATTCCGGACAAAAGAACATATCTCGAATTTCTACGGTGTATGCAAGGCTTTTCACGTGGAGCAACAAGACCAATCACTACTTGCTTATGTTATGGGATTTAAGAGAATGTATGAGGAGTTGAATACTCTTCTTCCTATTAGTGCTGATGTGAAAAAGATGCAGAAGCAAAGGGAACAAATAGCTGTAATGAGTTTCTTGACCGGCCTTCGACCAGAATTTGATTCTTTAAGATCTCAGTTCTTGAATGAGTCTGACATTCCATCTCTTCAAGATACATTTGCTCGAGTTCTTCGCAATGAGACGGTTGAACCTTCTCACGTTTCAGCTCCTAATAGTGCTCTTATTAGTCGTGGTGGTTCTCGAGGTGGATTTAGAGGTGGTTCTCGTGGTGGTTCTCGAGGTGGTTCGCGGGGTGGTTATAATGATCGAGTTGTTGATTCAGGGGGTTCGAGTTCCGATAATATTGAATGCTACTACTGTCATGAGATCGGGCATACTACACATACTTGCAAGAAACTCTTGGCCAAAAGAAAGGTCCACCGAAATATTGCTTCTTCAGCGTCACGATATCTTGTTACTATTTGGTGAGGTATGCTCGTCTTAAAGGGATCTGTGAATTCTCTTTGCCGAGATAGGTAATACTAGTAAGCTGTCTTTTATCTTCTTCCACGGATGGATCATTGATTACGGTGGTTCGGACAACATGACAGTGTCGTCGGTTACTTTCTAATTTTAGTACTCATACCCCTCTTCCCATGTCACAATTGCGATGGGACTACAACTTCGAGTACTTCGGTTACGGCACCGTAACCCTACCCCAACCATATCATTATCTTTAGTTACGTATTTGCCAAATTTCAGTTTAACTTTGTTATCATCGATTAAAATTACCGTGGTTCAAATTGCGGTGTCTCATTCTTTCCCAATTATTGTTATTTTAGGGATCTGGCGACCAAGAAGATTATTGGTAAAGGATGGGAGTCTGATGGCCTATACATACTTGAAACCAAACCACCACCACGTTCCTTAGCTTGCTCGCTCATCCCTATTGATATGCATCGCCGATTAGGCCATCCTTCTCTTCAGAGTCTAAAGAAGTTATGTCCAGAGTTTTCTCATTTGTCGTCTTTAAATTGCGAGTCATGTGAATTTGCCAAACATCAACGTGTTCATTTAAGTCCTAGAGTCAATAAGCGGGCTACGTCCCCATTTGAGTTGGTTCATTCTGATGTTTGGGGGCCGTGTTCAGTTACATCTAAATGCGGTTTTAAGTACTTTGTTACATTTGTTGATGATTATTCTCGTGTTACTTGGATTTATTTGATGAAAAATCGTTCTGAAGTATTCACACATTTTTCTTCCTTTGTTACTGAAATAAAAACACAGTTTAATGTCATGGTTCAGACATTACGTAGTGATAATGCTAAATAATATATTTCAGAAACATTTCGGTCATATATGCTTCAACATGGCATTCTACATGAATCCTCTTGTGTTGATACACCTGCTCAAAATGGGGTTGCGCAAAGAATCGTCATCTTTTAGAAGTTGCTAGGGCACTTCTATTTTAGATGACAGTTCCTAAACCATTTTGGGCTGATGCTATCTCCACGGCATGTTTTTCTCATTAATCGCATGCCTTACATTTGTATTGAATGGTGATATTCCATATTCCATTCTTTTTCCTAGTAAATCTGTGTTTCTTGTTGAACCTAAGATCTTTGGGAGTGCGTGTTTTGTTAGGGACACTAGACCATATCTAACAAAGTTGGACCCAAAGTCTCTTAAATGTGTCTTTCTTGGATACTCTCGTCTTCAAAAGGGCTATAATTGTTTCTCTCCAACACTTAATCGATATGTTGTCTCTCGAGATGTCACCTTTTATGAAGACTTACCATTTTATCCAGTGTCAACTCGTAATCACGAGGAATATGATGATATGTTAGTCTATCGCTCACAAGTTTCTAGTGATACATCTGTCCCCTTCGATTAATGCGGCTCCTCGGTTTGATAAAGTATACCATCGACGAAATGCGCCTACATCGGACTCCACTCACTGTACCGCGTTGGCAGATCCTCTTAGTGGTGCACATAGTAATGCACATGATGATCCTCTAGTGGTGTACTAGTCATGCACAAGATGATACACCTCTGATTTAGATTTACCTATTGCTCTTCGGAAAGGTAAACGTAGTTGCACCTACCCTATTGCGTCATTTGTTTCTTATGATAAGTTATCTACTTCCTCTCGTTCCTTTGTTGCAAATTTAGACTCTATATCAATTCCGAATACTGTTGGTGAAGCACTGCTCATTCGGATGGCGTCTTTGCTATGATTGAGAAATGAATGCTCTCGAGCATAATGGAACTTGGAATTAGTAGATTTACCTACGAAAGAGGGCAATTGGGTGTAAATGGGTGTTTTACGGTGAAAATGAATCGATGGTTCTATTGCCGATTAAAGACACCGTCTAGTAGCAAATGGTTATGCCCAAACATATGGAGTTGATTACGAGGAAACTTTTTCACCTGTTGCCAAATTATCATCGGTTAGATTGTTAATTTCCTTGGCTGCCAATTATGATTGGGCACTTCATCAACTTGATGTTAAAGCGCCTTCCTACATGGTGATTTACAAGAGGAAGTCTATATGAAGCAACCTCCGGGGTTTGTTGCTTTCGGGGGAATCTAGAAGAGTGTGTAGGCGAAGAAGGCTTTGTATGGCTTAAAACAGTCTCCTCGTGCATGGTTTGGAAAATTCGGTAATCGTTGATTAAGTTTGGTTTACAAAGAAGTGCCTATGATCATTACGTGTTTTATAGATCATCTGATGTTGGTTGCATCTTACTTGTAGTTTATGTGGATGATATAGTGGTTTACGAGACAATGATAAAAGCTGGAATTGAGAAATTAAAATCATTTCTTGGAACTTGCTTTCAGACGAAGGATCTAGGATCATTGAAGTATTTTTTGGGGATTGAGGTATCACGCCTTGAGTAAAGGTATTTTCTCTCTCAAAGGAAGTATTGTCTAGACTTATTAGATGATCTTTGGACAAATTGAGGCAAGAACTTACTTGATGAGCCTATGATACCAAAACTAAAGTTAAGAACTCATGATGGAAAATTGCTAGAGGCGGAGAAGTATAGCGGATAGTTGGGAAGCTAAACTATCTCACTATAGCGCGTCCGATATTGCCTTTCTGTAAGTATTGTATGTGGTTTATGCGCTCCTAGAACTTCGCATTGGGATCTTTGTTACTTTCAGATTTTGCGGTATTTAAAAGGTACAACGGGGCGAGGTATTTTATATGCCAATCATGGTCATCATACAATTGAAGGGTTCAGATGCTAATTACGAGGATGTCCTAATAGCTCGAGATCTGGCCCAGGTATTGTGTTTTTGTTGGTGGAAATCTTGTCTCTTGGAGGAGTAAGAAGCAGAACGTTGTGTCAAAGTCAAGTTCAGAAGCCGAATATAGAGCTATGGCCCAAACTACATGTGAAATTGTGTGGATGCGTAATTTACTTGGTGAGATTGGGTTTCCTCAATCCAACCCAACGACGATGTGGTGTGACAACCAGGCTGCTATTTACATTGCAAACAACCCAGTGTTTCATGAGAGAACCAAGCATATAGAAGTCGATTGTCACTTTACTCGCGAGAAGCTTGAAGATGAGACAATTACAACTCCTCATGTTAGAACAGAGAGTCAATTAGCAGATGTATTTACGAAATCATTACCTGGTAGTCAAGTTAAATTCATTTGTAACAAGCTGGGCATGATGAATATATATGCTCCAGCTTGAGGGGGAATGTTAGAGTTAGTAAAACCCATTAGTGTATAACAGCCCAGCCCATCAGCCCATTAGGGTTATTAGATAGCTTAGTTAATATCATGTATAAATAGAGTCGTGTATCCTCTGTAAAGATTAAGCAATACAATAGTCTTTTACATTAACTTACATATATGTAATAATAAGAAAAGGGACAGACACGTTGTCTTTCCAGAAAAGTGTGTGTTTATGAGATCAAAGAGTTCTCTCTAATGAGTAATGAGCTCTTAAAATTCATGAGTAAATCGAACAAAAAGGGCAGAACAACAAAGAAATACTCTAACCCGTCACTTGATTTCACCCTACAAAGACTCATAACCAGATCCATAAGTCGGGACCATAACAACTTGGTATCGGAGCAACAAGACATGGGAGACTCGATGAAATTCTTTCAGCAACAATTTGAGGCTTTTATGAAGCGATACGATGAGGATCAGCAACACATATAATCTTAGTTTGATGAGATAAGGCGAGAAAACACTAACAACATCGCTACACATGAATCTCGCGTCAATCGACGCAACGAAGAAGGTTCTGATCGTGGTGGTGGAGGAAGTGGGGTCACAAACCGTTGCTGCAAATTGGATTTTCCTCGGTATGATGGGTCAACAGACCCTTTACCATGGATGAGTCGTTGTGATTACTATTTTAGACACCAGCGGGGTTGCGGATGAAGAGAAGATGAGTATGGTGGCGCCACATCTGGAGGACGATGCCCAGTATTGGTTTTTAAAACTGGACAGGGATCGCCCACATATGGACTGGGAGGAGTTTAAGGACCATTGTTGCCGAAGATTTGGTTCTTATGGTAGTTGTAGTAAGTTAGGAGACTTGGTTAAACTCCAACAGACTGGATCTGTTGAGGAATATCAACGACAGTTTGAGAAATTGGTTGCTCGTACATGTCATCTTCGACCAGAACAAGAAGTAGAGATTTTCATCAGTGGGTTGCAAGACTACATTGCAATAGAAGTAGAATTACAACGACCAACTTGATCTCACATCTGCTATGTACTTCGCGCGTTTATATAAACGACGTAAATCTGAAAATCAGTTAACACAACAGCATGTTCAACGAGTTGATCTGAGTCAAACTAACACGTCATCATCCACACAACGACCAAGTCACTACATCAAGCGTTTAACAAGGGCTGAAATAGCGGAGCGACGAGTGAAGAATCTCTGTTTTAACTGTGATGAAATCTACTCACCAGGTCACCATTGCAACCAATTATTTTACATTGGTATTTCCGAATCTTCTGATGATGATCCAGAACCGTCTGTATCGCATGTGTAATGGTGTTTCTCAGTTGTTGGTTCTGTGGAATCCTCTTTCGCTTGCGAACAAGCTCATTGTCGGGAAGGGGAGTAATGTTATATCACTATAAGTCTAGTTGCTGCAATAAAGTAACCTAGTAGTCCAGCTTATATGTCTATGTTTTTATTGATAAATTCCTGTTATTTTCTAGTATTAAGCAGTTATGTAATTTAGGTAGTTAATTACTGCAAGCCTTGCAGTTACAACTGGTAAGCAGTTGCACTTGTCTATCTTATATATATGTAATAATAAGAAAAGGGACAGACAAGTTGTCTTTCCAGAAAAGTGTGTGTTTATGAGATCGAAGAGTTCTCTGTAATGAGCTCTTAAAATTCATGAGTAAATCGAACAAAAAGGGCAGAACAACAAAGACATACTCTAACCCGTCACTTGATTTCACCTTACAAAGACCCATGACCAGATCCATAAGTCGGGACCATAACAGTGATTGTCACTTTGCAGTTTCTCTTCTCGTGTCTTCTATAACATAGTCTGTGTTTCCAATGCAATCACAGGGGAAACACAGGATTAAAGCATCATTGACAGCACAAGAACAAGACTAGCATTGCTACCAACATCAATGGAGATCTCGCATGGTGTACAGGTTAGCCTTGTCATATTGAATTTGAAATAATTGGTACCATCTTGATTTATTTCTTGTATTCTCATAAGAGCTCAATTTTATCTTCCTATTTAAAATACAACACTTGAAGGATTGACATGTCCTTGTTTTCATAGAATCTCCAAAGAACCAATAGACGATGGGTCATAATATAATAGTGCAAGAAACAGAATTCATTGTTATTCTAATACCGTTATATGAAACCAGAAAATAGAATTGTTGAGTCAGTGGAGGCTTTAACTAGCCAATTCCATATTTATTGCAACATGTGCATCAGGTGATGCCTTTTTGAAGTTCTTCAGCGTATCTGCTTCACGAAGAGAATCAGTATCGCATAAATCCAGTTTTTCTAGGACCATTGCATTTTGAAGTAAAAACTTGAGAGTCTGCATCTCCATGGCTTGTCCGGTGAAAGCTTCAACTTTTATAGTCTTCAGTGAGTATTGCATGCATTCAAATAACATATCTTGCGATTTCCAATAGCTTTCTACTTGAAATTCAAAAACATCTGGGACAAAACCCGTCTGGAAAAAAAAGTTAATGAGACAATAGTGATTACTCTCAGCTAATGGTTGTAACTTTTAAGGTTTAAATACAAACTAACACGTGAAAATGTCTCACCCAAGTAACACTTTTTGGGTCACGACGTTGATAAAAGGACAAGGTTAGGGTGTGCAGTGCTGGACAACGTTTTAATAACCAACATATTCCGGGTAGTTCTTGCTTGATCGAGTACAACGCTAAATATAGTTCTTTTGTGTTTTGAAGCTGTTGTAATGGCTTTGAACTACTATGCTTCCTTGTTGCCAAAACCTATAAATAAGAAATAAATTGTTTTATACTGGACTATAATAAGTTATGGTGACTAATAATTTCATATAAGAATAAATTATTACCTGAATGCACCAGCTATTTAAATATAAAGTTTGACAGTGAGATAGATCCTTTAGGAGAATGTCCAATAAACTCTCTTGTGATTGATCTGCAACTGGATTGTCAATGTAAATGTTTGCATCCTCTAACTTATGAGCTCCCATTATGGAACAACTATCTAAGCAACTCCCAGAGAAGTGATATTTCATCAAGTTTGGTGCTGTTATATATATCGGGAACACCATCGACTTGGTTGTCATGCAGTCACTTATAGATAAGATCTCGACTTTGAATTCTTCCTTGGTTACAAAAAAATTATCCTCCAGCAGTACGCAATTGTACATGCATAATTCAGACAACCTAGGGAATTTCGAGAGAAAATGTCCGACTGTTTTGTCAAGTAAGGTGACACTTGTTAAACCAAAGAAACTTAGGTTTTCGAAAGACCCTAAAATGGATGCTTTGAACTCGCATGCTTCAAGTGCCAAACTAGTGAGTACCTTAGATGCAAAATGTTCCAAAGGAACTGTATATAGTCTGAGTTTGCTTCTATCTTCCGTCGGATAACTTAGATCAAAGTTTAACTCAACTTGCTTAATGTTTTTTGTCATGGCAAAATGGACCCAACTATCAACCATCTTGACATCCCAATATTGTTGGTAGTAGTTGATCGAGAGATTAAAACTATTCAGAGTAGATCCAGAGTGTAAGCTGGTCATCCTGTCTACCGCTCTTATAAATTTCATTTTAGTAACTTTTGCACAATCTTTATGGCACATTATAGGAAAATAACTACGGCGACGCTTGGCATATTCTGGACACAAACTATTTCGCATGATTTTGTGTTCCATCTCATGTTGGTCGAAATCTAGAAATGGTATATGGGTCCACAGGTCTACAAACTGTTTTGAAACTAAACTCATGGTTAGCCAACACTCTAATGGCAAAAGGTAGAATATATGGAGTAGAACTGGATTTGGCAATCGACTTATATGATCATCTTCAGAGTCGTTTTCTGCAAGACTTTTCAGACAGAGCCTTTTGCAGCTTAGTGTACTACTAGAGGCACTACTCATTTTTTATTCTGAAACTACTCTGTTCTTGATCTGGATCTGTGGATAGTAAATACATGCTAGTCAAGATGACAGATCTTATTCATCATGGAATATTGTTAAAAGTATATGTACAGAGATCAATTCTCGTGACGAGAGACTATGCTTAACAAACAAATTAAGATAATTGATATTCACTTATTTGTAGACAAATGGGCACAAGTATTAGATATTGGGGTATTATATAAAACCAACATAAAAAGATACTTTCAGGGCATCTAGTTCATAATTAATGTGGATGTACATTGATGGCTACTACCGGTTTCTAGCTCAACTAGTCTTGTTGATCATTTCGTGCACCTAGTTTTATTGTTCTACTACAGGGCCTCTAGTACTTATTAGCTGTTTGTGTATTATAAGTATCTAGCAGGTGATAATGTTTAAACTAAATTATGTTGTATAGTTGTAAAAAAGCAAGCAGGGAGGATACATGGAAACTGACAAATAAATCATTATCTGGTTAACTTGTAACTTTGATATGCAGATATAGATAGTATCCTTTGAATGCTAAAGACAGACTAAGTGGTTGTAAGATAGGCTACATATTTAGTAGTAGCTGAAACAAGATTCTACATGGGATCAACGTCACTAAAAGAATAAATTTTAAACTTCATTTTAGGAATATCACAGCCACCCTCATTTCCTTAAAGCATCAATAGTCTATCCTTATTTCCCTTTCGAGAAATTTTCATCTCCTCCCCCAGTGAAGCACATAGTTTTTCTTCACAGACAATACAGACAAGCATCTATTAAATATTCCCTTCGTGTTTATAAGGCTTGCCTATTAGATTAAATAATTAATGTATCTCTATCCTTGAGTGCTTGGACTAAAAATCAGAACACACATTCAGCTAATCTTAAATTCAAGCAAACATCACTAGACCTCGCATGCGAATTATAAATATCACAAGTGAAACATCAGAATACCCACCTAACAACTAGAAATATTGTTGGGCCAATTCAGTGTATGATGATGTCTTGTATAGGATTTGAATGAAAAACATTATAAGTATAAAACAAGTCCCTAAATGTAAGAAATCATTCAGGGAGTCGTCTTCAAGAAGTTTTTTAGAGTCTAAAAGAAAGACTCATTACAACGTGAGGCAGATCTCAGAGAGTGAAAACAAGAACCAGGATCATGATGATTGAGTTAGTGAGTGATGACAATAACTTGGAAAGATAAGTGAAAAGCACTTATCATGAAGTCAAGATATTGCTTTAGTTAGTAAAAGGTACAAACAGCTCTTATCAGTGTTCCACCAAAAGTATGTTTGTACCATACTAGGAATAGAAGCAAAAGTACTAAGTGTACTTTTGCCTATCAAGTGTTGACATGTACCTTTTATCGGATGTTGTAATGCAGGAATACGTATCTCTTGTATTAAAAGTTTTTAACACTTTTAAAAGCTCATTATTCCTCCAAAATAGAACTAAGTCCCAGATATAATCTGTTGGTTAAGCATAGTTCTTACTCAAACACTAACTTTGGTTTGTGTTTGAGTTTAGTGAGGAGAACACCAAACATACATTGTCATTCAATCTCTTTTGTTATTCCGCAAACAAACGAGTATAATTCTTTGATATACATCAATAAAGAGTTAAATGTTAAAAAGTTATTTATTGTGTTATCATATATAACAGTTAAGTGTAAACTAATCTTAGTAGACATATTATTTGGTTGTTAAACTTCTTCATAGTTAATAATCAAGTAAAAGGGAACAACAAATATCAAAAGTAAATTTTTGCACCCAATATAATCTTGTTCTCATGCTAGTTGAAATGGTTTCACCATTAATTATGTATCTAGGAATACAATTAGGGCTATCCTAAATTCTTTAAATAGATTTTGTCTCTAGGGCGTGATCGAAGTGGTGTAAGCGCAATTCTAATGAGAGCCAATGTCAGGAAATGAATAGTAATCTTATTGATATGGAACATTTTACATACCGTGAGATCTTCAACATCGAGCACATGAACGAAGATCGCCGCTTGGAGGTAAGCTGACACGGGATGTATGAAATAGGGTTGTTCCTATAGAAGATTGAGCAAAGGAGTTGGGCCTACGTGCGCTGGGCCGAGGAAAAAAATGCAGGCCGAGCCGGCTGTTGGGTTGGAAAGGAATATCCAATTTTGCAAATGTAGAATGTAATCATCATGTTTCATTAAATTATGACTCTATATACGCTTAATTAAAGTCGTGCCTTACGCGCTTAGTCGGATGCCCTTAAAAATCAGGTGTCCAACTTGTCTTGTTATGACTCAAAAGCGAAATGTGACACATTTGGTGATTTATACCAAATAGAAACATATATTCACCTTTCAAACCATGTTCCTTGGGAAATTCATATCATAGTTCCCATAGTACAACAAAATCACAGTTTGACATTGTTATAGAAGGCCCATCTCTTGCTCTTTTTGATTCCATTTATTTAAACACATGTTTTTATATCAACTTACTGTTATGGAATGCTTTTATTATCTTCTTATGAATCCATTAAACCTTCCATAACTTGACCATACCCAAATCTATGTCAATTTACCATTTCTGTAACACCATTTAATTTCATGGTATGCTAAAACTTTCTACTATTAAGCTCTTATACCCATGCCCTCGCTTTTTTGCACCAGCCTCTTGCTTAAAGTAACTGTACCCTGTTCTCGTTTTGGTCTGATTAAATGCTTATCTTGTTTCCTGCCCAGTTTTGTTTGCAATATTAGGGTTTGCTTGGATTATAGCAAAACCAAATTTCTAGAAGTTAGATTCGGATGTTATTGGTTATAACCATGTGGATATATATAGAAAAAATTTGATACTCGTTACTTTAAAAAGAATGGATAGGAGCGATTACAAAAGCTTGATCTGTAATTTTCTACAATACGCAGTTGATTCATGAATGTTGATATATGCATCCATTAACTTATCATCTCCCCTTATGGAACAACTTTCTAGGGTAAGTTTCAAAATTGTGAAGCTCTATAACACATTTGGTGGTATTTTATATACTAATAATATCATCCACATCCACAAAATAATATTTTTTTTGTTGCTGATGTGGAGAGCCAAATGTCGTGAGTACTGATATATGTATTCTTGGAATTTAATAACACTTTTTGTAGAGCATATCACTGCATAACATGGCTTGGGTGTGTAGTACTTCTCCTAAAGCAACTTATTCCGGGGTGTTCTCGCTTAATCGCAAACACCTATAAATATCAATTTTGTTTTGCTTTGAAATGGCTCCAACCTTTACTTTTATTTGCCTGGTTACCAGAACCTTAATATTGAGAAAAAGAATGAGATATATTGGAGTACTATAGATTCTGTCATGTAATAATTTTAACAATAATATATCTGAGTGTTGCAAGTATATATATAGCTATAAATATAGATAATACCATAGACCATAGGCTTGTTCTGTAATCTATCTGCAATTCGCAGTGGCCGGATTGTGAACGTTGATATATGCATCCCTTAACTTTCTAGTGTAAGTTTCCACAAAGTGAAACTCTAACAAGTTTGGTGGTATTTTATATATGTGTAAGACAATTGCTTAACTATAGAATCTTGAATTGGAATACTTCGTTAGTTACAGAAACTTATCAAATCTACATGAGTCTCTGCAAAGCTTGCACAGCATAGGTAATTGAAACCTTTGAGAAAAGTTTAATTAACTTGACTTCCTTTATTTTTGTTCTCATGGGTAAATTCATTTTTAAGTGTCCACCATTGAACTGTCAAGGTTAATCGTAAGATTGAAACTATTTAATAATCTCACCATTACCGTGAAAAATGGTTCTCACCAATTTTACTTGTATCTTGTGTTAGTAATTACAATCCAGAAATGGTACATGGGCCGAGAAGTGTTTGAATTTTTTAAACTGTTCTCATGATTGATGAGACTAGCAAGGAAAAAGGTAGAAAATCTGAATACTGAGTCTTTTTCTAATCAGTACTACCTTGTGTAAACTAATGTGTTTTGCTATAAGCAAGCTTTCATAAAATATAAGGAATGGGAAAGCAAAAGCTGGAATGCCCCAACTTGGTTAGAAGAAACAAAATAATCAGCCAATGTTTTGTTTTCACAGCACAAGTTGGAAAAGGTTTGAAGTTGGCAAAAGTTGGAATTTTGTGAAGAGTTGCAAACATTGCATGGTTTGAAGTCTTTTTAAGTTTGGACTACTTTCAAGTTGATATATTTTTTTGTTGGGACTTTTTTTCAAGATCGAAGTAATCCTTTAGTGTGAATGGTTGACTTGAAATCAGTTTGCTAGCCTATAAAAGGAGGCACAATTGAAGAGTTAATCACATCATCATAACAACACAACAACAAACCATAAAACACAAATATCAAACTGTTTGTTGTATCTAAGTGTTTATAAAAGAAAGAGTTTATGTTTTAAGTTTTTTGAGTATTACCAAGTGTAATACTACCTCTTTTGTCTCCAAATTTATGTAATGGTTTATTAGTTATTCAACGTTTTAAAAAAAGAAGTATTTGAGTAACATCTTGTTTCATTAAGTATTCTTAATTTTTTCCGCCAAAATATATTGGTGAACAAGTTTTTTGTGAGAGTACAATTTCTTACCGCCAACATAAATTGGTACCGGAGCTTGTTTGAATCCATTTAGGGTTAAATGAGTGACTATCATTGTTATAGAGCAATTATGGCAAGATGAAACGGATATGATGTTAGCCATGTTGTTGTCCCAATATTAAATGGTGAAAACTATGATTACTGGTGTGTTAATGGAGACGTTGTTCAATTTGCTAGATGTCTTTAATGATGTCAACAACACATTTGAAGAGCATGGTGATACAGAAAAATACACCAACGAGAAAATGATTGATTTAAAGAAAAAGAGGAGCAGAAATGCAGCCATTTTAAGTATGATACAATGGGGAGTAACACCGTCAATCTTCCCAAAAATTATGCGCCTTAAAAGTACAAAAGAATCTTGGGAGGTGCTCAAGCAAAAATTTCAACAAGATTTAAAAGTGAGAGCTATACAACTACAAACTCTCAAACGAGATTACGAGAACTTGAAGATAAAAGACAAGGAGTCACTGAAAGACCCTTCATCTAGATTTACCGATTTGATTAATTAGATGAAAATTTATGGTGATGAAACTTAAAACCAAAGAATTGTTGAAAAAATTCTCATGAGCATTCCTATAATATATGATCCAATCATTGCGAGTCATTGAAAACATCAAAGATCTAAAAACTTTGGGTATTCAAGATCTGCTAAGTTCCCTCAAGTATGAGCAACTTAACATATGACACAACACTCCGGCAAGGCAATCAAGAGCGCATTTCAATCCAGCATGCAAGGTGACAAGAAACCATGACAATATTGTGGAAGAGTGAGTTCATCCGGAGGTAGTAGAAAATGAAGTTTTGTAAGCCGTGACTGTGGACAAAGTCACGGAGGATCAAGAGGTCGAGCATATACTTCGATAAAAAATTATTCAAGAAAGGTAACTCTTTCAAATGTTCCATTTGCAAGAAAGAGAATCATGAAGAAAAAGATTGCTGGGAGAAATGAATTTTCAAATGCAATTTTTGTGACCAGTTTGGTCATCTTGAAAAGTTGTGTCAACAAAAGAACCAACAACGAGCTAATTTTTGAAAGAAAAACAAGAAGAATGAAATGTTTTCTTTTGTCTGTGAGCCACTATGAAAAGAAAACACATATGGTTTCTTGATAGTGGTTGCAACAACCATATGACCGCCGATGAAATTATTTTGGTCGAAATTGATACTACGGGAAATTCTTAAGTAAATATGGGAAATGGAGTTGTAGTACAAGTGAAGGGCAAAGGCAAGATCCTTGTTAGGGATTATAAATGAATGTAACGAGGTATCAGCTACCCGCGCGTTGTTACTTGAACATCGGTTCTAAGCTCAAAAATGAATTGCAGGCTTAATACATATTATATTATAGTATACACTTATGAAAACTTTATATGAGTAGAAACAGTGTTCATGCAATTCGTTGTTCTTAATCCTCTTACAAAGTTATTGTTCATAAGCAAATTAATATAAAATTCTCCCTCCCAAACTCAACTAATTGCATGCTTAACATCTATAACCCACTATGAAAATTATTATAAAAAGCAATGTTCTTAATCTACAAAACAAAATATATAGGCATATCCATTAAAATTCAATTCTATCTAAAAAATATATCAAAACGGAATTTTGTGTATTACAATACCTTTTGCCAATTCTATCTAAAAATATATCAAAAAAGGTATTGTAAACTACTATAAATAAATCATGACAACATTTAAAAAAATTAACCCATTACAAACTAAAAAAACGAAAGATCATCACAGGAAAATAAAACACAACTTGTAACACACCATGTAAAATCAACACTTATGATCACATATCAAACTTATCAGAAAGCTTAAACAAACACATATCCACAAATCACTAAATAGTCACCACTCCGTGCGGCTATTCTCAAGCAACTTATCCGTGTTTAGAGCATTAGAATTTTTTTTTGAGTAAAATGGATTTTTCACCCTGGTAAAATATATTACTGCAAAAAACCGTTTAAGAACAATGGAATGTGCCTGAAGTACCACATTAACCTCAAGCCTTAACTTGAACAACCACTACATCATTTGTGACAGGCCACAAACGATCAACTAGCAACAAACAACTAGACTACCAAAAAGAACTAGCATAAACCAAGACACATCCAAATCTATGCAAACAAAAGAAAAACAACCTATCCAACTCTAATGTTATGGATGTCAGCAGCCTTTAATTGAGTTGCAGAGAGACCACAATCATCAAAGTAACCATCTTCATAAGCATTGTAGTCGTATGTAACCTATCTCCATTGCTCCAATAGACTCTTTGAGTTCCCTCCACCACCAGAATAATTAGCCATGTTGGAAAGATCCAACACTTCATCATCATCTTCACTATCAGAAACGACCACATCGCCAACTTTTAAAAATGGATTGCCCACCCTTGTCCCATCCTTCCCGGATTAGGAGTGCTATAAATATTGGAATTAGAAGAACTAGGAATATTCTCAGTAACCACATTACCAGTAGCAATATTACTATCAAAAGAACATGTAGGGTCAATCACAGGTTCCAAAATCGAATCTTGCTCTTTAAGCACATCAAAACTATTCTTCAAGTCAAAAATGTTATTATCATCCACCCAATTATTGTGCTTACCTTGGATATCACTTATAGGAGATGTACTTCTATTAGGAGAAGTATCAACAACTTTATCACGCGAATCCAAAGTATCTTTAGGCTGAGAAGTAGAGGCCCCATCATTCTTTGTAGCCTTGGACTGAGAATACGACGCTCCATCCATTTTAGGCTTGGAAACCGGTCGATAATAATACGATACCTTCGGTTAGTTCAAACGTTGACCATCAACTTGTCAATTCTTATTAGGTTGTTTACCTATTAGGAATTGAAAATTCCATAAGTGTAACACCCCCAAAATTTCACAGCGGAAGCGTTCGGGTCATGGGGTGCTACTAAATCAATATACACAACACAAGGGAATAAATAATGGAGATTATATTCCATTTTCAAAAGATATATTAATTTAAGAAATAGTTTTACATCATTGTTTCAAAGTGCGAAAGTAAAGCACATAAAAATATATGTTGTCCCATTAAAGTTGTATTAAATATGATTGTAAACACTTGGATGCCGGTCTTCAACGAATGCCTTTGCCATTGCAGCCAATAAGTAAACACGAGAAAAACATGCTAAAAATGTCAACACAAAGGTTGGTGAGTCCATAGGTTTAAGTTACTGAAATCAAGTTTCCAAGTTGGACCTTGTTGATTGCACATATAGCATCTCCGTGAATGACACTATATGCAAAATGGCTATTACGCTAGTACCAAGTTCATGCGACCGAAACTACGACGGTGTGCATGCATCTAGAAGCATGATAAATAAAAGTCCAGCAAGTGTATTTCGAGTACACTCAATCAATACGATATGATATATGCCCGGCGTTTTCTATCGGTCAAACTTCGAGCGGGGTGTCATCCCAATAGATCTATTCATAACAATCGCGCCTCCCCAAAGGGAACTAACGGTAGCATAGTTGGGATTTAAGGTTGTTTCCGCGTAATAGTGTTTTCGGTTTCAGTCCGAAGAGTTTTGCATGTTTCTCACCCCAAAGTTTTATAAAACAAGTAATAAGAGTAAAAGTAGGGCTATAAACTCACCTTAGCGATTCGGTGAATAAAGCACAATGAGATCAAGTAACAAGTAGCTCCAACACGCAACCTAAATTAGTGCGGTAAATCTCAGTTTGCGATTTTGTGTGTTCACGACTCAAAGTTTTTTAAATAAATGCAAGTGTTTATAAGTGGTTGCGTTTAATGTTGCTTGTGTGGCAGAGTTTACGTTTAAATAGTTTCAAAGTATTTTGTAAGTATTTGCTCATGGACAAATGTATAATTATACGTAAGAGTATATAAAGTATTACGTGACGAGTGGGTTTCCGGTTTAGGAGTAACCAAAAGACTTAGTACGGAAAATATTCACTATAAAAGTGTGAAAAATCATATATCGTTGATATTAATAAATACTTTACGTTAAGTATTTATATCAATAATGTTTACGTGATATGATATATATGTATATAAATGGGTTTATATATATTTAGTTAGAGGATAATAAGTTAGAAAATATTTATTTGCATTCGTTATAAATATTTTTTTTCACTATTTAGTCTTCGTCTTTTAGTCGGGGTTTAGTAAGATTTACTAAATATATAAGTTTAATAAAATGTTGGACAAAATGTGTTAGAGAAATATTAGTTTTGAAAACTTATTAAAAGTTTTAAGAAAGTTGAATAATGACATGAAGTGGAGGGGCTAAACTGTCAGACACAGAAATTTGGAAAAGGAAGTAAAAATAAAACTTTAAAAATGACACCCAAGGGATTCGAACCCAGGTCTGTTGCGAGGATACTGAGCAACACAACCATTGGACTACAAGTGCCTTGGTGTTACTTTTTGCAACACTTGTGTATTTAAGGGACAGTTTAGTTGTTTTGTAAATGGGCTTATAAGTTTCTTTAAAAAAATAAAATCCCCAAAGAGACACTAGAAGGATTCGAACACGGATCTGTTGTGTACAGGTGAACGCCCAAGTAAGCCAAAGGCTCTTTCTTGGCATTCTTTACATATTAAAGTTACTTAAGGAATATCTTTTCTGTTTCATTTTTGCTATAAATCACACTCAGTATATTCTGAGCGCGGGTTTTGCATGAGTTTCATTGTTTTTGTTTTCATTTCTTCTTCAAAATAGTTTTCATCTCTTTCGAGCACATAAGTTACCAAGTTCAAGAGTAAGTTAAACGTGAATAAAAACGAGACTAAGTAAGCCAAAACAAGTACCGACTCATTTGTGTTTTGTGTTTTAATTTTATCGAGACCTAGTTTCAAGACATGTTTTGTGTGACTTGGTTACATATTATAAAACGCTTACATAGTTGATTATGAGATTAAAATGAAGTGTTAACGTGTGATATATGTATTTGGACGAGAACATGAAATGAAAAGGAATTCGAAAGGGGACTTACAACACCAAAATGGTGGCGACGAGGCACGAGGAGTTCGAGAGCAAAAGAGATACGGGTTAGGCTTGAACCCACACGATCAAAGTACTATCCCGACGAGACTTAGACGATCTTGAAACATTCACCAACACCCTTTTCTTTTCCTATGTAGCTCGACAGAAATGAGATTGTGTTGTGAGTGAAAAATTAAAAGTGAAATGTGTGAGTTGATGAGTTTAACAAGGGTCTTAGGGGTTTATATAGAGGAAGATGGTATGAAAAAGAGGAGATGAAGTTTGTTTGAGCTTGGAGCATGCGTAGGGGAGGGAAAGAGAGAGAGACGGAATTGATGATGAAGTGTTGCAGTGTGGGGCGTGAGTTTGTTTTGCTTCACATGGGAATCACATGGCATGTGGTACCACAAGCATAATCTTAGTAAAGTTTGTTGGGTTTTTGTTTGTCTCGTTCACACATGCACCTTCAAAAGTGGAATTTGCTTTTTGTTGTGTCTTGGTCACAGAAGCAAGAAAAAGAAGAAAGGCCATTGGTTGTTGTTATCAACATGCACATGCATGATACATATATTTCCAAAGGGTGATGTTGCTTGTGCCTTGTGTTTCGTGGGAAAAAAAAATAATATGACTTGTCTCATTTTGTTTGAGTCTTCACGCAAGGAGTAGTAGGCAAAAGAAAAAAAATAAAAATAATGAATATGGTCTTTGTGTTTAGTTGACTGCAACAGGAAAGAGGAAAAGTAGGACGTGACGACGTGTCTCCTATTTTACTACACATGCAAAGGAACAAGAATGAGATATATATATTGGATTTTGTCTTTTTTTTTTGTGTCCCTTTGGTCTCGACATAAATATTGAAACATAATTCCAAATGATACTTGTGCTAAGTTTTGACTGACCATATTTGAGGGGTGCGCTGGGCTTAAAGGGGAAGCCCAGTGGGCTAGGCCCAAGGTGAGAAAAGAGTTGGATTGAATGTTAATAAGAATAAAAGGTGATGGATCGGGTTGGGCTTAAAGGCCCGGTGAGAAACGGTGAGAAATAAAAATATGAAAGTTTATTTATATACTTATTTTATAAAGTTTTTATTATCGAGGTCGAGGTGGAAAAATATCCATGAGCATGTCGTGTTTAAAGTTCGCGAAAGAAAGAAGAAAAAAATAGCCACAAAATCGGTATGGAAATTACGGTTGTTATAATAAGGAAGTGTCGTTCACCGAATTATAGTCTAGCATATGTTAGCTTCGTAGACATTACGTTATTTTGGTTATTTAGTTAGTTATTTAGTTTAGTGCAACAGGTGGAGGACGGACGGGTCTTTACCCACTGTATGCACGATCCACAGTCCGAAGGAGGGCGTTTAGTATGTAACTATAAATACCCTCTACCTCCCAAGGTAGAGGGTTAGACCTTTCCCTTAATCTAATCTTTCTTTCTTTTGTTTACTTTCTCTCTCTAGAAAGGCTCCCATCTTCCACTTTCTCTCTCTAAACTCTTGCATAATTCGACTCATATATTGAATGTATTATGTGTTTATGAAAGCCAATATCTTACAAATGGTATCAAAAGCCAAGGTTTGATCACTCATCTTTCATGTTCTTGGATTTCTAGTGGTTTTCATAAGGTTTTTGGGTTTGAATGAGTTTAGAGTAGTTTACATCATTTAGATCATTTCTTGTGTTAAAGTTTGGATTTTGATTGTACTTTTGTGTTTAGAATCATTATAAGTGTTTAGGTTTTGGTTTAGAAGGTTTGAATCATCGTGGTTGAGTTGTTTTTGGATTGAAAAGTGGTATTTTTTGAATGTTTGTTGGATACGAGTTAAGTCTCGTTGTGCATTTCTTCTATGCGAGTTGTCCCATGCTTGTATGCGAGTTGTCTTGATTTGTGAAGCGAGTTGTCCTCTATGCGAGTTGTCTATTCTGAGCTTGCTTATTGAAGCGAGTTGTCTTATATGCGAGTTGTGCTTTAAGCGAGTTGTCGTTTAAGCGAGTTGTCTAGGGTGCGAGTTGTCTTGGCTGCGAGTTGTCTAAGGTCTTGGGGTTGTCTTGGGTGCGAGTTGTCTAAGGTGCGAGTTGTCTCCAGTGCGTTTTGGTTGAATTTTCCCGACAAAACTTCAAACGGCCATAACGTTTGAACCGTAACTCCGTTTTCAGCGTTCTACCCATCAAAACGACCATGAGAACGAGGAGAATGGCACGTCGAAGGTCAATCTTCAAGGCCTAAATCTACTCAGAACAGAAGTTATTGAGGTTTTTAAGTTTTTAGACCTAAATTTCTCCGTAAAATCGGGCATCAACCAATCCAAATCTCAAACAAACAACATCTCAGATAATCCTACATACAATCATAAGTCCTAACACACAATTGTCTATCATTGTGTCGATCCATCAGTCATCTTAACACGTTTCATTGGTCCTTTCTTAACGGTTTGGTCTTGATTTTAGTAAAATCCCGCGAAGGATTCTATTTCTCGGTTTAAATCACAGACTTGTAAAATCCCGTGTATACATCAATATCATGTCTTACACTCGATTGATGATTTGAAGTACTCAAATGTATGATCTTGTGAGACAACCATGAGAATATTAGCTATACTGAATGGTTACAAATGATGGAATCAATCAATGATGATTTGAGTTCTTCATGCTCAGAGTCCAATGAGAAAGAATTGCACCTGCTCATGCTACATAATTCCATGCAAAAGGAATGCTGCATTGTGCCCTTTCAGCAACTTTACTCTCACCTCATGTTACTTCTTCCCATAACAATGGAACGAACATGTAATGCCCTTTTTCGTCAGGATTTATCCACATTAACGGGAACATTACTATTGAACTTAGAACAATTGGAACAACAACTTGATAAAGAAAAGTTTCAAAAGGATAGTTCAGTCTTTGCACTTCAAGTGATCCACAAAAATTTCAGTCATTCATCGTGGGGAATTTACATCGATTATGATCAAGACATGATGAAATGTCTTCGAAATGTCTTTCAAGAGACACCTTTGGAATGGAAATTAAGCGTGTTCATAGAGACACTTATCCATCTCATGGATAATGTGGAGAAGTATATTGAGGAAGTTACTCAGAAAGAGGAAAAAGTGGATGAGAGTGCAGTGCGGTTGAGAGATAGTTGTGATGAGTTGGGTAATGTATCGAGTTGAAGAATGGTGTTCTTGAATGCTGAGAATGTCGAGAGACAACAAATAATGATGTAACGGCATTTGATTTACTCCTAACACAAAAAGTAGATCAGATGTCGAAAAGGGAATGAATGTTGGGCACAATCAAAGATTGTAGTGTTGAGTCGGGTAAAGCACCGGATGATGGATCGTTGACACTAAATCTGAGGCTCGAGAGATAGATAAGCTTGACACTGACCGGCCCGGTCGGTGACTCTTATTACACATGATGTGGATGCGGATATCATACCGAAAATTGAACAGGTGTCATGTAATGAGGTACCCTTAACATTTCAACATAGTACATCTGCTAAAGTACTTAAACAAACTGATCATGATCTTTGAACATGACTTTGATAAATGTTACATGGCGAAATTTGAATCTGAGATTAAGTGTTTCAAAACAAAAGATATGGTTGATACAAAGGCTTTTGATGAACTTTCAAACAAATTCTCAAATCTTGAAAAACATTGCATTTCACTTGAAATTGCGATACATAGTAAAGAAGAAAGTTTTCAACTTAACAAACCATGTAAAAATCCGGAACTTTCTGAATTCCGTGAACTTTTTGAAATTAACACTTTGAAAGATCAGCTTCAAGACAAAGACTCAACCATTTACAATCTGAAGAAACATATTTATGTCCTGAATTTGAAAAGTAATTTAGTCATGACTAAACAAGACATTGATACTATTAAAACAAGAAATAATAAATTGGAAATTTATGTGGCTAAATTACTTATGGATAATGAGACTTTGAAAAAACATCAAAAGGACCTAAGCAACTCTATCAATGAAACTAGAACAAAGTCCGTGGAACAAACAAAATCTTTGATAGCAAAAATTGATGAACTCAAAGCTCAACTTCAGGATAAGAGTTTTGCGATAGTTGCCTTAAAGAATGAGCTGAGAAAAACTGTAGGGAAAAGTGTGAAGACTAAGTTTACAAAACCATCAACCTTGGGAAGCGGCTTCTCATTCCATTAGAGACGGTTTGTTGTTAGTGACCTCTGCATTTATATCACGAAAGAACAAAATTTTCAAAAACACGGTTTGCCTCCCAAGTTGATGTGAAACAAGTTTTGTCAAAACCAGTCACTTCACCTTATTTGCCTAAGAATTCACATGATATAAATGACTTGTTCAAGAACTATGATCTAGAAGAAGCTAAGAAAAACGCACATATTCAAAAGGATGGAATTTTAGGTGCTAGACCTAGGGTGATGAATTCTACGAGATTTCAAGGCACTTCTAGTAGTTTTAAACCATTACCTAGGAATACTCAACTAAACACTAGGGATTGGCTTGGATCTAAGAGTAGTTGCGTTTTGAATAAAGCTTTTCCCATAGCAGATCACTCTAAGAACTCTAGGTCATTTTCTAAATCCAAACAAGTTGTTTGCTCAAATTGTCTGAAATGCATCTTTAAGGCACATCATGATAATTGTTTTTCAAAATCCTTAAAGAAATTAAATGCTCATGCAAAGGTTCAACCTGTTAAGTCTAGGATTTTCACTAAGTCATCTATTGTGGATATGAAGCAAAAAGCTGAAAACGCTTAGATGGATACCAACTGCTAAATCTTTGGAGTCTAGGAATATCGATAAGTCTTCCACTGTGCATAAGAATATCAACAATCCTAGACCTTGCCATAAGTGGATGCGGTAAAATGTTTAAGGATGTTGGACTTAGGTGGATACTTACGAAAGTTGTTTTGATGGCAAAATCAAGGTTGACCATGAAACCCCAAAGGGTTTGGATACTAATGTCACTAACCAATATATATGCAATCAAGCATGTAATGTTAGTGCAGTGAGTCCTTACTCGATGCGAATACTTGATCCTTCATTACATGGAGTGGCTTAAAGTATGGATAACAAATGGATTGATATCTCATAACTCACGGGTTCAAGTAACTCAACCTTGATATTAAATCGACTATGACGTCTGTTTCGATTCAGGCCTCGTACTTCAACACTATGGCGTGCATAGATAACACCTCGGGCCCGCTCCTCGAAAGAATAGTGTGCGCCTCAATGCGCTTTATCTTGAAGAAGAAATCTTCATTTTATGACCATTCTCATCAACATTCTTCATCAACAAGCTTCATGTTTTTCAATGCTCATTCAATCCTCAAGTGGATCTTCGTTCATTGGTATATATTCTTATTCACTTGCTCAATCAAAAATGGCAAAATTCATTTGCAATTTTAGGGGAGAAAGTGAATATACTACATGTTGATGGATGCTTGAGTTATGGTCATATGACTCTCCAACGCCTAATGTCTTCACTCACTAAGGATAGTGGGATTTACTATTTGGGATTCAAAGATATGTTTGATGAGTACTTCCAACCTCCAACGAATGTTGATCATCCGATTATCTGAAGCTCATGCTCGGTTCCTCTTGACTCAAGCGGTTCATCATCTAAGAAGTACTTCTCGAAATTCTCAAGAACCTTATCTCCGGTTATTTCACAAGGCATTGATAATGACTATCATGATATTGTAGTTGCACTATTGAATAATGATCCGCTCTTTGGTATTCCTTTTCCAAATCTTCACGGATTATTGTTCATGAATAATGATCCGCTCTTTGGTATTCCTTTGCCAAATCTTCACGGATTATTGTTCCTCTCATTGTGCACGCTATAAATCAACCACATGAACATTAAGTAAAATGACTACCTCATCCGCTCGAAGACATTATTGGTAAATCTTCCATATCAGTCTCTACATGTATACCTTTAGGAAGAATGCATTGATGTTGAGGAATCATTTGTCCCGGTTCATTCTGTGGGTCAATGTACATCCGATTGTATGTTTATTCACGTGTTGGACATTTGACACAAGTTTATTACTTCGGAGTTAATCAATTATCACTTATTTGAGATTGAAGTTGACTTTCACGATGGCGTGTTCTTATTTGATAACTTGCTCGGGCTTAAGAATTTGAGTTGAAGACTTGGTTTATCTAGTTACCAGCAGTCGGGGTGGATGGTTAAAGACCGACGATGTGGATAATCTCAAGAGGTGTTAATGTCTCATACTTTGTTTGAGTTGTGAGTACTTAGAGATTTGCTTGAAGCATATATTCTCGACACCGTTCTTCCATCATTAAGTGCAAGCTTAAGATACAAATGTAGGGAATTCAAATTGATTTCAAGTTTGGTATATCAAGTTTTCTTCATTAGTGATCACTTCAAATTGTCTACATATGGGTTGATAAAGATATTCAGAGAGAGTTTCTGTAGCATTTGATTCTCACAAGATACTTTTAAGCTCATTGTGTTCTTCTCAAAAGATTTCAAGGATATGAATGTACTATTTCTTGCTGATTAGGGTATCAAAACCGGCAAGGGGAAGAAGACATACATCTAATCGCTGCAACGACTACGTGATGAACTTAATACTTCTTCTATATTGAAGTTATTAGGGAGACATATGTCATAGTAGAAACTTCGGTGTTTAATTAGGTGGTTTGGTGTTATCATTCCAACTGTTTGGGGGAAGGATGTATCATTCCAAGTATTTGCTGGAAGGATGTATCATTCCAACTATTTGGGGGAAGGATGTATTATTCCAAATATTTGGAGGAAGGATGTATCATTCCAACTATTAGGGGGAAGGATGTACTATTCCAACTATTTGGGGTAAGTGGTCTCTTGACACTTTTGGTATGTGTTAACTCAGCTCTCAGTGGGAAGAAATATGAGAAGAATATGTGGAGCGTGAGATGATATTGCTTATCGACATCTTCTATATGATTTATGGTAGTGCTTCCGGTTATTGCTTCATGTACACAATGTTATGACAATTACAACGAGATCGCAACCATCAGGGGAGAGATATGTGTTCATCAGGGACGCACAACATGTTCACATGATCGAGCTTATTCAGTTATTCCGGAGTTGATATCCGCAGAGATGATCGGTGATTCAACATGTTACTTGGATGTCATCGTCTCTACTCTTGTTGGGTACATGTAATGTACATTATGGCTGATTGGTTATATGAACAATATTTGGAATGCATTTGGTGAAATGAAGATGTTGACATATTGTTCTCCCGAATAGACAACTGCTTAAACTCGAAGAGTAATGTGTACATCGGGGATGCACAACAGGTTCACGTGATAGAGCTTAATCATGTATTCCGGGTTTGATAACGGCAAAGATGATCAATGATTAAGCTTGTTACTTCGGTGTTCTCGTGTTCTTCGGGGTGTTGAGCTTCATTCAATGAGACTGTTTCTCTTCACATTCTACTTCTTGGGAAAATGGTTTTTATTCAAAGATTTTCGGTTTTGGGGGAAGCTACCAAAGTCTAACTTTCTGTAGGCTTAATTTCTGACGTCCATTCAAGAGTCTCGAAAGCTTTGGTGGTGAAAGTTTAAGAAATGATGACTTCTTTCTTCTACTAAGTGCTGAACGATATCCTTATATCGGTACTCGTATCATCATCTTCTTAAACTATATCATCTTATTTGTATATATTTATCAAAAAGCAAAATACAAAAATATAAAACCAACAAAAAGAAAATAGAAAAATATAAAATTTTCAAAAAAAAAAAAAAAAAAAAATCATAAAATTTAAAAATATCAAAAATATTGTTTTCTCAAGACATGTCTTCTGGTATCGATAACATCTACGGTCTTAGAAATGTCATTCAACAATGGCACGGGACCATAGATGAAGTTCGAGCAGAAGGTGTAAATATTTATTTTCAAAACATGTCTAAAATTATGGCTTGCAGTTATTTCAGACTGTAACCCACGCATAATCATGGTTTGCTATTATTTCAGATAGCAACCCGTTCTTCAAAGAAGGAAAGTGTTGCGCTAAACCGATTTTCAAATATATCGTGCGCTTATCCTAAATCAAAATGAGGAAAGTATGTCGAAGGACTGCTGTTCCTACTCAAATATTTCTCCTTCCAAAATTCTTTAGAAAAATATTTGTTTTAACAAAATGGTGGTAAATGAGTTGCTTGAAAATCAATCAGAATCAAGTTTTCATTAATTTTCAAAACCCAATCAATGACTTCAGCTTATTTAAAACTTTTCATAGAATGAGTCATTGATTGAGGGGGAGAATGTTTTCAAATTTATATCATCTATCAAGCTTATCTAAAATATCCTACATACTTAACTGAAAAATATGTTTGCCTATGTCGAAGGACTGGGAATTTAGGATATGATTGTTAGGATTAGATTATTAGAGTTTGATGAACACATAAATCCCATGCCTTATATGAACTGATTGATATGTTGGATGACTATTATTAGTCGATTGTTGTTTGGGTGATGTCGACCACTATATATCTGTATGTATGTTCACTAACGTATGCAAATATCATGGTATAAAAGAATGTTCCCGATCCGGATCCCACATAAGAAGATGATTGGATGCCAAAAGGAAAGGGTGACTATATCTTGGGTCGACAAATGAAGAAACGGAGCTTAATTAGATCTCCATTGAGAGTTGGCACGATAGATGCAACTTAAGAGGTATGCATCTGCAGATGGTTTTCTTCCAGCCCTACAGCAACAACAGAAACTTCTTATCCACCTAACGTATCTTTGTGCAGGAAAAAGTAGTGGATGATACCATTTTTTCTTAAAACAATTTTGAAAATATTGCTTTGAAAATGGAAAAATATTGTTTTGAAAATAAATTGGATTAAAATTTTGGAAATCAACCGGACTTCTTTTTGCTAAACTAAAGTCACTCAATCAACGACTACGGTCATGGATTGAGGGGGAGAGTGATTTCAAACTAAATATTTTCAAACGATATCTCATCTATCAAGTCCGTTTGTACAAAATAAGTGGTGATCTAAAGATTTAATATTATGTCATGGTATGATTTTCTTTAAAACTCAAAGATCTTTCAAAATGAAATTTTTTCTGTTCTTGTTTGATTGTGAAATTGTTTTATTTTACTTAAAGATCTCTTAAAACTATCATACCTGACACTAACAATCTTTAATGTCGAAAAATTGATCCTTATCTGTCATTTTTCAAAAGTAAATCAGGCCACGTCTTTCCCTTAAAAATTTTCTAAATAATTTAAATCAATTGGGATCACAAATCTCAAAAGGTTTGAAATTTTTGATCGGGGGAGAGATCGTGATTTAAATCTCAAATCGGTTTTAAAGGGTGATTATTTTAAAAGCACTCCTTCTTTCATGTGCCAAACGACTTCAAATACATAATGCCCATGATTGAGGAGGAGCATTTAACCAAAAACCAGAAGTGTATTTAAATAAGGCCCCATATTCTCCCATGTTTTCCAAACCTTATTAAATCACTTGGGATCCAAAATCTCAAAGGGTTTGATATTTTTGATTGGGGGAGAATTTGTGATTTAATAATGAAATTTGATAAAAGATGATCGTTTTGATTCAAATGTGCATGTTGTTCTCCCATATGTGCCAAACGCTTTCGAATCTCGAAGCACATATTGAGGGAGAGCATTTCAAAAGAAAATAAACTTTCAAGGTACAAAGATTTCTATGTTTCAACATAAAGTACCTTGATTGATTTTCTAATGGTTTCTTAATGGCTTTTGTGATCGTGGATGTACTTCAAAAGAACTCTTTCCTCTATGTGAAAAAATGATTTCAAATATCCTACGCACATATTGAGGGGGAGAATTTACCAAAGAAATTCAAATGGCTTTTTTCTAAGGAAATTGTGATCAAGAAATTATTTCAAAGAACTCTTGCTTCCATGTGCTAAACAATTTCAAAATCATATGCACATGTTGAGGGGGGGCATTTCTAAATGATCAAAAACAATTAAGGTACAAAATGCTTTGATACTATATCACAAGTACCTTGTTTGACTTTCCAAATGATTTTTCAATTGATTTCAAGAAGGAAAGAACAATACCAAAAGACCGACCAATTTACTTTATGCATGGTGTTATAAGGATGGTTAGGTTAGGTATTCGCTCCCACGATCCCGCCAGAGCCGGAGGGATATACCCAGGGACAATCCACTAGATAGTGTAGAAGTCCTTAGGTATGATGAAAAAAGGAGAAAAATGAGAATATGGGAAGAGTGCCGACTGAGACGAGCTAGTACTGGAACAAACCCAACAAGGTTCTAGTAATGAAGTCTCGGTAGCAGCGAAGGGTTGAAGAATGAAAAAAAAATAAATGTGAAAAGGGTGAAAAGAAATAGCCCTCCAATAATTCAACCTTAGGGCAGAAACCGGGTTCAATTCGTATGCTACTGGTTGTTACTAAGGTAACACTGGTATTGAAGACAAGACGTCATGGACCCAGTGACGCACTGCCCCTAACTTCCCTAGCTACTCAAGTTCCCCTTAAAAGGACTTGTTTCATTCTCATGGGGAACCTACACAATCTATCGACTTTCTCTTAAAGATGGTTGATATTGAAGAAGGAGGCCCTCTCCCCAGTCTCCGGCATAGGAAACCAAATGTGCACAATTGAGTCTAGAGCCAAGAGATCATCCACAATATATCATTAGGACACAAAATTAATGAAGACTTGTTGTTTCACACAATGTGGAAATTAAGTATATATTGAGAGTCCTACGCATTATCCTTGTGGTATTTCCTGAACATCCGAGTGATATGTTAAAAGTATTCACGATGAAGATGGAAATCCTTCTAGAGCCAACATCAAACAAGCTCTTTGTGGGTGACATGTGAGATCTTTCCTAAAGATCAAGCTTGTGACAACTGGACAGAAACGATGGGGCGATTCACTCATGAATCAACCTTGGTCCAGGAAATGAATTGACGAATACTTTTGGAAAAACCGTTCGATGTGCAAATCTTCTTTTCTCTAGCAAATTGAATGTGTAATCATGTTTTCAAACACAAAAGTATCTCTGATTGAAAAAATACTTTTGGAAAAACCGTTCGATGTACAAATCTCTTCTTTTCTCTAGCACATCGAATGTGTATTCTTCTTCAAATACAAAAAGTATTTCTGATTGAAAATTGATCTTTCTTATAAAAACTTCGTCGTATTGCAAAACTCTTTCTTCTAAGCAATACGTAATTGTTTTCAAATCATTTTCTATCAATCAGTAAATCTCAATTTGCTGGTTCACTCACTCCGTGTTGTCTACTTTGGGACGCTCCAATTTGAGAACGGCTAGAAACAGTGCGAAAACCCTGTCAAGGAGATTCTTCAGAATTCTACCTGATCATAGGCAGTATTTATACTGATCAACGGGGAACCGTGGTTCTTGCAACTATATTCAACGAAAGTGAACAAAGATACTTTCGTGTGTTTTAGTGCTAACTGTTGTTTGCAGGAACTGTTGGACGGTTGCAGCTGATCAGAGTTGAGAAGTCAATTCACAACCGCATGCTCACAGCATTCGCACTTAATTGAAGAAAATCATGATCATCAAAGACATACAAAATATGCTTCCGCTACTCTAAAGAAAAGATGCCATGATTCAGAAAGTATGAGCATGTCGGTCCAAAAGTCATAACATCACATGAAGGAAACACAATAAAGGGTGATCTAGAGAGTTGCTGTGGATGATGATCTCGATGAAAGCTCAAAGATCATCAAAGATGTGGATCAGTTCAAAGACCCCCACTAAAAGTACAAAGTATTCGGACTTTGAAGAATCACTGCTACAGCACAAAGAAAGCGGAACTTGAAGAATTGAAGTCTACGAGCTCAGAACAGAAGACAAAATAGAATGCTAGGATTCGAAATGTAAATCATGGGGTGACCTCCCTTAGGGGGAGATTGTTAGGAATTGTAAATTCCATAAGGAAGTGTCGGTCACCCCAATTATAGTCTAGCATATGTTAGCTCGTAGACATTACGTTATTTACTCGTTATTTAGTTAGTTATTTAGTTTAGTGCAACACCGTGGAGGACGGACGGGTCTTTACCGACTGTATGCCTGATCCACAGTCCGAAGGAGGACGTTTAGTATGTAACTATAAATACTCTCTACCTCCCAAGGTAGAGGGTTGGTGATGAGTGCTTATTCACTCATCATTTCTACCCATCTAAGACCACAAAAATGTCTAAAAACACGGAAATATTACCCATTATTCTGCAGATATCCTTGGAGTGTGTTTTTATGTGTTTCAGGTACAAAGGATCGAAAACAGGGCAAAAACGAACAGAAATGAGCTCGGATTGGAAAACGTGCTTTGCAGACGAAGCCGGAAGATGATTTTCTATATTTTTCAGAGCCCGGGATACATATTTGGGAGTGAGCTTGGGGAATCAGACGGAAAACCTAACCCTAAATCCAAATTACTAATTTACCTTCTACCCACAAAATTACCATTTTACCCTTTTTCACAAAAATCCTAAAACACTCTTTCTTTCTAAATCCTAAATCATTTTTTAAAACCAATTATTTTTGAAAACCAATTTTTAGTTAAAAGTTTTTATAAAAAAAAAAAGTGAATTTTTAATTAAAATTAGGCAAAGTATTTTTTACAAATTACCTAAACCTTTTACAAGCACTTAATCCCCTTTAATCCCTTTCTACCCATTTTTATAAAAACCCAACTAAAAAAAAAACCCAACCCATGCCTGTTTGACACTTACCCAGCTTTTTAACCTTTTCCCTCTTCACCCCATTTTCCCAAACCTGATAAAACCAAAACCCAGAACAAACCCATTTTTGCCCGCCAAAACCTTACACCCTCACCCTTGTCTTCTTCCTCACATCACTCTCAACCCCCACTGATTCCCAAGCAACCCTCCCCCACACCCACATGGCTCAAAAGCCACCTTGGCAATCCTATGCTATCTCATTGGAGCTCATAAAAGAGACGGCTCAGATTACTCCCCTTGGTGCCCAAGCTGGATGGATGGCTCGGATTGAACCAAAGAAACACAAAGACTCCAATCCTCACTTCTGTCTCACAACAAAAGCACAAGTAGTAGCATTTGAAGACCAAGCTGCTAGTATAAATAGATGAACTTGTAGCCATGTATAAGGCATTAGGTTTTTTGTCTAGTTTTAGTTTCAGTAGCTTTAATTTCAAATGTAATGTTTTTTCTTTAAATGAAAAAAAAAGTTTTTATTTTACTCATCTGTCTTGCTGCTTATTTAGCAAATAAGCACTTTAGTGCTTATTAGCTTATCACCCCTTGTCATCAGTTCTCAGGTTGAATTTTAAACTGCAAAATAGTTTTTACAAGTGAAATCCTAAGTTGTTTTTTTTTTAAAAGAAATCAGTTTTCAAAGCTTAACACCCCATAAAGGGGTGTTTGGTACTAGCTTATTATTGGTCTAAAAACTGCTTTTCCACTCACTTTGACTTTCAAAGTCCAAGTATTTTGAGGTGTTAGTAAGATTGCAAAAGTGGTTTTAACTTGTATCACTTAGTTCACAAGTTTCTAAAAAAAAAAAAAAAAAAGTTTTCTGTCCAAAAGTTTCTACACAGCTGCTGCTGTTCGAAACCTCTTTTCACAGCTTATTTGTCATCATAAAAGTGTCAAAACTACTTTTCTTACATCTCTACATACCCAACTCAACATAGCATTAGTCCATTTGCACTTAGTTTAGCTTACTTAGTTTAAAATTGCATTTAAAATCTGTCATTTGCCATTTTGCCAAGCTGTTTCAGAGGTCCTTATATGTCATTTAGCCACTTATTTTTGATTTTTCATTTCCTAGATTATTAGCTTTAGAGCCTGAAACTTGGTATGATTAAAATAGGCTAGGTAGTGCACTCAAAAGTGATTTTTGTGAATTTTTATCTTAGCTTATTGTAGCTTGTTCATGGAAGGCTTAAGGGCACCCTTGGGGATGCCCTGCTGATACATTAGCAGCCCCTTTCCAGCTTATTTTGTGCTTATTAGTCATTCTAGTTAGCTTATCTAGGATACCCTGGTGCTTATTAGGAACTATAGATTAGGTGAGTTAGTATTTAGCTTATCTCTTGCTTATTGTATGCTTATTTAGACTTTTAGAATAAGATTATCATCCCTTTTATGCTTATTTCCCATGTTAGCTTAGGATTTCCAAAAACTGCTTATTTTCTCCATTAGAGTAGTCAATTTCCCTTATTTCTAGCTTATTTGAGTTTCTTAATTGTTATTTTCTTGATTTCAATAGCTTATCTAAGTGCTTATTTCTTTGTTGTGCCAAAGAACCTGTCAAAAATATTGCTTATTTGGTTTTGTGTAAGACTGAGGTGAATAAGCAGTCTCCAACTGCTTATTTCCAAGGTTTGGTAAAAAGTTCTTTTACAAAAAGTCATTGTTTTATTCTTATAATTAAGTTGTAAAAGAAAAATTTGAAAAAAAAAATAATTACAAAAAGGTGCAAGGTACCAGGTTCGAACTCAAGCCTCTTGGCTCACACACTTAACACAAACGCAATCACCAAATGCCCTTGGGTCTTTGACTGGTTGTATGTTGCACAATTAATCTCTTAAATACATATTCAGTTTTAAGCTTACTAGCTTAATTGATTTTTTACGAGCTTATTTCATAAAGCAGTACTCACTTTTTATATTTTTCTTAAAACCAGTAGGACTTAAAGTATTTTCTATGAAATTTTCAGATTTTTCCCAATTAGTTTAGTATTTTTTATAATTAAATTAGATTAAATTAGTTTTTAATTCATAATAAATAATTTAAAAGTCAAAAAAATACCCGGCCTTTTCCTAAAATTATTTTTAGTAGTTTAGAACGTAGGAAAATTAGTTTCACCTCCGTAGGCCTTAAATTGCATTATTTTCACTTTTTGAGGCTCGGATTAGCCCGGTTTTCACGTTTTTGCATATTAGCACCCTAGGACTTAATTTAGCTTAGTTTTATTGTTAGTATGCTTAGTAGTGGTTAGTTTGTCATTTATTAGGTTTCCCTTGCCTTAATTACTTTCCCGTTAATTAATTTGTAGAAACCGTAATAAAAAACAATCAAATCTCGAACAATTCAAGCATTTTAATAACAAACCTCAAACGTTATCCTCAATTCACACCTCGTTGGGACACGACCCGGGTAATCACTTGCCCGGTATCACTTATATCACATTCGTGAGTTTTGGCACGTTAACCCTTTTCCTAAAAGGTTGATTTGTCGATTCTCGCGTGTATCTTATATTTGATATATTTTCTTAAACGAATCAGTTGGACCTTTCACTTAATCTAACATTTCTTTCTTTTGTTTACTTTCTCTTTCTAGAAAGGCTCCCATCTTCCACTTTCTCTCTCTAAACTCTTGCATAATTCGACTCATATATTGAATGTATTATGTGTTTATGAAAGCCAATATCTTACATTACCATTACCATGCTTCACAGTAACCGTAATAAAACCTTCATCATTAACCAACGGTTCCATAATTGGTTTAACTCGTTTAGGCTAACCCCCATCGTTGTGATCAAATATTTTACATGTATCGCACCTTGGCGGATTCCATTCATACTCAATATCAAGCTTTTCCAACGAATGACCTAATCCATTAGGGAATGAAACCGCAACAATAATAGAGTCCAGTAACGCAACCCTAGATGACACTTCCACAAGTGCACGAGCATAAGAATTACGTCCCAAAGACTGAAGACACATAGAACTAGGATAAGCATCCTGATAGGACACCTAATTTGAGTAGTAATCAAGCTAAGCCCAACTTCCGAGTAAGAAATAATTGGCACATTATGAATTTTAACCTACACCGGAGCTGTAGTTATCTCCTCTTTTGTATGTTTAGAATTAGGTGTCCATATATTCAAAAAAAAGGGACAAAACAAATCAACCACGGACTGTTTTCCAACACCTTTTCCATGCCATCTTTAGTTGCGAATTGAAAGAGAAGGAAACCATTATTCAACATTACACGTTGAAGACCAAACTTAGCCCATGTATTCTTGACATAATTTTTGACTATTGGAAAGGCGAGTCGCTTTCCAATAAAATAACCATAGATTAGGTTAGCAAATCTATTACTAACCTCATCAATGACTTCTATAGGAATTGTAACATCAGCCCCTTTCACACATTCTCAATTTCACATTTCATTAATTTTCACCGTTCTCTTATTAGAAGTACCCATCAACTTAGATGCAAAATAAGTAAAAGCAAATGAAGTTGGGACCGTAGATTGACCTAGCACTTCCTTCTCCTACCACTATTTTTGACATCTTACATTCGATTATGGCACTAGCGGTAACTAAGAATCCTCTTCCAACCAATAATGGACACGTGGTATCACTATTCATATCTAGCACATGGAAATCTGCCAAAAGAGCTAATTGACCTACGTGTACTACCATGTCCTTCATTATCCCTACCGAATACTCAAAACTACCGTTCGCTAAACCTATGATGGTCTTTCTCGTCTTAATTGCATATAAAGGTATTTTACAAAAAGATAAGTGTAGGGAAGATCATATATGTTTTTAAGAACATCAACATGATATTAACAATAATTGGAATTGTATATATTCGTGTGTTTTTAGATTAAAATGCTTGTATCGAGTCATAATGGATGTTTTGCAAAAAAATTTCCGGGTTTTAATGAGGTAAAATTTTCAGAATTTTTCTAGAAAAACGTACCAGAACCTTTCTGTCAGGTTAAACTGACGGCGTCAGGATTAACACCTGAAGACGTCAGGCAATGAAGAAACAGAATATCAGTTTCGTTTCTTGTGTAACTTGTGATATTTGGAAATTCTCAATTCTTAATTTTCCAGAAAAAACTGCAAACATCCATTCCACAAGCATTATATCTTATTCGCTTTCTAGTTTAGTTTTGTTTCATATATAGTTTTATCGCCGATTTTACGTGAGGTTTCGTTTTGTTTTCTTATAAGTGTGCAGGTTATATTAGACAAGAAGAAGAAACACATATTGGAAGCACTTATCACTTATTCATTCTTCTTGGAGGAGGATTTAACCGAACTTCATACATATCCTACCGAGATAATCAGGGGAGTACTAGTTTCTTTCTCTTTTATTCCTTTATCATAACTTTAATACTTTTGGGGAACATTGGGGACAATGTTCAGTTTAAGTGTAGGGAGGGAGAATAAAACGGGAACTTAGAAACTATTCACTCATTTGATTTTTGTCTTGTCCTTGGTAAATTGTGTAATAAACTATGAAAAATATTTGTTAGGACAATTTTAGCACCAAATTTAAATTTTTTACGGCATTTACAAGTAAAACTTTAGTATTAATAAAGCGTCTCATGGATAGGAATTATATGACTAGCACAAAAATCGTATACCACTCAAATTTCACCCAAAAAATGTGAGGTTCGCCCCTAGATCTTTAAGAATAAAAGAATTCATTTTTAATGCTTAGTGAGTGTACCGGTAGCATAATAGATTCTAGAACTTGTTTTGTGATGCATTCCAAGATCGCTAGTGAGACTACATTCATCTAGTTAGGATTAACTAAATGATAAGAGGCACTAGGATAACCCTTATTTGAAACCTGTAATTTAATTATGTCATCCTCATTATTAGAGTAATTTCCCCACACCCTTGCGATGTACTCATCTTTAGTACACAATACCCCTAGTTAACCCCTCAAAGCCTATCCTTTTCGCGGTTCTCGTGATGTTTCGGTTTCCGAAATATCAATGAAGAGCATTGTTTACAATCCACCACCAAATGTTACACCCAAATCGCCTTAACCTACCTTGTATGCACTCATCTTTAGTGCATTATTGTTATCATTGCTAAACCCTTAGTTGAGTTATCTATTTACTTTCATGGTTGCTAAGTCGAGTCATATTATTTGTATTCAGTTTTGGGACGATTGGGACTCATGGGTTAAAGTAATATTTTATGGTGTAACGGGAAAGAACGATAAATTCAAATTCCCTTTTTCTACGTAATTAAGTACTCCAAGTGTTTTGATCTTTTCAAATCGGGTCAATTAGTATTAGTGAAAATTGTAGGGATGCTCCTATAAATCCCTTTACGTTGATGTTATCGTAGAGGATGGTAGAGTAAAAAGGTATGCACAAAAAAAATGCAAAAAAAAGAGAAAAATATATGGGCTACCATCCTACATCTATCTTTAGTTAATGTTTTTAAGTTTGTGTTTGTGTTTTGTTTCAAGTTGTTTAGTGTTAGTAAGTCGAGTCTTGGCTTAGCAACACCACGTTTTACATGCTTGTAACATAAGATTTTTGACTTGCCACCACTAAATATCCCTTATCCAACAAAACCCTTTACTTCACAGCCTAACTTTACAACCCTTGTAAAGACCTCTTAGATAGTTATTCCTAGGTGCTTACGCCAAAGCGGTGGAGGTTTGATCTATCTCAAGCCTATGGTAATCTATGTATTATGCCAGGTAATGAGTGTTTATCTTCCATTTCCTTACATATTATATTTCATATAAACCCGAGAAATGAGAGAATCCAAACACCAATTGTGAGGTGCTAGTGTATAATTTTCGTACTTGTTATAACTATTGTGGCGCTTGTACTTGTTGTAAATTATTTTAAATCAATACTTCATGCCCCCTAACTTATAAATTGATTGGCCAAAAGCACATTTGCTTGAGGACAAGCAAATTCTAAGTGTAGGGATATTTGATAAGGATTTAAAACATACGTTTTTAGGGGGTCATTTAAGCCTTAAATCGACACATTTTATATCCGTTACTACTTAAAATCGTTCCTTTTTACATTTTAGGTCTTTTGGAAGCAAAATGCTGGAATCAAGCATATTTGGATGAAAACGAGCGAAAACATGAAGAAAACGACAAAGTCAAGACTCAAGCTGTTCTTAAAGCCTGACGGCGTCCCATCTCAAAAGGTGACGCCGTCACTTGTTGAAGATTTTGATAAAAGTCCAAGGGATGGCTCAGGATTTTTTTTGGTTTTAAAACCTGACGACGTCACGTGTTAATTCTGGAGGGCGTCACCCTTTGTTTTACACCAGACGACCAATGAACAAATAACAGGCAACGTCCCTATTGAAGTCTGACGACGTCACACTCCTCAACTGACGCCGTCCCAACGATGACTTAGCCCAAACAAAACCCTAATGACGGAGACCGGACGGCCTCACCAGCAAAAGGCGACGTCGTTACACTTGTAAATCTATAAATAGAATTCGTATTTTTCTACATTGAGGAGGTAGAATTTTGGAGAGCAAACCCTAATTCAGTTGTAGTCCGACTTGGACAGTATTTTAGGGTTACAAACCCTTCTTTACATTATAAGATAAGTTTGTTAATCCATGTTATCATTATGTCTACCCCGTGTTTAATTATTTGTGTGTATGCTTGCTTGTTTGCCATGAGTAGCTAAATTATCATTGTGTTTGCTTAGATCTATGAAACCTAGTTGTTAATTATTGTTAGGTTGTCTCTTATCTTGATTGGTAGACACTAGAGTAAGGAAAACTTTCTTCTTCTTTAATTGTTGCGAGCTTGAACGTCCTAAATAGCAAAAAGTTTAAGAATGCGCTTAGGCCATCGTTGTGTTTATTGCGTGAGTTGTAGCTTTAGGATAATAGAATATTCGGGGGGAGATACTACAGTACTTGGTGATCCTGGATAGTCTAGAGGAGAGTAACAATTCATAGAATTGGGGAATTTAGCACCGCCCTATGACCAAACGGAATACAACACACCAATTAAGATGAGGATGTGACAATTCAACCGACCAATAAGAGATAACTAGGGTGTAAGAACATCTAAGTAAACACATTTTTAATCATCATAAGAGCACACCTACATTAACATAGCCTATCTTTTATTTTTTATTTGTTTAAATAGTTAATTAGTTTAATTAAAAAGTAGTTAAAATCGGTAGAAATACCACCCTCCCCACTCCTATACCTCGAGATATTTACCTTGATTTCTAAAAAACATAAAAGACTAAAAAGAATCTCCCTCAACCTTAACTTCTCGTCATACATCTCTTCCTAGCATATCTATTCCCCTAGAGAACGATCAACCCCCTGGGCTTACCCATACTACACTACAATGATTAGGTTCACTTGCTAGAGGGTTGTAAAGCTTCCTCGTAGAAAATGAAGTCTTTCCCCGAATCTCCCATCACCTATGTATTCACCATGTGTTTTAGTATGATCTAACCCAAATACACTCCTAAGTATCTCAAAACCTTCTTTAGCCATTTCAAATTCTTGCTCTAATTCATAAGAATCGTTCTCAAAAACTTGATCACTATGTTCTATTTTACTAAAGGATTCCTCATGCGTGTCATATGTTTCGAAATCTATCCCACACATGGAACTAGGTAGTTCAACTCTAACCATCTCACAATCTTGTTCGGATTTAGGTTCCATGTTCTAAAAAACTAGGTCTATTTGTTCATGGTGCCTAAGATCGGATAAATCCGCCTTATCTGTTTCCTCAAGTTGTGATGTAGACAAGTCTATGCTTTCATTCAACTTATGGGTTACGCTTAGGAATCTTTTCTCAATTTTTTTCCAAAAGGTCTCACTAAAAGGAGTTGATCCTAACAATGATTGTTGAATAGAAGCCACACATGCACAAAATTCATCAAAGCCATCTAACTTTACACACATCTCCTCTTGGATATCTCTAAGATCACTCAAAAATTCATTAGAACAATAAGAAGCAATTCTATCTGTGAAATACAATTGTTCCTCATTTGTTAGTGATTCAAACGCAGCTCACTTTCCATAATGACAAATGAAAAATGGTTTTACGAACAAAGGGCACAAATAAAAGAGATAGACTACAATAAAGCTAACAAAAATAAAAAAGCTCACTTGATAGGAATCAAGCGAGTAAACCTAATCGAGATAGAAAACTAACTAGCTATTCTATTCCCCGGCAACGGCGCCAAAAACTTGATGCGTGGCTTCGGGGTCAAAAGACTTCCTTTTCCGCGAGCAAGCTTTACAACCCACTATGCAGTGTACCTAATCGTTGTAGTGTAGTGTGGGTAAGCCTAGAGGGTTGATCGTTCTCTAGGGGAATAGAGATGCTAGTAGAGATGTATGACGAGAATGTGAGGTTGAGGGTGATTCTTTTTAGCTTTTTATATTTTTTAGAAAACAAGTAATATCTCGGAGTTTAGGAGTGGGGGTGGTACTTCTACCAATTTTAACTACTTACTAATAAAGATTAAAAAACTAATTAACTAATGAAAAGAAGAAAATAAGCTATGGATTGTATGGTGTGTTCTTATGATAATTAAAAGCATGTTTACTTAGATGTTCTTACTCCCTAATTATCTCTTATTGGTCGGTTGAATTGTCACATCCTCATTCTAATTTGTGCGTTGTATTTCGTGTTAGTCATAGGGGGTGCCTAATTCCCTAGTTCTATGAATTGTAACTCTCCTCTAGACTATCCGGGATCGCCAAGTACCGTAGTATCTCCCCCGAATACTCTATTATATTAAAGCTACAACTCACACAATAAACAAAACGATGGCTTAAGTGCACTCTCAAGCTTTGTACTATTTAGGACGTTTAAGCTCGCAACAATTAAAGAAGAAGCCAGTTTTTCTTACTCTAGCGTCTACTAATTAAAACAAGAGACAACCTAATAATAATCAACAACTAGGTTTCATAGATCTAAGCAAACACAATAATAATTTAGTTACTCATGATAGATAAGCATGCACACACACAAACAATTGAACATAGGATAAACATGGTGATATAATGGATTAACAAACTTATGTTTGAGTGTAAAGAAGAGTTGTGAACCCTAAAATACTGCACGAGTCGGACTATGAACGAACTAGGGTTTGCTCTCCAAAATGTTACTATCCTAATGCAGAAAAATCAAAGTCTATATGTAGATTTACAAATGTGACGGGGTCGGCTTTTAATGGTGTCGCCGTCATTAGGGTTTCGTTTGGGCCAAGTCATCATTGGGATGACATCAGTTGATGAAGTGTGACGTCGTCTGGCTTCAATAGGGACGTCGTCTTGGAATGAGTCTTGGACGACTGGTGTAAAATAACGGGAGACCCCCTCCAGAAATAAGGCGTGACGCCGTCATGTTGTAGAACCAAAATCAGGTCTGAGCCATCACTTGAAATTTTATTAGAAAACCTCCTTAGCGACGGTGTATTCCTTTGAGTTGGGACGCCATCAGGTGCAGAAATCAGTCTTGTTTCTTGACTCAGTCGTTTTCTTCATGTTTTCGCTCCTTTTCGTCCAAACGTGCTTGATTCCAGCATTTTGCTTCCGAAAGACCTAAAATACGAAAAGGAACGATTTTAAGTAGTAACGGATATAAAATGTATCGATTTAGGGCTTAAATGACCCCCTAAAAATGTATGTTTTAAATCCTTATCAGACGTATACACGTAAAAATGGACTAAGTTTATAAGTGTGGGTGACACTAGCTATTTTTAAAATAACTTGAGCATATCATTGATATTTTGTTGACGTTAAATGAAATCGTAGATCGATAGTACGTTCATAACGTGAGGGTGCCTAAAGAAAGAGAACACAAAGCGTAAACATGACGCGACTAACATATAATAATATAAAATATTATACATATACGGATTCATGGTTCTTGATACCATGTTGAAATCAAAAAGAATATGAACAATTATATTAATCAAATTCACTAAACATTGAAAATTATATGACATTAAATATAAAACAAACTAACTTAACTTTAACAAGTAAATATGCCGAATGCAACGAGGTTACAGACCTTTATTATTTAAGATAGAAAATGAGATGTCATGCGCTTAGAGTTGAGATCAATATAGATCTCATATTTACCATAGATCCAATATATCAATCTTAGCCATCCATTTTTTTTTATCAAAGTTAATAAAAAAACTATTTTCCACTTTTTTTGAAAACAACATATCGTGCAAATGGTAAATCTTCAAAATATGAAAAAATACACCATCGCGACGAGAATTAAATTATCTTTCTATAGATATGCACTTTTCTATATTTTCGACAAACATTTTTTTTTTCAAAAATTCCGTCCAGAAAAATCATATGTGATTTTCAAAAAATCATACATGATTTATAAAAATCGAATCATATATGATTTTCACAAATCATATATGATTTTTACGAATCATATATGATTTTCAAAAATCATATATCATTTGTAAAAATCGAATCATATATGATTTTTTTGGGTCGAAATTTTGAAAAAAAAATCGTTAAAAATATATAGTTGTGCATATCTATAGAAAGATAATTTAATTCTCATCGCGATGGTATAATTTTTATCGCGTAACGATTAACGATTTGCGAGATATTTAATTTTTTTAAAAAGAGTGAAAGTTTACTTTAATAAAAAGATAAATGACTATTATTAGTTCATTGCATATATGACAAATTTGAGATTTATATTGAATTATCCACCATTAATGTATGCAACTTTTACCAAAAAAGAGGCTATAGTCATTAGTCCACGTCGTTTTATCTTATTTTCACTTTTACTTAAAATATATCGTTTCAGACACTCAATAGAAACTCTCTAATGATTCTGTATCTTTATGTTGCATAACGATGTAAAAAGTTAATTATTTTATGACATTTACCCAGAAATTATGGATTACTTAGATGTAGGGCTGTAAATGAACCAGACGAACACGAACGAAAATTTGTTCATGTTCGTTTATTTAATTTTAACTGGACAAATAAACGGATATGAACGTTTAAACGAACGAATTTTTTTGTTTATGTTCGTTTATTAAGAAAATGAGTTATTCATGTTTGTTCATGTCACAATTCTCAATTTCCGGTCATTTCTCATATTTACTATTTCATTGTTTATCGTAAACTAGGTTTACAAGTATTAAATTCGCGTAACTTTAGTGGTTTAGCTGCGAATTCATGAACAATCATCGAGGACATTTCATATAGACTAGGATTAGTCTACATATCATTAGTAACATCATCATATTAGTTCATGCATGATTTTGCATTTTACATTAAACGCGTCATTTTTTTATATTAAATAAACGCTATCGCGTAACTAATTACTTTGAACATTTGATCCGATGCTTCCAAAAATTGTTCCGATATATTTTTTTACTCATATTAAGATTATAAAAATAATATTATGAGTTTACCCGGTGTTTTAAATTTATTTTGTATATAAATTGTTATATTTATATAATTACGACGGTTTTCTTAAATACTACACGATAATTATTATTTCACTCAAAATTTTGCAAGAAATGTATTATTATAATTTTTATGACTTCAATATATTTTATTTTGACCCGTTAAAATTTATTTTTAACTAACGCTACCCTAAATGCTTAAATAAATACACAAGTTTCTAGTAATTCTTAACTACTAGTAATACTTAATGCATCTAGTCTTTTTTTTTATACATGTCGACATACTAAGATGAGTCACACCATTTTCACCAAATATCTTTACATATATCATTTTATACTCTAACCTACACATAGATCATTCATATCTTCAAGTGTAAAAGCAAAGTACTCTCTTCCTCTCTTCTCTACATAACCGGCCACCATAAGGTAGGACGGAGTGGACGTCGGGTTGGCATGCGAGCTCGTGAACCCACTGGGCTACACCATTTCGTGGACGTCGGGTTAGGGGGGCGGGTATTAATTTCGAGTTGGGAAGCCGAATGTTAACGTTGCAAAAGTATACGTTGCAAAAGTTTATGCCGTTATTAATGACTATTTGCCCCAAAAAAAAATCACTCCTATTTAAACCATAAACTTGCACCTCATTTTTGAATATAAAAACACACAACACAAATTACAACACACACTAATCTTTCAAAAACACCAAACTATGGATCCAATGAGAGGTAAAAAACCTTTCACCTCGCGTCAAGGTCGGTCTCAACCATCCACGAATCAACCAAAACAAACTCCGTTAGGATTTAGCCAATTTTATTCTCAACCATCCCCGAATCAATTTTATGTTCCACAACCCCAATCTCCACAATTTTTCCAATATAATATGGGTCCTCCTCAATTGAATCCACAACACTACAACAACACTGCTACAAGCGAGTTTTCCCCGTTCGAAAACCTTAGTCAAGGCGTAGAGTCGTACCGAAACACAACCACTACCAAACGAAGAAGACGAAGATGAGGAAGTTCAAGAAGTCGATCCGAGAGGGAAGAAAAAGCTTTCGTGGGAGGAGGCCCCGTGAAGTTTGGATGCCGGCACAAGAGGAGGCTTTGGCGAAAGCATGGGTTCAAATCTCCGAATGTGGTGTTGTCGGTAATGAACAAAAGTCCGACGGTTTTTGGAAACGGATTCATGAGCATTACGAGGCAACTTTGGGTTCGAGTTCACGAACATTTCATGCGTTGAATACCAAGTGGAGATCAATGAACACGACCATGGGTATTTTCAACGGCTACTACCTCCAAGCGGTACAATTACATAATCTATACTTTATTATTTACAATTACATTATTTTGTTTTAGCTATACTTTTTTATTTTACGTAATCTGTACTTTTTATTTACAATTACATTATTTTGTATATAATGTAGACACGTGCTAAGGCTAGTGGGTGCAGCGACTTGGGCGTGGTGAGGCAAGTGAAATGGATTTCTATACAGGAAGAAAAAACAATTTACTCATACCGGTGGGAGATTGTCAGAGGTCATGACAAATGGTTGGAGCAAGAATGTTTTCAAGATATTGCCGTCTTTGCAAGCAATTCTTCAAAAAGGAGGTCGGGGGAGTATGACGCGGCAAGCAACACCATTCCCGACATGAATGAAGACCCCACCCCTCCAGTTGAATCAAGAAAAATGAAAAAGAAGCAAGTTGCATCCTCCTCGTCTATCTCAAGCGTTGCGGATGAAATCAACGCCTACACACAAAAAAGACACAATATTTGGAAGAAAAACGCGATATGGGGGAAACAATTGTTGGCTACACAACTCGAGGGGGCGAAGTTCAAGAAAAGACAACGGGAATTGAAGTTTTTTTTGGAGCCGCATGATCACATTCGCGATCCCGCTATGTTGGAATTAGTTCTTACCCAGAAACGTGAACTTGCGGCCAAACACGGATGGGCTTGCAATTTTTAAATTGTAGTTTCAAGTTATTTTAATTTCAACTTATGTAATGTTTTTTTTTTAAGTTGTAGTTTCAATTTTTAAGTTGTAGTTTTTTTAAGTATTATGTAATGTTTTATTTTTAATGAAATGGTATGTTTTTATTTTAAATATTGTATGTGATTTTATGTATTTAAAAAAAAATGAATTCGGGTACTAGGGTACCACTCCCACTAGTTAGGGTAGTGTTAGGGTAGTATTGGGGTAGTTTTGAGTTGGAAGCTTTTTATTAGATAGAGGTGATGTGGCACCCTCAGGGTATTAGGGTAGTAGGGTTCCACTCCTCCCTCCCTAAGGATCAAGGAGGTGATCATAAAATTTTGCTAGTCAAGTTTTTAACAATCTAGTACACTCTTAGTTTAGGTTTTGAAATAAAAACCTAGGGTGTTAGGATTAACCTTGTTCACTTCACCTCATCAAGTAACTAGTAAGCATTTCATGGTCTTTTTCATCTTTCATATTCATATTATGTTCATTTTATCATGCTTGAGAAAAATATGCAAGTCATATGGATAGCTATACCACTTTTTATTGTTTTTAAGTGTTATAAATATATATTCATCATCCTATAATTACTCCTTGAAACATATCACTTTTGGTGATGTCTAGGAACCCATGACACCCTAAGAAGGTGTATGGTAGGATTAGAATAGCTTTGGAGTTGTTTTGAATTGGTTAGAATAGGTTTTGCGCGATAAAAACTCATTTCGACAAGTTTTCTTAAGGGTCTGTCCATATTTTTGAAATCTGGAAATTTCGACAGTAGGTAAAAATTGTTGGCCTAGATATTTAGAAAATATACTTTAAAACAAAAACGTGGCCGCTTGAATGAGTTAAAACGGAGTTATAACGAAGAAGTTATGCTATTTTCAAATTTGACGTCGAAAACTATAAAATCCAGAAATTTCAGCATGTTACTATCAATTTTTACGAGTCAAAAATGAGGCTTAAGCGTTATTAATTGTATCGACTTATCAAAAATATATTAGTATACTTTGATACGAAGCTAAGGACATATAAAACGTAGAAAACGGACTTGTAACGATTAAATTACACGCGTTTATATAAAGTTGCCGTAACTTTATTATTTAAGAAAAATTAATACATTTCTATTAGACAAATATTACGGCCACGAAGGACCATGTTGAGGGTCGTTTTTAACATGGATGTAATACTTTTTATAACATGATGTCTTCTAGTAAAAGTAAGTTCGCCAAGCATATTTTCCAAAATGTCCAACCGTTCGTCAAGCGGAGTTGTAACGAGTAAAATACGGTCACATAAACTTTGCCGAAAACCATCCTTAAACAATATTTTGGATACAAGTACCCTACTTTACCTATGTTTTTCTCCATGATCGAGACCTCTACGATAAAAACTTAAATGCTAAAACTTTGAGATGATGATACAAGCTTCCCAAAACCGTTGTGTTTATTTCCTAACACTCGATGTGCACCATTTTATGACTAGCTTTTCAAGGCCGTTTATTCGCTTTCATGAAATTTTCAATGACATTATTTTACGACGAAAAGTTATAATTTCATAATAAATCACTAAATGATTATCGTAGGATATCGTTTCAACGTAAATACTTGGAAAGTAATTTATACATTGTCAAGACGTTATAAGATTATTTTTCGACAATAAACTTTATTTTCAAAAGTGTACAAGTGGTATGGATATAATATGAGTTTGCATGCACGACATTGTTTCATGACTTATATTAGATCACATCATTCATTATAGGTCGCGGTTAGAGAGTTGCGTCTCATTTCAGTGTATCTACTTTTGTCATCATAACTATTGCAACAGGTGAGTTCGTAGCCCCACTTTTACTCGTTTAATTGTTTTATAAACTCTTCGGGGGAGATACATGCTCAACTACTTGCTTTTACTTTACATTTATATGAACTTAAATATCTTTTGTTTCACTCTATGTGCGCGTAAGTAGATTATGCCCGAACTAAATTGATCACTATCTTTTGAACGCTATTAGCTGAAACACTTTCCTTGATTTTGAACCCTTCGACATGTATATTTGAACTCTTTTATATTGATTTGGACCCTTTAACATATAAGTGAAGACTTTGGACTTGATTTGAACTTTTTGACATATAGTTGAACTCATTTAACCTGTAAAGGACCCTTTTGATATATTTAAACTTGTTTGACGTGATTTTGAACGCTTCGACTATCTTGAACTTTTTGATATTATTCGAGCTCTTTGACTGTTCTGAACTTTTGAACTCGACTTAAATCTTTGAACTTAACTACAAACTTTTGAACGGAACTCTTGAATTTAAATACAAACTAATCACTTGTTTAAACTTATTGAACCGTACGTGTTATGACCTTGACCTAAAGTCTCCTATGGTCGGAGCATCACTATAAAGTCTCCTATGGTCGGAGAATCACTATAAAATCTCCTATGGTCGAACACCACTATCTGATCTCCTATGATCGGAGCATCAATATAAAGTCTTCCAACATACATGGAGCAGTCCCCTCGTTCGCATGATAAGTCTCTTTGGATAACACATGCAATTGGTTTCGGAGATGAAGTAAAACTAATGCTATTACTTTCCTTATGAGCAACACAAAGTCTCCTTGGATAACACACGCATTGGGTTTCGGAGATGAAGTAGAACCAATGCTATTACTTTCCTTGCGAGCATCATACCCACCTGAGGTTTCTAGAGATGGAGTGGAGACTCATGGCTAATTTCATAAGTTTCGATGCACGTGTACGTGATCAATATACTAGTTACATACTTGATAGCATTTATACTTGATTGCATTATACTTGATTGCGTTATATACTAGATTGTGTTATACTTGATTGTGTTATACTAAACTAGACATATTTTGTGCAATGGGTTGTGAACACACAGGTTGCAAGTTTTTTATGGGCGGAACTTGGAATTGAGTGGATTTACGATGCCTTTGCTTTGTGGACTATTCTAATTGACCAAAACTTTGCCTTTGTCGCATGAACGCTCTTTAAAAGCTTTACTTGTTAAACAAACTCTATGAACTCACTCAACCATTGTGTTGACACTTTTAGCATGTTTTATCTCAGGTATCTAAGGCATTCACTTCATGGCATGCATGTGGACTTATCAAAGAGTCGCGGTGTCGGAGCGTCTCACCTATATTTTATGCACTTGACTATCGTTTGATTGTAACAAACTCATTTTGGTATATTGGAAATATTTTGGAACATATGTTTTGTAAACTCGATTATTTTCTGAGAATCAAACGATATTTTCAAAACGACACTTTAGGTCGTTCGATATAACTATAACTTTGATGCTATGATCGTCATCCCCGGAATTCCATTCGCAAAACAGTAATTTGGGGGTGTGGCAGATTGGTATCGAGCATCGATTATAGAGAACTAGGTTGCATCATTGACCCTAGACTATAACTACATCATCATAGCATCTCATCATATCATTATAAGTGCATACTCCTTATACATGCGGACTTATGACTCAACACCAAACATCATATGGGTCGATTAGTCCAAGCATTGCATAGTTACTCCTAAATTATACATAGCCCGATCACCTATGTCTAATTCAGGAAGAATCATGCAATGAAGGGAGTAGTAGTCTCGTATGTGTAAGCAATTCATGTCGAGCCAAATTTTCAAAAGATTTTCTTCAAACCACTTGTTTCCAGTTTGATTCGAGCGACAGTTCTTGTTTGATGAGTTGCAAAGATCAAGCTAGAAACAAGTTGTTGCTCAAACCGATTTAGCCTAATCGTATGACAATTCTTGATTGATGAGTTGTGGGATTAAGTAAAAATCGGTTACCTAAAAGTCTTTTGAAAATTTTGCTCGAGAATGGGAAAGCTTGACTCACCAAACCTAAACCATAAGAGAGCATGTCTTTAGAATGGGATATAGTCACGATGTATGCATGAGCATTGACATGATCATTTAGACTATTCGTACGAGCATGAACTTTTAGAACTCTTGTCGAGGTTCGGACTATAGTATCAATAATTGAATCACGAGGACGTGATTCCTCTAACCGGGGAAGATTGTCACAATTCTCAAATTCCGGTCATTTCTCACATTTACTATTTCATCGTTTATCGTAAACTAGGTTTACAAGTATTAAATTCGCGTAACCTTAGTGGTTTAGCTGCGAATTCATGAACAATCATCGAGGACATTTCATATAGACTATGATTAGTCTACATATCATTAGTAACATCATCATATTAGTTCATGCATGATTTTGCATTTTACATTAAACGCGTCATTTTTTTATATTAAATAAACGCTATCGCGTAACTAATTACTTTGAACATTTGATCCGATGCTTCCAAAAATTGTTCCGATATGTTTTTTTTACTCATATTAAGATTATAAAAATAATATTATGAGTTTACCCGGTGTTTTAAATTTATTTTGTATATAAATTGTTATATTTATATAATTACGACGGTTTTCTTAAATACTACAAGATAATTATTATTTCACTCAAAATTTTGCAAGAAATGTATTTTTATAATTTTTATGACTTCAATATATTTTATTTTGACCCGTTAAAATTTATTTTTAACTAAAGCTACCCTAAATGCTTAAATAAATACACAAGTTACTAGTAATTCTTAACTAATTACTCATTCACTCTACATTAATACAATTAATTAATACTTGATGCATCTAGTCTTTTTTTTTTATACATGTCGACATACAAAGATGAGTCACACCATTTTCACTAAATATCTTTACATATATCATTTTATACTCTAACCTACACATAGATCATTCATATCTTCAAGTGTAAAAGCAAAGTACTCTCTTCCTCTCTTCTCTACATAACCGGCCACCATAAGGATCAAGGAGGTGATCATAAAATTTTGCTAGTCAAGTTTTTAACAATCTAGTACACTCTTAGTGTAGGTTTTGAAATAAAAACCTAGGGTGTTAGGATTAAACTTGTTCACTTCACCTCATCAAGTAACTAGTAAGCATTTCATGGTCTTTTTCATCTTTCATATTCATATTATGTTCATTTTATCATGCTTGAGAAAAATATGCAAGTCATATGGATAGCTATACCACTTTTTATTGTTTTTAAGTGTTATAAATATATATTCATCATCCTATAATTACTCCTTGAAACATATCACTTTTGGTGATGTCTAGGAACCCATGACACCCTAAGAAGGTGTATGGTAGGATTAGAATAGCTTTGGAGTTGTTTTGAATTGGTTAGAATAGGTTTTGCGCGATAAAAACTCATTTCGACAAGTTTTCTTAAGGGTCTGTCCATATTTTTGAAATCTGGAAATTTCGACAGTAGGTAAAAATTGTTGGCCTAGATATTTAGAAAATATACTGGAAATTTCGAGCTCTTTGACTGTTCTGAACTTTTGAACTCGACTTAAATCTTTGAACTTAACTACAAACTTTTGAACGGAACTCTTGAATTTAAATACAAACTAATCACTTGTTTAAACTTATTGAACCGTACGTGTTATGACCTTGACCTAAAGTCTCCTATGGTCGGAGCATCACTATAAAGTCTCCTATGGTCGGAGCATCACTATAAAGTCTCCTATGGTCGGAGAATCACTATAAAATCTCCTATGGTGAACACCACTATCTGATCTCCTATGATCGAGACATCAATATAAAGTCTCCCAACATACATGGAGCAGTCCCCTCGTTCGCATGATAAGTCTCTTTGGATAACACATGCAATTGGTTTCGGAGATGAAGTAAAACTAATGCTATTACTTTCCTTATGAGCAACACAAAGTCTCCTTGGATAACACACACATTGGGTTTCGGAGATGAAGTAGAACCAATGCTATTACTTTCCTTGCGAGCATCATACCCACCTGAGGTTTCTGGAGATGGAGTGGAGACTCATGGCTAATTGCCTATGTTTCGATGCACGTGTACGTGATCAATATACTAGTTACATACTTGATAGCATTTATACTTGATTGCATTATACTTGATTGCGTTATATACTAGATTGTGTTATACTTGATTGTGTTATACTAAACTAGACATATTTTGTGCAATGGGTTGTGAACACACAGGTTGCAAGTTTTGTATGGGTGGAACTTTGAACTGAGTGGATTTACGATGCCTTTGGTTTGTGGACTATTCTAATTGACCAAAACTTTGCCTTTGTCGCATGAACGCTCTTTAAAAGCTTTACTTGTTAAACAAACTCTATGAACTCACTCAACCATTGTGTTGACACTTTTAGCATGTTTTATCTCAGGTATCTAAGGCATTCACTTCATGGCATGCATGTGGACTTATCATAGAGTCGCGGTGTCGACGCGTCTCACCTATATTTTATGCACTTGACTATCGTTTGATTGTAACAAACTCATTTTGGTATATTGGAAATATTTTGGGACCGATGTTTTGTAAACCCTGATTATTTTACAGAATCAAACGATATTTTCAAGACGACACTTTAGGTCGTTCGATATAACTGTAACTTTGATGCTATGATCGTCATCCCCCAGGAATTCCATTCTGCTGCAAAACAGGTAATTTGGAGGTGTGACAGTTCATTAAGACAACAAACGAACGATAAACGAACATAAACGATCGAATATAAATAAAAATAGACAAACAAACATAATCTTTATTAAATTATGCACAATTTATATAAGTATTGTTTTCTTTAAACAACTCAATTTTAAAATTATATAATTAAAAGATATAATGTACGAACATAAATAATGAACATAAACGAACGAATAATCGGACGTTCACGAAAATAAATGAACGGACTCGACTTTTGTTCATGTTCGTTTATTTAACTAAACAAACGTAAAATATTGTTCATGTTCGTTAATTTAATAAATAAAAGAACATAAACGAACTTTTTATCGAACAATTTTTGAAATATTCATTGAACGTTCAGTTCCTTTACAGCCCTACTTAAATGTGAACACATATTGTTAATACAATTCCGGGCGCTCCCTTGTAAAGATTAGTGTAGGCTAACTTCTCTGGGAGTAGATCTTGTATTAAGCATGAATCCTTGTTTAAAGCAGCTAACAAAACAGACACCGCTAGTCTCACCGCGGAACAGGGTTTCGCAGTCAACCTCCGGCGTGAGAGTAAGTAAGGGTTTTTAGAGAGACAAAGTCAGTTCTAGAGAGAGAGTGAGTGTGTGTTACCGTTTGAATAGTGGTGGAACCCTTATTTATATGGTTGACCTTTCTGTCGTGTTCTCATGGTCACGGGACATGAGAGCGACAGTTTATAAGCGGGAAATGACGTAAGTCAACTCAGAGTTTGTCTCGTTGCCATGATAACGATGCTTTTGGGTGGGAGTTTGCCCCGCTTTCCCTTTTTGGAGACTGCAGGTTACAGTACCTTAATCACGGTGAGATTCCCTACCTTTTATATGGGACGCGGTTGTGGCCTCCTTCGGAAGTATCTCTTACCCGCGGATTGGTCTTTCCCGTCGTGTTCGCGCCGTGCGGATATAGACAATGCTTGAGTGACCTCTGACGGGTTACGTTTTGGTCGTGCCGACCCTTCGATGGGGTCATCTGCGATCAAGTCCCCCCATTCTAGTATGCTTGTTGGTTCAGGACAAGTGTTCTAGACTAAGTCGTTTCGCCCATCCGCGACTGGGTGTCCTGCGGATAATCCTAGTCATTGCTGACTGTACCTTCCACTTATATAATGGATAAGCGCTACAGCTGTCCCTAGGGAGTCACGAACTATTCTAGACCGCGCGTTTTCTGACTGACGTGATGTTTTGGCTGCTTCTATCTCATCCGTTGATCTAGGAAAATCTGAGCCGTTAAATACGGATCGGGGACGTGCGTTTTCTCAACCGTTCGATTAACCAGTTGGTTTTACCTTTGGGAGGGTATAAATACCCTCCATTTTTACCTTCTTGGTTACTGTTGCCCTTTCATCTTCGCGTGTAAAAAAGAGAAAAGCAATCAAAGCCCTTTTCGTGCGTTTTCACTTGTTCAGGTTAGGTTTTTCTTTCCTACTGTTTTTCCATGGCTAAGAAACTCCTTTGTGACTTTACTTGCAACTTGACCCAGAAAGATCTAGATGATTTTTGTTCGAAATATAATATTCCCAAAACTGTGCATCCTCTTCTTCCTGGGTCTAACGATAGCATTAGGGACGCTCCTCAGGGTAAAATATGTGTATATACTAGGTTTTTTGAATTCTGAAACTTTAGGATCCCTCTCTCCAAGTTCTTGTGCAGCGTTGTAGAGTATTTTCAAATTCACCTGTCACAGTTGTCTATGTTAGCCGCGGCTAGGGTTAGTCACTTTGAGATCCTATGCCGCATTCATGGTGGCATCCCCACCGTGTCCTTGTTTAGTAAGTTTTACTACTCCGGTATGAAGGATGGATGGATGACCTTAGAGAAACGTAAGGGCCGTAAATCTTTAGTTGTTCTGGTTTGTCATACTGCTCCTCTAGATTCTGTGAAGAATTGGAAGGAGTACTTCTTTTGGGTTGACGCGACTGTTTTCCCTTTGGCCATTTCATGGAATGATAATGCCTCCGTTGACCGTGATCCACCCCCATCGGATGACGATGTTGATCTGGAGTTATTGCACCTCCTTGATGCACAGCGTGCTCCTTTCAAGAAATTTCCAGAGCCATTTCTTTGTGTAGTGGGCCTTAGCCGTGCTTGGGACGACGCGACGGCGCGTCCTACCTTTATGGTGTCGGATACTGAGGGTGGGTTTTCTTTCTAGGGTTTGTTGCGTCTTACAAGAGGAAACTGTTGGGCGTGTTATAGAGCCCTTGGAGAACTTGATCACTTTGGTCCAAGAGACCATCATGGATACCGTGGAGGCGGCCAAGTGCAGTAAGGCCACCGGGAAGAAGAGGGTCAGGATTAACGCCCCTACCAAGCAGCCGGAGAAGAAAAGGATTATTCCCGTGCCGGAGCAGGGCTCTGGATCCGTTGCTGGTACGCCTTTTTTCTCCCTTTTTTATTTTATTTTACCTGGTCTTCTCCTTTTTGTTTAGGTAAAAGCCTAAGTGTTTTTGGTTATGCAGGGGATGCGTCTTCGGGGCCTACCCCGGTGGTGGAGCTTCTGGATGAGTCTGACTCCGTACCTAAGCAGCTAGAGACCACAGTTGCGTCTTCTGAAGCCTCCCCTCACTTGCAGGCAGATCCGGATGCCACCTCTAAAACTTCCACCAGTGCTCCCCTGGAAAATTTGGATACCGATATGTTCGGGCCTTCTCAGCCACCACCCCTTCATCAGGAACGTTTTTTTGAAGCGGAGTCACCTCCTCCGGATCCATCCATCCATCACCCCACGACATCTGACGAGGACTTCTATCAGTCCATGTCTGTGGATACCGCGGAGGCCAAAAATATTTATGTTCCGAAATGGCTTCCCACCAATGAATTCCGTATGGATGATCCCTGGATTTGTCGGAGTTTAGTGGGCAATCTTTCCACTCCCGCCTATTTGTCCGTGCTGTGCAATATGCCACACGCAGACTTGCTTGAGCAGTACAACATGATAACCGCACAGCAGACATGTATGTCTTCTGAGGTGCGTCTGCGGTTAGAATTTGAACTGAACCAGACTGCCAAGCTAAACAGGAAGCTGAAGAGGAGGGATAAAAGGATTGAGAGTTTGAAAGGGAAGGTGCAGGAGTTAGAGGGTGAGGCCGCGGAGGCCAGGGGCCTGCGCGAGCGCGTGGGTATTCTGGAGTCCGAGTCAGAGGAGGTAAGGAGGCTCCGTGAGTGCGTGGCCCAGCTGGAGGGTATGATTGCGCCCAAGGACGCGCAGTTGGCAAGTTTGACTGTTGATAATGCATAGCTAAAAGGTCAAGTTTCCGGGCTTTCCGCGGTTTGTGATGGTTTAAAGGAACAGGTGAAAGAGGCGAGTTTGTTTGGGGAAAAGTTGAAGGAATGTGAGCAAGAGGTCCGGAGTTCTTATGACGGTCGCTTGGCTAAAATATATCAGAGGCTTGCGGATTTGAATCGTGACTTTGACGAGGAATTGTTTCCCAGCACTCTTCTCGCGGTCGAGGGTAAGAGATGGGTGATTGGTCATGATTTTCGGAGGGCGTGGATGGCTTTCAAGCAATTTGATGAGCTGCAGACCCGCTTGGGGGATTGCATCAGAAAAGCCATAGCAGAGGGGTTAAGACAGGGGTTGTTCATCGGGCAAAGGGCATTAAATTAGAACAGATCAAAGCCTACAATCCTTGGGCTAAAGAAGTATACCGCGAGTCAGTTGTGCGACTAAGCGACATTCCCTTTCCCCTGCTTGATTCCTTGGAGGCTTGCAGGGATGCCTCTTGAGTACTTAATGGCTAAATTAGTTTTGCAGGAGGAGCGGCCCAGTGGGTCGGGGGAGTTTTTGTACAGCTTCCCCACTACAGAAGAAGTGCTACTTCCCAACTCCTTGCTCCAGGCCGTGACAAGGCGTCTGCGGGCCATTGCCGCATACAAGGAGAAGAAGTGTCGCGCAAAGGGCATCGGGTTTGACTTCTGGAATCCTGATCTGGCTATTTCGAGTGTTGTTCATTAGGTTACTTCTTCTGGGGAGCCCACCATGATCATAATTCCTCAGGGGCCTACCCCGTCTGCCCCCCTTACTGGTCCAACCAGGGAGGAAGATGAAGAAGGAGAAGAGGAAGAAGCGACCCATGACGATATGTTCGACACGGGTGTTCTTGACGGTGCTGGAGATGCTTGATGTGTTCTTACGCGTGGCATTTAGACTATGCCGCCCTTCCTTTCTTGTGAAGCTTGTTGATACGTTGGTTGTCTGTCTGGTCGGGGCTACGGTTTTTGTGACACCCTTATTTTGTAATCCGGGAGTATGCCCCCGTGTATCTTGTATATATACTTTGGATTGATAATGGAAACACTTTTTTATGTTTTGATTACATGTGTTTTTGTTGGTTGCCGGTATCATTGTTCCGGGCTTTGTCTTGTACCCGTGTCCGTACTTTAGTAGTCCGGGGGTAGCATGGGTTGGTCAATGGGTTTGCAATACCACTTATATGATTGAGTCAATTGTGAGGTTGCTCGTCCTTTTTTTTGTGCTATATGTGTGTCGCAGACGCGCGAAAAATGCAATAATATTGAAAATAAACTATGTTTGGAAAATTTGTAAAGCGGGCCAGGCTCTACTTTTCATTGATAATTTAGAAATGATACAAGAAAAACCTAAATTAGAAAATGGAAACTACTTTCCCCGTTGTCCGGATCTGATCCGCGATCAACTACAATAGATGGGGATAACGAACTTACACTTACATATAGCATTTTTTCAAGTTGCGGATATTCCACGTTCTTGGGAGTACTTCCCCATCCGCGCCTCTGAGTTTGTATGCTCCTTTGCCCAATGCTTCCACTACTTCATATGGCCCTTCCCACTTTGGGCCAAGCTTTCCAGTGTCCTCCATTTGGTAGCCGTTCTTTGCGGTACACAAATTCTCCAGGCCTGAATGCCGTGCTCCGGACTTTAGCGTTGTAATATTTTTCCATCCTAGACTTGTTGCGTGCCTCTTCAATTGCCGCAGCTTCTCTTTCCTTGTTGAAAACACAAAGACCTTGATAGATCTTTAAGCACTCGGAGATCGTTAGTGTTGCCTATGTAATCACAAGCAAACTAATAGAAGATCTCTACAACTAGTATTTAGTAGCGGAAATAAAATACAAGTTACAATAACTAAGAACACTTTGATCCTCTATGGATCTTTTAAATATAGAAACTCTATGTTTCAGATGTTTTACAAGACTTGAAAGACTTTTTAAAAAAACTTATCTATTACAAACTATAATGGTTTCTTATATAGGCAAGAAACCCTAATGAGCGTTGACAATTTACGCTCCTAATACTAACATAGACTAAGCATGCATCTAGACAAGCATGCAACTAATCATATTGTTTTGTTCATCATATTGTTTATTCTGATTAAGCTCTACATAATACGGCTCCAACCTATCTTTAATACTGCTGACTTTTACTCTATTCCGAGCTTATCTCTCCTCGTTAATACGCACTTTCGGTGACAACACAATATCGCTTTAGCATTTCTGTGAAGTATAACTGTCGAGAATCCATTCTTCTTCGAGAATCTCTTGTGAGAATCTTGGCAGAATCGATAGTTTACCTTAATTCCCAACAATCCTTCCCTAAACTGGAATTTGACAAGGTTAAGTTCCAGTTTCCGTGATAGATCTGTAAAAATTTTGAGGATTGTGTTCAAACATCTCAACAAAGAAAAAGCGAGGAACATCTCTATGATGGTGGCTGTGATACCGGATCTTTGCGGCAACATATGACACCATGTCCATCAAAACATATAAGTTTCATACTATTCTCATCACTTCCAGGTGTGTTAACTCCTGTGAGAGGTGAATCATTGAAATTAATGGGTTTGATGTCTCTTTACCAATAGCCATTACTACTGGAGTAGCCACATGTTTAGGTTTGTAAACTATGGTACATTGATAACCATCTGATTTATTGGCAAACCGGCAACCATATAAAGCGGTTTGATGTGTCTTTACACGGGCCGTTTGCTCGGGACTAGTCAATTCTTAGAATTGGTGAATTGAGAACCAAATATGGATTTTGTTGCCTTTACCACATGCCATATACATGCGGGCTACCCAATTCTTGGATTCCAAAGAGGAATAGACCATGGTGAATTGATGACCATACAACCCTCAGCAGTGAAGCATGGGTGGTTGCATACCCTATGATTGTTGAGCAAACCATTACGACTATTAACAGATTTGATGTGTCTTTACCAAAGCTGTACCCTTTGGACTAGCCAACTCTTTGACATACACAAGGTACATCCGGTGAGTTAAAGACCATCTGAATTGGACAACAAACAAACCTGCATAAAAGTGTTTTTTTTTTTTTTTTTTTAACTAAGAACTAATAATAAAATATAAAATTTGAAAAAGATTAATGATAAGTTAAAAAGGAAAATTAAAACTTAATTTTTATTAAATAAACGCTATCACTATTTTTAAAATGATGTTTTTGTGAGTTTTCCTTTTATGAAAGTCTTTTTAAAAAAATTTAGACACAAATAGACAAATAACATAAATAAAGCAAACTAAATGAACAAAACAAAGTAGTGCAGAGAGTACCAAGTGTCCTGATATGGATGAGGAATAGGCCTATTGCAGTTGTTGGAGTTGATTTTTGATCAATCCCACCGGTGTTAAAGCGGTGTCTTTCATTTCCCACAGGATCTGGAGGAATTTCCAATTTTTGACTCAGCATCTTTTCCATAAGTCTTTGGGGCAAGTGATACTTCCTTTCGAGAAAACATGCGACAGTGATTCCACCCTTAGTCTCAAGCACATGCACACGAGGAAGAGGATAGAATCTCGGGATGTAAGCTTCCACCGATGTGAGTTTTCCCAAATGGAAGATGCTTTGCTATTTGGAATGTGGGATTTGAACAGAACTTGAAGATCTCCTGGTAAGATCATCCCAGAACCTTGTGGTTCCTTGTTGCAATAATAGGTGTTAACTTGGGTGAACAAAGAAAGTAAGTGCCTGTCTACCGGTGTAGAATTTCCTTTAGAAAGGTGAATCCTATTGAAGTGGAGTCTCTTCGAAGAAGAACATTCATCTCATCATCCTTTAATGTCCACACTAACACATCATCTGAATGTCCATCGGGAAAATCGGCAGTGAACCCTTCTATAATGAAAGTTGAGTCATCGACTTCAAGATCCAAAGATCTTTTGGCCATTCTCTTCTTCCTTCTCCCGGTGATAGATTTCCCTAGAGGGAGCATTTTCATCTTGTGCATTTGTGGTAGGACTTGAAGCCGGTAGATGAGACTTGGTTGGAGCGAAGTGCATTCATCGTGGAATATCTTTATAGCCCTCTTTGTTTTAGTTTACGTGAGATCGGCTTCCTTTTCTTGAGAATCTTCGGTGTGACAACGAGGTGCCACGAGGAGAGGAGTTGAAGCTTTAGGTGCCGGGGAGAAATGGAAGATGGTTAGCAGATTGACCCTTGATAGTAGAGGAAGCAACTTGAAGTTGCTTGCGAGGAATGCTGAAGAGGATTCCTTGGTTGGAGCATCATCAACCTTGAGTCTTTTGGCTTCTGGAGCATCTTCATTCTCTGAAATCCTTTTTAAGTTGGTAGAAGGGTGAGGATGATGATCTGTCCTTCATGATTTGGTTATATTTGCGATCTGAGGACATGATCGGAAAAGCCTTGACTTGTTTCATTGTTAAACCGAGTTGTACAGCGAGCATTGGTTCTTCACCACCCTTCTCATTTCATCTTTAGTAGGGGGTTTGGCTTTGGCCTTCTGAGCTTGAATGGCCCTCTTTTGTGCAATTGCTTCTTGCCTCCTTTGTCTTCCCTGAGCCATCATTCGCTCTACATAATTGTCACTGAGAAAATCACCACCTAGTATACTTTGAGCTAGAAAAGGTCTTGAAATGACTTGTGAGTTAGAATATCGGTGTTCGTGAGGCATCACGAACCCTCAGTTCATCGAGTTCTTTTCTTCTCTCAGGAGTTAAAGATGAGAATTTCTCTGTTTCAAGTTGTTTAGCCAATGCTACACTTTCCTTTGACTTCTCAAACTCTGCCAATCTACTTGCTTGACCCAGTCTTTCCACCTCACTCACGGTCGGGACCAAGCTCATCTTGATGATGACATTTTTCCTTTATCATCGGGCTTCTTGGCACACTCTTCTTGATTAAATCAATGACAGTACCTCTGTAGTAGTACCTAGGTCAACATGTTGATCTTGATCATCAATTGGAGTGGTCATAGTAGCAATGTCAGACAGATCTGGCGAGGGAAAGGTCTGTTGGATCTTGGGATCGATGCGGTTTGATTAGGATCACGAAGATACATCCTCCATAAGTACATCGGCGGATGCATCCTTATCAACCCAGGGTGCCTTTGAAGCTTGAAGAAATCCTTATGAGAATAAGATCTCTTCCTTCTTTTGTAAAGGAGAGGCTCCTTCTTCTTTGAGGAAGTGGCGGCTAATGATAAAGGATCATTGAGAGAAACATCGACCAACATGTCCGAGAGACTCAAAATGGGGATCTTCTTGTTCTTCATCAGAGGAAACCACAAGTTTCCTTTTGGAGGCCCCTTTTAGTTTGTTCTCTAAGACCTTGACGATTTCCGGTTCTTCAATCTTATCCCCAAGAGAAGACTTGGTCTCTGCAAGCTCCTTTTGGACTCTTAACCTCTGCGGCATACACTGTTGACAAGAGCATACACAGATGAGAGTGTAATGGGGTCCTCGGCTCCACCGGCAGATTGCTCTGTGGTAGGGGAGCCTCATTGGACCTTCGAAGTAACTGGTCATGCTCAATGTGAGGAAGATCTTCATCGAGAGGATTCCTCACGGGACTTGGTGTGGGTGGTCTATTGAGATCTGACTCAACATGAGTAGCTAGAGTGGGTGGAGGACGGGACATGGTGGTTGGTGCGGAGCAACATGAGTTGCTTCAATAGTTGAAGATGGGCCCTCATCAATGTGAACCAATGGATTACCATCGGTAGCAGGTGAGGAAGGAGGACTATGAGCCACATTCTCCTCATCGGCTGACCTCATTACCTTGGGGCAACATGGTCGCTAGCAAGGGATGATGTTCCCCGAAAGTGGGTTCTCATTGTAGCAAACAATTTAGCGATTAAAGTACTTATGGGATAGAAAGATTGGGCTTGGGTATTTGTGTCTAATATCATTTGAAGAAACCTTGGGTACATTAAAAACTTTCCCTTTGTCTTTTGAATATTTTCAACCAAGTTTTCAAAAATATACTTAGAAAAATTGAAAGTTACCCCTTGTGAAAGATACACAATACCATAGCCCGGTCGAGTGGAGAAGCTGGTCCCATCCTCCGGTCTTGTTGCTCATGCATTGGGCGGTGTGTGAACCGGGGAACCTCCATTTTGGGCAGAGTTCCTTCTTTAGCCACATATCCGTTCTTGTTCCTCGATACCCAATAGCCCTTAGCCCATTAAGCACATCTTCCTGACTTGAATGAAATACTCCTTGGCATCTTCGGTGAAGCTTCCTCTGATCGGCTCCTCGGTCACAATGTACTCTATTTCATCAATCACAACCCTAATCTCTGTCTCGCTCCTCTTCTCAGCAGTTTCCCAAAATTGAGTGATCAGTGACTCATATATCTCATTTGGAGAATGAGATAGAGCATAACAAATCTTTGACCTTTTCAGGAATTCCACCATAGGTTCGTACAGTTCATAGCCCTTGCCGTTTCCTAGAAATGCGACTTTGTTGTGATCATGTTTGAATTCAAGAGCCATGAGGAAAATGAGTGTTTAGGATTATGATTCTGAAATGGTGAGTGTTTGTGAAAGTGGAATGAAAGAGAATTGGTTTGTTAGGCGGTAATGGTGGGTGAAGTGTTTTTGCCCAAATTATAGTCAAAGAAAAATGGATCGTTTGTTTGACCTTTCTGGCGTGTATTGCATCTTTGTCTCAACCTAAAATAACACTTGCCGAGAAACATATGATCAATCTGCTGAAGTTATACCTTCGCGAGAATGCATCAAAGATTAGAGTATCTTCGGTAAGTTTCTAGAATTCTTTGCCACCCACTTGCATTAAACTCATTGAACCTCGAATCCGTCTATAAAATGATCCCAATGTAACTCATCTCTTCATCAAGATCCCCAAATAATTACCACAAACCCTAGATGCAAAATAAAACCAATTAACGCAATTGCACCATGAATACCAAACACGAGATCATAGATCTCACTTCCTCATCTTCATCATCATCATCAAGTGGTGAATCAAACCCATGGTACCATTACTTCCCTCAACCCTATCTACGACCAAATAAATTGCCCTTTCTCCCTTCTTGAGAAGATGGCGGTGTAGTGAATCCAAGTGAATCTGGCGATGATTACGATGACTCCTATAAGGAGGAGCGTCTTACTCCCAACCTCCAGGCACCTTGGTCTCCACAAAGACCTTGTGCGGGGAATCCTCCACTCCCCAAAGATAGAGAGGTGGTTCTTGGTCTCACTGCGCCATCTTTTGGTGCATGAACACACATCGTATAGTAGAAGGGCTTAAGGAGGGTGGATCGATTGCATTTTGGTTGAAATGAGTAGATGAAGCACACGGGACACGTTAGTTCTCTACGTCATCTGCGTGGTCATCGTCATCATCAATCGTTTGCATCAATCCATCCTCCCATTTTGGTCCTTAGCATCTTCATCGAGTTGGTCATGCATATCCAACCGGCCGGTTAAGCGGAATGGGTGGTTACGCCGTAGAAGACCTACAACAAAGCCGGCATCTAATGCATATCCAACATTCACTTAGATTTCAGAATGAGGGATATACACTAGTTTAGGCTTAGCTTAAGTGTACAACTCGTATCTTGTAGATGCATAGTAGAAGGTTGACTTTATGTAAGTGTAGCTACGTAAACATTTCTTGAATGAATGAATGAACAATTTGACTTCAATTTCTTTTCTTGATATTATAACTTCGTGGAATCAAATTGTATGCTTGATATCATTGATTTCGAAGAAACAAGCAACATTCTTTTAGCTATTTAGACCATATACTCATGAACCACACTTGATGAATTTGAACTTGATGGGGATATACAAGCGCAATCGGATAAGGAACAGACAAGATGCAGTACAGACAACTGTAAAACAACAACCAACAAAAACAAACAAACTACAAACAAACTAGAGAATTATTAGAAGTTAGTGTTAGAATACAAACTAATATACAGAAATAATGCAGAGTTTGCACAAAAACCTCCCACGAGGCATATGCCTCCCGAGGCCTATGCCTCCCCTCAAACTATCTGGTCAAGGGTTTAACATTCCAATATTGACCACGAGGTGTTGAAATCTTGGTCCATCAAGCGCTTTGTTAACAAGTGCGCCACATTATCATCGGTATGGATTTTAGCCACTTTTATCAAATGTTTTTCATAAGCATCTCTTATAAAGTGGTGCACGATTTCAATGTGTTTCGTTCATTTGTGAAAAGCGGATTTTTGACTATGCAGATGGTACTTTGATTATCTATATGAATTGTAGTGTTCATAAGGTTGTACCCATAGTCCGGCAATTGGTTACGAATCCAAAGGACTTGTCCACGGCAATTTCGCGGCAGCACGTACTGCCCGCTTAGTTGAGGTGGCGCGATGGTTTGTTTCTTGCATTGCCAGAAATCAACCTCTTACCAAGAAATTGGCGGCCCGGTTGTGGATCTTCTATCGATTTGCACCGGCATAATCACGTCACTATATGCTTCCAACTTGAAAGGAGATTCTTTTGGGTACCAAAGGCCTAAAGAGGTTGGCCTTTGAGGTACTTAAAGATCTTCTTGGCGACATTGAGATGGGAAGCAAGTGGAGTGACTTGATGTCGAGAACAAACACTCACGGCAAATGTAATATCGGTCTTGAAGGCATCAAATACATCAATGAACCAATCATGGACACTGCTGGATGAACATTCCGCAGGTAGATGCGGTTCATTATTTGCTTTAGTCTTTGGAGCTTCATAAGGTGTTGTGGCAATCCTAACACCTTCCATACCAAACTTCTTCAAAATGTCCCGCATATTTATCTTGGTGATAAAGATGCCATCTGTTCTGTGAACACGGAGACCCAAAAGAATGTAAGCTCTCCCATAGCACTCATTTGAAATTAAGCCCTTCATAAGTTCCTCGAATTCCCTGCACCAAGCTTAGTTTGTGGAACCAAAAATAATGTCGATCCACATACACTTGCACCAAAATGATGTGCGAGTAATTCTTCTTGAGGAGCGAGTTTTATCAATAGCACCTCTTCTATAGCCATGCTTCGTGAGGAGCGATGGCAGAGCATACCAAGCTCTAGGTGCACGATGTAAGCCATAAGGGCTTTAACCACCTTGTAGACATGTTTTGGGTGATCGGGGTCTTCAAATCCCTTGGGTTGAGTGACATAGACCTCCTCTTCAATCTCACCATCTGAGAAAAGCACCCTTGACATCCATTTGATACACCATGAAACCCATGTATGAAGCATATGCCAAGAAAATGCAATTGCTTCAACTTCGGGCAACAGGTGCAAACACTTCATCATAATCAATCCCTTCCTCTTGTCTGAAGCCTTGAGCTACCAACCTTGCTTTGTTTTTGATCACAATACCCCTAGCATCTCTCTTATTCTTCAAAACCCATTTTGTCCCAATGGCATATTTGCCATCAGGGAGTGGAACCAAAATCCAAACCTGCTGATTGTGAAATTGTTGCATTTCTTCTTGCATTGCCGATCCGGCTTGGATCGTTGAGAGCTTGAAACACTAGTTGGTTCCACTTGAGAGAAAGCAAGCAAGCAGACAATGCTTGAGGTCGTGTGATTGTCTCTTTCTTTGGTTGGAGACATAAGAGAAAAGCAATCTGTCCAAAAGCGAGGTGGTGATAGCCCTTCTAGTTCTAACGGTGCGAAGATCACCTATAATGTTGGATTGAGGATGAGCTATGTTGATCCTTTGAGTAGTAGTGGGGTTGACTTCAATGGATGAATCAAGATTAGTGATGGTTGGTTCAAATTGACATCATAAGAGGGTGAGGTGAAAATGCCGACTTTGGGTTGATGATTTCCAAGATCGAAGGTTTTGGAAGCGTGTATAGGGTTCACCAAAGTCGAAGATACTTGAGAAGGAACGGCATAGCCTTGGTGATTTGGGAAGGTAGGTGTGACAGAATCAACTTCGGCAGAAACATGGTTTCTACCGACTCCTTCATTATTAACCTCTCCATTGGTTTCTCGCTTCAAGCTTAGGCGCAAATTCTTGAGTGCGGAGCCTAGCAAGGTCCTCGGCATAATGAGAGTCATCTTCATCACTTTCGAATCGGTGATATCCTTGGAGGTGGTACGTAAATATTGTTAGGGGAGAAAGAAGGTACAAGTATGGGTTGCTCATCATCTTCAAACTCATTTTCAGAGCCATCATCTAGGGGACTTGCATTGTTAGTTGGAGACACTTGAGGACTGCATTTTGGTTACCCGGATATGCGTGGTAACCCGGATAATCGATTAAGTAGTCAAGGTCAAAGGACCATGAATGACCTTGTCTTTGAACATTAGGCTTGTCTTCCAAAAATCTCGGGTTCAAGCGTCTCTTCTATTTTCTTGGCTTGCAAGTTGTACACCACGTATGCCTTACTATGAGGTGAATAGCCCACAATATAACCATCATCAGCCTTCTCATCAAACTTTCCCAATGGATCACTTGTGTTCAGAATGGTCACTTGACAACCAAAAGGTTTTAGGTAGTGAATGGCAGGAACTTTCCCAAAGAGAAGTTCATATGGGGTTTTGAGTTGTGGTCTAGTAATGGACACCTTTGTTTTTAGCACATAGCAAGCGGTGCCAAACTTGATCGAGAACATAGTGGAGCGGTTTAGAGTCTGCAAGCATGGATCTTGCTGCCTCTATTAAGGTCCTATTCTTTCTTTCAGCAACCCCATTTTGTTGTGGGGTTCTTGGATTACTATAGTCCCTCTTTATGCCTTTTGACCCCTGAGTTTTATAAGAACGGCATTTTTAAACTCTGTCCCATTATCACAGAATACCTTTGACCTTTTTGTTCAAGCGATTTTCAACAAGAGTGATGAATTGATCGGCACTTGAGATGTTTCATCTTTGGTTAGAAAAAACCCAACAAAATCTGCTATAGCCATCGGTGATCACCAAGCGAAGTACTTATGATCAATGCTTGACTTGAGTTGGACCAAGCAGATCCATGTAAAGCAGCGAAGAGGTTCAAGTAATGATGCTCATAGCATTGATAGCTTTGTAAGAGGCTCTGTGTTGTTTTCCTTTATTGCAAGCAACACAATTATGATCATTGGTTAAAACTTTGGTGGGAAGACCTTCAACAAGACCCATTTTAGAGAGTTTGTTAATGGTCTTGAAATTCACATGAGCCATCCTCCTATGCCATTTAGTGGACTCATCAAGAGATGCTTTAGCCACCAAACAAGTGAGGTCACCACACGGTTGAACTTCATTAAGATTGAATGTGTATAAATTGTGAGTTCGAGGACTTTCAGAATTGAAGTTTCTTACGGGAGTTTGAAGTCTTTAAGCGACACAAGACATTCATTCTCTGTGAAGAGGACTTTGTTCTTAGTGTCCGAGATTTGTGAAGCAGAGAACAAGTTGAAATCTTTGAAGTTCCTTAACATAGTACACATTTTCAAAATCTAGATGAGGTGTCTTTATGGTGCCTTTCCCTGTGATACTACCATCACTTCCTCCAAAAGTTACATTGCCTCCTCCTTCAATAGGGAAAAAATTGTGCATCATATCCTGTTCCCGGACATGCTTACGGAACAACCACTATCAACAATACCAATATTCTTATGCTTAAGGGGATGATCCTACAAACAACAACAAAATATATACAAACTGTTAGCATAAGGAGGAGGTTCAAGTCATTCTTGACTTGAACACCTTATGAATCCTGAGTTTAGGACAAGAGTATTTAGAGGATCCACCATTGTTCTTGGTCCTCCATTGATAATTGGGTCCCTTGTTGGTCCAAGAACAACCTTGAGAGGCTTCAGCGGTGCTCCCATATCCCATCGGCATACATAGAGTCAACATATGTAGACCAATAACCATGTTTAAAGTATGGGCTAGTTGGTTGCACATAAGGTCACAGTGGGATTTTCTCCATTGAGAGTCGATATTAGCTGCTTGTGGGACATAAGGTGGAATATTAGCAACATTGGTCCATTTAGATTTGGGTTTACGGTGAGTAGCACATGCACCCAATCTTTGCTCATAAAAATCACAATCCTTAATCAAATGAAATTTACTTCCACATACAAAACATGTCTTCTTCTTGGAAGATTTATTCAAATAGGGAGATGTTTGATTACATGAAGAAGTACTTAAATTAGAAACATTCAAGGAATTGTTTTTAACAAAGTGATTATTCAAAGATTTAAAAGACAAGTCTTGAGAGAAAGCTGTCTTGGAAGATGATTCCTCGGCTGACTTCCTTAGAAGGCTTGTAAGTAGGCTGGGGTGCGGTCGGGCTTGGAAAGGTCGGACTTCTCACTTGAATCACGACTTTCATAGGAAGTAGACCCTTGATCCGATGAATTGTCCTTGTCGAGCAAGAGACAAAGTCATTAGATGAGGTATCCGAGTGCGGCAAGTCTTTTGACTTTTGCCATATAGATGATGTGATCCATCAAAGTCACTTGATGATGGGCAGTGCAGTGGGCATAAATTCACCTCTAATAGGTCGAGGGCGGCATGCATATCACCTCTTTAACAAAGTTAGCTAACCTGCGGTGTGGATTTACGACCATCATTCCTAGCTTCCAATCCTACATACTTTTGAAAACCTAATCCTAGGCCAGAGGTTACAGATTGATTTGTTATATAGTTCTCTAGCTAGATTATCACACGCAATTAACCATTGTTTATTTCTAGCTATTTCCTCAGCTACCTTTTCTTTCAGCTCTAGGTTTTCAGTCTGACTTCATCCTTAGCTTTCTCGAGCAGTTTTAAATAATTATTAGCAACTTCAAGATCAAACTGTAACACCTTTATCTTTTCTTCATACGCTATTTGATTCTTTTGAAACCACACCTTTTGTCTTTCTACTGTTTTTATTGCTAGTTTATGAGCTTCATTTTCAACATAGCATTCATCAAACTTAGGTTTCATAGCATCATACTCTTCTTTAAGTTCATTGTATCTTACACTACAACCAAATATCTGATTGTGTACACGAGATAGTCCCATCAAGGCAAGCGATCATGCCTTTCATCCAAGTACACCTTGCCGCAATCCAAGCTTATCGAGAATCATGAGCTTCTTCATTTCTGAGGTTCATGTGCGATCCAGTTGACTGTTCATCCATGGTGAGGAGAGCTGCTGAAGCTCGGTTTCTGCTGTTTACGGCGATAGGAAAGGTAATTAGCTCCATTTCCACTTTTCCTGTCTTTGCATTCCCTTGAGAAATGCCCCATCTGGTGACAAGTGAAACACTTGACTTTCCTCTGTCAAAGCGGCTGGTTCCTTTCCCTTGAAAGCAAACTTCCTTCGGACTTCTCTTCAAACCTTTTGATGTCCAGCGGCAGTAATGCCACCGCATTTTCGGTTTCATCTCCTCCATTTCAAGTGGGTCCAGCGATCAAAGTCTTCATATGCAAGATCTGGCGAGTATCATAGTCGGCAACAAATGAATGAAGAACATCCTCCATCACACTACTAGACCTAGCTTGAGAACATGGTGGAGTGGGACGAGGGTTAAGTGGTGGAGGGGGGGATGAAGGTGATGATGGAAAGTAGTTGGAGCTCGGAGACGATGGAAAATAGTTGGAACTAGGAGCTTGCACCATCACGTTGGAGTGAGATGTCCCAACAAAAGGCATGGCGAGCGAAGATACGGTAGGGAGTTCGACATCGGGTTCAAGGGTTACGAGTGCGTTATATAGCTCATCAAAGGTAAGCATATCCAACCCTCCTTTAGCCTTGAGAGCAATACTTACATGTAGCCATGATGGAGGTAACGATCGAAGGAACTTTGAGTTGCGATCATCATTATCCGCTTTGCACTTTCGGTGGTTCGGTGACTCAAGATCCTATGGAACACATGGTATCCTTTGTGAATGCCTTCTTCTTGAGAGATATTGAAGTCACGAAATTGTTGTCTCGGCATGGACTTCCTCATTCTCTTTGATTCTTCATTTCCAACGAACCTTGCTTTGAGAGCCATCCATATGTCCTTTGCATCATCCATATGATGAAAATCACCTGAATGATCTTGGAATGGCTTGAAGCGAGAATGGTCTTTACTTTATGCTCTCTCTGCATAGCTAGTACCTCTTCGAGTTTTTGGTGGAGCCATGATAAATTTCCCACCCACTGTCGGGGATCATCTTCTTCAAACTGTTTCCTTTCTTCACAACCTCCCACAGATTCCAATCAATATTTGAAATCCAGTTTTCCATCTTCATAGCCCAAAGTTCATATTCTTCCCTTTTCAAATCAGGAAGTTTACCATTCTTGTTTGAGAGGCGGTACATTTGCATGGAAGTGGTGTTGGTGTTGTTTGTGTTGGTGACCGGTTTCATTATCGGATCGGGCATGGTGAATGAATGTTCTTAGTATCGTAGAGACTTCCGAGGCTCGATACCACTTGTTGAAAACACAAAGACCTTGATAGATCTTTAAGCACCCGGAGATCGTTAGTGTTGCCTATGTAATCACAAGCAAACTAATAGAAGATCTCTACAACTAGTATTTAGTAGCGGAAATAAAATACAAGTTACAATAACTAAGAACACTTTGATCCTCTATGGATCTTTTAAATATAGAAACTCTATGTTTCAGATGTTTTACAAGACTTGAAAGACTTTTTAAAAAAACTTATCTATTACAAACTATAATGGTTTCTTATATAGGCAAGAAACCCTAATGAGCGTTGACAATTTACGCTCCTAATACTAACATAGACTAAGCATGCATCTAGACAAGCATGCAACTAATCATATTGTTTTGTTCATCATATTGTTTATTTTGATTAAGCTCTACATATCACGGCGCCAACCTATCTTTATCACGGTGACTTTTACTCTATTCGAGCTTATCTCTCCTACCATTGATGCACTTTCGGCGACAACACAATATCGCTTTAGCATTTACTGTGAAGTATAACTTGGCGAGAATCCATTCTTCTTCGTGAGAATCTCTTGTGAGAATCTTAAAGAATCAGTAGTTTACCTTAATTCCCAACATTCCTCCTCCAAGAGGTCCAAGTTTAGGCGGAGGTTCTGGTTGTTGGAGATTTGGTTCACGGCTGTGTATCGGAGACTTGGCATTCCGATCTCCACTAGGATAACTGCTTCGGTGCCATATGTAAGGGAAAATGGGGTTTCACCGTTGCTTGTCTTGATCATGGTTCTATGTGCCCAGAGCACGTGCGGCATCTCCTCTATCCAGTCCTTGCTTCTCTTCTCCAGCCATGCTTTGATACCTTCTCGGCTTCTTTGTTCGCTCTCCACCAATCCATTTTCTGTGGATACTTAGAGCAAATCGTTGCTTGATGTTGAGCTTCTCACACCAGTCCTTGAATGGGTTGTCGCGGAACTGTTTTCCGTTGTCCGACACTATTTCCCCCGGCAAACCAAATCGACAAACTATGTTGTCCCAAACAAACTTCTTCACTTGTTTCCCCATGATGGAGGCCAGAGGTTTAGCCTCGATCCACTTGGTAAAATAGTCGATCCCCACAATCATTAATTTCACTTTGCCTGGTCCTTCTGGGAAAGGACGCGAATATCGAGCCCCACTTGTAGAAGGGCCAAGGGGAAGTGATTAGGGTCAAATTATGTTGCGGGTTCTTTGGTACTAGACGGTGGACTTGACAATCTTCGCACTTCTATATCAGCTCCCGGGCATCCTTATGCATTGTTGGCTAGTAGTATCCAGATCGGATCGCTTTGGCTACCCGCCCTTGGCCACAGTGCATGCTACATGATCCTTCATGGATTTCTTAAACACGTAGTTGGCTGGAGCGGGGCCAGCCGCTCGAGCCATGGTTCTAGGAAAGATTTTCGGAAGACGAATCCGTCCCTTAACATGTACTGCCGTGCCTTGATCCGCAGCTTTCGGGCTTTTTGGTCATCCGCTGGTAGCGTTTCATCCCGTAGGTAGTCAATTAAGGGGGTCATCCATGTATCTCCATCTTCTTCTGCGGCTACCCGAACTTCCTTTTCCTGTGGATTTTTCCTTCAAGACTTCCACGAGCACCTGTTTTGTCAGGTGAGCAAAACTGGTGGAGGCTATCTTGCTTAACGCGTCTGCTTGCATGTTCTGGCTCCAGGGAATCTGTTTGATGGAGAATGTTTGGAATCCCTCAATTAAGGCTTAAGCTTTGGCTAATGCGTGCCAAGGCGGGAGTCAATGTTTGCTGACAAGTCCTTCACCTGCATTTGCTCTGCGATCCGCAACCCTGCGATCAATTCTTCGTACTCAGCCTCGTTGTTGGATGCCTCAAATTCGAAACGTAGGGCATACGTGAATTCCTTCCCCTCTGGGCTGGTTAGGATTAAACCTGCCCCGAAACCTTCTTGGCATGCGGATCCGTTCATGAATAAATTCCACGGCTCCGAGTATGGTTGCTTGTTATACGCTTTTTTATCGGGGATTCCCTCCTCCGGAATTTCGGCAATGAAGTATGCTAGCACTTGTCCTTTGATGGTTGTCCGGGGTCGGAAACTGATGTCATGTTCATCTAGTTCTATTGCCCATCCGGCTATTCTTCCACTTTTATCTGTTTTGGTCAGGACTTGCTTTAGTGGTTGATCCGTAATAAACGCCACTGGGTGTGCTTGGAAGTATCGCCGCAGTCTGTGGGATGCGTACACCAATGCAACGACTAGCTTCTCGATTGAGGTGTAATTCACCTCAGGGCCTTTAGAAGTGGTGACGAAAATACACGGGTTGTTCGGCGCTTCCCTGCGGGCCAGCATCGAGCTTCACGGCCTCTGGGGCCTGCCGGATACATGATCAGCTATTCCTTTGGACGCGGAGCAATGACCATTGGCAAATTGGCAATGTGTTTCTTCATTTCTTTGAACGCTTGCTCGCGCCTGGTACGTCGGTGAAAGTCACTCTTCTTGATGCACTTTTTAGTGTCTTGAAAACGGGAGGGACTTTTCCGCTGATTTAGACATAAAGCGGCTGAGGCTTTCTAGTTTTCCATTCAAAGACTGCACTTCCTTTTTGGTTGTTGGGGATTGGAGCGCGGTCACGGCCTCGGATTTGTCCGGGCAGGCTCGGATGCCTTCTTTGCTTACAACGTGTGTTGGAATCACTCCTAAACTAGATTACAAGTGTTAGTAATTAATATGTAATAGTTAGCTTAATTAGGCCTTTATGTTTGTTATTATGCTTAGACTTATGTAGAAGGCCCATAAGCCTTGGCCCAAGCCTAATAAGGAAAGGAAGGGACTAGGAGCGTTGCCCTAGCTCCCTCTCCTATAAATAATCTTGTAAACTCTCATTTGAGAGTTGGTTGTTCATTTTATCACATATCCTACGCGAATCCTTTCTTTACATATATTCGTGTGTGTGTTATCTTGTTCAACCGATCACTCTTAATCTATACTTCTTATATTGATGCTTGTGTTACATAAATGGGAACCTAACAGTGGTATCATTCGTCAAATAGTTGGGTGAAACGATTTTGTTTTTGAAACATAGTGTCTACGCGTATGTCTCGGTACTCAAATCTTTATACACTTGAAAAACTTAATTTTTACACGTTACAATCCAAGATTCTTGTACTTTAAAGGTTATTTGGTGTTAAAATTTATGTTTTTGGCAAAAAGTTTGAAACTTTACGTGTAATTCATTGTTTTTAAGCTTGGTTTTAATCGTGTGTTCATTTATACGCGTAAGGTGTATAAGAGTTTTGGATCATCAAGTTTCACACTTTTGTGTTATTTTGGTGATATTGAAGTTGTTTCATCATAAATATCTGGTTTAGAAACACTTTTGGGCGAAATCTCGGTTTGGCAAAACCTACGCATAACAAAACCTAGTTGTTGCGGCTTAAGCATTTCAAAGTTTGATCTTTAGTGTTTTTGGTTTACTCGGTGTTCTCTTGCTTGGATAAGCTTTGAAAACACTTAGACTTTGGATATCTTCTACAGCGGAATAAGTGTAAAGGATTTTGGGCAAAACCCTAGTTTTAAGCCTAAACAAACTCCTACGGCGTAGAATCTCTTCGCCTAAGTCTTGTCTTCGCCTAAGCCTTGTCTTACGCGCAGAAATTCTTACACATAACCATTCTACTACTAAGATTTTGGATTACGCATAAGCTAAGGTCTCCTTAACCCTACGCGTAAGCTAATCCTACAGCGTAAGATCTCTTCTACTGCAGCGTAAGTTGGGGTTTTACGCATAAGGTTCTTTCTTTGCCTAATCTTGGTTTTACGCATAAGGATTCTTCATCAACAAAGTTTCATTCGACTACAAAGATCCATTTTTTTTCAACACAAGTTTCAACATGTCTCAACGACCATACTCTTGCTACTTACCTCATGTGTATCCTCAACAACAACAACAACAACAACTCAATCAACAACAACAATTTTACCAACAACTACAACTACAACAACAACAACAACAACTTCAACAACAATTTCCTCAAGGAGCAATTCAACCACAATTGGTTCAACCACCCCTAGTCTTCAAGTACAACCCTACACTAACTTTCAAAATCAACATCCATCCAGGAATACTATGAAGGAACCGTCTTGGTTTGCAAAGATGTGTGAAGCTTTAGGTAGCCAACAATCCATTCATGAGGTCGGATCACTTGATAGACCTCAATGCTCACTCAGGAAACTACGATCAAGGGTGATCACGGTTCTTTAGGTTTTGTGATAAAGCGCATGGAAAAGTTCTTGAAGAAGGTCATCTGGAAGGTCCGTTTTAGATGCCCTCTTGTCCTTTGTGCAGGAGATCCAACTGCTAATCCACGAGGTGATGTCACCGTTGTCGGTCTACTTGAACTCCTCTTGATAAACTTCTACACTTTGAAGCCGATGGTATGCAATGCAATGCATCCTTTTGGGGATTACCTAATCCGATACTTTTGAAGTGTTGATGCAAGAAGCTGCTAAAGCAATGTGGGAGCATATTCATCTTCTCATGGAAGTACATAACTCAATCGAAGACATGGAATCAAAATCTACTTGGCTTATGAACACTTCATGGCCCGAACCGGGGAGACATGAGTCATATCATCATCGATTTTGAACATCATCAAAGCTTGGACAAACATAACATAATTATGCCAAAATTGCGATTAACACTAAGTTCCTAAGTAGTCTTGGTCTTGATTGGGAAAAATATGTCATTTTCATCCGTCAAGCGAAGAATCTTCATCATGCTACTACGGGTTGTTGTGCGACTATTTGAAGCCCCATCGAAGTTGACAAAGAAAGGTTATCCGTGGACAAAAGCGTTTCACCTTCACTGCATAATCAATAATTAGCTTTGTGGGCTCAAGCTTGTTATCCCCGATTCTGAATTTGCCAACAACTTTCACAAATCCTCCATGGCCGCAACAATTACACCATATGATCCATCCGCAACAACAATCTCAAGAAACTCAATTGGTTCCATACAACAACAACAATGATCAAGCACTTTCTGATGAATCCAATGAGGATGCAGAAGCTTTTGATGCATTGCAACAAGGGTTTGTCATGATTGCTAGAGCTTTCGGCCGATATTCAAACAAATCCAACAATCGCATTGCACCAATCAAACACAAGAGAATCGGTACATTTAACAATGGGGTGTTGAAGTTCAGAATCGTGGTACTATTCGTCGAGATGGTGGTCAAGGATTTAATCAATGGAAAGGAAATAACATGGGTGCTCCACAACAACAAAGGGCTCAAGTGGTTGAACAGGGGAATGCTCAAAATGGGGTTAATGGTCTTCGTTGTTATAACCGTAATGAGAAGGGTCATCTGGCTAATGCATGCCCTAAGCCGAGGGCAAGAGTCAGCGCTTATCACAAGAGCTTTACTCTTGGCTCCGAGGATGAAGGCGGTGGAACTCTTACCAACAAGGAACACGGCTTTATGGCCAATCGCGGTTCGATGATGATATGGAGGACTTGCGAGCTAATGCAAGCTGTGATGTTAATGGCAAACATGCAAGAACTCTACATGAGTGACCACAGGCCGGTGTATGACCTGACGGCTTGTCTCAGTACCGGATCAAACTATATTCATTACGTCGATATCTCCGCCAACCTCTATCAGACAAGGATCGAGTGTTCAACATGAGCCATCTACATCTCATTCCGATGATAATCAAATAGATACCGTAGTTATATTTGACGATCAAGATGACCTTACGGTTACCATTGATAATCAAGTTGACTCCGTAGTTATACTTGAGGATCTGAATAATGATCATGATGAGACTCACGTTGAACAAGTTGAGCTTTCGTCTTATCTAGATATTGAGCTCATGACCTTACTTAACGACCAAAAATCCCGACTGGAAATATGCAAGGACATCAATAAGCAATTAAAGGACAAAAATGCCTTTGTTAACTAAGGATAATGAATGCTTAAAGTATCAACTCAACATTTTTCAAACTCAAGAAAAACGTGAAAAAGGTTTTGAAGTCGCTTTTGCTAAATCTTACCAAAATGAAAAATCATTAGAACAACATATATGTGATCTAGTCGCATATAAGAATGCTTTCTTTGTCTCAAATTGAACAAGCGCAATATGATCATAAACAACAACTTAACTTTCACTTTGGAAACTCAAAAAGCCAAGTGCGAGGTTGTTAAATTGTCGCAGTTCTCTCCGATTACAAAAGCATTCAACGGCGAATAGATAACTATCTTGAAGAAATTGTCGACTTACAAAACAAACTCAAAGAGTTTTGAAATGTTGTTTATAAACACGGTGAGTCAATCACAACTATTCAAAAGTTTACTTTCAAACCAAATCCAAATGGATATGGACCAGAATCTTCGATTACAAACCAAAGTTTTCAAATAGAGCATTCAAACCAAATCACGAAGTTCACGGTCTGAGAACATAAATTGATGATTCAATTATGAGTGTTGTTGAATACAATCGTCAAGAGGAATTAGATCTAGAAGGCGAGTCGGTCAAAATTGGAAAATGTTTTTATAATAAACCATTTAACTATTCAAAAGCGTTACTTTAGTCACAACAGGATTTTTCTAACACACCTTGGGTTATCACTACTTGGTCTTCTAATGAGGTCCCCTTTCCAATACGCACAAATTAATGGTCCTTTACCTTCACTCGGAAATAAAGCCATTAGCGAACAAATGTAAAGTTATAAAATATTTTGAAACATTCTTATCGGACATCAAACTTTTGGAACGTGAAATTGAAATCAATTACGAAATAAAAGTTGAACATTTTCAATGCCCACCAGTCTTGAGCCCAAAGAGATATTTTTCGAAAAAGAATTTTACCACATGTCCTCAATTTGAAAAAATGTGCAATCTATTGGGAAAGGGATTTTCACACGGAACTTGGCCTTATGAAAAGAGTTTTCGAACAAATAGAAACATCGATTTCAAATACTAGCGTAAAAAGAAAATATTAAGAAAAGATGTTGATCGACTCTTGGAAGATGTTATACGTGTTGATATCAATAATGTTGTGCTATTACATTAATTTGCATATGCATTTGATTATATCTCTGTGATTACGTTGATTCCGTTGCAAATGTTGAGAATACGATCTTTGTGTCACAAATCACATTTTTAAAAGTTGAAAATGAGCGATTGTTAAACGAGCTTTCAAATGCAAAACGTCGTCTTCAATAGTGTCAAAAAGATTGTCACACTCGTGAACTCGCTTGGCAAAACAAACTCCACCAGTTGCATACCAAAGCTCTTAATCCAAAACTTGAGCAACTGGATGATGAAAATGTGTCTTTAAAGTGTCAAATCTCAAAATATGAACAAGAAATTTCAAAAGTTAAAAAGGAATATGGTGTCATATTTGATTTGCTCAAACAGACTTGTGAAACAGCATCAAAAGAACTTGATAATTATCTTGCACACACAAACAATGTCGTACATAGAAATGCACAAACTCGCTCTGAAAATCAAGATTTGTTACACACTATCCATTATCTAAAAGCAGAGATGGTGAAACTTAAGCAAGATAGGGATAGTAACAACTGTGAAGTGCTTGCACCTACAGATTCAAAATGACTCATAACATATAATAACAAACCACAAGAAACTAATGTGTTTCTCTCTATCGAAAGCAGGAATAGTTGCCTCTTTTCCCCAAGCACTTCACGACCTAGGAGCAATACAAGGAAGAATAGGAAGTTGCGACGTAAGAAAAGAACAATAAAGACTTCTGAAGTAGAAGAACACACAGGACTTTGAATAAAACTCAAGTTGCACCCACTTTAGATATTCGCGTCGACAAATGTAATGAACAAAGTGATGTAGCGAATGCTAAATCTTTAAATGCGGCAAAAGTTTTGTTTGAAACCTCTTGTGTTGGTTGTCGTAAAAGCATGTTTTCTGGTTTTCATGATAAATGTGTTGCTAAGGCTATCTTGAATCATAAGCGGAACAATAGAAAACGGAATACCTCTAGGCCCACTAATGCTTCTAAGTCTGTGCTAGATAAACCACATTCTAGTGTTCCGGCTAAGATCATTGATGTACCTATAGTACCCCCCTTCACTCCTAGGAAGAACTTATCACCTAGTGCATTCACTAAGACCAAAGCTAAGAGTTGGAGATGGCAGAAATGGTTACATAATACACTTGGCTTTACATGGATACCTAAAATCATGACCATGTGTGTTTCATCTAAATCTGCACCGAACCCTATAACTCTTCGGGTTCCACATCTACTTATTCCATCACGTGATGCATTATGTGCGGTGTCTGAGATCATCCTTTGGGTTATTGATAGTGGATGTTCCCGACACATATTGAGCAATCTAAAACTGTTATCAAACTTTATTTCAAAGTTCATTGGCCTTGTCGGGTTAGGAATGATCACTTAGCGTATTATGGGCTATAGAGATTACATCAATGGTAACATCGAAATTAGCAGAGTTTATTATGTGGAAGGTCTCGGTCACAATCTCTTTTCGGTCGGTCAATTTTGTGATGGAGATTTGGAAGTTGCTTTTAGGGAGAAAAATTATTTCATTCGTGATCTGAAGCGATCTTATGTCCAGTCAACACACATCAAGTCTCTACATAATCTCAATGCAAGACATCATTGCTTCATCTCCCATCTGTCTACTTTCAAAGGCTACATCTACAAAATCTGGCTATAACGTGGAGTCTCACACTTAAACTTTTAAACCATAACCAATCTTGCACGATACAAACTTGTTGAAGGTCTCCCAAGATTTGATTATAAATCACCTATGCTCGGCTTGTGAACAAGGGAAAAACACTCATGCTCACTTTCCTTCAAAGGTGGAACACTGTCACATATGTGCTTCATCTTCTTCACATGGATTTGTGTGGCCCGATGCCCGATGCGGGCGATTAATGGCAAACGCTACATATTGGTAATTGTAGATGACTACTCAAGATGGACTAGGGTTTATTTTCTTCGGTAAAGATCAAGCCACAGAGATGATCATCACCTTTCTCGAAAATTCAAGTTCGACCTAGAACACGGTCGGACAAATCGAACAGAACAAAGGCTGAATTTGTGAATCAAACTCTTCGTGCATTTTATGATGAAAGTGGGAATGAGCATCAAACATCTATTGCCTGAACACCAGAACAGCGGAGTGGTTGAAAGCAGCCCAGTACATTAGTGGAAAATTTGCAAGAACAATTTAATTAATGCTAAACTTCCAGATTACTTATGGGCTGAAGCCGTGTTAGGTCACTAGTTTTACAACACAAGCTTACTAGAAAGAAATAGATAGGCGATTGAACAAGAATCAAACACACACACCGCGATATAGAACACGGTTATGCGTAGATGTATGTGAAAGAAATAGCGAACAACCAACCCTCAAGTGAGGGTTATTACATAGTATTTATAGGCAAGGAGCTAGGGAAACACTCCTACTCCTTCCCTTTTCCTTATTGGACATGGGCCTAAGCTTATGGGCCTTCTACATAAGCTTGACCTTAAACAAACATAAAGGCCATAATAAGCTACATATTACATATGAGAAACTAACACTTGGGTTAAGGTTTAGGAGTGATTCCAACAATCTCCCCCCAGTGTTGGTGATGAAAAACTGTGAAAGCGTTGATGTAATAGTAGCTTTGGCGTCTTCTGTGCATTCTTCTTGCTTGTGAGAAGAATGACTTGATTGAACAATCTCCCGTGTAGAGATAGTTTACTTTGAACAGTTATGCTTTGGCGTCATCTTTAACTTTGTTCTTTGATCATTGTTCTTTGTGATGAAAGTGATAGTATGTTGTTATGCGCATCAAGTGCGCCTCAGTCGCCCCATTTGCTCGGTGTCTCTATGTCATTCTTCAACATGCTGCAGCAGCTCTTTTGGCGTTGGAATTCATCTTCGATGAAGTTAAGTCTTTAACTTTGTAGATTCTTTGATTTGGCGAAGAATCATTACATTGTTGTGTTGCTTTTGGATAGAACTTCCATTAGTGATGTTGTTGGCGTGAGCATGAGAAGAATACGCGATCATTCGGCTCGAGCTTCCATAAGACGAAAAACATAAAAGCGGTTAGTAATAAGCGATTCGGCACTTACAAATTTGAACTCCGAGAGTGTTAACAGCATAGTGTGAAAACAAAACTCTAATTCTTACAAAGGCCGTTCTTGGTCAGTCCCACAAGTGAGATAACCGATGTACGAGCGCACCTATGATTTGAGATGAGTCGCTGAGGTACAGACATCACCTCACGACGTAGACCGTTTGAGACCACCTAAGCGCAATCCAGGGGGAGTTGCGGCGACTGGGTCAGGGGCTATTTGATGTTGACCAGGTTTCCATTCAATCACTGAGGATCACAAATGTGAACCTCTCATAAATGTTCTCGACAGATTGCTAAGATATGTGAAGGACTTCGATAATGTACCACTTGAAATTCTTATTGTTGAGCGTCCAAGTGATGAAATGTCAAGTGTACCTAGAGATCTTTTGATGAATCTCGTGGCTCTAGACTCAATAGTGCGTTTTGGTTTTCTGGCGAGAGACTAGGGAGAGGGTCTCCTTATTCAATACCGGCGATCTCTAAGAAAAGCCAATAGTTTGCGTAGGGTTCCCTGAGAATGAAACAAGCTACGTTGAGAGAAACTTGAGTGGTTAAAAGGTTTAGTGCATGCGTCATTTGGTCCATGACAACTTTTAATCTTGAATCGGTGTCATCTAGTGACAACCAGACATATAGATTGAACACGGTGTACGCCTAAGTTGAATAATCTGGAGGGCTATTTCTTTTCACCCTTTTCTTTGCATTTCTTTTTAATTCTTCAACTCCTTCTTTCTCCGGTTCTCATTTTCTCCTTTTTACAATCATACCTAAGGACTTCTAAATACTAACTATTTGTGTTTTCCTTGGGTAGATCCCCTCGACTCACGGCGGATCATGAGGACGGTTATTCCTAACCTTAGTCACCTTATAACTCTATGACTAACCTATGTTGCCATAAAACCATTTACTTGAAATCAATTTCGGTGTTTATGAATGAAAACATTTTTGAACCACTGTTGAGATGAGATTTTGCATAAATACTCCCCTCCATATGTGCTTAAGAGTTTTAACGGTTAAAGTGCCAGTGAGGAAAAGAGCTGGCCGCACATTTTGAATTGATTCACTCAAGATAGACATTCCCAGCGAGGAACAGGTTTGCATTGGCATAGTTAAGTTACATTGTCACTTTTAGGTGACAACTAGCTCTAATAACTACCTTGAAGGTGTAGACAATCCTCGAAGGTTGTCAAACCCGTCAGAGTTCATGTCTACCAAGAGTTTCTCGAATGGTACATTATATTCAGACAAGTCCTTTCGAGCATGTTTACATCACTAGCGAACTAGCTTGAAATTATTACCCGTCCCGGACAAGTCTTTTCGAGTTACTAATAGTTAAGATCTCGTCAATTCTTGGGTTAAGTCTTTTCACCACGATAATTCATTTACAAAAAACATTTCTTATCACATATATTTCTCCCTCAAAGATGGCATATAAAATGTTATTTTTGAAAAGTTGAGAATAAATATGACCATTTAGAGTGTTGCGGGAAGAATGACCACTGTGAACAATTTGTGAACAAAGTTTTAAGTCAAGTACTCCCCTCACAAGTGATATAAGCGGTTGAGGTTTTGAAAATCATAAGGGAAAGTACTTGTTCTTTTGAGCAAAACCTTGAAAAGTGAAAAGTTTGATAGGTTTTACTCAAAAGTAAACTTTCGCTCCTTTATATAAGGATTGTGGCGGTACCACGGGGTCCTTTATTTACAAGTACGGGTTGTACATTGTTATGTGTGCACAAGCCATTGACATAATAAATCATACATCCAAATTTATAATGAAAGAACCAGTTTAAGGGGTACGGGTAGTCGGAGATGTGCCCGGAGTGTGAATGCGGGCGTTGAAAACCAATGATGTTTCTCACGGGTCGACCACCCACATAGCTTTCAATCTCTGATGATCCCTTCTATACAACCGTTCATCAATCATGTGATGATCCGTCTTCACATCCCTTACGTTCTAACAGGAGACCCAATATTTTGGTGTATATCCTTCAACCATTAAGCCAATCCATCCTAACCATCTTCAAAGTGTGATCTCGAACTTGTGAAGATCTCTGCACGCATCAAGCAATTTCTTTGAAGTTCACTGCGGTAAACATGCCGAATGGTTTCTTGATGAGTGTATATTGAGATAGTTGGTTGATGTCGGAAGATCAAGCTGTGGTGGAGTGAAGTTGACAGTGCGATAAGATTCAACGCCATTTGGAGATCTTCTACCGCGTTCTTTGATGACTATCGTCATGAAGAATGACGACTTGATGAATTCACGTTGTACCCAGTGGAGAATTGTCTCATACGACCACGTACTTTGGCAAGGTACATGTCTTGATGTCATTGAGAGAGACAAGTTCTCAAAGTCACTTGAGAGAATGCATAATCCCTTTCATCTTGTCGTTTGACAAGATATTCTTTAGAAGGTGTAGTCCCACTTAGATGAAAGATCAACGTGTTTGATGGCAACGATACTTTTTAGAACTAATGCATGTTGAGACTTCGAACCAGCGGCCGTAGTAGATCTTGGCGTTAGGCCAATGATGAATCCCATACAATGCATCTCGGTCGTATGCTTCCACTTTGTTGGAGAACAAGTGATTGGCACGTTCTCGATGGCTATCGATTAGTATATAGTTCTGAAATGGAAGTGTCAAAGATGTAGCGTATTTCCTTGAACCATCGCCACCATGTAGAAGAAAATCCAAGTCTTTGTTGAAGAAATATCGGAATGGAGTCCTTGGTTCATCTGGTTGTGGTGTTGGTAGAGGTTTGGACCATCGGTGTAGTATGGAGGGTTGTCCCGTTTGGTGAAGTCGATGTTTGCTTCGGGTTGAGCCAATCCATGTTGTTAGACATAGCTCGAGCAATGTTATCAATGTGATATTCGACCTCGATAAGCTTTCGAGCTATCTTTCCAAGTTGAAAAGCTTCATTCTTGATTCGCCTTCTTCAGATTTCGTCATCTTCTTCACATGGAACTTTTCTTGCAGAATCTTAGCATGCTCCAATGTAGAACCGTCTACCAAATCCTGACCTTCTTCAGGGTAGGGAGTTGAGTTAACAAGTGTAGAAAACCATTCAAATTCCTCTATTTTATCGTCATCTAGCCATGATACGACGTCTGTCTGAGGCGTCTTCTTCTTCTTTTCAAGGCCTAGATGATGATTCTGTTTTCTGTACTTGTTTGGGAGAGGTGGGTTGTTGTAGGGGCTCAAGGACTTCCTCATCGTCACCACCCGTATACTCAAAGTGATCATCGGTTTTCTGAGTGGGGGTGGTAATTCGAAGAATCTGAGGTTTATCTGTAGAAGGAGGAGCCTTTGTTGAGGCCGTTTGGGAGGAGGTGGCATGGAAGATGATTCACGGACTTCTTTTGTGCGATTGCTTTCCTTCATCGGTAAATGTCGGTCCAGTCACGCATCTACTTTGAGTTGGTAGTCCAACAATGCTTGAAACAGCTTTCCTTCATGAAGTAAATGTCCCGGTCGTTTAGACATTTGTGTGACAAGCTTGGCCACCAATTCATTATCGAGAAAACTACGAGGATCGGATGGATTGATTGCGGCGGTTAAGGGTGTTGATCTTAATAGTTTGCTTGGCTATCTGCATAAGATTTGGATATAGTTGTTTGGTGAACATCTCCTTTGTGACTTTAGGAGCGATATCGAAGGTACTTGTGAGTGTAGCCTGATCATTACGTCCATTTTCCTTGTAGATCATCACATGAAGCTTCGTACATACTCCCTTTCAACTTGCATCTTGTCATTCTCATCATGAAGATGGTTGTGAAGTGCGGCAAGAAATTTAGCTTTTGTAAAGCATGTCTTTCTTTCTAACTTGTTTAACGCAATTTTGAATTCTTTCATGAGTATGAAATCCAAGATCGAGGTGGCTTCTTCTTGCGATTTGGATGATGATTTGGTTGATTTCTTTGATGGTGGTGGTGAAGAATGAAAAGTCGAATGATGATGATGAGATGTGAGGAGACTCCGGGTCCTTTGGTGGCTCTGAGGTTTCTTCCTTTGATCTTGTAGGACTATCTAGAAGAAACTTATCATAATCAACATCTTCTTATTCTAGACTTAGCTTGATCATCGGCTTTGGCTTTGCTGCGGCTTCTTCATCTTTTACCTTCTCTAACTCTGAGTTAGTTCTTAAATCATACTCAAGAGTGTCTTTGTTTGTTGTTGCACCAAAGTGTGGTGGCACGGATCCCTTATCGGGTTGATTAACCGCATCGGGACTGGTGAAGGTTGGAGCTCCACCACTTGACCCTCGGGACCACCCATTTGTTCTTTAGCAAATTCTTGTGCAGCGTGTTGAAGTCTAGCAATTTGAACTTCTTCTGTATGATTTATCGGTTGCTCTTCATCACTTTCGAGCTTTCATCAATGGCACAAGTGCTGAGAGTCTTTCCTTTGCCATGTTGGCTATTGGACTTGGAGGTTTAGATGTGATGGAGTGTCATCCTGCGGTTTGGTAGTGGACCTCTTCGTCGATTGTGTATCTTGAGCTTTCGTCCACAGCTTTCTTTGTGGTTCATGTGTAGGAATAGGAAACTTCGAGGGCTTTCTTAACTTGGAGTAGGTTTCCTTTGGGACCTTCCTTTGACTTTATTTGCTTCTTGCACTTCCAGCACTTCCTCTTACGGTTCTCCGAGTAGGTGTTCGAGAAAGATTTTCATCGAGATGACCAACTTTGCCTTCTCGTCTTGCTGCCGATACCTTTTGTATGTTTCAAGCTTTTTGATTTCATTTGTCGAGAAGGTGATCGGCAACCACGACACCTTTTCTTTGTTGGCGATTCCTGATTCGATGATAGGGTAGGCTCGGTCGACATATCATGATTATCAGGGTCATTGAGCCTCGTGGAATATCGGGATGAAGTCAAGTGCTCTCTCGGATCAACAACTTTGTGTATCGACATAGGGAATCTTTGAGCCAAGTTTCTTGTGAAACATCATGTCTTCCATGCCGATGCTTCATTTCGATGTCCTTTTTGTTGATTAATGACGAAGATTTGTAGTTCCATGAGCTTGGGATGCTCATAACCACTATCACGACCGAGACCGATTTGTGATGATGATGTAGAGGTTCTCCATGGTTGAGGAATGTTCTTAAGTTCCACGTGAGAGTGCTTAGTGATTATTCACGAAGCTTCATCATGTAATATCTATCAAATTTGAGCTGTCTCTTCATAGGTGTGGCAAAGAAGTCGGTTGGTACGATGTCGGAATGATAAGAAACCCGTAGTCCAGAGGAGTGATAGTGACTTGTTTGTGATTAAGTGTCATTGTCAGCACTTTGACCTTGTGATCCTCGCATTGAATTCGAATTGAATGTAGATTTCGAACTTTGTAGCGGTGAGTGTGAGAGCATGTTACGGTAGGGATGATTCCTTAGAATATCACGAGAAATGAGACAAGAAGATTCCGAGCATGTGAGGGTTTCAAAGTCAACCCTAAGGTTGTTCTTTCCAATCTTTCTAGGAAAGCCATTGGGGAAGATATGACAATTGTGAGAACTTCGTGCATCCATTCATTTGTTCGACCATGTCTGATCTGAAATAACATTAGCCAAAAGAACCAACATATCGAAAGACATAATGTTAGTCAACTGAAGGTTTTTATTGTCTAATTATTTAATGTACAGTGCTAATGATTGTTACAAGTCCTAAGTCACTTGTTTGTCTAATAGTCCAATGATGTGCGTGAAATGTTTCGTGAGTTAGTTAACTTTAAGTTTTAAAGTTTATGTTATCACTTATTGTTCACAACATATCAAGCGTTTAAGTTTATTAGTGACATTATTGGTTTATTGACGATATGATGGTTTATTTACAAGTTTGTACCGTAACAATTCAAAATGAAGGTCAATCCGGGCTTAAGCGTAGAAATGATGAAGGATGCAGTAGCGGGGGAGTTGTATGCAGCGTGGTAGCTTTCATGCGTAGGATCTAACTACAGCGTAAAAAATATTTTCGTAGGAAAAGGGGACCTATGCGTGGGAGCTTCGCAGCGTAAGCGTATAATATCACTTATAGTAGAGAAACAAAGACCTTGATTACGAAGATTTTTGTGAGTACTTGAGCACGAAATAAAATCATCATATCATCAATCTTAACACATATATTCATTCTAAGCAGTTATGGCATGAAGCATGTTAAACATTTCTGGCGTAAAACTGCATGCGTAGGTCAAAACCCTAAGGGTTATGAATTACGCGCATAAGATTTCTAACCATAGGATACCAAACTTTTTACGGTAGGTCTAAAGTGTTGTGAGAGTCTATAAACCAAGTTATAACATCTAGTTCGAGATGAATCAAAAATACCCAAACTTAAGAACTTTAAACCCTAATCCTAATTCAGATGTCGGTGTTTCGTGGGTTGTTATAGGGCCTGGATATCATCAATTCAACATCATATGACATCACACAACAATCTTTTTGACCAAAAACCTTCACATTTGAAAACCCAATTCGACTTAAAACCCTAATTTTCAAAAAATCTTTAATCGTGTTTTGGGTGGATTTAGAGGATAAAATTAGTATCATTGATGTTAAAGACATGTTTTGACACAATCTTTTTAACCACAAACACACATTCTTGATTATGTGTTCATACGGCTTATCGTAGAACACAAAACAATCATTGACAAAATTTGGCCGTTGGATTTGTGTAAAAATCAAAACCTATGTTTGTAAACATGTTAAGATCATGAAACAAGTTACAAATTGATGATCGCTGCAATTTGAAGCGAATTTAGTCGTAGGATTGGTTAGGTTATGAGTAATAAATGTGATGAATAAGTTAGGTGGAGTGTTTTATTAAAAGTAACTTTAAGCTTTTTGGCAGTTTTGGTCCCTCCACTTTTTCCTTTTTCATACAAGCCATTTAACTTCCATTTTGGTTACCAAACAAAGATTTTAAGAAAGAAACTTTGACGACACTCCCCTCGACTTAATAAATGATGAAAGGTTATAATTTTTAGTCCGAGGAGTGTCAGTTTAACCAGAAAATATTACCACCATTGATAAAAGAAACAACAGGGATATGATAACATGCAAGTACAGATGTTTTGAAGCGATTAAGTGATTATTTTCTCCCCCTCAACACTTGATCGGAAAAAATACTGAATTTTGAAAGATTAAAGTGTTGATGGAAAAATACTGCTTGAATGTTGAAGAAAATTAGATAGAAGAATATTTTTGTTGTTTTATCGGGTTTTATATTTTTGTATTTTGTTTTTGAAAAATATTTACAAAAGAGATTTTGGTGTTTGTGAGGTTTTAAAAGGCGTTTTAGGAGTTCATCAATTCCTCTTGAGTCAAACACCTCATACCAATCCGGTGGACCAACTCATTAAACCTAGCGGGAGGCAAGGCTTTGGTGAGAAATTCTGCCAATTGGTATTACTACCCACAATATAATTCAACGTACGTTCACGTGGTCCTTGATGAAATGATATCGAATCGATGTGCTTTGATTTGAATCTTTGGCCGGGTTGCCGAGATCGCAATGGCACTCCGATTGTGCATTGTACATCGGGATTACTGTCAAATCACGTAACCATAGTCTTTGAGTTGTGTTCTCATCCAGATGACTTGAGCACAACATGCGGTCATGGCTACATATTACTGCCGGTTGATGGCAGTGATGTACAATCTGCTTCTTCGATTGCCATGACACGGTTTATCACCAAGAAATTGTAAAGCTCACGAAGTACTTTTCCGTGAGTCTAAGCATCTGCGTGGTCGGCATCAAAAGCGATTAGTTCAAAACCGAATCGCCGGATACGGATCCCCAAGTTAATGGTTCCCTTATGTATCGGAGGATTCTTTTAGCCTCAGAGAGGTGGGTTTCAGTTGGTCTTGGTGATAGCGGGAGCATAGATATACGGCAAAAGACAATATCGGGCCGCTGGTACATTAGATACATGAGAGACCCAATTATACTACGGTATTTGGTAGGGTCCACCAATTTCCCATGTAAATCAACGTCTAGCTTCTTGGTATGAGCCATTGGTGTGGCATAGGTGTCATGGGTTTTCATTCCAAATTTGTTTAACAATTCAAGGGCATATTTGGACTTCAAAATACCACGGGGTGATTGATGAACTTGCAGTCCTAGAAAGAGCGTAAGTTCACCCATCATGGACATTTCAAAATTTTTCTTCATTAGTTTTGCAAAGCGATTGAAAACTTTTTATGTGTAGACCCAAAATGATGTCATCCACGTAAATTTGAACAATTAAGATATGTGCCCCGTGATATTGTATAAAAAAAGTTGGGTCAACCGAACCTTTGGTGAAATTATTAGCGATGAGGAAAGATGATAGCTTATCGTACACATGGGAGCTTGTTTGAGACCATCTGAGCTTTGTTGGGTTTGTAGACATGATTAGGAACTCGGGATCAACGAATCCATACGGTTGGTGACATAAACCGTTTCTTTAAGTTGTCCATTGAGAAGCGGTTTTGACATCCATCGATGACCGTCATATTCATATGAGCATGACGCGAAATATCGAACAACCTCAAGACGAGCAGCCGGGCAAAAGATTCTTCAAAGTCATTCCTCTTCGGCGATAACCCTTAGCCACTAGGCGTGACTTTTTCGGATAACGTTTCCTTGACATCAATTTGTTTTTCCAAATCCATTTGAGACCAATGGCGTAGACCCTGTTGGTCTTTCAACCGTTCCATACTTCAAGGCGTTTGAATTGGTTGAGTTCTTCTTGCATGGATTCAATCGTCTTTTGTCATTGCGTCTTTGATGTTTTTAGGTTGGTTGACGGTGAGTGCATAAAAATGCAATGTTCACTCGTATGAAGGCGTTGTCTTGTAACGGCCGGTTGATTGGGTTGCCAATAATATTTTCGGAGGATGGTCTTTGTCCATCTATGTGTGGAGGGTTGATGTTGGTATACATTGTGCGGATTCTGAGGATTCAAATGGTTTGTTGAAGATTCAGCGACATCACAGTGCGAGTTTCATTAGCCGGGTTAAGAACGCATTTGGATCAAAATCTGCAGGTGGGGTACTTCATTAAGAATATCATCGGCCCGTTCATCATTGTTGGAAGCGGTTTGTTCAAGCTGTTGTGGTGGAGTCAGCGGTGGTGCTTCTTCAAGATAGTTGTTGTAGCGGTGTATCGGTATAAAGTATTATCGAGTTGAGCGGCGGAAACATGGATACACACGAGCGCGTTCATCAATATCGATCAGCGAGCAGTAGGAGCAAATAACCTTCCATTTGTTGTGAGTGGTGGGGGCTTTGTTGGTGATGATGGGGTTTGGGGAAGTTTAGCGGTTGTGTCGGGTTCAATTTTATACTCGGAAGCCATTTCCGTAAGTTCATCAAAATGAGCATGAATCGTTTCCATAACCTCCTTTGTTCGGCGATTCGGATCGGAAACCTTGAATTATCACATCATCCGAAGACTCAATGTCGACTTTGGCTTTGAGCTTTCCAAAGTCATCCGCGATCATTATTAGGATAGCAAAGAGATCCAAATACATGAAAGTGTTTGAGATTCGGTTTTCTGTTGTGGACGAGCTCGAAAGGTGTTTTGTTGTGGCGTTTTGTAATCATAGAACATTTTTGAGTATAGCATGCATGATCGGCTTACGCCCATAAGTATCTGGAAGTTTAGCATTGATTAACATTGTTCTTGCAGCTTCCACTAACGTTCGGGTTTGTCTTTCAACAACTCGTTTTGTTACGGTGTCGTCACGATGGAGTATGCGATGTTGAATTCCCACTTTCTCATAAAATTCACGAAGAGTTTGGTTAACAAATTGATTGCCTCATGCGATTACGATTTGTCGGACGGTGTTTGGTATGAACTTGTATTTTCGTGAGAAAGGTGATGATCATCTGTGGAGCTTGGTCTTTGCTTTGAAGAAAGTAGACCCAAGTTCAGCGTGAATAGTCATCAACAATTACTAAGATGTAGCGTTTGCCATTGATCGTTTGCAGCGCATGTCGGGCCACACAAATCCATGTGAAGAAGATGAAGCACATCTTTGAGGCGTGTTCCACTTTGAAGGAAAAATGAGCACGAGTGCTTTTGCCTTGTTCACAAGCGAGCAAAGGTGATCTGAAATCTTGGGGAGTCCTTCAACTAGTTTGTGTCGAGCAAGGTTGGTGATGGTTTGAAAGTTTAGATGTGAAAGATGACGGTGCCATAGCCGAGATTTTGTTGATGTTGCCTTTGAAAGTTAGCAGATGGGAGATGAAGCAACCATGTCTTGCATAGAGATAGTGTAAAGACTGAATTACGTGAGCGGACATAAGGTCATTTCCTTGTAGATCACGAATGAAACAAGTTTTCTCTCTGAAAGCAACTTCCAAATCTCCATCACAAGCCGACCTCTGAAAGCAGTTGTGACCGAGGCCTTCCACATAATAAACCCTGCTAATTTCGATGTTCCCATTAACATAGTCTCCGTAGTAGCATGATAGGCTGAAGTGATCATTCCGAACGACAATGCAATGAACTTTGCAATAAAGTTTGATAACAGTTTAAGATTGCTTGTGTGTGGGGAACATCGCTATCAACAATCGGAGAATGATCGTATCACTGCATACACACAGACGACAGATGGAATAGAAGTAGATGTGGAACCCGAAATGTTAGAGGGTTCCGGCAGTTATAGTAGATATACACACATCAATAGCTTTAGGTATCCATTTAAATCCTAGTGTGTTATATATCCATTTATGCCATCTCCAACTAGTATTTGCTTTAGTCTTAGTGAATGCACTAGGTGGTACTACATTCCTAGGAGGTGACTTTCACGAGGGGCTGACAATCGTTTCTTAGAATCTAAAGAGGCGGTCTACCAAGCACAGACTTAGAAAGATTAGTGGGCCTAGAGGTATTTCGGTTCTTAGGATTCCTTAAAAGAGAGATGATAGCTTTAGCAACACATTTATCATGACAATCAGAATTCATACTTTTCGACAAATAACACAAGGTGCATCGGTGAATATCAAAAGTACTTAACGGTTTAGCATTCGTTACATCACTATTTCTATTACATTTGCGGGCCAATATCTATAGTGGAAGCAGCGTGAGTCTTATTCATAGTCCTAGGGTGTTCTTCTACTTTAGCATTCTTTGTTGATCTTTTCTTAGGTCGCAACTTCCTATTCTTGATGTAGTGCTCTTAGGTCGTGAAGTCGCGGACGTTTGGAAAAGATGCAACTATTCTGTTTTCAGGTAGAAGGAAGCACGTTAGCAACTTGTGAGTTGGTAGTAGGGATTCTAGGTTCATGAGTACTAAGTGTTCGGTGCTAATCTCTTAATGATGGTAGGCGGAAGTTGTTCATACTTTCCTAACATTTCTCTTAACTTGAAGACAGTGTGAATCAGATCTTGATTTTCGGAGAACATTTCGGCAAAATGCATAACTTCTTTAGTGTGTGCAAGATAATGATCAAGTTCATTTGATGCTTCATCACGAGTCTTTTTGAGTAAATCAAATATGACACCATATTCCTTTTAACTTTTACAAGTTCTTGTTCATATTTTGAGATTTGACACTTGAATGACACGTTTTGATCATCGGTTGCTCAATTTTAGGATCAGAAGATTTTTCAGCATTGGCTGATTTTGTGTTGAAAAGCAAGTTGTTGATCGTGAATATCTTTTTGACACCAATTAAGGCGACGTATTGCATTTGAAAGTTCGTTTGACAATCGTTTGTTTTCAACTTTAAGGACTCGATCTGAAGCACATTATCAGTGTTCTCAACATTTACCACAGAATCAACGATGTCGGAGAGATATAATCAAATGCATATGACAAAAATTCAATAACACAACATTATGGACATCGGCCGAGATGACATCTTCCAAGAGTCGATCAACATCTTTTCTCAACATTTTCTTTTACGTTTAGTATTAGAAATAGATGTTTACTTTTCTCAGCGACCTTCATCACTCCAAGTTCCTTATAAAAGTCCCGTTCCCAAGACAATGCACAATTTTTCAAATTTTTAACATTTGGTAAAGATTTTTCGAAAATGTCTCTTTGTTCTCGCGCCACAGGCGATTGAAAATGTTGAACTTTGATTTCAGAATGATATTCTATCTCATGTTGTAAAGTTTTTGAGGTCAGCCATGAAAATGTCAAAATATCTAAATTTTAGATTTTCGGGTTTTGAGTTTACTTCAGCGATGGAAGGTAAGGACCATAAGTTTGTGCATAATCGGTTGGGGATTAACATTAGAAGACTCAGTGTTTTGATGATACCTTGGTGTGTTAGAAGAAATCGTTGGTGTGACGAAAGTGACCGCTTTTGAATAGTTAAAAGGTTTGTTGTAAACAACAGTTTTTAATTTTGATCGACTCTCGTCTTATGCATCTAATTCCTCTTGACGATGATATTCAACAACATTCATAACAGAGTTATCAATTTTATATTACGCTTTGGAAACTTGAGTTTGGTTTGAATGCTTTGGTTGAAAGCTTAGGTTTGTAATCGGCAAGATTCGGTCCATATCCATTTGGATTGGGTTTTAAAGTAAACTTTTCAATGGTGACTGACTCACGCATGTTTGTAAACAAGTTTTAAACTCTTTAATTTTGTTTTGCAAGCCGATGATTTCTTCAAGATGATCATCTATTCATTACGTTGAATGCTTTTTTGTATCTCTGACTGTTTTTGACAAGTTAACAACTTCGGCCTTAGCTTTTTGATTTTCCAAGGTGAGAGTGTTAATTTGCTTTTTATGTTCATGTTTGGTTGTTCTATCGGACAACAAAGCACATTCTTT